>JAPVLO010000481.1:0-600000 GCA_027257055.1 Cephalopachus bancanus
GTTCTCGGCCCCACCACTTGGCTCAGGTCCCAACCCACACAGGCACAGTGGACTGTGGGCTATGTGTATTCACGTGGTTGGTGCTCAAAAGATGTAATACCAACACCAACAATCCACTTCTTGAGTTCTCCATCTGTGTCAGGCCTTACGCTCAGTGTTCCACATGCATTGTTGTTGTCCTGAAGCCTCATTTTTCAGGGCAGGAAGTAGGCTCAGAGAAGTTAGGTCACTTGTTCAGGGTCAGACAGAAAGTGTCAGAGTCTAGCTTTACAAACCTCTCTGACTCCAAAGACTGTGCTCCCACCCACTGAGCTGTGCCCATCACCTGGATGGACACGAGGGGCTCCCTCCGACACTCAATAAGCAACATGCGCCGAGGACAGTGTGGAGAGCCCAGAGATGGCTGCTCTCAGGCCCCAGGTCCACTTGCCCACCATGTTCTCCTGTCTCCCTAAGACTGTCCAGGGAGCCTCCAGAAAAGCTGGAGTGGAGCCCAGAGCCATCCAGACCCAGACCGCTCAAGGAGGTGGCCAAGTCTCTGCTGAGTCAGCACACCCCCATCCACAGCCTTCTCTCATGAGCTCATTGTGAGAACTCCCCCAATACTTGCCCCCATCAAAGTGACCCTCCGACTCTTCTCTTCTGTTTGCTACCTCCAGAACATTCCCTGCAGCACCCCCAGGATCCCTTCCTCCTAAGGCCCAGAGCTGCAGGGTTAGACTGTTCCAGCCTGTGAACCTTTCAGCTGGGCTTCTCTGTGGGGTCATGGCTTCAGAAGCATCTCTGCATTGTGCCTGTGTTTTGATAACTACCGTGAAGACCTGGGTCTCCTCACTGCTTCTCTGGCCCCCTCCTCCCTGCAACTTCTCCTGCTCACCAGCTGCACAATGCAGTTGGAGGGAAGGGGGTGGACGGCAGAAAACAGCTTGTTTCTGAGGCTGGAAAACAGAACTGCAGGAAATTAACAGGCTGAGAAATGTCTGCTCGGCTCTGTGTCTGTGCTTTGCCCTCAGTCTTTCTCTCTGCAGCTCTCTCCTCCGGCCCCTGCCCCCTCTGTCCCCCCTGCCACTAGGCGTGGGCGCTTGGGGCTCGTGTGTCAGGGGCCTTGCGGGAAGGTGCCCCTCGGTGTGTGCGCGGGAGTGTGTGTGTGTGTGTGTGTGTGTTTGCGTGTGTGTGTTTAGAGATGGTATACCTGCCCCTCCTTCAGAGGCAGCTTAGCCAGAAACGCCAACGGCAGAGACAATCGTGCGGGTGGGGATGCTGCGCAGAGCCGGCAGAGCCCGCGGGCAGGCGGAGAAGCACCACACAAGAAATTGATTCCATTAAAAAGTAATCTTAAATTTAATAAAAGTTATGATTTGATTATAGCCACAGAACCTACAGGCCAGAGGGAAGAGGGAAGAGGGTGGATTCTAGTGATGGATAAACAAAAAAAAAAAAAACAAGAAGGGGGAGGGGAAGAGAAAGAGAGGCTTAGGTATGGATGGATGAGAGGCTGGCAAGACCTGGGGGTGGGGAGTGGGACCATTTTCTCTCCCTCAGATGGAAGAAAAAAGCCTGTGGCTGGTTTCCAAGAGGAAGCAAGAGTGAAGAGTGAGTGAGGAGACGCAAGGAGCTCTCAGGAGATGGAGCCTTGGAGGGGGATGGGGCACAGAAGAAGGTTTGGGAGGGATGGAGGTGTGGGAGGGGTGGCCTTGAGCCGCGGGGTGGCAGGTGAGGAGCACCAAGCACCAGCTGAGCAGTCAGACAGGCAGGCCTGGCTTTCCGTTCCAGGCTAGCTTCTCCCATCAGTGTGACCGAACCTCTCAGACCCTCAGAGTTTTCCTCCGCAAAATGGAGCTATAAAGATGGCACCTATCTCACAAAGTGGTCATGAGGGTGAATGAAATGATGCAGGTGCAGCATCTGACCTCTCCGGGGTGCCCAATAAAGTCCCCTTTACCGTCCTGTTCCTGACCTTCCCATTGCCTTGCAAGCACTGGTGGACTCTGTGCCTTTCTTTTATTCTTTTTGCAGTGGAGGGGGCTGAGTGGCCGCCCTTTCCAATCTCAACCAGGAGGCTGGTTCTCCCGAGCCGTCTCATACTCCGTCCTTTGCGCCCCAGGGCCCACTTCCGTTATGGGCAGAGGGAAGATCTAGGGACACATTCTTCTGCCTGACCTCTGCCCTCCACCCTGCCCTTTCTCTCCCCCGCTCAGCCTACACATCATGCTTAGGCATAGAGTGGAAGCTCTCCCGACCCCTGAGAAGTGTCCCTTGGGCGGGACTGCCCAGGTCCAGCTCCTGGTAGAGAATCTGGCTTCCACGCAAGTCTCCTGGTGGCTCCTTCCAGCAAGCCTGGGCCCTATCTCTAGACCGGCTGCGGCTCAGCACCAGATCTGGAGAGTGGGACCCGGGCAGGCAGCCAGGACAGCACTGTGAGATGCTAAGCGAGGCGAGAGCCAGGAGAGCTCAGCTACCCCGAGTCCAGGAATGGGGCACCGGGAAAGACAGTCACAGCAACAGGAGTCTCTGGAGGAAGCTCTGTTAATACAGCCAGTTCTGCTCAGTCATCTCCTCCATCTGGGCTGTTGCTGGGAAGTGCCTCCACCTGAATCCGCTCTTGCCCTGGGGCATGTGAGAGCCACCTGCGGACGGGGACTTTGTGGAGGATGAGACTGACAGTCTCAGCATGTCCATTTTGTGATGAAGAAACTGAGGTCAGGGTGGGCAGGCTGCTTCCCCAGACCATACCAAGTGTGAGGGGAAGGGAGTGTCCACACTCCCGTTAAAGGGCTTGTTCTCACCAGGCCCCACAGCCTCCCCTGGCTGTCACCACGAAGCTCAGCTGCACCACTTCTGCCAGCATCACCACCCTGGGCCCATCGCATCGGCTTTGGGCTCACACACACATCCGTTTCCTGGAAGGGCAGCCCGATTAGGGAGTCTCACGTTTCCTGTGGTCCCCAAAGGGAGGAAACTAGAGCCCTGAAGCGGGGAGGGGTCACCTAGAGACTCAGAGCAGTGACCTTTAGCCAAAGGGTTCCGGGAGTTGCCAAGGGTCCAACAGACATTATGGATGCAGTCTGGCTACTACTCCCAAAGGACTTCAGGCCCCCTTGCAGAATCCCCTTTCCCCTGAGCCGAGACAGCGAGATGGGCAGGTTGCCTCCTAGGTGGGCTCCCCAGAGGGGGCCCTGTTGCGTCTCTCACAGTGTGCTGCTCCAAGGCGAAGAGCCCACTCTGCAGCCCAGCCTCGCTTTTGTCTCACGTATGTTTTCTGGCTCTGTTTTCTGTGCAGAGGGCAGTCCCGCCATTCCCTGCAATATAATCCCACCACCCTACTCTTGGGGAGGGTTCCCTTCCTCCTCCTCCACAGAGGTGCGGGGGGCAGTGTCTGTGGTGAAGGAACCATTAGGAGACGTTCCTCAGTGGGGTCTGACATCCGTTGGCACCCTATGCTGTGTTCCTAAAAGCAGATCCGCACGTTTTACTTGGTCCTTATCGCCAAGAATGACCTGAGTCGTATTTATTTATTTATTTGTGTGTTTGCTTATTTATGTACTTGTTTTTATCTTTTTGAGTCGGAGTCTCCCTCTGTTGCTCAGGCTGGAGTAGAGTGGCACGCTCATGACCACCGCAGCCTCCACCTGCTGGACTCAGGCAATCCTTCCACCTCAGCCTTCCAAGTAGCTGAAACCACAGGCATGTGCCACCATGCCCAGCTAATTTCTTGATTTATTGTAGAGACGAAGTCTTGCCAAGATGCCCAGGCTAGTCTCGAACCCCTGGGCTCAGGCAATCCTCTCGCCTCTGCCTCCCAAAGTACTGAGATCACAGGCGTGAACCACCGCCCCTGGCCTGGGTGACCTTTAGAAGGAGCCCTGACATCTGTGTGACATGCACTAAAATATCATCTTTCCCAGGTCTTCCATGATGGAAGCAGAAAGGGGTTCAGTCAGGTAATGGGAGCTAACACTGGCCACAAGCCTACTGGATCTACAAAATTCCCGTTGATCCCTGTGCAACAGCTTTGTGAAGCAGCTCTTATGATCTCCACTTTGCAGCTAAGGAAACAAGAAGCTCAGGGACGTTAAGTGACTTCATCAAGGTCACATAGGGAAAAAGCAGCAGCGCCAGGATTTGAACCAGACTATGCCCGATCGGGAAGCCCATGCTCTCTCCACCCTGGGTGCATGCATCCTCTGGTGCGGCCCCAGGGATGGAGGGCTCCTTCACAGGAAAAATTCTCCATTCCAACTTGGCAGTATCCTTCAAGATGAAAAATTCATACACATTTCGAGCCAGCAATTTCTCTTCTAGGAATAAATCCTCAAGAAACATTCACACATGTGCACGAAGTGTATTAGATGTTCTTGTTTGCAACAGCAAAATATCAGAAACAACCTGTGTCCACCAATAAGGGATTGGATAAATAAGCTTAATTACTGTGTAGTTGTGGGAGAAGATGAGCTAGACCTTCACTTTAGCAGCAAGGAAAGCTCTCTATAGCTAAAGGGGGAGATGGTGATGCCTTGAATATTGTATAATTTACATAGATTTTATATGTACAAATATATTGCATATATGTGTTTTGTTTATGTAGTTTTTGTTTTTTGTTTTGAGTTGGAGTCTCACTCCGTTGCGCAGGCTGGAGTGCAGTGACACGCTCATGGCCACCCCAGCATCGATCTGCTGGGCTCCGGCGATCCTTCCTCCTAGACTTCCAAGTAGCAGAAACTACAGGCACGCGCTACCACGCCTGGCTAATGTTTAATTTATTGTAGAGAAGAGGTCTCAACAAGTTGCCTGGGCTGGTTTGAACCTGCGGGCTCAGGCAATCCACTCGCTTCGGCCTCCCCAGAGTACTGGGATTGCAGGCAGTTGGTTTTTGTTTTTCTGGTTTTGAGTTGGAGTCTCACTCTGTCACCCAGACTGGAGTGCAGTGGCAGCTCACTCTGTCACCCAGGCAGGGTGGGTGGGCTCCGGCGATCCTTCCGCGTCAGCCTTCCAAGTAGCTGGAACTACAGGCACGCGCTACCACGCCCGGCTAATTTTTTTGATTTATTGTAGAGATGAGGTCTCGCTAAGTTGCCCAGGCAGGTCTCGAACCCATGGGCTCAGGCAATCCACTCACCTCAGCCTCCCAAAGCCCTGGGATTACAAGCTGAGCCACCGAGCCCAGCCCAGTTGTTTTTTTTTTTTAAGGCACCAACAGTTTCCCAGTGAGGGGACATAGGAAAAGGTGGGCAAGGGCAACAGAGAAATAGCTCCCCAACCAGACTCTCCATCCTCTTCAGAGCCCTGTCCTCCCTCTCACCCCTGAGGATTCCAGGGCAGACATCACACTGCCTGGGACACAGGAAGGCAGTTTCTTATCAGTACTAGGCATGACTTCCTCCTACCATCCCCATCCCACCTGGCATCTCCTGTCCGCAGCAGAGAGTAGGTCACTGTCGATGGCTTCTGGAGGTCATCTCATCAGGCTCCATGGAGATGAAACACATCTTGCCACTAGAGGGTAAGAGAGAAAGCTGGAGTCCCCTCCTTGGATGGCATCTCATGGTAGCAGGAGTGGTGCGACCTGACTGCATACAAGTCAAGCGTGGGTTTAGTTCCTCCTCCATCTCTCTTGTTTATCACTAAGTTTTGTATACTGTTAAGCAGATGAAATCTGGAGTCGTCTGATAAGGAAGGGATTGGGTGGGGAAGGCAGAAACCCCAGCGCATGTGACAAGCAGGGATCCGTTGGGCATTTTTATTCATCTTTAAAGATCTGTGTTTTGGAATGAGGTTGACATCATGAGTTGTTAGTGGGGATATCCGTTGTACTCGGTGCTGACTGTCCCGATGAACTCCAGTGACCTTGGACCTCTCCCCACCCCAAGTAGAGCTACAGCCTGTGCAGACTGGGGGCTCAGATGAACTGCCCTTCCCCAGACAGCTAATGCTGCAGCAAAGAAGCTTGCATCCCACCTCAGACTGGCCCATCTGAAAACCCCTTTTGGCTGTGTGTTCATTAATAAACTCTGGTACTGCTGGGCTCGGTGGCTCAGCCTGTAATCCCACGCCTTTGGGAGGCTGAGGTGAGTGGATTGCCTGAGCCCGCGGGTTCGAGACCCGCCTGGGCAGCGAGACCTCATCTCTACAATAAATCAAAAAATCAGCTGGGCATGGTAGTGCATGCCTATAATTCCGGCTACTCGGAAGGCTGAGGCGGAAGGATCACCAGAGCTCAGCAGGTTGAGGCTGCGGTGGCCGGGAGCGGCCACTGCACTCCAGTCTGGGCGACAGAGTGAGACTCCAACTCAAAAAATAATAAAAAAAATAAAAAATAAACTCTGGTACTCCTCTGTCACTGCTGAACATCAGGTCAGTGATCCTGATGGGCACCCTCACCCACCCACAGACACACACCTGCCTTTCCATCAGACTCAGTCTCAACCTTGTAGTTGTGTCTCTCTCTGGGTTGTCTTTCTCTCCATCTGCTTCTCTAAGTGGACTTAAAGTCTCTTGGATGCAAATGACAGAAATCCAACTCAAACTGGCTTAAGATTTTTTTTGCCCACATAACTGAAAAGCCCAGGAATAAACGTCAGGCATAGGTGGATCCAGGCACTCAGACATAGTCATCTGGCTTCTGTCTCACTTCAACTGTTGGGTCTGTCTCCTTGTGTTACCTTTAATCTCGGATAGCCACTCTCAATTCAAGCAGCTCTAGGCTTAAACCTACTAGTGTGGTAAATTCAACAGAAAGAAACCCTCTTTTTCCAATTGTTCAGCAAAAAATCCACTTTTTTTTTTTTTTTGAGTTGGAATCTCACTCTGTCACCCAGACTGGAGTGCAATGGCTGCTCCTGGCCACCACAGCCTCGACCTGCTGGGCTCCGGCAATCCTTCCACCTCAGCCTTCCAAGTAGCTGGAACTACAGGCATGCGCTACCACACCTGGCTAATTTTTTGTTTTATTGTAGAAATGAGATCTCACCAAGTTGCCCAGGCGGGTCTTGAACCCGCAGGCTCAGGCAATCCACTCACCTCAGCCTCCCAAGGCGCGGGATTACAGGCTGAGCCACCAAGCCCGGCTAGATCCACTCTTAATTTTTTTTTTGAGTTGGAATCTCACTCTGTTGTTCAGATTGGAGTGCAGTGGCACGCTCCCAGCCCCTGCAGTCTCAATCTGCTGGGTTCTGTCGATCCTCCCCCCTCAGCCTTCCAAGTGGCCAGAACTACAGGAATGCGCTACCATGCCCGGCTAATTTTTGATTTATTGTAGAGACGAGGTCTCGCCAGGTGGGTCTCGAAGCCGTAGGCTCAGGCAATCCACTCGCCTCGGCCTCCCAAAGTGCTGGGATTACAGGCTGAGCCACCGAGCCTAGCCAAGATCTACTCTTATTGAGTCACTGTGGCCCAGAGATAGAAGGCACAGCTTTATCAGATCCAGTTATGTGCTCACCCAGGAGTCTTGTGGTAAGACTGGGTTAGGTCAACCCTTTCTAAATCACATGGACTGAGATAGGGAAGCGGTAGTTCCCTAGGGAAAATCTGGGGGGTGCGCACCAGCAGAAGGAGATGGGAGGGTGGGATGGCAAACAGACCGTGACACGGACTTTGGGGGCGTCTTCACCTCTCTAGGTTTCAGTCTCCTTTTGGGAAAAATAGGATGTGGTGTCCAGGTCTGCTTGTCTGCTCTTGGGACACTTTTGCAGCCTGACTTCTTTTCAGAGCCTCGGGCGGAGGATCCGACTGACAGTCCGATGACAGTATCGCAGATCTTCCCATGTCTCCACCATCCTCCCTAGCCCCTCTCCCAGGTCTACGCCCAGGGGAGACGCTGTGGCAAGGAGGGGGACGGAGAGGGAGAAAAGAGAAAGTAAGGGAGGGAATGGGAAAGGAAGAGAAGAATACAGACAGAGAAGGGAGGGAGGCCGAAGCTCAGGAGCAGGCTTTGGAGGCGGCGTGGTCTTGGGCCGCCTCGCCCGACCTCCTCCTGCCCATGTTCCCAGCCTGTGAGGGGTGCATCATGGCGTGACTTTGCCGGTGCCCCGCTGGGCTGGACTCCAAGCTGCTTTGTCAGGGTATCATTATCCCCATTCTAAAGCTCTCATCACCTGGAGGCTCTTTCTTCTCCTTTGGCCCACACGGCAAACCTGCACACAGGTGCCTCCGTGCTTGCCTCCTGCCTGGCTTTCGCGTCCTCCTAATTGCCACCTTCGTTCAGGCCCTTCTCAGTGCCAGACAGGCAGTGCCTCTGCCCCTTGAGTGCCTGTTAGGTCCAGGCCCAGTTCCCTCCTCTTGCCTTCCTCTGACTGGGTTCTCTACTCTTTGTCTAGAGAGAGCCAGTGCCTCTGCTCCAAGGAATCTCCTTTTTCTCCCCTGAGGACAAAGGTGAAGAGGTGCCTGGTGCGGGCAGATCCAACCAACCAATGACCCAGTGAGAGCCAAGCGCTCCCCGGGGTCTGGTCTGTGATGCAGCTACACAGTCTCTTCCACAGCTCCAGGGCAGCTGCTCCTCTACTTGTCATCTCACACTCAGGACTTCTTAAACTCACTGCTCTCCCTGAGTCCCTTTGTCTACATCGAGTTCTTTTTTTTTTTGAGTTGGAGTCTTACTCGGTCGCCCAGACTGGAGTGCAGTGGCCGCTCCCGGCCACCGCAGCCTCGCCTGCTGGGCTCCGGCGATCCTTCCGCCTCAGCCTTCCCAGTAGCAGGAATTACAGGCATGCGCTACCATGCCCGGCTGATTTTTTGATTTATTGTAGAGATGAGGTCTCGCTGCCCAGGCGGGTCTCAAACCCGCGGGCTCAGGCAATCCACTCACCTCAGCCTCCCAAAGGCGCGGGATCATAGGCTGAGCCACCGAGCCCAGCTTGAGTTTTTTTTTTTTTTTTTTTTGAGTTGGAGTCCCACTCTGTCGCCGAGACTGGAGTGCAGTAGCCGCTCCTGGCCACCGCAGCCTCGACCTGCTGGGCTCCGGCGATCCTTCCGCTTCAGCCTTCCAAGTAGCCGGAATTACAGGCACACGCTACCACGCCCTGCTGATTTTTTGATTTATTGTAGAGATGAGGTCTCGCTGCCCAGGCGGGTCTCGGACCCGCGGGCTCAGGCAATCCACTCACCTCAGCCTCCCAAAGCCACGGGATTACAGGCTGAGCCACCGAACCTGGCTTACATCGAGTTTTAGGAGACAGCAAGAGCTTTGAGATCTGCCTACAACTCGCTATGTAAATCATGGACAAGTCCATTTTCCTCTGGGCTCTTCGGCCATGAATAGATTGAAACTGGATCAAGGAGGTAAATCCTAGCACACATATCACTGTTTCTTACCCAGCGCCCAGGGCAGACATTGCTAATCAACAATGGCACGCTCTTTTCAGGATGCACTCCAGGCAGCTGCCATTCCTCATTCAGCATTAGCTTGTGACTTAAGACTTTCTTGACATGGCTGAACTGGCTGCTCTGAAGGACCACAGGCTTCTGTGGCCGGGTTGAATCAGTGTCACTTCCTCCCAGCTCCCACTTCTCCCTCCAGCTCATTCTTTGGTTCATCCCCGTCCCTGCCTCTCTCCCATCTTGCCTTGTTTCCACATATCTGCTGCTGAGTCCACGTAAACCCCAGATGATGTCTGGGTCTCCAAGGTTCTGTTTACTGTCACTCAACTTCAGACTCCTTGAAGGTTACATTTTCCAGGCAGTCACACTTACACGTGTTGGTTGGCCCCGTGGCATTGGCTCGGGGGAGAGAGGCAGTGATAGAGATACCAGAGACAGGCCGAGTAGGAGCATGGGGGACAGGACCAAAGAAATATGAAGAGATAACAGGGTGGGCAGACAGAGGGGCTAGAGTGAAATTTATGTACCAAGGCCATCCTGGTAGGGAGCAGAGCGGGAGCTTGAATGGAATTTATCCTGGCCCCTGCCAAGGTCACAGTGGGAGGGAGGGTCAGGTAGGACCTAAAAGCAAGGACAAAGGGAGCATATAAATTGGTAGCTCGACCAACAAACATGTAAGGGACAAAGGGATTCTTTGGCAGAGGAACTATCAAGAATTGCCGTAATGAGATGGACTTAACCATGCTTCATTGGGTAAAAGCATATACTAGCTAAGGATCAGAAGAGTTTGGTGCAGTTAGGAGGGGGCGGGCCAGCAGCCAATCAGAGGCTGAAAGCAAATCCTGACCAAGATGCAGCACTTGTCTAATCCCATCTGAACTGCCTGGAAGGGTCTTAGAACTTTGGGAAATACTGCCAACTCCATCTGAGGATCCTGTGCACACATGAGGCAGGTGCAAGGACCAGTCAGCCTGGAACAGAATGACCCCAAGAAAGTCCTATGCGCAACAGGCGTGGGTTCACATCCCAGCTTACCAAGACTTGGGCCTCACTTTTTTCATGTGTAAAAGGAGGATGAGGTGCACCTGACTCATGAGGTTGTTGTATTACTTAAGAATGCATGGGGGCCGTACTCGGCGGCTCAGCCTATAATCCCAGCGCTTTGGGAGGCCGAGGTGAGTGGATTGCCTGAGCCCACGGGTTCGAGACCCACCTGGGGCAACTTGGCGAGACCTCATCTCTACAATAAATCAAAACTTAGCCGGGCATGGTAGAGCATGCCTGTAGTTCCAGCTACTCGGAAGGCTGAGGTGGAAGGATCGTCGAAGCCCAGCAGGTCGAGGCTGCGGTGGCCAGGAGTGTGTGCCACTGCACTCCAGTCTGTGTGACAGAGTGAGACTCCAACTCAACTCAAAAAAAAAAAAAAAAGAATGCACGGGGCCAGGCTCAGTGGCTAGCCTGTAATCTCAGCACTTTGGGAGGCCGAGGAGAGTGGATTGCCTGAGCCCACGGGTTTGAGACCAGCCCAGGCAACTTGGTGAGACCTCGTCTCTATAAAAATAAATAAATAAATAAATAAATATTAGCCATTCATGGTAGCCTGTGCCTGTAGTTCCAGTTGCTTGGAAGGCTGAGGCAGAAGGATCGCCAGGGCCCATTAGGTTGACACTGGGGTAGCCGTGGAGTGTGCCACTGCACTCCAGCCTAGGTGACAGAGTGAGACTTCACTCAACCCCCCCCCCAGAACTGCAGGTGGTTCTTGCCTGTAATCCCAGCACTTTGGGAGGTGGAGGCGAGAGGATTGCCTGAGCTCAGGGGTTCGAGACCAGCCTGAGCAACATAACGAGACCTTGTCTCTACAATAAATCATAAAATTAGCCAGGTGTAGTGGCACGTGTCTGTGATTTCAGCTACTTGGAAGGCTGAGAGGGAAGAATCACCTGAGCAGGTCAAGGCTGCAGCGGCCATGAGCGTGCCACTGTACTCCAGCTTGGGCGACAGAGTGAGACTCCAACTCAAAAAAAAAAAATGCACAGGAAAGTGCTCAGCACAGTGTCAGGCTCCTGGCTGGTAACAAACATATAGCAGATAACACTAGCATCTTATGATCACAGGCAACGCGTCTCAGGGGTCTCCTTAGTGACCCCTACTCCACTCATCCCACTCATCATATCTATACCAGGCACAGGGCTGCGTGTTTACCTGTGTTACCCACATTCTTGGTGAGATCCTTCCAGGCACACGATCTAATTCGCATGTGATGGATATACTTCGTCCAAACGAAAAAAGCTGCCATCCACAATGCCTGCTCTTGGGTGGGGATTGCTGCTGGTGTAGGCAGAGCTGGACAGACCCACTGGCCCACGAGGAGGGGATCATCTTTCCCTAGGATACACGAGCCAGAGTGCCACCTGAGAGAGGCTGGGGAAGGTGCTGACACGGGAGAGGAGCAGGTCCTCAAGCCAGCCACTGCCATGTGGGCAGGGCCTCGTGCGGCCTGCCTGCCCCCGCTCTCCACCAACTCCCTCCCCATGAGAAGGTAAATGCGACTCTTGCTGCTGCCTGGAAGGCTGCATGCCTGGGGCTAGCAAGGGACAGCCAGGCCTGCAGGTCTGCAGCCAGGATGCCCGTGAGCTTGGGACAAGGTCCAAGATGAGGCAGCTTCCCAGAGCCTATGCAGAGGGCGGGGAAGGAGCCTGGGATCGTTTGGTCCCACGTGTTTCGCCCACTGTTCCTCCTAACAGGCTTGTCCCCAGGACATCAGTGGCAGTCACCTGGGCCAGAGACCACAGCTACTTTCAAAATGTCCCCACGGCACAAGCACAGAGGCAAAGCCTGTGGAGTCAGACAGAGCTGAGTTCAAATCCCAGCTCTGCCATTCATTGCTCATGCGACCTAGGGCTGCTCTGTGAGCCATCTGTGCCTCAGTTTCCTCGCCTGTAAGTTAGGGATGATAAAACGGAGTTTCTGACACGTTAAGTGAGAATGATGCATGTATAGTATTCAGCCCAGGTCTGGCACATAGCAAATGCTTGAAAAATGTTAGCCATTATTCTTCTAATTATTACTATAGTTCATATGAACTGACTGAGCAGTTATACAAATTCCAGCCAGGAAGTCCATAAGGTCCAGTATGGGAGTGACTCTCCCCAGAGTATACAGTAGTGACTTGGTCCTGGTCCTTCCGTCACCCCGAAAATGGGCCCAGGCCAGTTACAGAAGGGTCAAAGAGTTCTGTCAGACCACTGGGGGGCCGTGCCTTCTCAGAGGATACAGCTCCTGGACTCCCTTTGGCCTCTGTGCTGGCCAGGGTCCAGGCGGAGGCAAGAGGAATGGAGAATAGCCGCCTCTGGACAGCTTTGCCCGGGTAGCCCTCCCCACATCCCTGGGAAACACTGAAAGGATGCCCTGCAAGGGAGAGGGCCCAAGGCGGCTTGAATTTCAAGACTCTGGATGGTAGGGCTGGTGGCCGGGAAAGCAGCCCACCACTTCTCAGAGCAGTTGCTGAGAAAGTGGAAGGGGAGCAGTGGCTCATGATGGTAGGCGGGGGGACCATGAGGAGACCCCCCAGACTCTTTTTTTTTTTTTTGAGTTAGAATCTCACTTTGTCATCCAGGCTGGAGTGCAATGGCATGCTTCCGGCCACTGCAGCCTCAACCTGCTGGGCTTAGGCGATCCTGCCGACTCAGCCTTCCAAGTAGCTGGAACCACAGTCACGCGCTACCACACCCAGCTAACTTTTGATTTATTGTAGAGATGAGGTCTCGCCAAGTTGCCTGGGCTGCTCTCGAACCCGCGGGCTCAGGCAATCCACTCACCTCGGCCTCCCAAAGTGCTGGGATTATAGGCTGAGCCACCGAGCCCGGCCTAATTTTTGGCTTATGGTGGAGATGAGGTCTTGCCAAGTTGCCCAGGCTGCTCTCAAACCCCTAGACTCAGGCAATGCTCTCACCTCTGCCGCCCAAAGTCCTAGGATTGCGGGCGTGAGCCACCACACCCGGCTCAGACTCTCTTTGTTGAGCCCCACCCAGCAGCATGTGCTCCCCCCACCCCCACTCCTTGCCTTCTTTCTCCTCAGGAATGGACTGTGTTCCTTTGTTTACCTGGGGGTGAGCTGGGTCCCCATGTGGGCCCTTCCTTGTCCCCGCCTGGGCGGATGCCTGGGCTGGACTGTGTATTTCCGGAGTTGCCTACTTGAATCACAGGCTTTTATTTTTAGAAGATTGCAAATGCGGGGGCTGGAAGGAGAAGACTGAGGGGCTGGAGCTGGGATAGGGAAGATCTGGGGGGAGCTGAATATGATGTATAATGGGGCTAAGGTTGGGCAGTAAAGGGAATCAGTGAGACGGTGGGAAAACGAGGTGAGGAAGTAGGAGGGGTCTCACTCTCCCAGCGCCCTGAGAGCCCTGCACGAGGATCAGAGTCTTCACACAGCTAGGAAGGGCCTGTGGAGGGGACCAGGGCAAGGGCCACCTCTCTGGCATGTAGTTGGATCTCCAGGGAGGCTGAGGAGCCTGGGAAAGAGAGGAGAAACTCGCTCCCCTCCCCCTCCCCAGAGGCCTTGGGACTGGGAGAGAAGCTTCCTGTGCAGACAAGGCCTGTCCTCTGGGCTGGGTACGCCTTAACCCCTCTGGTGCTGGTATCAGAGAAAGCAGAGAGCAACACAGAGGTGCACACATGATCTCGCAGCGTGGCCCAAATGCCCAGGCCTTTCTCTTGCTCTGACGGTTCAACATACTCGTCCCAGCTCCAGATCCCAAAACCCCAGACTGCCCAAAGCAGCAAGAATTCAGCTGATTTGCTGGGTTTCGTGGCTCAGCCTGTAATCTCAGCACTTTGAGCGGCCGAGGAGAGTGGATTGACTGAGCTCACAGGTTCAAGATCAACCCGGGCAACTTGGCGAGTCCTCGTGTCTACAATAAATCAAAAATTAGTGGGTGTGGTAGCGCGTGCCTGTAGTTCCGGCTATTTGGAAGGCTGAGGCAGAGGGATCACGGAGCCCAGCAGGTGGAGACTGTGGTGGCTGGGAGCGTGCCACTGCACGCTAGTCTGGGCGACAGAGTGAGACTCCAACTCAAAACAAAAACAAAAACAAAGAATTCGGCTGATTCTCTTCCCCCAGAGCAGGGAATGAGGGAAGCGGGATGCATCACCTAGACATGGGTGGCACAGCCTCTGTTCTTTCACTATTGGTGGTGAGGGGGTATCAGACAGAACCTGGAGCTTGTCAAGTTAGGGAGTTCCCATCCTGCAGGAAATGGGGGCCCAGGTTGAGAGGAAACCAGCCTTAAGGTCAGGACCTGGTTTGTATTTGTGTCTCTGTGTGTGACCTTGGGGAGTTGCTTAACTCTCACAACTTCAGATACAGCCTCTGAAAACACAAGGAAATCAAGCTAGAGAGAGCCTGGTGCCAAAAGGGGCAGAGAAAGGATATCTTTTGGTCTTTCATTCCCTGGAATCCCTTGACCGAGGCAGCCACAAGTCTCCAGACAAGGAACTTCAGGGCTTTCCTCTCCATCTGCTCCATAAAGGCAAGAAGCCATGTGCTTTCTCCACCCCTGAATAAGCGGCCCAGTGTGGGACCTTGTACACGCTTGGCTTCCTATAAGCTTGAGCTATACAAATAAATAGATAAATGACCCACCTTGACTTGGATGTTTTTTCTTTCTTTCTTCTTTTTTTTTTTTTTGAGTTGGAGTCTCACTCTGTCGCCCAGACTGAAGTGCAGTGGCCACTCCTGGCCACCACAGCCTCGACCTGCTGGGCTCCGGCGATCCTTCCGCGTAGCCAGAATTACAGGGATGCGCTACCACGCCCGGCTGATTTTTTGATTTATTGTAGAGACCCAGGCGGGTCTCGAACCCGCGGGCTCAGGCAATTCACTCACCCCAGCATCCCAAAGGCGTGGGATTACAGGCTGAGCCACCTAGCCCGGTTTTGTTTTTTCTCTTTCTATCGTCTCCTCAAGAGTACCAGAGAGGAAGTCAGAAGGACTCTGTCTGGATTCAAGTTCTGACTGCTACTTACCAATTGCGAGGCCTTGGTCAAGTCACACTGCTTCTCCAAGCCTCAATTTAATGTATCTGTAAAATGGAGATTAGAAATAAAACATTGGCCGGGCGCAGTGGCTCATGTCTGTAATCCCAGCACTTTGGGAGGCCGAGGTGAGAGGATTGCCTGAGCCCACGGGTTCAAGACCACCCTGGGCAACTTGGCGAGACCACATCTCTACAATAAATCAAAAAATTAGCTGGGCATGGTGGCGCGTGCCTTAGTTCCAGCTACTTGGAAGGCTGAGGCAGAAGGATCACCTGAGCCCAGCAGGTTGAGGCTGCGGTGGCCGTGAGTGTGCCACTGTGCTCCAGCCTGGGCGACAGAGACTCCAACTTAAAAAAAAAAAAGAAATCAATGAAACATCTACCTTCTGAACCTGCTGTCAGGAAAATCCCAAAAATCTTTGTAAACTCTAAGGTGACATACAAAAGCGAGTAGTACTGCTATCAGTAACAGCAGTGTTAGTCTTAGACCTAGTTCAGAGGTCTGATGAAGTGTGATGGTTTTGAGCCTGAAGTGATTTGAAGAATGTGTGACCTTGGGCAAGTTTAATCTCTTTAAGTCTCAGTTATCTCATCTGCAAAATGGGGAACCTAATGGTACCTACAACAAAAGGCTGTTGTGACTGTAAATGAGATAGTACACACAAGCAGGCTGGTGCAGGGCGAACTCCATAAATAAGGCTATTGTTACTGTCACCTCCCTCCATGAATGCCTCTGGCAGCTTCACCCCCACCTTCCCACCCTCCTTGCATGGTGACAGATAGTCCCGGCTTTTGACTGTGGAGCATTTGGATGAACATGCATCTCCCAGAGGCTGCCAGCCTGACAACCCTGAAAGGAGAGGCACAGGAGCAGGGTTGCCGAGGGGGCACCAGCGGCTGAGGGGCTGTGGAGGGACTGTGAGGCAGCTGGGGAAGGTAGGGGACAGAGAAGGGTCAGAGGCCGACTTGGCAGCCCCCACCAGCCGCCCCAGATCAAGTCTGCTCAGCCTGCCAGGCCGGGCGGGCGCATTGACGTTGGGAGCTGCTTATCAGGTTAGAGCGGAGCCACTGTCTCTGCACATTACCCGACCCATCCATCCTGCTCTCCCGTGCGCCCTGCCTGCCCCCAGCTCTGCCTGCGCTAACTAGTTAATTGGATCTCGGCTAACCTGGTTATGGGCCAAGTCAGCCAGCTCCTCGCCTCCAGAAGGCGGGGTGGGGGAGGGGCGGAGTGGCTGTGCACGTGTGTGCGTGAGCATGTGTGTCTGTGTGGGATTTGGTCTTGGAGCTCCTGGAACCCATGGTGGCTGCATCTTGGCACCTGAGGTAAGCCCAGAGAACCCTGTCCCACTGTGACAGGTGGAAGGCATAGAGTCCCAAGACCCTATTCCAAAGTCCAGCTCTGCCACGGACAATCTGTAGGACTGTGGTGGGGGCGTAGCTGAGCCTCAGCTTCTTCTTCTGTAAAATGGGGATTATAAAATGTACCACTGGCTGGGCGTGGTGATTTATGCCTGTAATCCCAATACTTTGGGAGGCTTTCATGAGCCCAGGGGTTTGAAACTAGACTAGGCAACAAAAAGTTTTTGTGAAAATTATCCATTCGTGGTAGCGTGGTTCCAGCTACTCAGGAGGCTGAGATATAAGGATTGCTTGAACCCAGAAGGTCGAGACCATCCTAGGCAATGTAGCAAGACCTTGTCTCTACAAAAAAAAAAAAAAATTAGCCGGGCATGGGTCTTAGCTATTCAGGAGGATGAGACCAAAGGATTGAACCGAGCAGGTCAAGGCTTCAGTGAGTTGTGATGGTGCCGCTGCACTCTAGGCTGGGCGACAGAGTGAGGCCCTGACTCAAAAACAAAACAAAACGAAAAGTACCACCAAGGGTGTCTGTGAAGACCAAGAGAAAGAGAGCATCTGTGTCAGAGCCTGGCACTTAGCAAGCACCCTGTGATTCTAACTGTGATCACCATCCTCTACGTCTCGCTGGGATCCTGTGGCTCCTCCCCAGTCCTGGGATGGGGCTGGGAAAAGCTCAGAGTGGGGGGCAGGAGCGGCTCTCATTCACAGTTCTTTGCAGGTGCTTCCTCTGAGGCTCGACTCCAATCTCCTCAATTGTTCCTTATGCAAATGTTATGCTAATGATCACGTCAGAGCCTCCGCTGTGCCCAGGCTGGGAAGGTGAGGGGCGGGCTGAGTCCCCAGCATTCCCTTTGGCCAAGTCCATCCCCGTGCGCCCCCAAAGATGAGCAAATGCCAGTTCTCTGACAGCACCAGTCTTCAGGGCAGAGAGAGCGAGCGAGCCCCATCGAGAGAGAAACAAAGGCTGGAGTCCTGGTAGGAGACGGACAGCCTCGTCATCGCCATAATCATCAACATCAAAGAGGCCTTTGGAAACGTCAGGTTCTTCCCCGCCCTATGCCGGCTACTCTGCAATTACAGAGGCCCAGCCCCCGGCCCTGGAGCTGGAGGTGGGAGGAGTGAGAGGAGGGGGGCAGGGAGAGCTGGGGCTTCTAACCAGCCAGCCAGTGGCTGTTCTTCTGGTTCTCTGTGAGGGCAGGGGCTGCGATCGGCCCCTCCATCCCCTACCCCCACGCTCCGGCTCTAGGTGGATGGAGGGCTCCCCGTCAAGTGGGGAGATGGAGATTGAGGAAGCCAACATGATCACAGCGGTTCTTGCCCCACCCCTTTTCCTTTCTTACCAGCTATGTGACTTCACCTCTTGTTTCTTCAAGGGCAAAATGGGTCTAATCCTTCCCTCCTTTCTAGGTTGCTATGAGCATGGATTCAGGGCCATCCTGTGGGTCTCCCTGAAGACAGCAAAGGAAGAGCAAATGCCACCCCTGCTCGGTGGCCGGCATTTGCAGGGTGGTCAGATACAACTGGTCTCACTGTGCACCCAGCAACTTGATGTGGGGTCGGTTTTCTGAGCCGAGGTAAATAATGAAATCAAATGGTATGTGCCCTCCCAACCAGGTGGCTTTGAGATTGGGGTCTCCACTGACCATTTAGCCTGCCCTCTGGGTTAATGTTGGACAAGATTTGCAGTTGAACCTTAGTCTTCTGACACTATCCTCCAGATGGTATAAACAGGGATGGGGTGGGGGGCACAGAGACAATGCTGTACACACAAGCACAGCAGCAGGCAAGGGGTGCTCTGAGGCCAGTGTGGAAGCTGAGCCTTCCCTACAAAGAACCCCGTGCTGACAGGGCCAGGCTTTTTTTCCTAAAATGCCCAGGCCTGTAAGCAGCTCTCCATCCCTCGGTCCCTGCAGAGGGGAGCTCCCGCACTTGGAGCCTACTCCAGGGCAGACCCAGCCCTCCAGGCATAGTAGGTGCTCAATAAATACAAATTGGATGGACTGGAGAGATAGCCTCGAGGACACTGCCAGATAAATAACAAATTGTGCAAGCAGCAGGCCGCTGTAATTAGACCAAGGAGGACAGTCAGTTATTAATATCAGGCATGCAGCAGGGTTAACAGCCATTGAGGGTGGGTATAATGAAGAGAGTCACTTCCTGTGCCCTCAGGGACTTCCCTCATGATGGCCTTCGAAAAGGGGGGAACAGCACCAAGTATCCTGCTGCCTCGGGATCCTGCCGCCCTCCTGGTGCCCCACAACAAGGGCCCAGGCCTCTCCCCATCCACCTCCCGCCTAGAAGCCCCACAGCCCTTTATCTGCACCTCCATTGCCATGCCTATCAGTAGGGAGCCCAAATGAGAGTTCTTTATAGCTAAGCCTTATCGCCCCATGGAATCCTTAAAATCCCCAAGGGTGGCATTTATGCTGTGCCCAGTGCCATATCCCCAGTGGTGGGAGCAGAGCCCATGTCCTGCAAGGGATGCTTAATCAATGCTTGTTAAGATGGAGAATTCTGGTGAGGAGGGGATGGGGAGCAAGAGGGAATGGAAAGAAGAGAAGAGAAAGGGGGGAGAAAGGAGGGAGAGAGAGGGGAGGGGCGAGAAGAAGGAAGGAAGGCAAGAAAAAGGGGAGGGAGGGAGACGACTTGGAGGAAATGGCAAGCCAGGTCTGTGCTCTGGATCAGGGAACACAAGTCCAGCTCTGTCTTCAGTGCTTAGAGCCTATCTGGAAAGACAAGGTGGCCACACTGAGGGCCCTGTCCTCTCCCTCCCCACCACCCCCACCCCAAATCCTGCTGCCCGTGTTGGCTGGGGCTGGTTCATGTGTTCCTGGCCTGAACCTGCTCCCTGCCCTGTCAGCCCAGGTTCTCCTCACTCCCTTGGCAACCTGCCCTGAGGAGGTATCCTGGGAGCCTTCCAGGGGGTGGGGGCCGGGCGGGAACCCAAGCCAAGCCAGGGAGCATGGCCAGGAAGGAGTCGGCAAAGCAGATGCTGCCCCTCTCCTGCTGCCTTGATTAGAGAAATTGAGATGTTAATAATATTCCGAGATGCAAGGTGCTAATTAAAGTTAATTACTGTTTCCTTGTGAAGTAACCTCTCCTTGTGTTTACCAGGAACAAGGCTGCCAGCCGCTCCCCTGGCTCGTGCCAATCACGATGCCTGCTGCTCGGTGTGCCCCACACCCTCACAGGTGCCCTCAGCTGCCCCAGCGCAGCCTAGCCCAGTTCCAGCGGGCATCAGGATCTGAAGTTTCCAGGCCCCACCTCTTGGCGTGCCACCAGACCTGCCCTGCCAGGGAGCCAGGGACACTTGGGCATGAGCGACCCTGGGGTCTGGGGGCAGGACTAGTGGCCTCAGGGGCTGGAACTCCTGTCCTTTGCCTCCTCCCCTCCTGCAGTCTTGCCCTGTCTCTTTCCAGTTCCTTGACCTGAAGCGAGTTATTTATTTAACCTCGTAGAATCTCAGTTTTCCCATCTATAAATGGGGCTACTAATTCCTACCTTGTGCTGTTGTTGTGAGAATCAAATGAGAAGCTCCCTGTAAAATGCTCACCATAACCACATAGCTGGAATTTAATAAGCTCTCAATTAAGGATAACTGTGATTATTGTTGTCTTTGTTAATAATCGTCTCCCTCCCAGATCCCTCTCCTGTGTGGTCTGGCTGCAGGAGTCGGGGTGGGGGTAGAGTGTCAACTGAGCATACGTATGTCCTCTACTCATCCTGGGATGCCACCCCAGCTACCTGCACACATGGCCACACACCCACCCACATATCCCCCTCCTGAGGGGCCTCCCCCTTCCTGGCACCCTGACACATCCGCTTCTCATGACCCCCTCCTTGGTCTCAGCCTCATCCAGAGAAGTGGAGAGAAGATAGGGGAGGCTGACAACACTCTCCCAGAGCAGAGTTCTGCAAAGCCCAGTGTGAGAGTGTGTGAGTGTGTGAGTGTGTGTGTGTGTGTGTGTGTGTGTGTGTGTGTGGCGCGCGTGTGCGCATGCACACATGCGCATGTGTGTCTCCACTCTTGTGTTCCCAGCTTCATAGGGCTTTGGGGGAGAGGCCACCCCTTTGGGATCCAAGTCAAGTTGCCATGACAACTGCTGCAGGTGCACACCTCCAGTCTCCTCTGCTCACTCACCCCACCCCGCACACACAGCCACTCTGGCCAATTCTGGGGGAGATCCCACCTCTCTCATGGGAATCCCCCCCCAGCCTCCAGGCTGCCTCTTCTGTCCCTTGCCAAGGGACAAGGCAGAGCCCTGTGAAGTGATTACTCCCTCAATCCACTTTCCTCTGGGGGCTTGGTGCTAATGAGTTAATATCACTGTCACCTTTGATTTGGGAGGACAGAGTCTTCAGAGTCTTCCTGGGTACAGCATGGGTAACCAGAGGGCTGGGAGCCCCTGTGGCATTGTACCTTTCCCAGCTAGAGAGGGATTCTTGGCCCTTTCTGTCAGGGCAGCCTTAGCTAATCCTGCCTAGGGCATTTCCTGTTTATGGGCTTAGAAGGGCAAGGGGAGGGGACTTGGGGCTGGTAACCAGCCAGATTTGGGGGGTGAGGGTGTTTTGGAGGGACATTGATAGCACCAGCAGGCCCTGGGAAACCCCTGTGATTCAGCTGTTCCTGGTGAGCCCCTGCATTCTACCCTCATTGGCCCCAGACCCCAACTTCAGGCTTATCTTCGCCCATGGCAGACCCTGTTCCTGGCTCCCTATTCCAAGTTTGATCTCCTCCTGCCTCTAGCCCTCCTGGGGACCTGAATCCCTCCCCCTAAAGCCCATGCTCTCTGTTTCTAGCTCCATCTACTTAATCCCAGGTCCCGCTTCCCCCCACCTCTTTCCCAGTGTCCCTTCCACTCCATCCCACTGTCCCCCCTCTGCTAGCCCTCCTTCCTCCTCCCCTCCACAGCTCTTCTCACCCACATCCTCACCTGGACTTGCCCTCCCTCTGCCTCCCTTTCCATGCTCTGGCTGCAGAATCCCCAAGCACATTCACTCATTCAAGCAGCAAACATTTTTAGTGGTGACAAATAAGTGAAACAAGGTTCTTGCCTCCTGCAAGCTTTTATTCTAGTGGGAAGAGACAGAAATTGAACAAGTCAACAGAAAGATAAAATAATGATAGATTGGGATAAGATCGAGGAAAAGGACAAGGGGTACTCGTGACAGATGGCAAGGGGCACCTTCTATTTCCTTACTTAGATGGGGAGTCAGGAAAGGGTCACAGACAGCAGCTTTCCATGGGGCCACCTGGAGCAGAGGTTTGGCAGAGGCAGTCCCCAGTTCCTCTGTAAACAAGGGCCATGGAAGCCACTAGACCTTGCTGCTACCCCGCATTCCCACCTGCACGGATGGACACCTTCCTCCTCAGTCAATCATGAAAGAGACAAACTCAGGGAGACCCCCCTCCTCCCTGCCACCCTCACCTCCACCTCTGTTCCCATCAGCTTTTCTCGACAACTGGTATCTCCCCACAAGGCCGAGGGGAGGAGGGTGAGGGTAACAGTCCTTGGGGCATCTGAAAGGGGAAACTGAATACATGAACAAGAGACACGGTCATGTAAAACTACAGACTAGAAGCCGCAGGAACGACTACAGCTGTTAGAAAATATACACATGGCTGGGCTCGGTGGCTCAGCCTATAATCCCAGCACTTTGGGAGGCCAAGGTGAGAGGATTACCTGAGCCCGCGGGTTCAAGACCAGCCCAGGCAACCTAGCGAGACCTCGTCTCTACAATAAAATAAAAAATAGCCTGGTGTGGTAGCGTGCATCTGAAGTTCCAGCTACTCAGAAGGCTGAGGCGGAAGGATTGCTGGAGCCCAGAAGGTCGATGATGGGGTGGCTGTGAACACGTGTGCCATTGCATTCCAGTCTGGGCAACGGAGTGAGACTCCAACTCAAAAAAAAAAAACAGCCGGGCTTGGTGGCTCAGCCTGTAATCCCGCGCCTTTGGGAGGCTGAGGTGAGTGAATTGCCTCAACCAAGTTGCCGCGGGTTCGAGACCCGCCTGGGCAACTTGGCGAGACCTCATCTCTACAATGAATCAAAAAATCAGCCGGGCATGGTAGCGCGCGCCTGTAATTCCGGCTACTTGGAAGGCTGAGGCGGAAGGATCGCCGGAGCCCAGCAGGTCGAGGCTGCGGTGGCCGGGAGCGGCCACTGCACTCCAGTCTGGGCGACAGAATGAGACTCCAACTCAAAAATAAAAAAGAAAAGAAAAGAGAAAATATACATGTGCTGAGAAGGTTGTGGCGGGATCCTAGCCAGGAAAGGGTTCGTGGGGACAGCTCTCCATGGGCGCATGTTTTTGAGGGTCGAGGGTGCAGAGGGCACTGGGCATATGGAACTGCTCCAAGCCACGTGGAGTCACGCGCACACACACAAACACAGCTCGGGGACTTTGCCCTTCCCAGTGCTGCAGACCCATGAAATATTTAGGCTTCTGGATGCTGCTCATCCCTTCTTGTCCCCCTCAGCAAGTATACTTCCCTACATCATTTATGGCTGTCCCCTTTCCTCTCCTCCCAGGCCTACGGAGAAGGGAAAAACAGACTCTGAGCTGGAGGAGGAGCCTGTTCCTCCAGACTCTGTGGGCAGAGGCAGGATCCCAGCCTCACCCCACACAAGAGGACACCCACCTCAGAGCTTGGAGAGCCAGGCATGGGGGTTGGGTCTAGTACCTGAGAGTGGGGAAGCAGCAGGAGGAGGAGGGGAGGATGTAGATGTCCTGGCCCCTGGAAGGGTCCAGATGAAGGAAAGGAGTCTGGAGTGATGCTGAAAGCTGCCATTTATTGAGCCCTTATGGTTTACCGTGCTAAGAAGTTTATGTACATTCTCGCCTTAGTACCCTCTTTTATAGTTAGAGAAAGTGATGCTCAGAGAGGTTAAGTAACTTGTCAAAGGCAATCAGACTGCCCAGCCCAGAGGCCAAACTCTCACATACCTTGTCCTCTGTATGTGGGTCTGCCCCACCCCCTCTTGCCTCCCAAAGATGAGACTTCTCTCATACAATTCCTTCCCCCGGTCCTCCTCCACTCCCCAGTGGATCGGCCCCATCAGCACTTATCTATCCTTTACCTTCTCAGGAGGCAGACCCTGGTGGCCAGAGGTCAGGAGACCTTCCAGGGACAAAGGCAGGTGGGGAGCCAGAGCGGAGAGCAGAGAGTGAGAGTGAGAGCTAGAGCGTCACGGAGGTGGGAGAGGCCGAGTAGAAAGCAGGTGAGTGTGAGGGGCGACAGTGGCAGCCGGGGGGCGGGTGTCAGAGTGACCCCCAGCCCACTGGGGTAAGTTACAGCCTACCCCATGCATTGGGTGGTGATAGGATAAATGGCAGGTGTTGGAGGAAATCCCATTCCACCGCCTCTCGACAGTCTCCACCCACCCTTCCCCTCACACCCCTGCTTCTCCTCCCCTCCCCCACCATCTTCTCCGGAACAATTCTAATTAGACTAAGTGACTAAGAGGTGGTTTCAGCCTGAACAGCCAATTAGGCCGGGAAGCAGAGAAAGGAGCTCCCCTAAGCCTCCCCCCATCCCCCTTACCTGCCTTTTACCTAGACTGATTCTTCTTATCCCAAGACTCTAGACTGTCAAGCAAGTTCCCTTGGTCCTGCGCGCCCTCCTCACTACCCACGGTGGTGCCCCACTGCCTGTGTCCACATAGCTCCTAACCTACTGCTTAGTCCTCACCAGGATCCCCTCCACCCTCAGGGCCTGGGTCCGTGCAAGGAAAGGGTAGGTAGGGCTCTCCTCGGGAGGCTATCTTTCTATTTCTCTTCTCATTCTCTCTCCCTCCCTCCCTCCCTCCTCTTCCCCCTCTCTCTCCTCTTCCTCTGGCACTTATTTCTAACATCCATGGACCAGGCCTACTGGTTGCTATGGTGACGCAGTGTGCAGCTGGATGGTGAGTGTGTGAGAAGAGCTGTGTGCTCTCTGCAGCAGGGGCGGGTGGCTGTGTGTGAAATGTAGCCATGAGCGGGGAAACAGAGGCCACCTCCCTGAAGTGAGAGCCAGGCCAAGGGGGAGACTCCAATAGGCCTGAACCCCTAAGCCCCGTGGCCATCTTCACCCGGGAAACATTCTGCCCTCAGCCTCTGCTGGTCAGGTACTAAATTCTGTTCAGTCAGGCTCTGGATTGGGAGATTCAGGAGGGGCCACAACCTGCCCCTCCGGCCCAAGAAGGGGCCTGGGAACCCCGGAAAGGAACGGACATGGGCTGAGACCTATCCTGAGACTGGTGGGGAGGGGACTACAGCACAGCTGGAAGATTAAGCTGGGCAGATGGGCTGGCCTTTGAGGCCTGCAGCTCCCAGTACCATTCCAGGGGGTGGAGGTGGGAGAATGGGTTTGGCCCAGCAGGATGGAAACTCCCCTCCTTTTCTACTGGCCTGGCCAATAGAAAATATTTATCCAGAAGGCTGGGAGAAGAAAGGAGACCTAGCTAAGTGCCCTCAGGAAGCTTAGCATCTTTCTTTGGATCTCCCACCTCAGGGCCTTTGCACCTGCAATTTCTTGTGTCTGGATGCTTTTTTCGGAGCTCTAAATCATCAGGTTTCCTTAGATTGAGGGAAGCAAGCCCATTCCCTGACCCCACCTCCAGTTATCCTCCTTCATGTCCTATTGTTTGTTTCCTTCACAGCACTTTAACAAAATCTATAATTATCTCATGTGTTTATTGTCTGTTTTCTCCACTGGAATACGAGTTCCAGGAGAGAGAGGACAGGGTCCATGTCTGTCTTGTTCAATGCCTTAACGCCAACACCTGGCACAGTGCCTGTCACTTAGGAGGTGTTAAGTATGTGTTAAATAAGAGTGAAAAAGTGATTCCACTGAAGCCTCACAATAACTCCTGGAGATGGTAAGCACCCATTTTACAGATGCAGGAGGCTCAGTCACCTGCCCAAGATCATACTATATCTAGATCGCTAACGTCAGTTTCTCCAGGTGTGATGGAAGAAGGTGGGGGGGGAACCATCTTAACAAACTTGAATTGCACCTGGTTCCTCTTCCTGTTTGCCTACCTGTGTGTGTATTTCCACACCCAACCCAGGCATCCCCAGAGAACCTGGGGCAGGGAAGGAAGGCAGAATCTGTAAAGAATATAAATCTGACCTCTTCTTTCACAGGCTTAAACTCAAGGGACTTCCCCCCTTCCCTCAATCCAGGCTTTTTAGGTTGACCCGCAGAGCCCTTCTGGCTCTGGCCCCTGCCTTCCTCTTCAATTTCTTTTGCCCTCCTGAGCCACCTCCCCTTCTCCTCCTTCCTCAATGGGCTATCCCCTCTCTGCCCTTGGAAACAGCTCTGGCACCATCCCTTCCAGGAAGCCTCTGGACTCTGGAGGAGGCACCTCCTTTGCCTCTCCTGCCAGTATTTCCTGCTCAGGGCAGGGCTGAACACAAGATGTGGTCATTGTTTACCTGTCTGCCTTTCCTATAGAGACTGTGTGTCACTCTTGGGGTGTCTTAGTATCCGGTGCCGGCCGGCACAAGGAGGGGCTCAGGAAATGTTTGTAGAATGAGTATATCAACCAAAGACAGAATTCTGGTACCTGGTCGGCCACCCCATCTCCCCCAACTTCCTTGACGCCTGACATCTTTTCCTGGGCTAGGCCTTCATTGGAAGAGCTCTCACTTCCCACTGTCTCATCAAGTCGTTCAAGTAGGGGATGGAGATGATGCGGGGTGGGGGCCGTTGATTCAGAGCCTCCTGGTATGGTGGTGAGGCCTCAAGCTCAGGGGCAAGTCGCCGTGGCCACTGGTAGCGGGAGGGTCAGTGATTCTGAAACTGGAGGATTGGTGGGGGCTCAGGGCTGCAGACCGAGCCAGGGAACTGACCTAACCCTTGTGGATTCAGAGGCTTTGAAGAGACCTTTGCCCTTCTTTTCCCTTCTCCACCCCCCGCCCCCCCCAGCTGTGCGCCCGCTCCCCGCCGCGGCTTCTTCACCCCCTCCCCCCCGCAGATCCCACACGCGTCTCGCGGAAAGCTGCAGGGGGACGTGGGGGGCGGGCTCTAGCTAGGCCCGGTGATGCCGCGCTTCTGGAATGGATGAAGGGGCGCCAGCGACCCCCGCCGTCCCCGCGGGCGATCCGGGTTTACAAGGCGGCTCATCCGGGATTAGTCCCTGTGCTCAGCTAATCCCAGCGGCAGGACCGACCCCGGGCCCGGAGCCGGTGGGGAGGAGGGGGAGAGGAAGCCGGGGGAGGACGCGGGCTGAGTGGAAGCGCGCGGATGGGGGTTGCCCCAGGAGGCGGGACTGGGAACCGGCCGATCCGGCCTCCGTGCTCCAGTCTCTCCCGAGCCGGTGTTTACCCGGGAGCCCCGGAGCCGGACGGAGACTGCCGGGGCCGCCAGAGCCCGGAAGTGGGGAGGGAGCGCCGGAGGGGGGCGCTGAGACCTGCTCGGCTCCCTTCCCCGAAATCGACTTCCACCCTCGCTCCTGAACGTGGGAGGACGCGACAGACCGACAGATGCCTCCCGCCCCTCACCCATCCATTCGGAGCGGGAAGCGGTGCCCAACCCGCTGGAGAGCGACAGGAGGGCCCCGTCCTTGCCCGCACATCCGGGGGAGCGCCCCATGGAGAGCGCGGCGCAGAGCCATCCTCTCCGCGCCCGCCCCGCCCCAGACCTGCACCTGCGCTGATGGGGGCCCGGGTGGGGTCGCCCTGAGGGGCACGCACTGCGTGTCGCTCCCCGGCCTGCGTCTCTGCGCCCTCCATCCTGGCGAGGGTGGGTCTCGGGCCCTCTCCCTCGCGCCCCCAGCCCTCTCCGAGGCCTCCGTCCCAGACTCGGTCCCCACTCCTAGCGGGACGCAGGTCCGGGGGCCCGGAAGAAGCGGAGTGGGGTCCGGTTTTCACACTTTTATTGTAAAGCTCGGAATAATTACACGGGTCTTCCATTGACAGCTCAGCAAACAAACCGGAAACGAACCGAACCGGAGGGAGTGGGGCGGTGCCTGCGCATGCTCGCGGCGGGGGGAGGGGGGGTTCAGAGAAAGAGAGACAGAAAGAGACAGAAATCATTACAAATCAACGGGATTGTGCTCGCAGCGCCAGGAATGGGGGAAATAGGGGCGGGGCGGGGCCCTTCCCGGGAGGAGCGAGGCGGTGGGAAGTGGCACGAACCAAGAGAAACACGACCCCAATGTGGGTACCCGACGCGCCCAACCCCCCCTCCCCGACACCCCCCACCCCCCCACACACGAGAGAGACACGGCCCCCCTCCCCATCAGATTACCCGAGAAGACACAGTCTCCTCTCCTCACAGGCAGACACCCCGCCCCGGAACCCCATGGGCGAGACACAGTCCCCCCTCCCAGAGAAGTCTCGCGTGGAGACGCCCCTTAAGAGACTTTCTCATGGCCAACAAGAGCCCTCCTGATTTCTGGAGACAGCCCCCGCCCAGGGAGGAAAGGCTCCAGAGGCCCCACCCTCAGGAGAGAGGTATTCCAGAGCCCCTAGGAGAAAAGACAACTCAGAGATGCCCTGCCTCGTCCCAAAGTGCTTCGGGGCAGAAACACCCCGTGGGAGAGATGGGGCGCAGGCCAGAAACATCCCTTCCCAGACATGCTTTTCCCTTCTCTGGGAAACGGGATGGCCCTAGACTACTGACTTGCCTTAAGTACTCCCAGGAACCCTGGGAGGAAAACAGGCTCCCCAGAGAGCCTGGGGAAGGAGGGGAGACATGCTCCCATGGTCTCCAGTGGGAATACATGTCCCCCAGGACTCCCAAGGGAAGAGATAGGGCCTAGAGAGCCCCCAGAGGTGAGGGATGCCCAGGGACCTTTCCCTTGGGATGTGAGACCATCCTTCAGGGACCCTAGGAGAGAAATATGTCCCCATATACCCTCCCCCTACCAAGAGACAGGTGCTGAAGTAGGGGGATGGGGACCAGCTAGGTCCCCTCTAGGAAGACACTGACTGGGTCAGGCTGGGTTTGAGGGGGTCTCCTCTGGCCAAATGTCGCCTATTGGTACATAAAACTGTACGCGACACAAGGCATTGGGGAGGGGTTTCACAGACCTAGGACCAACAGGGGTAGTCCCCAGTGCTGTCACCATCCCCTGCCCACCTTTGGTTTCACCTCTCCAGTGCCCAGGTGGTGACAGACTCAGTGCCCTGACCCCAACCAGGGGGCTAGGGGCTCTGCCTTTGCCTGTGGGAAGGGCTTTAACTCTGTGCGTCTCAGCTCTCCCCACCATCTGGGCCACCCTCGTCCTTCTGGCTTCTCCACTGTGCAAAATGCTCCTCTGCCCTTCCACTCAGTGCTCAGGGGTCCCCAAGACCAGGGCAGGGTACCCAGGCCACCAGGGGCTTCTGGCAGGAATCCAGTGACTCCAGGAATGCCACCTGTCTAGACCACCTTCTCCACCAAGCAAATGGGCCTCATACAATCTTCTTGCCCAAATCCTGACCTCCAGGACCCAGGACAGTCCTTGAGGCCACTGCCCCACCAGCTGGGCACCCAATGCTACCCACAATACCACTATTGCACCTGCCCCGTTTGTGCAGGGGAAAGGGGCTGTCTCTTTAACGAGCCCCTAGCCTACTTCCTGGGCCTCCCCCCAGGGAAAGGAGCCTTTGGCCAACCCCTAGACCCAGCTGCTGCCACCCCAGCCACTCCTTGCCCTCCACAGAAGGGCCGTGTATGCCGAGGCCGCCAGCCTAACAATGCTCTCCTTCCCAGCACTGTTACCCCAAGCCAAGTTAGGGGAAAGAGGCAAAGAATAGGGTGATTCTTCAGCCCCCTGGCTTTTCTGGGGTAGGGTTGGGGTCTCTGGGGTTCTAGGACTCAAGACCCCAGCAGCACAGCTCCCAAAGGCACCAGACGACCCAGCAGCCTATACCCACCCCTGCCATACTTGGCCACCCTTCCAAGCTTGGACTAAGTCAAGCAAGGGCCTGAGTCTCCAGCCTCCCAGCCTGGGCCCCTGGGGAGCTGGAGAGGTATGGGCCAAGGCAGTGGGGGTTTCTGGAAAGAAGAGGGGCTGAGGCTTTGAGATGGCCACAGTGGGAGATGGGGAGCTCTGCAGGACGCCCCTCACACCCTGGCCCCCCGAGGTGAAGAAATGAACCCCACCTCATCATGGCTGACTGGGCTTCTCTGCCCCCCAATCTCCCCACCCCCTCCCCCATGGGACCCCTGACCCTGGGAAAGGGAAGCCCAACTGGAAGAAGGGGGCCTGGAGCCCAGGGTGCCCTGAGGCAGCCCTTCCCACCCCCTGAGATCAAGGCAATGGTGGTTTTACAGGCTGACGGGTCAGTCATGGCAGGGGCTGGGAGTTAGGGGGCAGGGAGGGGGCAGGGTGCAGGGCCCCCACATCGGGGGCAGCCACCAGCCACCCCCTGAACAAACCTTCCTGCTCCCAACTCACCCAACCAGGCCAGAGGCACAGTCATCCCACCCCTGTCCAGCTGCCCCCCACAGCCTCAGGGCCCCTCTGTGATGCTCATCTGGACGTGGGAGGCCAGCCTGAGCGGGGATCCCCCCCAGGGCACAGCGCAACAGTTCCAAAAAAATAGAGATTTGTATTTTTAAAAAAAATTAAATAAAAGCCCAGCTCTGCTGATAGGCGAATGTGACCCCGGCCCCCCCCACCCGTTGTTTCCCTGGCCTGCACCCCCATCCCACCACGGCCCCAGGGGTATTTACAACATGGAACAATAGAGGCCTGGGGTGGGGGAGCACTGCGGCAGGGAGGAGGGGGCACAGGGCAGGTCCCCCCCCAGGGGTCCCCCAAGACAACACAACATCAACGAGAAAAGTTGCAAATCAGGCAGAAATGGGGACGTCATTCCAAGGTCCTTATATACAGACACTGCATGACCAGCAGGGGAGGGGTGGCCCGGATGGGACTAGGTGTGGGCATGTGGCAGGCAGGTGGGCCAGCCCAGGAGCAGAAAGGGAAGACCAGGCCTCCGCTCCACTCCCATCCCCATCCCACCTTTGGTAACTAAAGCCCTTCAGGGAGTCCCTGGCGGTCAAGTTTCCTCTGGGAGTTCCCAGGGAGGGGGCTCCCTGCTCAGCCCTGCTTCAGGGCTAAAATCGGGCATGCCAGCCGCCCCCTGGCCAGCCATGCGGGAAACAGTGAGTTGAAAGCGTATCGCCCGCCCTTGACTCCACCATCTGCCCAAATTGAGGGGTGCTCCCTGGAGGTCTAGGGAAGAGAGCCCAGTCAATGTAGAGGAGCCCTCTTGGGCATCAGTTGGGGGGAGCCCCAAGAAAGGGAAGGGAGGGCTCCTGGGTGATGGAAATGAGGGAAGAGGACCTGGACCCTGATGGGAGAAGGGCAGCGTGATCATGAGGCCAGCATTCCCCACCCCACTTGGGGCCCTGGCCAGGAAGTCCACGCTGGAGGGGTCAAGGGTGGGAGCCCAGGAACGGGCCCATTTGGGGGCTGGCCGGCGGCTGGGGAAGGGGCTGCCAGCCGGCCAGAAGGGGGCTCACAGGTAGATCTCGCGCTTGGCCGTCTGGGCAGATGCCGGTGTGGCTGCGGGTGGGAAGTCCGAGGTCTGGGTCAGGGGAATTTCCTCCAAGGTGGCTGAGTCCTTGCAGGAATCATGGCTACTGTGGGAGAAGGCACTGTAGGAGGGCAGGAGGCGCACGGGGGCCGTTTTGGTGTTCCGGTCTTCCGGGGGGCTGGGGCTGCCGGCGCCCGCAGGCTCCTGCCCTCCTCGGTCCTGGTAAGGCACGAAGGTGGAGAGTTTGAGGGCGCTGCTCTTGGTCCGGCGGCTGGGAGACGACTGGCCAGGCATCCAGCATGTGTCAGAGTGGCCAAACTCACTGCACTCCCGGGTACACGTGCCCGTCATGGCGACATCAGGCAAAGGGCGAAGGTCTACAGGACAGAGCAGGAAGAACCTCGTCAGGCCCACAGCCTCGCCAAGCTCTGCACCACGACCCCCCACCGGCACCCACAACCTGCCTCAGAACAGGGATACGCGCCCCGTCCTGCCCACTGAACGAACCCACAGGCACACACGCCCTCCTACCATTCGCCTGCTAGCCTGCTAGCCTGCCGTGTGCATGCGCACACACACACACAACCTATCCTTAGACACATTCCTTCCAGTCTCACATATCTCCCAATGCTCTTCACACACACCCACCAAATTTGCCCTCAGACAGGTGCACACACACACACTCATCTGCACACTCTGTCATCTCTCTCCAGACAGGCTTAAACATGCAAATCTACCCTCAGGTAGGATAGAGGAAAGCCCTGTCCTCTTTTAAGAACACAATCTCCATCTGTCCCTCCCTCTCTCTCCCTTTATCTCTCTTTTCTCTCTCTCTCTCTCTCACACACACACACACACACACACACACACACACACACACACACACACAGATAGGTCTAGGTATAAGCACCCAAATCTACTACGCTGGGCACCTCTCTCCTCAGACAAAATTGGGCACACCCCTTCCTTCTGAACCCCCTCAAGCCTCACACGCCCCCAGTGGTCCTGGAGCCCCTACCTTGCCCCAGTGCAGCAAGGCCTTGCTTTAAAGCCAGGGGAAAGGACGCGCTTCTGTGTGGGATGTTCACATAGAAGCACACACTCAAACCCACAAGCACACCCATGCAGCCCCTCCCCACCTCACTCTGGCCCCTACACCAGCCACCACCCCTGGCCTTGCCCAGGCTCTCTGCCCAGAAACACCCACGGGAACAGGAGTTGGCCGCCTGACATCAGCAGTAGCCGGTATGGTTGCTGGGCAGCGGGTCTCCATGGTAACGGCCGGGCCATGAGCACTTCCTGTCACAGCTGCCTCCGTCCCGCCCTTGCTCAGGGAGAGCACCAGGAGGTGACCCCCCTTGGGGACATGGCCGCAGAGCACTGCCTGGGGCAGGGTCTCCCCCGGCACCACCCACCCCAGCTTGGTCTCCTGCCAGGGCCAGGTGAGAGGGGACAGATCTGTTGTTAAACCTCGAAGTGCCAGGGCTCTTCAGCTCAGGGCAGAGTTGGGGGACCCGATGTGGCTCAGAGCAGAGCATGGGCACTGGGTGGGCGGGGCTGGGTGCTGGGCCGAGTCCCACAGACCCCAGAGCAGCTCCCACATACCTGGCACGCCGCCTCAGGGCCTGCTCCGGCCAGCCGGCTCTGCGCGGGCACAAAAAGGACGAGACGGGCATGAGATCGCGCATGGAGGGGTGGGGTGGGGGCAGAAGGCACTCTGAGACCTAGGGAGGTTAGACAAGGGCCCTGTGCCCGAGGGGGCAGGGAGTGGAACTTTCCAGGGGAGAGGTGCTTTGGACCGAGGGAGGGGTGAGACCTAAGCACTGCTTCAAGTAGAGTCTTTCCATCCCAAGGGCTAGCTGGTTCACTCTCACCACAGGCTACCTTGGGCTTCACACATGCACACACATGTGCACAGCGCACACACTGCACACGCACACTCTGATAGCACACTCTGCCATCCATCCCCATGCCAGCCTCCGCTCTGGCCCAAGCCTCCCGTCTGCCACCACCCTCCAAGCCCCCAGACAGGCCTTGCCCTCCCCTCCAGACCTCTGTCCGCTCTTCCCCAGCCAGACCTTTCGCTTCTCACCCCAGGGGATCGTCGTGGCATTGTTCGAGCTCCCCATGGCATCCAGGGTCCACTCTTCATCCTCAAGTCCCTCCCCTCTCTTTAGAGGGCTACCATCTGCCTTCCTGAGGATTCCTCACCACGATCTGAGCTGTCTGGCCACCCTTCTCAAGGTCCCATTCCCAGGGAGGCAGTGCAGATATGGTGCCGAGGCAGAGAAAGCTGGGTTTGACTCCCTCCCAGGTCTGTCACTCCCTAGACATATGACTTTGGGTCCGTGACTGAACCTCTCTGAGCCTCAGTTTCCTCCACTGTACAGTAGGCACAACAAAGTTCTCAGATCAGAGTGTTTGTGAGGATTAGACAAATATACCCCTGAAAGCATTCAGCCCAGCGATCACTACTGAGCACTTAACAGGAAGGCAGTACATGGAGGATTTCTAAAGTCTCATCACCATCCTTGGGCTTCTACTCATCCCTGGGGGTCCCTGACCATGCTGATGCTCCTCACCGTTCTCAGGGTGCTCCATCTCCCCAATGCTGCCATCAGGGGTGGTGCGCTCGTAGTGGTCCTCGGGCAGGGCCAGGGGACCGAGCCGAGGCCCCGAGGATGACTTGCTGGACGGTGTCTCAGACTCCTCCAGGCCACTGTCATAGTAACTGTGCTGGGATGGGTCCTGCAGCTCCTGGGCCTGGCTGGTGGCCGAGAAGGTGACGCGGCGGTGAGGTAACTGCAAGGAGAGCGAGTGTTACTGCTGGCCTGCCAGGCTGTCCACGGGGCCCACCACCACACCACGCCCCAGCCTCAGCCAAGTCTCCCTGCTCCAGCCTCCCAGCAGCCCAGCCCAGTGTAGTGCGCCAGAGAGAGTCCCCCAGCCCAGCGTCGTCCCCCCGCAGCCCAGCACGGCGCAGTCTCCTAGAGAGATGACAGTGTACAGATGAATGTGTGTTGGTGTACCTGTCTGAGGGCAGGCTGGGTGGCTGTGTGCAAAGAAAGCACGGGCCCCAACGCAAGACTGCTCCTCCTTTCTGGGACAGCTCCCAGTACAGCCAAGGCCACACGTGCAAAGTGCCAATACAGCACAAGCCCCAGGATTACTGCAGCCCCCAGGCTAACCCAATAACCCTAAGCCAGTAGAACCACCTGTTAGAGCACAAACCTCCTAGTTCCAGCCCAGCGTCCCAACACAGGCACAGCCTCCTTGAGATTCCAGAACCACCCCCACTGCCGCGTAGAGCCCAGACACCCAGACACCCGAGGAGCATGAGACCGGCCAACTCTCCTCACTCCAGCTCCCTCTACACACCAGCATAGCCTCAGATTTCCAGAACAGCTCCCTAAAAGCAGTCTAGAATCCTGACCCCAGTTTACCAACGCCACACCTCCCGTGCACAGCCTCCAGACTGCCGCTCCTCACCTGCCTCACCGCCCTGCACCTTCCCGCAGCCTCCATCCACGAGGTGCCACCCTCTCTCTCGGCCTGGGCCTGTTCTTCATCCCTCCTTGGTGATGCCCTGCCGAGGCCCCTCCCACTCAGCCCCCCAGCCTCATTTCATCTCTCTCCACAGAGGCCTGTGAGTGGGAAAAGGAGGGAGGGGAGGAGAAGGAGCCTGATAACAAACCAGGACACCTGGGAGGAGGGGGGAAGTAGAACAATGGAAACTCCGCCGCTCCGGATCAGGAAACAGAAGATTAACTGTGGAGTAGCCTGGGGTTGGGGGGGCAGGGAGGTGGATGGCGTGGCGTCCTCAAGGATTAGGAAAGCTGGCCTCAAAAGGAGACTCCTTCTAGGAAGTAGGAAGGAGTTTCAGGAGGGCTGCCGGCTTGAGGAACCAGACATGGAGGCTTAGCTGGGGGGACTGGGGTCGAGGGAGTGGAACAGTGACAGGCTGCTCCGGGCCAGCAGCCTGTCTCCTGCCACAGGTTAATGATGAGCTCAGGAACCTGGAAGCCTCAGCTTGGCACTTGGCACAGCCACCCAGCCACCCAAGCACCCACCTGGGAGTGCCACTGGTTTTCTTGCCAACCAGAAATTAGGAGTCTAGGAGGGCACAGACCCAGGGCCCCTGGAGGCCAGGGGTGAATGCAGCCAAGCCCAGGGCCCTGCTGATGAGTCTCCAAGCTCCTTCCAATTCTCCAGGACTTTGGCAGTGCTTTGTCTTGACTCTGTAACCCCCTAAGGAGGTTATGCAGATGGCCAGGGGAGGTGGCCCTGGGTCACAGGCTCGCCCTCCCGATAACCCCACTCAAGGAGACGGGTGGAGGAGGCTGTCAGGGCAGGGGGTTGTGGAGCTGTAGGGAGGGCAGCCCAGAACTGCCTCTCCACTTTGGCTCCCAGCTCACCTTCAGGGATAGACAACCCTTCTTGGGATCCACGTTGTGATCCCACACACTGAAAGGTCTGGGTGACGACTGACAAGTTCTCCAAAACTGACAAGGGCATTTGGGGCTGGGGGTTACAAAGGAGCATAGTCAGCCTGGTGTTGGGTGAACAGCCTCCAGGAGGTACAGGGCAGTATGGTTCTCGGTATCTTTCTTTCCGGTTTTCTTTCAAGACATTCATGGGCCAGCAACCCTCCTTTCCTACTGAGCCCACACCTGGTAATTGAGGGCTTCAGTCCTGCCTACTAAGCGAGTCACTTGGTGTTTTTTCCCATGATCCTTTTCTGTAAAATGGAAGCTTGGGTGATACTCAACACTTAATGTTCCCTATAATTCTGACTATCAAATCTTTTTTTATTATAAAGATGTGGGGTACAATTCAGGGTTAGGAAGACTATCAAATCTTAAAAGCCCAGATCCAAAGTCTCTCTCAGACTCTAGTCTTGACATTTTAGATACTTGCCAGTTATTTCCAATTGGCTGTCCCTACTGGCCCTTCAGATTCAACATGTCTGAAGAAGTTATGTTCTTCTTCCATTAGCGTCTTCATGAGCAATGATCTCATTGTTATCCCAGCACCCAGATTCAGAAGGCTGATAGCTAGTTGGGAATCTTGATAGGTTTCCCCCTCCCTACCCCTACCCCAAATCCACTATCCCTTGAATCCTGTAGGTCCTTTCTCCTGAAACGTAGCCAAATTCATCCACCCATCACTCCCACTGCCACCACCTTAGAGGTTCAATCCTGTACCTTCACCTCTACCCAATTTAAAGCCAACCATGTAGTCCAGTGAATTTTCAAAAACTCAGTTCATCTAAAAAAACCCAGGAGCAGCCACGGGCAGTGGCTCACCCCTGTAATCCCAGCACTTGGAAGGTGGAGGCGGAGGTGAGAGGATTGCCTGAGTCTGTGGGTTCGAGACCAGCCTGGGCAACTTGGCGAGACCTTGTCTCTACAATAAATAAATTAGCTGGGCGTGGTGGTGCATGCCTGTAGTTCTAGCTACTTGGAAGGCTAAAGTGGAAGGATCGTCTGAGGCCAGCAGGTGGAGGCTGTGGGGGCCCTGAACATGTCACTGCACTCCAGCCTGGGCGACAGAGTGAGATTCTGGCTCAAAAAAACTAACAAGCAAAAAAAACTCCATCTGAAATAGTACCCTCTCTTCCCTCTCCCTGCCTCCAACTTGGTCATGCTTGCTCCTGCCATAGGAGTTCCCTCACACGGTGACTCTGGGAGGAGGCAGGGAACCCTCTTGCCCAAATCCTGCTCCTCGTTGACAAGCTGGCTCAATCTCCACATTCTCCCAGAAGCCCATTCCCATGGTTGCACGCAAATTTCCCCATACTGTCATCCATAAGGAAAGGGAAGGGACTCTAGGGTCAAATAATTCAGAAAACTCAAGAGTTAAACACAAGCAGGTTCCTCCTTTCTTGCAGGGCTCTGTAGAGCCTTTCATAGCCTAGTGTGATAGTGAATCTCTTCCTACCAAAATTGACTTCACCGTGGACTCTTTTTCTATAGCACAGGGGATAACAGCAGACGCTGGAAATCAGATCTCCTAATGCTTTGTGTTTGAATCTGGCCCCATCATAAAAGTTTTCAATTCTGTAAAATGAGCATTAAAACTACCCTTATCCGAGTTATGAGCACTGAATGAACCAATTCACACACCGTGCTCAGCATAGTACCTTGCACCTAGTAAGGACCCAAAAAGTATTAGTGACTTGTGGTGGCAGAGGATTTTCAGAGAACAAGTTGGGAAAATCTTCACTTCTCATACGTCATGTAAGACTCTCAACTACCTCGGTGTTTCCTGTGTCAGTCTTGTCCAAGGATGACTTTTTTTTTTTTTTTAAACCAGGGTCCTGTACCATGCTGTGCACACAGTGGAAACGTGGTCCATGTGTGCTGGGGATGACAACAGGGGGTGTGGTTTGGTTGTGTCCTGGTGTTGGGAGAAGATGCTTGATGTGGCTCCGTGGCTGGGTTGGGTTTCATTTGAGCAGAGGGACAAGCAGTCCCTCAGACTCGGGGAAAGCAAAACAGAAGAAGGCACTGAAGGAGTAGGAGAGAGCCGCGGTGGCAAGAGAAGAGAGACAGAAGAGAAAACGGGAGTCAGGAGATGCTGGGGCCCCCACAGATGCTGGATTCGTCCAGGAGACATGAAACATGACTCCTCCTCACTTCCCCAGGACCCCCTTCTCCCAAGACCCCAAGAACTTTTACTTTGGGGGCACCCCCAGCACACTGGGGAATCTGTGGATGGAATCAGAGGAGAGAGTTGGCGCCTTGGACCTCCTGGGAGTGTCTCAAGCCTCTTCAGTCACCATGGAGATAGGGTGCCTCTGGCCTCAGAGACTCCCTCAGGACCTGGGGCCCCTCACCCACACTTTAGCCTTCCTGTCCCTCAGGCACAAACAGAGACAAGGCAGACCCAGGAGAGCAAGAAGTGAGAGAAGGAGAGAGAGAGAGTGAGAGCAAGCAGCCCAGGGTGGCCTGAGCAAGGAGCTGGAGGGAAGGGAGACCTAGGAAGCCTGTGCCCACGAGCGGGGAGCCCCGTGAGAGTGGGGGGTGAGGGCAGGTTGACGCAAGGGATTGGGAGTTCTCGCATCTCTCCCCGGGGGGCCCCCTCCCCGCAGCCCAGGCTGGTGATCTTGGTGGGGAGGCACAGGGCAGGGCTGGCTAATTGCTGGGTGTTAAGTGGTGTTGGGACGAAGTGGCTGGGAAAGGGACCTGGGGGTGATCTTCCCCGGGGGAAGGTGGCTAGTATAATCAAGGGGTTATTTGCCTTCACCTCCTGCCTTGCTGAATGCTAGGTCCTACTAGGTGCTTAGTCTGAGGTATGTCAGAAACACACCACATTGGGCAGATTGGAAAAACCAAGTCTCCAACAGTGGAGAAGGGGCAAGACTCGGGTGCAGTTCCATCCACCCTTTATTGGTGAAGGGTGTCATTCCCAGGGAGAAAGCCTCGCAGACACGGGATGAGAAGTCACAGTGGCAGACACCCCCATGTGAAGGCTGGTCAGAAGGACACTTTCCCAGACATGGATAGGGATGTGGAGGTGGATGGGGAGATGGCAGCTAAGATAGCACTGGGGTACAGCTGGCAGGTCTATGACGTGGCTAGAGGCAAAGAGAATGGAAGGGAAAATTGAGGCAGGACCTGAGGACAAAGGGCTGCTTCCAGTCTCTCTCGCTTCTTCTCTCAGTTCCAGGAAAATAAGAAACAAAAACTCCAAAAATAGAGAACTTTATTGTCAGGGATAAGTGTTTGGGGCTGGGGAAGGACAAGTGGAACCCGGCCCCAGGAGCCTGGTGGTGAGAAGAGGTTAATACACAGTACGTACAGAAGGCACAAACGGGGAGGCCCCCCCCCCGGGCAGATTCCCCACCCGCTTCCCCACCAGGACCCCGGGGCTCCCTGTTCCCGGACTAGAGAAGCACCTGTGGCTGGTCTCAGATAGAGACCTATGTTTGGAATAGATTTCTTCCCACCTCCCTCCCCACTTTTGCTCACCTGCCTGTCAGCCCCCACCTTCAAGACCCGGCAGCTGGTCTGGTCCAGGGTCCAGGGATTCGACAGGTCACAGTCCTCCCCCAAGTGCACAGAGGGCAGGCAGGATCACAGAGCACACACCCCCTTTTCACTCAGCCTAATCCCGATGCCTGGGTGAGGCAGCAGGGTTATTACCAAGGCCCTGGCACCCCCATGTCCGCAGCCCCACCTCCCACATGGGCTGGCGAGCCTGGCAGGCACAAGGTACCCGCTCCATCACTCCCACACCTCAGTCCAGATGGCCCCGTGGTAGGGGTGGGGAGGGGGCTGGGGTGTGCTGAGCCGAAAGGGCTGGCCTACCTGCTTGCTGGGGTATTTGGGGGGGTTGGTGCGGTAGCTGTAGTCGGAGTACTGCTCAGAGCCCGTGGATGTGGTGTCCCCGGTGCCCACGAATGTGTTTGCAGGTGGCAGGTCCTGCACCACCTGGTGCTTCTTGGAGGCCGAGGGTGACTGGGGCTGCAGCTGGATGGAAGGCAGCGGGGAGTTGGAGCGGTAGTGGCGGCCCAGGTCTGGGCTGCCCGGTGGGTAGTTGAGGGGCAGGTGAATGCGGGGACTGTCGCCAGGGGCATCGCTCATCAGGTTGAACTTGAGGGACTTCTGCAGACCAGCCTCGTCCTCGTCCTCCACGGGCTTCACGGGCTTCGGGGACTTGCTCTTCTTGCCCTTGCTCTTGTTTCCCTTGGAGGCTTTGCCGCTGGGCTTGGGGGCATACAGGTCTTTGGTCTCCTTCTTCCCAGCCTGGTAGCCGCTCTTGGCCTCCCGCTGCCGGCAGTAACGCACGAGGACCGCCAGGGCGATGAGCAAGGCCACGGCCACCACGCCGGCCACCACGCCAAAGAGGATGTTGCCACGCTGCTTGGAGCGTTCATATTCTGGATCCCCGGCAATGTCAATATCCAGTGGTGTGTCCAGGCTGTGGCCCAGGAGGGTCTCCAGCAGCGTGCGGTTGGCCAGAGTCTCATTGACATAGAGGTGGACCAGGGCCGTGCCATAGCGTGGAGGCTTGCCACGGTCACTGACCTTCACCACCAGGCGGTGGAGCCCGTGGTGGCGCCGCTCAATCTCCTTCTCCAGGGTGATGGCACCTGAGTGCGACCCAATCTGGAAAAGTCCGTAAGGGTTGCCGCCAGCGATGCTGTAGGTCAGCTCAGCATTGACACCAGAGTCAATGTCCTCAGCCGTCACCTGGCTGACCGTTTCGCCAAGGCGCGTTTGAGGGGTCAGCAGCCGGTGGGAGGTATTGGAGGGTGCGGTGATAAAGGGCGCATTGTCATTCTCGTCCAGCACATTGATGGTGACGCCAACGTAAGCTGAGCGAGGTGGGATGCCACCATCCACCGCCTTCAGCTGGAAGGTGTAGGTACTCTGTTGCTCTCGATCAAAACTCAGGCTGGAGAGGATGGTGCCTGTGCCATTCTGGATAACAAAGTCACCATTGTCCTGTTCCACAGAGAGTTGCACCCGGGCATTCTCCCCCTTGTCCCCATCAATGACAGTCACCATGCCCACTGGACTCAGCGCGGGCATGTTCTCCATCACAGAGAAGTTGTAGCCACTCAGCATAAATTTGGGGTCATTGTCATTGCAGTCCAGCACATTGACGAGGACAGTGGCTGTGCCCTGGAGGCTAGGGCTGCCCCGGTCAGCTGCCACCACCTTCAACTCGTAGCTGTCCCGTTGCTCCCGATCCAGGGATGTCTTTACCCGGATCTCTCCAGTCTCAGGCGAGATGCTGAAGAGGCCCTTGGCTGCGGGCTCAGGCTCCAAAGAGTACACCAGCTCGGCATTGGAGCCGGAGTCGGCATCACTGGCAGTGACCTCAGCGACCACTTCCCCAGGGTTGTTGTTTTCTGGGAAGGCGACCTCAGTGACGCTCTGGGTGAACACAGGGGCGTTGTCATTGACGTCCACCACCTGCACCTTGAGGGAGTTGGTGCTGGAGAGCGGGGGGTTGCCAGAGTCCACAGCCACAATCTCGATGGTATAGTCTTTGACCTTCTCATAGTCAAGTGGGGTGGTGGTCTGCAGAAAGTACTTCTTCTTGCTGTCGCTGCCCGTCTCGCTGGCTTGGCGTAGCTGAAAGGGCACGTCTCCCGCAACCACACAGGTAACAGCTGCATTCTCTCCCTCATCTCGGTCGGATACCTGCACCAGGGCCACAGCTGTCTCCTCTGTCACATCCTCCGAGATGTTGGCCATCCCATCTTGATGGGTCACTAGTCCTATGCCCCGGATCTCGATGGTGGGGGCGTTGTCATTCATATCCTTCACAGTCACAACCACCTGGGCACGGGCACTCTTGGGATTGGCACCCCGGTCCTTGGCGAGCACTGAGAAGCGCAGGGTGCTTAAGTTCTCACGATCCACAGGGCCCTGAACGGTGATAAGTCCAGTGTTCTTGTCCAGTCGCAGAAGATGCTTTACGATCTCGGGCGCCTGGTGGAATGTATAGTCGATCTCTGCATTGGCGCCTTGGTCTGAGTCATTGGCCTTTACCTATGGGGCAGGAGAGAAAAACAAGAACAGAGAGGGGTCACACCAGGGATAGCAAATTAAGGGGTGCATGTGCTGCCAATGTCGTTTCCCACAAGCACGGCAGGCACAACTTGGCCAACATCATGCCCTTTCCAGAAGCCGCATGTGTTCTGCCTTTTCCCAATTCTGACACTCTGGCAGAAGTTACTCACCTAGCTTCCTGAAGAGCCCGGGTGCAGCCCACAAATCCTCAGCAATGCTACAGGTGACTACTAGAGATGGACAGGGCAGAATTAAAGTCTACTTGTCATTGCTGCACGAGTCCTCACAGATTCGGGGAGAGGATGAGGACCCAACAGAACTAGGGAAGACCTTCCTCCCAGTCCAACTTGCCTCCAGCTCTTCTGAAGAGATGGGGAGTTGTGAGTAATGGAGATGGTGTGTATCATGTATGAAGGTGTGAAATATGCACGTAGGCACACGCGTGTATGATCGTATCAGACTGTGACGCTGTGTGATTGTGTATTTATCCATGTGCATGTCTGCACACACGAGGAAAGACTCACATGCCCACCAGGAGGCCACAGGTGAGGGCCTCTTTTTTTGTTTTCCTCAGTTTGAGTCTCACTGTTGCCTAGGCTGGGGTACCCACGCTCATGGCCACCGCAGCCTCAACCTGCTGGGCTCAGGTGATCCTTCCGCCTCAGACTTTCAAGTAACTGGAACTACAGGCATGTGCCACAACGCCTAGGTAATTTTTTGTTTTCTTGTAGAGAGGAGGTCTCGGCAAGTTGCCCAGGGTGGTCTCAAACCCGTGGGCTCAGGCAATTCCCTCAATTTGGCCTCCCTAAGTGCTGGGATTATAGGTGTGAGCCACCGTGCCCGGCCATAAGGGCCTCTTTTGAAAGCTGCCAGAGAGAGATGTGGGTCAGAGGGAGCCCTGCAGGCCGGCCCAGCCACTGCTGTGTCAAACTGGGGAAACCTGTTCCGGCAGCTCCCTCTCCTCCTGGCTGGCTGGCGCTGGGGAGGCACCAATGTGAGGAATCCGGCCTGAGCCCGCGGCCAGGAGGGAAGGGTTGGTGCAGGCCACAGAGCCTGCTGGTAGAGGGCTGGGCTCCCAGCACCAAACAATGAACTGTCTGTCCCCTTGCAGTGGGCACGCCCTCCCACGCCAACTCCGATGCGCACTCAGCCCAACTCTACACAAATACGGGTGGTGATGGGACAACAGGAGCCAGGTGGAATGCCCACGAGGCAGCCCTGGGCAGAGAGAAATGTGAGGGCTGGAGTCCTATAGGTCACAGCCAGACAGAATGTGGTGGCCATGGGGAGACAGTGATTAATGTGACAGGGTCTTGAGGAACAAAACAGAGGAGTCCTGGATTCAAATCTGGATTCAAGGTCACTGCTTGTGACCTTGAGCCAATGATTTAACTTCCCCAAGCCTCAGTCTATAAGTATGTAAAGTGGGGATAATAATGGAACCTATTTCACATGATTGTGGTGAGCACAAAATGGGACACGTGTGAAAATGTCTAACACTGCCTGGCATGTGCAAATGCTCCCTAAATAGCATTTCTCTTTTTGTCCATCCACCCACTTCCCCCATCTATCCTCCTACCTGTCTGTCTCTGAAAGAGCAGTGCTAACACCACGCTGGCCCATGCTGCATGCCACTGGCAATCTTCTCTCCTTCTCTTTGGGAAGGGGAGCTCCAACCACACCTGCCGGGGCTGTTTCTACAGTGGAAACTCCTGAGCAGCTCCCTAGCTACCTGTTTCTCTGCTCACACCCGTGAGGGCTAAACTCTAAGTTTCTCCTCCTTCCACCCCAGCCTGTCTGACACCACCTTTAGGATGAGAACCCGCTCTGTCCCCATCTCTAGACTGGTCACACAGCTTCGTATCTGCCCCTGATCTTAACCCCTTATCTCTGTGCATGATTCTTGGCTTCTGTCTGTCTCCCCCCCCCCCGCCCTTGCTTAGTTCTGATTCCACCTCCTTCCCAAGGCCCGTTCTTTCCATCTTCCCTTTTCAGCCCTGTCCATCTCCCAGCCTGCTCTCTGCCTGGCTCTCCGGTGTTGCCTTTCTGGGAGGGGTAAGTTGCTACACACACTGCTGGATGGGGCAGAGGTGGGCTCTGACCCCACTGGCTCTGTGATATCAGGCAAGTTCCCTAATCTCTATGGGCTCACTTTCCCATCTGTAAAATGGGGCTAATGTTTACCTTGTACTGTGAAGATGAAGTGATATAACATATATGATGCCTTTAGAGCAGTGCCTGGCACCTAGGCTGTTATTATTCACCTTCTCCGACTGACTGTCTCCCTTTTCTTTCTCATCTCCTTTCCAGGTTCCAGCCCACCAGCCTCTAAAGAAAGAGGCTGACACTCCCACCGACCCCCCCACTTCTGCTGGAGGACCTAAGACGAGGGGTTTCCCGGGATGGGCAATGGTGTCTGGCACAAGCTGAGCCCTCAACTCCCTCCTATCAAAGACAGAGGCAGCTTCAGCCCATGGGGAAGGTGAAAGGAGCAGTGCTGGCAGGAGGCCAGGGCTGAGATGACAGTGGGAGATACACCCACCAGTCTGCTGGGACGCTTTCTTCGCTCCCTCCCCGGCCCTGGTCCCACCAAGCTGCCTAGCCCCTGGGGCAGTTCCCATGGAGAAGGGTGCTGACAACTTCAGCAGAGGCAACTGACCCCCTTCCATACTAAGCACCCTGCACCCATCGGTGCCCCTGCCTAGGGGACACAGGTGCATACACACCAGAACCCTGAGGATCCACCCAGCTAAAATGATCTCATTTGACTTTGTCAGGGAGGGGAAAAGAGAGGCTATGTCTTCCAGCTTCAGGAAAATCTCATCTGGCTAATGGGAAACAGCCCGGGCTGGGAAGATCTCATCTCAGAAGAGATTCTACCAGGATAAAGGGAGATGTCTTTGTTCCAACTCAGCTCACCTGGCTGGGGAAGAAGGCGCTCATTTGACTAGGGAGGGAGTTTCACTTCTCAGAGGTCTCCCAGCTTGAGTCTACCTTGGGGGTGGGGAGATTGCTGCTCCTAAGCTATGTCACCGTCACCTAAGTAGCTTGATAGAGAAAAACTATCACCTGCTAGGGTGGAGCAGGGGGTCTTGTGGGAAGGTCTCACCTGGTTGGGGCTGGGGAGGAGGAGTCCCCACCATAGTTTTCTGGCAGTTTTCCCCCAAAACAAAGGAAACTCTCATCTGGAGGGGGTTCCCATTACCAAAGGTGGGTCACCCTGACAGTTAGATGGAAGGGGCATCTTACCTGGATGACAGAGTGGCCTATGGGACTATTCTCAGACAGTTCAGCCTCATAGGAGGGCCGCTCGAACTTGGGGGCGTTGTCATTGGTGTCGAGCACGGTGACACGCAGCAGGGCGCTGCTGGCTCGTGGGGGGCTGCCGCCATCCTGCACCTTGATGGTGAGGTCGTAGGAGTCCCAGCGCTCACGGTCCAGGTTGCCCATCACAATCAGCTGGGGCTGCTTCTCCTCCTGGTCCTCCGCCACCTGCAGTCCAAAGAGCTCCTGGGCCTCGGGCCCAGCCTGCAGCTCGTAGGACGCCACTCCGTTGGGGCCTGCATCACGGTCCGAAGCCAGCGGGATGGGGAAGAGAGAGCCGATGTTGGTGTTCTCGGGGATGGCCAGAGTGATGACGGGTGAGGCGAAGTTTGGTGTGTTGTCGTTGATGTCCTGCACCTCGATCTGGCCCTCCAGCAGCCGGGGACTGCCGTTCTGCACGAGGTCTGTTATAGACACCTCAAACTCCAGGATGCAGGGCTCACCAGGGAGCTGGTTCTGGCACTCATGCAGCCCCTCGCGGTCAATGGAGGTCTCGGTGGTGAAAATGTCACCTGTCTTGCCATCCACGCGAAGGTAGGGAGCACCTACCTCTAGCTTGTACAGATGGCCCACGTCAGGGAAGCCGTAGTCGGCTGCAAGGCTCCCGATGAGGGTGTTGGGTGGCTGCTCCTCCGGCACCTTGTACACGACCCGTGTGGCCTGGCCCGGGGATGGAGCCAGCAGGAGCAGCAGCGCCAGCAGCGAAGGGGGCAGCAGCAACCGCTGCCCCCGGGGGCCTGGGCTGAGCCTCAGGGGCCCCATCCTGGCAAGCCCCAAAATCAGGAGGTCTGCAAGGAAGAGGCACAACAGAGGCTGTCAGCTGGAAAGAGGAAGCTGGCCCTGCTCGCCCTCTCCCACTTAGACGCTGTTCCCCCGCCAGCAGTCAGTCCCAGCCCAGAACCCTGATTCCAGAACCCAGGTCTCACCCACGGTTGGGCGTAGCAGCGGTGTCTGCCCCAGCTGGAGGAGCTGGTAAGAGGCCTGGAAGGTCGAAAGCAGCTCCCGCCCATGGAACGCCCTCACCAGCTGACGCTCCCGCCCTCCTTCCTTCTCTCCCTCCCTGCCCTCTGCTCCATGCTTTGCCCAACACCTCCTTCTCACCAGCATCCTGCCTTAGTCACCCATGGTAATTAATTACCCTGATACTGAGTTAGGGAGAGACAGCAAGTGGAAAGGTGAGGCCTTGAGCACCCCCAGCTGGAGCACCCCTTCTCAATACATGGAAGGAGAGACATAGGCACCCCCTCCTTCTGTGCCCCAGAGCCCGGGTCATGACTGCTGGCATTGGGCTCTGCCCAGGTCACCTGAAGGGAGAGGGCGAAGACACCTCATTTCTCTCCATTCTGAGATGCCAAGTCAGTGTCTATGGATGAGGCATGCATGACCTCTCAAATCCTGGCCCACAGTGCCCGCTGCTCTCACCCCAGAAAGGGCCCGCTTGAACTGGGCAAGGCTTGTGGAAACGGTCAGGGTTGAGGAGCAGGTGTCAGCCTTCCCACCTTCCCCGGAACACACATGCCCCGCAGCAGACGCACACACATGAACAGCTCCCAGGGCTCCTTGCACCCCTGCCACCATGGGTGGGTGTATGGAAGAAGGGAGTAAAGGTGAAGATCAGGGTCAGGAGCATGGTCAGGGCTGACTGGCCCTGGAACTGGCATAGGGAGCTGCCCTGGCCTGCCCTTAGCAACTGGGAACCCAGCAGGTCTAACTGGGACAGAGCTGCCGATGACACCACCAGCCCTGCCTGGCCACGCCCCCACCCTCACCCCTCACACACCCTCTGGTCTCTGGATGAACATCTGGCTCCCATCAGACCTCTTTCCCCATACACATCCAGCCACTACTTCACACCCGGGCCCTCCCCCTCTCCGACCGGTCCATTCCCATCTCACACCTGTCTGCCCCCAAATCCTTCCAGCTGGAGCTCTGCATGCCCTAGCCAACCACAAGCTGCACCCCGATCCCCACAACAACCCACTCCTGCCCATCTTCTGGGGCTCGGAGGCTGTGCATTTGCAGATCCCGGTCAGGTATTGCCAGTTCCTGTCCCAGTCCTGACTACCCCTCCTCCAACAAAGCCATGGCCAGCCTCTCTTCTGCTCAAATCCAGTCTTTGGCCCAGCATGTTCTGCAGAGGGTTCTGGTTCAGCCTCCTTTCCCCACATCCCCATTTAGAGCACCTGGAATACCCACCCAGGCCCCGCCACCAACCACATCCATCCCACTGGAGGCAGGTTCTGTCCCCCAGGAAGCCTCCCCAGGCCTCTCCAGCCCACGATGACCTCTCTTTCCTCCAACTCACAGCCACTTATCGTCTGTTCCAATCCCGCGACAATGAATCACCAGGCTGCCTGGGACACCACACGCCCGTGTTGTTCAACCCCAGTACTGTGCACCTATTCCTGTGCTCTGTCTCTAGGCAGCCGTCACGCATCCTGAGGGGACAGGACTTCACACACTCATTCCCCCATCAACGCACCTTTGTAAAGATGGGCACACTGTAGCTGCTCACTCACGCATTCCACACCTGTTTATCAGGCACTTATAATGTGCCAGGCTCTGTCCTGGGCACTGGGACACAGCGGTAAACAAGACTAGCCCATCTGCCATGACAATGATTCTAACTCAATGACTATCTGTCAGTTTTGTCTGGCTGTTTCTCTGGACCCAGCTGGCAAGCGCAAGGCGGCAGGTTGCGGAAGAGCAAGAGCTGTGGCATCAGACAGTCTGAGGCAAGCCCCGGCTGCCCACTTTCTGGCTGGGGCAACCAACTGAGAGCCTCAGTTTCCGCATCTGTAAAGTGGGCACAATGCTACCTGTTACCTAAGGGGTTTGAAACAACACAGCTCAATGCCTATCACAGTGTGAGTACTCAACAAACGCTCCCTCAAGGCCCACAGCACAATCGTAGTCATGCACTTGTTTGGAAAAACGTGTTAACTGTCTGTCTTTCCCACAAGACTGCAGCAGAGGGTAAGGGAGCCCCTATTTTGTTTACCCCTACTTCCTCAAGGCCTGGTCCTGAACTGGCACGCTGTAGGCACTCAATGAGCAGCTCTCAAATGCTGGTGACTATTCTAGCTCCCTGGGTGTCATAGTGCATCCCGGCATTTGCCGTGGCTACTGCTTGTGTACTTGCTTACCTACCGATTCCTCTACTCCACTAACAACTGGCTGGGGTAAGATTTAAGCCTCCTTGGCATAGGGCGTACAGCAGGTTCTCAGCCAAGGCTCACTGAATGCGCAGAATCCTCACACAGGCAGACACTCTACTGGCTCCACACAGTCCTCCCCAGCACAGGCCCCTCCTGGTCACTCAGCACTGAAGTGTTCCCGGTGTGAGCTGTTATCAGATCAGTGTGTGCGTTTGTTCCCAGCTGCAATCTTAATCTCCTTAAAGGAAGTAGGAATTTATCTGATACACATTCGGATGCACCCTCCAGGCACCTCCCCTCTGCCTGCGTAAACCGGCATAGGGTTCACCTTGCCATTTCAACCCCAAACCAAACACATCCCCAAAGGACTTCTCCAGGGAAACTCATTCCCTTCTAGGCATTGTATCCTGAAGTCACCCTCCCCCCCACATACAACATGGGGGCACCGTGCACCCCGAATCTCTGAAGAAGAGATGGGGGGTAACATGGGAAGCCCATGGGAATTACCCTCAAGCTAAGAGGAGAAATAAGGCCATAATTGTTTGCCCCTATTCTCTCCAGATCAAGGACATTCCGCCTTTTGGGGGTCACGCACTTTAAGAGTTGTATGAAATCAGTGCAGATTTTTCCAAGAAAAAGGATGGTTCACAAACTTTGGCTGCAAATTCAGAGGTCCGTGGTCTGGCAGAGTCAAGGCCACTCCAAGAGCTACAGATTAATTCCCTCTCTTGGGGTTTACAACATGAGGCTCAAGCCCATAGATCTCCTAGGCAGCACAAGCACAGTGGGCTTCTGAGACTGCCTCCATGCCGCTCTCTCACCCTTTTTCTCTCTCACCCTTAGGAGGTCCCTCACCTTCAGCCAGCAAAAGAAGAGTCAGGAAAGAATCGTGGTACCTAACTTCCGAATCGGAAAGAGAAGAACCACATGGCAATGTCCAACTCGAGGAAGCTGTGGCATGGTGGTGGGGTGGGGTGGGGGTTCTGGAAAGTCAGAGGAGTCTGGGGAAAGTGGGGTTGGGGAGGAGGGTTGCTCAGAGAGGGGTCAGAGTGAGTATCTGTTTATCCTTCAAAATAAGGACTATCTGGCCTCACCCTTAGGAAAATTTTTTTTTGAGTTGGAGTCTCCCTCTGTCGCCCAGGCTGGAGTGCAATGGTGAGTTCACAGCCACTGCAGCCTCGACCTACTGGGCTCAGGTGATCTTTCCACCTCAGTCTTCCCAAGTAGCTGGAGCCACAGGCATGTGTCACCATGCCCAGCTAATTTTTTTGATTTATTGTAGAGACGAGGTCTCACCATGTTGTTCAGGTTGGTCTTGAACCCCTGAGCTCCAGCAGTCCTCTCGCCTCGGCCTCCCAAAGGGCTGGGATTGCAGGCTTGAGCAACCGTGGCCGGCAACCCTTAGGAATTTTGATTCAGGAGGTGGCATCTGGAGAAACCTCCAAGCAACTGTGATGCAATGGTCCAACTAGCTGGGTCCACAGAGTTAAGCAAGAGCCTGAGGTCCTGCCAATCCTACCTATCACCTTCACCATCATCTTCACCCATCATTATCACCACATCAGCACTCACTCACTAAGACTTTACTAAGCACCTACATCATAACATATGTGATCTCATTTAATCCTCCATACTTTCTGAAGTGGGTACTATCTATCATTACACCCTCCCCACATTACAGATGATCAAACGGGCTCGAAAAGAATAAAGTAATTGCTTGGGTCATGGAAGTAGTGTGGAAGAGCCAGGATTTGAGAAATAAGAAAGCCTTTCCAGAAATCCCTGCGTCTGGGATATGTTTGGAATGCAACCCCCACCCTCCAGCACACACACCGTCTCTGGGCTACGAACCTTGCCTGACAGGTAGGAAACAGAACAAGAGGGCCTAGGGTTCAAAGGCTGGTGGAGCACAGGCTTCGCAGGCCTTGCTGCTCACCCGGAGGCCTGCAGGTATGCAGGGAGAGTCAGGGTGGCCAGCATGCATGTGAGCAGTGAGGCAGCCCTAGCTCACCCCTGCCCCCACTCATCCCTGAACTTTGTCTCCAGCGGCTGGGCACTAGGAGTCATTAGTCTCAGCCGGCAGTCTTATCAGCCTTTCTCTAGGCCCTGGCTGCCTTCCTGGACAAGGGTGCCCCACCTCCACCAAGTGACATACGTACCCAGGATCTTGAGAAGCCAGGGCTCAGCAGGGACAGGCCCAGGGACCCAGTGCCCTCAGGCCTGAGAAGAGCCAAGAGGGATGTGGGATGAGGGGGCAGAGTCTGGGAAAAGCGGAGGGAGACACATCTGTGTCAACATCCGGGAAGGGTGAGAACAGCCAGGGAGGGCCCACCTGGAACCTTCCTCTCCAGCCCACGCTGGGACCAAGGTTCTACTTTTTGTCAAACGCTGTGTCCAGAGAAAAACACACAGGGGCAGCCATCACCGTCCTAGGGACCAGGTCAGCTCTGACCCACCACCGCATCCCAACACTGTTACACAACAGCCACTACTGCGGCTGCCACCGCCTCGGGCACAAAACACCAAGGGACAAAGCCTGTCTGGGAGGGGCAAGTAGGGCTATGTAGGGTGGAGCTGAGTAGAGGCCTCCCATGGTGCCCAAAGATCTCGCTGTTCTCTCCTCTCTGCCACAGTCCTCGATTAGCCACTGTGGGGCTTCTAGGTACCTGTGTTTTTGAGTGGGACAGCAGAGGTTAGAACCCTCACTCCATCACTTCCTAGATGTGTCACCTTAGCCAACTGAATTTATTTTTCTGAGAATGTTTCCATCCTGTGGAAGGGGAATAATAAATCCTGCCTCTTGAAATTATTTGGGAAGACTCAAGGAGAGCTGATGTATGTATATAAGGTCTATTATCTTGTAAAGGGAAGATATGTATTTTTCAGAGTCTTCCCATCACTGAATAGAGCATTTACTTCCAGCCATCAGGCACACAGTAGGTGCTCCTTGGTTCAGTGAATAAACAAGCCAGCCCCTTGCCAGCTGGCAAGTCCTAGGAAGGCAAAGATGGTCTGTATCTTACTACTGTATCCTCGCCACCCACGAGGGCCTGGGCAGATAAGGTGCTCAGTGCAACGTCCAACAGAATCTGTCTCTGCACCAACTATCCCGACTGGTGGCAGGGGCAGCCCTCACCCCACACCAGAAAGGCCACCTCCTACCCTGCCGCCCCTCCCCCAGCCTGGTTCCCACTTAGCTCCTCCCCCACCCTTGCAGGCTCCTACTCGCCCTTCCACCCCTTTCTTCTCAACAGTTAGCTCACTACAGTCCAGCAGTCCCTCTGCTAGGAGGACGCCAGACCAGCAAGACATGCCTTTCCAGCTTAAGTTCCTTCTGGAATTGGGAATGGTGCGGGTGAGGGCAGGAGGGGAGAAACTAAACGCAGCCAGAACCGAATCAAGACCCGTGCCCCCACTGCACCCCCGTTACCTCTGGCCGTCTCAGGCCACCTCCTCACCCTCTACCCTCGATTCCGCCCCAGGCCCCGGTCTAGTTGTAATTACAGGTTTCAGCTCCCCCCCATCCCACGTCAAGAAAGTAACCGCCACCACTCCCACACACATCCAGACCTCTGGACTGTCATAAACACCCTGCGGGCGGCCCCCTTCCAGACCGCTCCCAGAGCAGGTGCAGGAAGGCTCCAGCGTCTTCCCGCACCAAGTCCTGGACTCCAGTCCGCAGCGCCTGGATCCGTGGCGCTCCCAGCACACACCCGGCGCGCCGAGCGCCTCCTCCCGGAGGCGGTGGGGGGCAGGGGGCAGCGCCACCCCCACCCGGCGGCGCCCGGCCTCCGGGAGCCCGCGGCACGGCGAAGGCGCGGTGGGAACGCGCCCCGTCCAGCGCCCGCTGCGCCCCCGCCCGCGGCCGCCGCGGGGAGTCCCTCGTCCTCAGCAGCTCCGGCCTCGGCCTGGGGTCCCCGAGAGCCGGCGCCGGCGCGAGCCGTACCGCGGGCGCCGGGAGGGGCGGGGAGGGAGCCGGCGCCGGAATCACAAAGCCGCGAACCCGGCCGGGCGGGGACGCTCTCGGGAGCCGACCCTCCCGCGGCAGGCGGAACGGGGATCCTGGCCCCGCGCTCCAGCCTCACAGGCCTCGGCGCCGCCCCCGGTCTCTCCTGCCACGGTCGCCGACCACTGGGGGGGAAATGGAGGCTGGAAGTCTGAGCTGCAGAGGGGAGCTGGGGGAAGGGGCGCGGGTCGACCTCCACTACCGATTCTGCTCCTGCGCGTGCCGCGATCTCCCGGTGGCCCCAGGGCCTGCCCGCGCACGAGCGGTCTACAGCGGGGCCGGGCGGCGGGGGCGCGCAGGTGTCGATTGACCAAGGTGTGCGGGACCAGGAGGCTCGGAGAACTGGGCGCAACCGCCCGAAGAGGGTCGCCCTCACCGCCCCGGCCCGGGAGCCTCGGGCCCGGGAGCCCGGGGAGGCGGGCTGACGGGGCTGGTCTGGTCCGGCTGGTTTCCGGAACATCGGCCGGTCCGGCCCCGGAGTGGGGGCTGGGGAGGCGCCGGTCGGGGAGGCGGTGGGTCGGTTCCTGGCTCCCGCCGTGCGGATATTGACAACAACAATGTCGCGGTTAAGGCGACCGGGCGCTGGGGGCACGCCGGGCGACCCCGGCGGCTCCTCTGGCTGAATCCGGCCTCTGAGGGAGAGGAACGGAGTGTTTGTGTGTACGCGACGCAGGGTGTAGTGTGACACTGTTGTGTAAGGTGTGTGAGACACCTCGTGTTAAGATGTGTGAAGCAGTGGGTTCTGCTTGTGACCGTGAGGCGCTGCTTGTAGGTGCCACTTGCTGTGTTAGGGTGTGTGCCGTAAGGCGTGTGCTCCGATGGGTTGTGTGCGGGTGCAGCCGAGGGGTGCCAGGAGACCTCGCTGTGTACCTATGTTCTAGCCAAGGGTGGGCATCGTAATTTATGTCAGGGTGTGTTCCTTAAAGGACTGGGCGGTTGGCGGGGGGGGGGAACAGAGGCGGCTAGGCTGTGAGTGTTCACCTAGCGAACTGGCCGTGACACTCGTCCATAAGGGCATGAGGTTGTGTCTGTGTGTCCGCGTCGTGGAGGGTCACACCCGGTTGTGTTGTTGCTCTGAAAGCCTCGGGTTGTGTGTCCGTGCTGCCGATCGTGCAGAGCTGAGGCGGATTCGGAGCTGGTGACGGTGCCCAGTGGGCGCTGGTGTGCGGGAGGTATGTCTGTGTGCACACATGCACGGGTGCATGCATGCGTGTATGCATGTCCACAGACTGGCCCTCCGGGTGCCTGCGGGAGCGCCGGAGTGAGCCGAGCTAGTCGCCCAACAAGTGTGTGTGTGTGTGTGTGTGTGTGTGTGTGTGTGTGTGTGTGGACAAGGGTCCTTGCTGGCTTCGTCCTCGGAGAGCTCCCCACCAAACCGGGGCTGTGCGCTCCCCCAACCCGGTCCTCCCCGCCGCGCGCTCCGGGAGCCTCCCGATCCGTGGCGCTCCCAGCGCGCTCGGGTGCAGGGCGCGGAGCTGGGGTCCTGCCCAGCTCCCGCCGCCGGCTTTTCCCGCGGCCCCGGCCGCCGCCCCGCTCCGGCTCCCATGCGCTCCGGCTCGGCCCCCACGCGCGGCCTCGCTCCGCCGGGCGCCCCTCCCTCGGCCCCCGCCGGCCGCGGCCGCCTCCTTACCCGCCTCGGGGCAGCGCCGGCCGCCCGCCCCGCGCTCCATCAGCCGCCGGCCCCGGCCCGGGCTGCGGCTGGGCACGGCTGGGGCTGGCGCCGCGGCTGGGCTCCGGCTCCGGCGGGCTCTGCGCGCAGCACCCGGCACTGCGTCCGCGCCGCGCTCCCGCTCCCCGAGTGTGTGCGGCGGCGGCGGCGGAGCCAGCAGCGAGCAGCGCGCACGGCCAGCCCGCCCCTCCTCCCCTCCCTCCCGGCCCGCCCGCCTCCCCGCCCCCCTCCGGCCGGGAGGTGGAGCTCGGGATCGCTCTGGTCCCGCGGGGAGGGGACCCGAGCGCCGCTCCCCGAAGCCGGGACGCCCCCCTTTGTCGTCTCCCCGCGGCTGGAGGCCCAGCCCGCAGCCGCCCCCTCCCCCGCTCTTCGCCTGACACTTAAGCCACCCTCGCCTCCATCTGGGACCCACTCCTGAATTCCCTCCTCACCCCACTCAAGCACCTGGCCCCCTGGAGGTCGGGGCCGGGAAGTGTCTCACACAGCGCCCGCTCCCCTGGGCCTCTGCCCCTCCACATTTGGCCTCTGCCCGCCCGGACCCCTGGGCGCCCCGTGCGGCCCTCCCCACCGCGCGCCCGCCGGGGAAGTCCACCCCTCCCCCTCCGGCCGAAGCCGCAGAGCGGCCGGCCTCGGTGGCCGCAGCAAGCCGCGGGGCTGGGGCTGTGGAGGGGATCCTGGGAGGGGGCAGGAACGGGACCGGGGCTCCGGAGTGGGAGGGGGAGGTATGCAAGTGTGAGGATGAAGCGTCGCGCCTGAGCTCGGGCTATTCTGGGGTCCCCTAGTCACCTGCCCTCAGGACGGGGTAGTGCCTTGGCCACACGCGTTTTGCCAGTGGCGTACACACGTTTACAGAGTCACCCAAGTCCCTGCCCCGCGAGGCCGCGCGGTGTCACGGCCTGTGTCACACGCCCTCGCAGTGCCACACGCTCTGTCACACTCACACTCACCGAATCACACACGGTGTCACACGCAGTGTCTCACACACTCCAATACTCGGTTTTCCATTCGGTTCTGGCTCTCTGGCGCCATCTAGAGGTGTGTGAGTGGCTTGGGAACTCCCTTTCCTGCGCTCAGGGTTTGGTACCCCAGGCTGCCAAGTGCCTCCGTTCAACAGGGCCTGTCTTCTCCGCCCACAGGTCCAGGCAGGGTGCTCTACGTCAGAAGAATGAGGAGGACTGTCCCTAGCAAGACCTGGTGCTGGGTGGGGAAAGGTCCTCATGATGAGATGACTGGTCCTCATCCTGTCTTCCCCATTTCCTCATTCCTACCACTTTCCTGTGCCTTATCTCCTTCTTCTACAAGAATTCTTCCCCTTCCCAGCCCTGGCCTGTCTCTGTGGGATGGTCTTCCGGGTAGGAATGGGAGATCTCTGGCTAGCCAAGGCGGCAGGCAAGGACTGTCTAAGAAGATCTCTCCCAGAGCAGCCCTCTTTCCTGCCTTAGGCTTACTCCCCCTTTCCTACCCACCCCCACTTGGCCACTTTTCTCATAGCCCAACATCCTGATGGGATGGACAGAGGGGAGGAACTCCCCAGCTCCTCCACGGGGGTGCTAGAGAGAGGTATCATAAAAGTACCCACTGCTCCCAGGCCTGTGGCCACCTTTTGCTCCACCTTCCTAGGGGAGATTCCTGAGCATCCCTGATTACTCACACCCCACCCCAATTCCCCCCCCCCATTTCTTGGGAGCCTTCTAGTTCCCTGGAGGCCTCCTCTCGAGGAGACATGTCCCCAGGAGGGACTCCTCTTCTGGCCTGAGCTTCTCTCTAGCCCTCAGCCCCAGGAGCCCATATGGGGCGCTCTGGATGGGAGAAGGGGTAAGCTGGTAAAAGGAGGGTCTGTCCTTTTAAGCGGCTTCCTTCTGTCCCCTGCAAAGCTCATACTCTGCCCATCACTGAGCACAGCTCTGAGGAGGAAATCAGTGGCCCAGAGAGAAGAAATCTTCCACAGAAGAGCTGCCCCAGCCTCCCCGCCCCCAGCGTGTGTCTGCTGCCCAATGCAGCAAACCCTCCCCAGTCTGCTTGCTGGGAGCCATTCAAAGACTCCTCTGTTCTCCTGCCTTGCTCAGGGCTGAGCAGGATCGGCAGCCGCAGAGCTGGGCAGGAAATGCTAATCTCCCAGATGTTCTCCTCCGTCCTCTCTGCTCCACCACCATCAGACCCGAATTCTGCACCAAGTAGTAGGAGCAGAACGAGGTCAGAGCAGGAACGCTGGGGTGTGCCTACCCTTCTCCCTGCTCCCCATCCCCTCCCATTCCAGCTGTCAGGCTGGGCTCTCTGGGGACCTAGCCGGGGCAATGTAGATATGGAGATTGGGACTTATTTTTCCCAGGAAAGCGGGCAGGCAGGAGGGACTGGGAGGAGAATAGTTGGGGAGCAAGGGAGGTGGCATCTGAAGAGGAGAGAAGCCAGACCCTTGGCCCTATACCCAAATGGGAGGAGGACCGGCTTGGCAAGTAGAGCGCTGGGGGAGGCTCCTGAAACTGACAGTGCCTGAATTCCAGCTGAGGCTGTGGCCAGGGATTGGAGCCGGAGCAGTGCTAGATGTGGGAATGGTTGGGATGTGTGCTGTGATGTGTGTGTACTTGGGATGGGCTATAGTCGAGAGGACTAGGATGCTATAAAGCCTGGGGCTGTACCAGAAAGGCTGTTGCCTCTGGTTGTAGTTGGGACACCGTTACAGTGCTGTGATGGTGGTGTGCTTAGACTGTAGCCGAATAATCAGATTATCCCAAAGGTTGTTGCCCAGCTGTGTGTGTGTGTGAGGGGGGCACGTGTGTATGTTGAGAGAGGGCTGTCACTGAAATACCATTGTGCCTGAGGCTAGACTGTGAGACTGGTACACCCGAGACTGGCTGCAGCTGAGAAGCAGTTTCTTGATAATATGACGTAGGTGGGGCTGTAGCTGGATCCACTGCCTAGGTTCTAAGAGATGAGAGGCTGTTGCTAGGAGCTTGTACCTGGGAGAAAGGCTGTTACCTGGTCTAAGAGCAGAGCTACTGTTGTACATAGGACTGTAGCTTACATGCGATTGGTCCTGAGGCTGTAGCTGTGATGACAGCATATTGGGGATTGGCTACAGCGAAGATGCTGTTGCCCAGGCTTGTGGCTGGGCTGTTATTGTGTGCAGGACTCTAGCTGGGATGCTGGGATGCCTGCAGCTATAGCTCTGAAGCTCGAGTGTAGCTGGGAGGCCATTTCCTGGTAATTTAGCTGAACGGCTGTTGAGTGGGGGCCATAGCTGAGACTCCATTGTCTTGGAGATGAGCAGCTGTTCCCTGGGAGGCAGGGGGCTACCTGGGATGGGAGTTCATCGGCTGTGGGCGCCCATCTACAGTTGTGCTCAGGATGGTCCCCAAGTGGCTGTTGCTGGGTCTGGGACTAGCTGGGTGGGGGAAGACAAGTGCGTCCTGCCTTGAAGTCTGGGAGATGCCAGGAGCCCCGGGCCGGGTGGGGGCTGTTGCTCTGGGAGGCTGCAGCAGCTGCTCTGCTGTGGAGCTGGGAAGCCTGTTTTCATGACTGTTTTAACTCTTTTTTTAACCTTGTTTTTCTCTCGGCTGCACTTTCGCTCACTCATTAATTTTGGTATTTTTCTCACGGTGCCTCAGCCCTTGTCACAGCTGCCATGGCAACAGGAGGCAGTGTGCACAGTGCCAAAATATCTGATCAAAAAATAACCAAAAATAAGCAAACACCAAGACGGCTGTGCTGGGGGCTATGGCTAAGGGAGAGCCAGTGGCTCATGTCCAGGAAACCCTAGGTTCCCAGGGGACCCCTTTCACGCCTCCTCTCCCCCAGCTGAACTATCTGATCACCTGGGAGACCCCTTCCGAAGGGACCCCCACACCCCCACACAGCACAACCTCCCAGGACTCCGAGATTTCCAATAGTCCCGGGAGGGTCAGGAGGAGATGTGGGCTAGAACTCATTTCCCAGGAGCTGATAGACAAAGCTTCTCAGAAGCTCGCTACCTGCCCTCGCCACACATCTGCACCCGCCCACCCCTCCTCGGGCCCTTTCTGCCTTAGGCTTATTCCCCCTACCTTACCCCCACACATACTTGGCCACTTTTCTTTCCTCAGAGCCTGACAGCCTGATGGAGGAGACAGAGGGGAGGACACTGGCAGCTCCGGGCCCTCCCCAAACTCCTCCATGGAGATGCTGGAGAGGAGTACCATAAAAGTACCCACTGCTCTCAGGCCTGTGGTCTCCCCTCGCTCCACCTTCCTAGGGAAGATTTCTGAGCATACCTGAATACTCACACCCCTCTCTAATTTACCCTCCCATTTCTTCTTGGGAGTCTTCTAGTGCCCCGGAGGCCTCCTCTCCAGCAGGCATATCTCCAGGATGGGTCAAAGGTTAGAGCCTCATGTGAGGCAGGAGGAGCCAGAGCTCTTGGTACTGTCTGTCTCCCTTCCTTCTTCACCCACGAACGTCCCCTCAGAGGGGCCTTGGGAACTGGGGGAATGTGAAGAAGCCCTCAACTCTGTCTTGGTCGCACCGCTCAATTACATCTCTGTCCCCTCCTCCTGCTGCCCCGCCCCTCCAACAGCAAAAGTCTCAGTCCCAGCAGAGCTCTGTCCCCTTCTGGGAATGCCTAGAACTCACCTACTTGCCCCTCGCTTTCAGTTTCTAATTCCCCTCCCCCAAGAGCAATAGTGGCCTTGGCCTCCTGGCAGAGCCTTCCCAGCCCGTTTCCATAGAAACCGGGTAGGCTGTGCAGTTCGAGAAGGGGAGGGAGACCGGAGCAGAAAGGAGGGACCAGGCCTCGGGGCAGTCCCCACGAAGGGCCACGGGCGCTTAGGGAATGGGGAGCCGCCCCATCCAAACAGAGGGTGGGGCATTGGTGAGGGGAGGGAGGCAGGAGGTGACAAAAGTACGGTGGGTTCTCCTCCCATGCAGCTCCCTCTGCTGCCTCCTGAGGAGGCAGTGCAGAGCTCTCCCCTCCCCTGGCACAGGGAGGGGGTGCTTGTCCCTCCCCAACCCCTTAAAACCCTTCTTTACCAGGAACTGCCTGATGGGGGTGAATCTCTTCCCCAGTATCCTCCGGGGTCTCTGAGACAGGAACCATGAAATATTTTCTCTCCCCCAAGAGCCCCTCCCCACGACTCTTTGATGGGGAGACTGGACAGCCCCAGGACCCGGTGGCCGCTGTTGACCCCGTGGCATGCTGCTCTCAAAGGCCCCATTCATCTCTGGGGGCTGAAGGCGCCATTGTCCCCAGCGGGGGGTGGTGTGGGGAGTGAGGGGGTCTCGACTCAGAAGGAAGGAATGTGTCTGGAGAAGTTGCCCGCAGGGGCTCCAGTCTCAAGGCTCCCACCAGATCTCCATCGGGACCCTTTCATGACCCCAGTCCTCTCCCGGTAGCTTCCAGAAGCCTTCACACTTCTCCTGAGGGTGGGGATCGCCGTGGCACTGGGGAGCCTCACCCCACCCTTTGGGGCACTCCCAGCAACTCTTTCTGGGGCTGGGAGCTGTCCAGCGCCTCGGTCCTGATGGGCCGCTGATCCGCCTAGGTGCCGTGGGATGGAGGGCGCTCAGGGCCGGCTTCCCCGCCCGGGCTAAGACCACCAAACCACACCTGGTCCGGTGGGCTTGTATGCTGCTCCAGACGTGGGGTCCAGGTGCTGAGAACTGACCTAGAGGACGCCCTGACCCCTGCCCTATCTGAGCAGAATAGAAGGGTCAAGTGCCGCCAGTCCACTCCCCTGGGACCCTGTCTCAGACCAGGGCAGAAACAAGAGCCTCGAGCGGCCAGGCCCTGCCCTCCCCACCTCCCTCATCTTTCTCCACGCCTCTGTTTCTGTTTTCCTCCCTCTCCCCTCCCTCCTCCTCTCCTTCCCTCCCTGCTGGGTTGGGGGCTGCCGAATTATCATTTCTCAGCTCTGCTAATGTGCTCCCGGCTGCGGGGAGGGATCATAATTCTGGGAGATGATTAAGTTTCAGATTGTTTTCCTTTGTGTTGTTGAAGATGAGGTTTTAATATGGTCCCTCCTCACCCGGCCTGGGAGCTGGCCCCAGCCCTCCTCTCTCAGTCCTCTCCTCACTGGCGGGCAGGTTTGGGACTATGTCCTTGGGGTCCCCTCGAAGCTTGTGTGTGAGTGGGATGGTAGGGGTCTGGGGCGTAATGGTGAGGAACACTGCCTTGAAGCCAGACAGGTCGATAGTTAAATCCTGACTCCGCCATATACCACCCGCGTGACCTTGGATGAGTTACTTAAACCATCTGAGCCTCAATTGCAGCCATGAAATGGGGATGTGAATAATGAGCTCACAGAGTGTTGGTGAGGATTTAAAGTTATAATGCATGTAACGAATTTGTAGAGTGTCTGGTTTACAGTGAAATTTGGTCACTGTTGGTGGTTATTATGAAACACATACACCTCAGCCTCATACCCCACCCTGTGGGATCCCACCTCCCTGTCCCCCCAACTCTGTTCTCCAGTCCAGTGGATGTTTATGAAATACCCACTATGCCCCAGCACTGGGCAAGAGGGATGAAGTCGTCTGGAGGGGGAAGTGGACTTTCTCACCCATCTGGTCCTCAAATACCCCCCTTCACTCCCCTCCTTCCTTTTTTTTTTTTTTTTTTTTTTTGGAGTTGGAGTCTCACTGTGTCACCCAGACTGGAGTGCAGTGGCCGCTCCCGGCCACCGCAGCCTCGACCTGCCGGGCTCCGGTGATCCTTCCGCCTCAGCCTTCCGAGTAGCCGGAATTACAGGTGCGTGCTACCATGCCCGGCTGATTTTTTTGATTGATTGTAGAGATGAGGTCTCGCTGCCCAGGCGGGTCTCGAACCCACGGGCTCAGGCAATCCACTCACCTCAGCCTCCCAAAGGTGCGGGATGACAGGCTGAGCCACCGAGCCCGGCTGTCCTTCCCTTTTTCAACGTCGGTTCATTCCCATCATGTTTTCGCACCTACTTCTAGCTCTTTCTGCATTACTCTCACTTCATTTTTCCTTCTCTCGCTAAAATCTTATCACTTCACCTTGATGCCTATCCTCTTAATATGCATGAATCTTTTACCTTCTGCATCATTCCTCATCCTATCTGGAACTCTTTCATCCATGGTTAAGTCATAAGGGACTTGTCGATTTGGGTTCTGATTCACCTGATAGCTGCCTTTGGTTTAAAAGAAGAAAAAGAGGCCAGGTGCAGTGGCTCATCCTGTAATCTCAGCACTTTGGAAGGCCAAGCAGGAGGATTGCTTTAGTCCAGGAATTCAAGACCAACCTCAGCAACACAGCGAGACTTCGCCTCTACAAAAAAAAAATTTTAAATTTAACTAGGCATGGTGGCACACGCCTGTAGTCCCAACTACTCAGGAGCATAAGGAAAAATTGCCTGCACCCAGATTGTCGAGGCTACAGTGAGCTACGATTGTGCCACTGTACCCCAGCTCGGGCAACAGAGTAAGGCCCTTACAAAAAAGAAAGAAGAGAGAGAGAGAGAGAGAGAGACAGAGAGAGAGAGAGGGAGGGAGGGAGGGAGGGAGGGAGAGAGAGAGAGAGAGAGAGAGAGAGAGAGGGAGAGAGAAAGAAAGGATAGTTGAAAAAATATTTAAAGACCTCTGTGGTCAGAAGTTGGCTTAATTGAAAGCACATATTCAAATTATATAATTTTTTTTTTTTGAGTTGGAGTCTCATTTTGTCACCCCTGCTGGAGAGCAGTGACACATTCACGGCCACCATATCCTCGACCTGCTGGGTTCAGGTGATTCCTCCATCTCAGCCTTCCAAGTAGCTGGAACTACAGGCACGTGCCAACACGCCTGACATTTTTTTGATTTATTGTAGAGATAAGGTCTCATCAAGTTGCCCAGGCTGGTCTCTAACTAGTGGGCTCAGGCCATCCTCTTACCTCGGCCTTCCAAAGTGCTGGGATTATAGGCATGAGCTACCATGCCCGGTCTCAAATTATATAATTTTTAAAGGCATTTATCTTCTCTTTATTGAATCCTACTTCTTCCATGGAAACTTCTCAGTCAACTGAAAACCTCCCCTTCTCAAACTCCTTCTGACTATTCTCTGCTAACTTTTGTCCAATTCCCTTTTGCTGGAACTTCACTGGACTCTCTGGGGAGCTTAAGATACCCCCAGATTAGCACTTCTAAGACCTCCTCTTTTCATTTGCTTCTGTTCCTCCTTCCTCCTTTGGCCAGTGTGGACCTTCCATTCAGTCATTCAGTTCCACTGAATTCTTTTTTTTTGAGTTGGAATCTCACTCTGTCACCCAGACTGGAGTGCAGTGGCACACTCCTGGCCACCGCAGCCTCAACCTGCTGGCCTCCGGCGATCCTTCCACCTCAGCCTTCCAAATAGCTGGAACCACAGGTGTGCGCTACCACGCCCGGTTAATTTTTTTTTAGTTTATTATAGAGATGAGGTCTCACCATGTTGCCCAGGCTGGTCTCGAACCCGTGGGCTCAGGCAAACCACTTGCCTCGGCCTCCCAAAGTGCTGGGATTATAGGCGTAAGCCACCGCGCCCAGCCAGCCATTGAATTCTTGATATGTCCTCCGTCCCTTCCTTCACTGGAACCTCAGTTACTTGAACTTCACGTCCCTTCTCTATCTAAGGCTAGAAAAGAACGAAAGACTGGAAACAAATGGATGTTTTGTCTATTTAGATGGGCTTGGGAGGCAGACTACCACTAGATGTCTCCTCAGTCACTCCCCTCATATTTAGTTCACAACCTCCATAAGATCGACCTCTGATAATAGATAAATATGCCCCCCAAACTTGCATTCTTTCTCTGTGCCTTCAAGATATACAGTTTCTACCATATCTCTTCTAGAACCCTCTGGAAGTACAAACTTCAAGGAGATGACTGTCCTCAGGAAAAAAGGAGCTATTTGCAAACTGGGTAAATAAAAATCTTGTCTTTCCCATAAAAATTAGTAAAAAACTTTTGACATCTAAGCAGATAATCTTAACTTATTACATCTGCCAAACACACAATTTGGACCTAGCTATTGCTTTTATAAACTACTGAGTTTTCAATTGTTGCACCTGGCACATGGCTAACATTTTAAAATAAAAGCTAGCCGGGCTTGGTGGCTCAACCTGTAATTCCACGCTTTGGGAGGCTGAGGTGAGTGGATTTACTGAGCCTGCAGGTTCAAGACCCGCCTGGGCAACTTGGCAAGACCTCATCTCTACAATAAATCAAAAAATCAGCCGGGCATGGTAGCGCGTACCTGTAATTCCGGCTACTCAGAAGGATCGCCGGAGCCCAGCAGGTCGAGGCTGCAGTGGCCAGAAGCGGCCACTGCACTCCAGTCTGGGCGATGGAGTGAGACTCCAACTCAAAAAAATAAATAAATAAAATAAAATAAAAGCTATACGATCTTTGCATCTGCCTGTATGTTTCTGTATGTACATATGTTTGTATGTTATATAACTGTGGTATTTTTTCTACCTCTGGATAATATTGCCAAATTAATTTATAAAATTCCTTAAAGGTTGGGAGGCCAAGGTAAGAGGATTGCCTGAGCCCATGGGTTTGAGACCAGCCTGGGCAACTTGGCGAGACTTCATCTCTACAATAAATCAAAAAATTAGCTGGGTTGTGGTGGCGAGTGCCTGTAGTTCCAGTTACTTGGAAGGCTGAGGCGGAAGGCTTACCTGAGCCCAGCAGGTCAAGGCTCTTGTGGCCAAGAAAGTGACACTGCACTCCAGTCTGGGCAACAGAGTGAGACTCCAACTCAAAAAAATAAAAATAAATAAATAAATTACTTAAAGGAATTCTATTCAAATTGGTTTAGAAATAAATGCACACTTATTTAAATTAAGTATATAAATTAAGTATTCCTAAGACTCTCAGAAATATAGGATCTCAGCCAGATACAGTGGTATAGATATAGTTCCAGCTACTCTGCAGGCTGAGGTGGGAGGATTACTTGAGCCCAGCAGTTTGAGACCAACCTAGGCAACATAGTGAGACTAAGATCCCATCTCTTAAAAGAACCAAGAAGAAATATAGAGACCAACCCATTTTGTTTTGTTTTGTTATGTTTACATGACGTGGGTAAATCTTTGAGAAATAAAATTAGTTTTTAAATTGTTGGTAAAATAGAAACAGAATGTCCTCAGAATTGTTAGCATTAAATGTAACAACATAACATACATTTTTTTCTACTTGGGCTTACTAGTCAAAAAAGCTTTTGTTATCTCTACTACATGTTTACACTTGATATTGATCAAAAGGTCGAGAAGCAATCTACTACAGATTTAAAACTATAAGTTCAACCTAAGAGTAGAACATGCAATAAAAATAAATTGTGGACCGGGCTCGGTGGCTCATCCTGTAATCCCAGCACTTTGGGAGGCCAAGGCGAGTAGATTGCCTGAGCCTGTGGGTTTGAGACTAGCCTGTGCAACTTGGCGAGACCTCATTTCTACAATAAATAATTTTTAAAAAAGTAGTCAGGTGTGGTAGTGCACGCCTGTAGTTCCAGCTATTTGGAAGACTGAGGTGGGAAAGGATCGCCAGAGTCCAGCAGGTTGATACTGGGGTGGCCATGAGTGTGCCACTGCACTCCAGCCTGGGCAACAGAGTGAGACTCCAACTCAACTAAATAAATAAAAATAAATAAATTGTGAATGTATGTCAAGAGTAGAAGTAAAAAGAGAGAAGGAAGAACTATATGAGAGGAGGAAAGGAAAGAGGAAAGAAACAGAAAAGTTAAACTATATGTTTAACTCTTAGTTTCTTTGCTTTTATGATATTTTTTGATACTTACCTAATTTGTCAACTAAAAAAAAAAAATAAGAGAGTAGCTAGCTTTATTTAATGTCTCATGAAATTTTCATGAGCAATTTAAGCATAATTGTTAAAAACAAGCGAATTAAATAAGATATAAGTGGGATAAAAGTTTATAAATAAAGTTTTAACAACAATTATGTTTTATAATATACTTCTACTTAAAAATAGTTCTAAAACTTTTGGCAACTTGAAACCTCAGAATTAAACCAAGTGAAATTGAGTTAAAATATTTATTAAGCCGGGCTCAGTGGCTCAGCCTGTAATCCCACGCCTTTGGGAAGCTGAGGTGAGTGGATTGCCTGAGCCCGCGGGTTTGAGACCCGCCTGGGCAGCGAGACCTCATCTCTACAATAAATAAAAAAAAAATTAGCCGGGCGTGATAGCGCATGCCTGTAATTCCGGCTACTTGGAAGGCTGAGGCGGAAGGATCGCCGGAGCTCAGCAGGTCGAGGCTGCGGTGGCCGGGAGTGGCCACTGCACTCCAGTCTGGGCGACAGAGTGAGACTCCAACTCAAAAAAAAAAAAAAAAATTATGAAATGTTTGGATCATTTCTAAATAAGATAAAATGCTGAAACATTAAGTGTTGAACATTTAAAGTTTATCTACTTTTGTTTATTACAGAGGAACTAAATATTTGAGTTTGTTAGGAAAAATGTCCTGTGCCACATTGAAAAATTGTATCATGAGAATGCATTTATTTCTAGAAATTATGAAATAGTGTTAATCTGCAGAATGTTGGTATGTGACAGCCAGTTTACAATTGCTTACTTCCTAGTTTTTGCTAGAAATTAAGGTTACTAAAAAGAGATTAATTAATTAACTAAAATTTTAATTACTATATGGAATTAAAACTGGTATAAATTATAAGGGAAACAGCATTATGCAAAGAGTACACGGAAAATGAAATGTATTTTTGGCAAGGAAAATTATAAGGCATAAGGATGTTTTTCTGTTATGGGAAAAAAGTGTAATTAATTCTGTACTAAAGTAGAATGACCAGTTTTTCCAGAATGAGAAAGAGAAAAATGTAGAGGAAAAAGTGCTGATGGATATTTTTTAAAAGTTGTAAAACGGTTTCTGGAAAGAAATCTTAGAAAAGCATTTTTTTTTGAGTCAGATTCTCACTCTGTTGCCCAGGCTGGTGTGCAGTGGCATGCTCATGGCTACCTTAGCCTTAACCTGCTGGGCTCAGGCGATTCTTTTGCCTCAGCCTTCCAAGTAGCTGGAACTACAGGTGTGTGCCACCACACCCTGCTAATTTTTTGATTTATTGTAGAGATGAGGTCTCACCAAGTTGCTCAGGCTGGTTTCAAGCTTGTGGGCTCAGGCAATCCTCTCACCTTGGCCTCCCAAAGTGCTGGGATTATAGGCGTGAGCCACTGCACCCAGCCTAGAAAAGCATTTTTATCTGATGTGATCAAAGCTGTCTGAGACTGGATAGATTTATTTAGAAGGCATTTATAATTAGCTTCAGTATTAATTGTACACTGAGGCAAAGCTAGAATTTGTTCTCCTTTGTTAAAGAAAAAGTTTTTTTGGTGAGGGGTTTTATTGGTTGGCTTTTGATACAATATGTTTTTTCTTTGCTTTTTAAGTAACTGGCATAGGAAACAAGATTTTGTGAGTTATCAAGATCATTTTCTGGACTGGGCATAGAGGCGTATGCCTATAATCCCAGCACTTTGGGAGGCTGAGGCAGGAGGATTGCTTCGAGGCAGAGAGTTCAAGATCAGTCTGGGCAGCATAGCAAGACCCTGTCTCCACACACACACACACACACACACACACACACACATGCACACACACAATTGTGTACTTCATGTCGTCTCTATTAGGTTTTGATTACTTGAAAAAAACCGAATCTTCTGAATATGAAATGAACTAAGGATTTCTTATATCTATGTAACCTTCCGTATTTGTCTCTAAAATCTTTTACTGTCACTTTGATTAAAATAGATAGCAAAGAACCTGATTTAATCAAGTGTTTATACCTTTTGATATTTTTCACAAATTTACCAAAATCAAATTATAAGTTAAGTCTTTTTGATCTGAAACTAACGTTGGGAGCTTTTAGGGCAGTAGTCCCCAACCCATTTTTGGCATCAGACCAGTTTCATGGAAGACAATTTTTCTATGGACTGGTGGGGAGGAAGGGATGGTTTTGAGATGATTCAAGTCCATAACATTTATTGTGTACTTTATTTCCATTATTATTACATTGTAATATGTAATGAAATAATTATACAACTCACCATTCAAAAAAGAGGCACAGATGGAAGCGGCAAATAAAATAATGGGTGGGCCATGCACGGATCAAGATATTTAGTGTCAGATTCTGACTTAGAGCCTGCCACTGAATGCAGCTGTATAACTGAAGTACATCAACTCACTTGCCACTCACTGATGGGGTTTTGAAATAAGTCTGCAAGCAATTGATTTATTATGGTCTCTGTGCAGTCACACCTCACTGTTAATGTTAATCTGTATTTGCAGCCAATTCCCGGTTCTAGCATCACCACCTCAGCTCCACCTCAGATCATCAGGCATTAGATTTTCATAAGGAGTGAGCAACCTAGATCCCTTGCATGCACAACTCACAACAGGGTTCGTGCTCCTATGAGAATCTGATGCTGTCACTGATCTGTCATAAGGCGGAGCTTAGGCAGTAATGCAGGTGATGGGGAGCAGCTGTAAATACAGATGAAGTTTCTCTCGCTTACCTGACTCTCATCTCCTGCTGTGTGGCCCAGTTACTAACAGGTCAGACTGGTACTAGTCCATGGCCTGGAGGTTGGGGACCTCTGCTTCAATGTTTCGTTTTCCAAATTTAAGAAAAAATTTTTTTTAACTTTTAAACTATCTATAGCTTATGGCAATTTGGTAAAGTATATTGTGTAAACAGAATTGAAATACTGACGTTTTTCTTCCTACCTGATTCTTCCAGAATTTAGAAACTATTTGTGAATATTCTTATCTTTATGACAATGTAGCTATCTGTACAAGTTCAATAAGAATCTGTTCTCCCTCTCACAGAAGCAAAGATCCGAATATCATATGTTCTCACTCATATAATGGACCTTGAACATCCAATGTAATACTATAAGAAAATGACTGACGGTACTGGGAAACTATGGGGGGGAGGGGGATGGGATTAACAGTAGCAAATATCTGTCGGGGGATGGGAAAACACCTCTTATCAACAGGGTGCCTGAATGAAACGTAACTGTACACCTAACCTTTAACTGTAGCCCACAAAACCATAGTAAAAAATACTGATTAATAAAAAAAAAAAAAAAGAATCTGTTCTCCTTGTAACAAAACACAATTGGAAATGTGGTTATATTACCAAGACTTTGACTGGAATGACTGTTTTCAGATATAAACAGATAGCTCTAAAGAACTAAGATTGAGCCGGGCTCGGTGGCTCAGCCTGTAATCCCCCGCCTTTGGGAGGCTGAGGTGAGTGGATTGCCTGAGCCCGCGGGTTCGAGACCCGCCTGGGCAGCGAGACCTCATCTCTACAATAAATCAAAAAAAAATCAGCCGGGTGTGGTAGCGCATGCCTGTAATTCCGGCTACTTGGAAGGCTGAGGCGGAAGGATCACTGGAGCCCAGCAGGTCGAGGCTGCGGTGGCCGGAAGCGGCCACTGCACTCCAGTCTGGGTGACAGAGTGAGACTCCAACTCAAAAAAAAAAAAAAAAAAAAAAGAACTAAGATTGAACCTGATGTGATGGCTCATGCCTGTAATTCCAGTACTTTGGGAGGTGGCAGTGAGAGGATTGCCTGAACTCAGGGGTGTGAGACCAGCCTGGGCAACTTGGCGAGACCTCATCTCAACAATAAATCAAAGAAATTAGCTGGGGGTGGTGGCATGCACTTGTAGTTCCAGCTACTTGGAAGGTTGAAGCAGAAGGATTGCCTGAGCCCAGCAGGGCCGAGGCTGCAGAGGCCATGAGCATGCCACTGAGTTCCAACCTGGATGACAGGGTGAGACTCCAATTAAAAAAAAAAGAAGAAGAACTAAGACTAAGATTGACTTTACCGAGCCAGCAAAGCTTCTTGAAAAGGTTGGCTTGGTACCCGCATACATGGTTCCCTTACATGGTTGCCTTACAATTGAGTAAGTAATGCCCCTTTCTGGCAGGCCCAGAAACCTCAGGATTTTGGGGGGACTCAAAGAAGAGAGGAATTCACCTAAATCTATAGGCCTGGCAGGCAAACTCTGATGACAAATCCTTGGCTTGGCTTCCTAGACTTGAGAGGCTTTTGAAAGTCCGGTCTGAGATTTCTTATGAAAAGGTCCAGCAAAGCAAACTTAAGGAGCTCCTATATAGCCAATTGCTATTTTTGCTGCCCTTTTGTAAATAATCAAGCTAAATTCAATGAGACTAGGCCCATTTGTAAACAAATTGGTCTTACTTTGGTCATCTCTGGCAGAAATGGAGATGACTATAGAGGAAAAAATTATGTTTCAGAAGAAAACTCTGGTATTTCTGTTATTAAATTCTAGCTCTGTTCATTGTTTTGGAGGTTTTGCTATCTACCTACAATCTGGGCCGGATCCTGAATTCTTCTAGTTTCTTCCCATATCTGGTTATAGCTCTCCAAACTAAGATCTCCGAATTTTCTCCCACCTTTATGTCTGGGTGGGAGTCACCAAAAATTAAAACCGCCCTTCCCCCAAAGTTCTGAAAGCTAAAGTGGGACAACTTGCTATAACTGTCAAATAAATTACAGCAGCTTACATATGACCAATTTTTGTGCCTGTTGCTGCATGGGCTATTCAGAAAGTTCCCCAGGACACTGCATGCAAATTGCAGATGAGGAAACTATACCAGTTTGCCACTGCCTGTCCTCATTCCACCATCTCGAGATGCTATGAGCTCAAACCTAGAACTCACTGATTGGCTGCCCTCTGGACTAAAAAACTGAGTTCACGGTTTGCTCTAATTGTTAACCTTTGTTTTTCTTCTGTTTTCATGGAGATGTCTCTTATTAAATGGCTGATTGATAATACAAAATAGAGGCCTAGCCGGGCTCGGTGGCTCAGCCTGTAATCCCGCGCCTTTGGGCTAGGTGAGAGGATTGCCTGAGCCCGCGGGTTCGAGACCCGCCTGGGCAGCGAGACCTCATCTCTACAATAAATCAAAAAATCAGCTGGGCGTGGTAGCGCATGCCTGTAATTCCGGCTACTTGGAAGGCTGAGGCAGAAGGATCGCCGGAGCCCAGCAGGTCGTGCACTCCAGTCTGGGCGACAGAGTGAGACTCCAACTCAAAAAAACAAAACAAAACAAAACAAAAAAACAAAATAGAGGCCTAACTTAGGTGGAAGCCCACTTGCAACACCGCCTCATAACTGAAATGAGATACAACTGTTAGTAACTAGACTGATTGTATTCCTGGGACTGAGAGACTAGTTCAGCGGGCTAGGGAATAATCTACCAACTCAGTTTTGGGCTGAGAAATTTCTTGGGGAGGGTTCAGACAGGAGAATGATGGGTTCCGGACACACTACCCTAAAGTATGGTATCTCGGTGTTCGAAAAAACAGCAGAAGCAGGAAGGTCACTCTCACCTTCCCCTCTCTCTTCCTTGAAGCAGGCTGTAACACCAAGGAAGGTCACTCTGACCTTCTCATTCCCTTCTTTCCTGAAGTAGGTCATAAAATCCTCATTTCAGAGGTACCCTCCCTGAACCAGAGGAAAGGAACTTTCTTGTTAAAGACAGAAGAGTCTGAACGAACAGAACTTAACTACCCTGCCCCCCCAGGTTACTATCATTAGATCATACCCGCTTTGTTCAATCATACTTCTGCATGAGTGTCCACTCTTCCTCAAACCGGAACATAAAAAAGACACACGTAGCCGGGCTCAGTGGCTCAGCCTGTAATCCCGCGCCTTTGGGAGACTGAGGCGAGTGGATTGCCTGAGCCTGCATATTCGAGACCTGCCTGGGCAACTTGGTGAGACCTCATCTCTACAATAAATAAAAAATGAGCCGGGTGTGGTAGCGCACGCCTGTAGTTCCAGCTACTGGGAAGGTTGAGGCGGAAGGATCGCCGGAGCCCAGCAGGTCGAGGCTGCGGTGGCTGGGAGCGGCCACTGCACTCCAGTCTGGGCGACAGAGTGAGACTCCAACTCAAAAAAAAAAGACACACGTTTCCCCGTTTCTTTGGGTTTTCATTTTCTTGTGAAGGCTTCTGTGTCATGTAAAACTTGTATTAAATACATGTGTATGGTTTTCTCTTGCTAATCTGTTTTTTGTTATAGTGGTCTTAGCCATTAACTAATCAATGGGTGAGAAAATAAATCTTTTCTCTCCAACACGACACTGTTTTTTTTTCTTTCAATTTCTTTTTTTTTTTGAGTCGGAGTCTCACAGGCTGGAGTGGAGTGACACACTCATGGCTACTGCAGCCTTAACCTGCTGGGCTCAGGCTATCCTTCCACCTTGGCCTTCTAAGTAGCTGGAATTACAGGCATGTGTCACCACCCCCAGCTAATTTTTGTGATTTATTGTAAAGACAAGGTCTCACCAAGTTGCTCAGGCTAGTCTCGAACCCTGGGCTCAAGCAATCCTCTCACCTCAGCCTTCCAAAGTGCTGAAATTACAGGCGTGAGCCACCAAGCCCAGCTTCAATTTCTTTAAGGAGTCATTTCACAACTATTTGAGGGCCTGGTTTGGTGCAGGAAACAGAAACTACTTTAGATATTTTATTTTATTTTTTGAGCTGGAGTCTCACTCTGTGACCCAGGCTGTAGTGCAGTGGCACGCTCACAGCCACCCCAGCATCAACCTATTGGGCTCCAGCGATCCTCCTGCCTCAGTCTTCCAAGTAGCTGGAATTACAGGCGCATGCTACCACACCAGCTAATTTTTTTATTTATTGTAGAGATGAGGTCTTGTGAAGTTGCCCAGGCTGGTCTCGAACCCATGGGCTCAGGCAATCTTCTCACCTCGGCCTCCCAAAGTGCTGGGATTACAGGCTTGAGCCATTGTGCCCGGCCTACTTTAGATATTTTTAAACTGAAGGGAATGTAGTATAGAAAATTGGTGCTTACAAAATCGTTGAAAGTCCACTGAGGGAATGGACTCCTTAAAACTGCATCCAGAAGCTAATATATTTGCCACGATTGGTAAGATGGGGAATCAAAGGGCCACCGCTGGAACTACCGAGTTAAAGAACACTTTGTCAGAGATTTGCCATCCAGGAATGAGGAAGCAGAAATTGTGATGCTGAATGGCTGTTACAGGAGAAACCCATGTCTCCAGGATCCTGCTTGCCAGCAGAAAGCCCAAAATAGCAGAAAAAAGGCGTCTTTCTCCTTTCTGCCTTCCAGTCACACAAGAGTACCTGATTGTAAGGGAGTCGGGGAAAGGCATTCTAGCTTTCCAGTCTCTAACACATGAGAAGAAAGTAAGGCTGAAGGAGGCACGCCAGTTGACCATGTTTAACACTAACCTGAACCCTGCTCTTGAAGAGTTCACAGACCAGAGGAGATAACACCACGATCAATGCAGGTTGAAAGACTGAGTGTCTGTTTCAGACCAAGTTTTAGCAGCATGAGTCTGGGACCACAGTGGTCTCAAAAAGGATTCCAGACCTAATTTGGAGTCGTGGAGGTCAAGCTCTGAGAATCACTGGAGGGACGAAACTGAGGTCAGCGCACAGGCAAGACAGGGAGACAGAAGAGACCATGACCCAATGTCAAAGACTTGAAGTGTTCACTTCCTGCAAGGGGTTGTACGCCGTAATTTAGGTCCCTGAGTGCAGTTCCACGAATATAGGGCCCACCTGCAGTGGTTGCTTTTTCTCTTGCACTGGCTGGTTTTGGTTTATGTGGCCCTTTGTGGCTCACTTGTCACCTGCCTCAGGACCATCATTTTGAAATGAGTCCCCAGGATCATCACCGGAAGAAGACATGTATGTATAGACAGAAAAGACTCAAAGTGGGCCCGTCTTCCAAGCAGGAGAGCCCAGGGCCCAGGAGTGTTTGCTGGGCAACATCAAGGAACTGGTGCCTTCCGGGTATCTATATCTGCTTCCTCCTGCGTTTCAGATCTTTTGGCATTTCTCCTCTTTTCTTTTTTTCTTTTGAGTTGGAGTCTTACTCTGTCACCCAGACTGGAGTGCAGCGGCCGCTCCCAGCCACTGCAGCCTCGACCTGCTAGGCTCCGGCGATCCTTCCACCTCAGCCTTCCAAGTAGCTGGAATTACAGGCGCGCACTACCATGCCCGGCTGATTTTTTGATTTATTGTAGAGATGAGGTCTTGCTGCCCAGGCGGGTCTCGAACCCGCGGGCTCAGGCAATCCACTCACCTCAGCCTCCCAAAGGCGCGGGATTACAGGCTGAGCCACCGAACCCGGCTCTCCTCTGTTCTGACTTGAGGAATCAGGAGCCAGGTTCTGGTGGTTCTAAGACGAGGGCATAGTGGCAGCTTCCAAGAACATGACTAAATTCCAAGTCTGTTAAATAGTACCAGTTTATATCTCTTGAGTGAGTGTGCAAATCATCTGGCAACTGTCTATATCTGTTGAGTGAGTGTGAGGTGGTCTGGCATCTCCTCAAGGGCTTAAACAGAAGGTAGCATATTCTGCTGGTTGAAAGGATGGCCTCAGAATCCTATCCTGGCTCAGTTGCTTCCTAGTGGGACCCTGGGCCAATGATGTATTCTCTCTGTGCTGGCTTCTCTATATGTAAAGTGGAGATAATAGTATACTTATCTCACAAGAAGGCTGCAAGGATTAGCTGGGATAATTCTGTATAAATATGGATAAAGTGCTTAGCCCAGTGCCTGGCATATAGTAAGTTTTCAATAAACGACAGTGGATATTGTTTTTGTTATTATTATCAATACTATTCTTAGCAACAAACATCTTTCATCTTAGTCATCAGGAAACATCTAGAAGAGAAGGTACTTCACACAAGGCTTGCTCTAGAACTATGAGGTTTTAGTACCGCTCTGGAAAAGCGGGGAGCCAGTTTATGACAGGAGGCCCTCAAGTCTGTCTTTTCTGAGAGGTCTCTGTCTCCATCAATCCTAGAGCTGTCTCTGTGCAGTTCCTTTGGTCATCTTTTTTTTTTTTTTAAGAGACAGGGTCTCACTCTGTCACCTAGGCTGGAGTGCAGTGGCATGATCACAGTTCACTGAAGCCTTGAGTTCCTGGGCTCAAGCAATCTGCTCACCTCTGTCTTCCTAGCAGCGGGAACTGCAAGTGTGTAACTCTATGCTCAGACAATTTTTTTTCAGACAAAAGGTTTCATTTTTATTACTGAACCAGCCCACTAGTACAGAGCACATAAACAGAAAAACACATCCCAATTATTCGATTTCCTGATTGTGGAGATTTTCAATTTGATAATGGTAAGGTGATGGTGACCATGATTCATCATAAACATGTGTGCCATCTCTTGTGCAATTCCTTATAGACCCGGCTTGGTTCTTGCCCAATGTCTCCTCTTGGAGTTATACCAGATTTTATTACCAGTTTTCATCCGAATCCACTGGGGAATGGGACAATTTTGCTTCTGTTTCTTGACCGGGAATCGCTTGATCCTGAAAGTCTTGTGAGAAGACATGGCGAGCAACGGAGTCCACTGTGCACACCACATCAGCCAATATTTTTATTTTTTGTACAGTCAGGGTCTTGCTATGTTGCCCAGGTTAATCTCAAACTCCTGGCCTCAAGTGATCCTCCTGCCTCTGCTCCCAAAGTGATGAAATTACAGGTGTGAGTCACCACTTCCAACCCCACTGGGCATCTAAACTTGCCTCAGGGAGAATGGCACAGAGTCACTGTGACAGGTGAGGAAGGGAGAGACTGGTGATATTGAGAGGCTCAGGACAGAAGGATTTGGAAACTTTCATTTTCACTTTTTCCTCCTCTTCTGCTCTCCTTTCCCCAAACCCTATTCTATTGTTATTGAACACCCATTCTGTACCATGCACTAAGATCGCAGTGGGCATGTAGTGAAGAACAGAAGGGCAGCCCTTAGCCAACTGGAACTCTCTGTCTTCTGGGGCCACAAGCTATATAAATATACCCACACAAATAATCATTTACTTGCAGTTGTAACGGCTGCACCCAAGGAAAATGGCAGAGAGTAATAAGGGTGGATAATGGAGAATTTACCCTCCCTCATTAGTCGGGAGCTGGAGGTGAGCAGGGAAGGCCAGAGCAAATCTGGAGATTGAGTGAGAGTCAGCCAGGCAGTTCCCTGGGCAGAAGTGAGTTCCTGTCAAGGTGTTAGGTGGTAACTTTATGGTGTGTTGCCTTGATTGTGTTGCCTTGACTGGAGGTATTTTATTCTTAACCGAGGATTCCTAAAGGGATAAATATTTAATGGTGGGAACTTTGAGAGGCATGTGATCCCCTGATAGGGTCAGGAGGCTTTCTCATCAGCCTCCAAACCAAACATTGCGACTAGGAGGCCTAGCTCTGGACATGTAGTGTGTGTACGGGGGTGTGAATGCATGTTTGTGATTGTGATTGTCAGTGCAGGTGTGCATGATAGATGCAGTGCTATCATTGATAATTTGAGAATCTAAGCCAAGCAGTAGAAATGTGTCTTGAAATTCAGGGTTATGCTGGGCATGGGGGCTCACACCTGTAATCCCAGCACTTTGGGATGCTGAGGCAAAAGGATTGCCTGACCCCAGGGATTTGAGACCAACATGGACAACCTGGCAAAATCTTGTCTCTACAATAAATAAGAAACTTAGCCAGGCATGGTGCCATGTGCCTGTGGCTCCAGCTACTTGGAAGGCAGAAGGATCACCTGAGCCCAGCAGGTCGAGGCTGCAGTGGCCGTGAGCATGCCACTGCACTCCAGCCTGGGCAACAGAGTGAGACTCTGACTCAACAAGAAAAAAAAGAGAAGGAAATTCAGGGATACACCTACCTATTCATGGGGAGTTAGGGGACAGCAGAGAAGGGAGGCTGTTCCCCCGCATGCCCAGCATAACAAGAGCCTCCAGCAACCTTAGACATTCCAGATCACCCATCTTTGCCAAGTGTCAGGCAAACTAGCCGGCACTTCTAGAGAAGCATTGGTGTTGAAGGTGGGGGTGGGAGAAGACAGGGAAATTTGCAGTCTGAGAAAATCATTCTTTAAAATGTTGGCGCACTCCATATTTTTGTTCCTGAGCCCCTGCTCAATTTGACTTTGTTAAGACTCTGAATGTATATATGCATGTGTGTTGACTGTATGTGCTTATGTGTCTAGGAATAGGTATTTGGGGACTGCCATGCAAACTGTGACACCCGAGAGCCCCTGTGTTTCTGAGCTCCTCCCCCCCACTTTGGTGCTCGGCCCCTCCCACTATCCCATCTCTGCATCTCTGCTGCTGTCTGAGAAGCAGAGGCTGGGATTGTCTGCCCGCTAGGCCTGAGTCCCTTCATATTAACAACAGGCTGAAAATGTTCTGACCGCAACAAGACAAACAGAAATAATATGCTCACACTCACCTCCATTCCATACAGCAAGTGAAGCCTGGGTCCATGGAAGTGAATGAGCTTCAATAATTCATCACGGCTGCTGATGCGGTATTGACAGAAAGCTAATTTAACACTGGGAGAGCCGGGGAGTAGGAAGCAAGCGCCTTCACTGGGTCATGTTCACTCTGCTGGCTTGCCGGTGCAATGCTGGAAAGCAGAATCCGGAGTGGGAAAGGACTGGGGAGGTGCTTGCTCCTCTTACTCCCTGCAGACAGTTGACTCTCTGAGGTTGTCAGGATGGAGTTCTGTTTTCTTCTTGGTGATGTTCTTGAATAGAGACTTCCCATTCCTTTCTCCACATCTGAACTTCTCAACGGTCAAGGAGACATTTCTCAGGTCAGTCAGACCAGGGTCTCTCCTGCATGCCACGGAAACAAACTACTGGCACGTTCTATGGGGTGTGACAGTTAGACAAGTGAGGTTGAGGTTTTGCTGGAGAGAGAGGGAGACTATGGTTGGTATCTTAAATGATATTCAACAACTCATTTAATTTTCTTATTTCTCCAAAATAAAAATCACGCATTCAACATCCAAAAAAGGTTTATTGAGTTCTTTCTTCATTTATTCAGCAAATACTTAGTAAGCATCTACTGGCACTAGGTGAACCACACAGACTGAATCCTTGCCTTCATGGGGTTGACAGTGAAAAGGAAAAGACAGGCATTGAACAAATACACATATGGATGTGTAATAAGTGAAAATTTTTACTAATGCTGTTTATTTATATTTATTCATTCATTTAGCCCTCAATTCAGTGAGAGAGGACAATGGTGAAGAACAGTGTTGGCATGGAAAGGCCTTTCTGAATCTTAAAAGGATAAGTAGCTGGGGAAAGATAATGGGACGAGCAGACCAGAAGGAGGGAATGCTGTGTAGTTAAGGGCTTGCTTTTTTCTGCAAGCAGGGGAGTCACCTTTACTGGGGCCTAGTGGGAGAGGAGAAATTGGAAAAGAAAGAACTGGGTTCGAATCTGCTTTTGCCGCTTTGCAGTTGTGTGGCCTTGGACAAGTTGCTTCTTTCAACTCTGTTACCTCATCTATAAAGGAGAAATGATAATATTTCCCACTTTATAGGGTTGTTGTGAAAAATTAAGTAAAATAATGCTCTAAAGTGCTTACCAGTGGTTGGCATATGGTAAGTGCTAATAAATTACTATTACTGCTATTATGATTATCCTTCAGTGTTCCAAGTTCTTTATTACCCCAGGCTTTGGCACAGTTTGTTTCGCCTGCCTGGATCACACACTGTTCCCTTTATTCACACTCATCTTTCAAGCAACAGCTGAATTGTAGTTCCCTGGAAGGACTTTCCTGACCCCTAGATCCATGGTTCTCAAACTTTAGTGCCTGTGAGGCTCGTTGTGAGTGTGCACGCATGTGCGTGTATGCTTATTACAAAGTAGATTTCCTGTTTTGACAAAGTACCATGGTAATGTACGATGATAACATCAGGGGAAATGAAAGCTGAATGAGAGATATACAGGAACTCTCTGTACTATCTTTATAACTTTTCTGTACATCTAAAATGATTTCAAAAGAAAAAGTTTATTTAAAAAAGCAGATTCCAGCCGGGCTCGGTGGCTCAGCCTATAATCCCGTGCCTTTGGGAGGTTGAGGTGAGTGGATTGCCTGAGCCCGCGGGTTCGAGACCCGCCTGGGCAGCGAGACCTCATCTCTACAATAAATCAAAAAACCAGCCAGGCGTGGTAGCACGCGCCTGTAATTCCAGCTACTTGGAAGGCTGAGGCGGAAGGATCACCAGAGCCCAGCAGGTTGAGGCTGCGGTGGCCGGGAGCAGCCACTGCACTCCAGTCTGGGCAACAGAGTAAGACTCCAACTCAAAAAAAAAAAGCAGATTCCTATGCAAGTCAAAACCACAATGAGTTACCATGCACTATCAAAAAAATTAGGAAATAACAAGTGTTGGTGAGGATGTGGAGAAATTGGAACCTTTGTGCAGTGTTGGTGGGAGTGTAAAATGGTAGAACTACTATGGAAAATAGTATGGTGGCTTCTCAAAAAATTAAAAATAGAATTACCGTATAACGCAGCAATTTTACTTCTGGGTATATATTCAAAAGAACTGAAAACAGGTCGGGCTCGGTGGCTCAGCCTGTAATCCCAGCACTTTGGGAGGCTGAGGTGAGTGAATTGCCTGAGCCTGAGGGTTCAAGACCAGCCCAGGCAACTTAACAAGACCTCATCTCTACAATAAATTTTTTTAAAAAATTAGCCAGGCGTGGTAGCGCATGCCTGTGGTTCTGGCTACTTGGAAGGCTGAGACAGAAGGATTGCCAGAGCCCAGCAGGTTGATGCTGGGGTGGCCGTGAGTGTTCCACTGCACTCCAGCCTGGGTGATGGAGTGAGACTCCAACTCAAAAAAATAATAATTGTAATAACCGAAAGCAGTGTCTTGAAGAGACTGTATTTATACGCATGTTCACAGCAGTGTTATTCATGAAAGTCAAAGGTGGAAGCAGCCCAAATGTTCATTGATGGTCAAATGGATAAACAAAATGTGATACAGACATACAATGGAATATTATTCAGTCTTAAAAAGAAAGGAAATTTCAACACGTACTGAAACATGGATGAACCCTGAGGACATTATTCCAGGTGAAATAAACCAGTTACAAAAAGACAGCTACTATATGGTTGGATGTATATGCGGTATTTACAATAGTCAAATTCACAGAGACAAAGTAGAATGGTGGTTGCCAGGGCCTGGGAGGAGGGGGAAATGGGGAGTTATTGTTTAATGGGTGCAGAGTTTCAGTTTTGCAAGATAAAAAAGTTCTGAGGATTGGTTGCCTAGCAAAGTGAATGCACTTAACACTATTGAACTGTACATTTAAAATGGTTAAGATGGTAACTTTTGTTATGTGTATTTCGCCCATAATAAAAAATAATTTTTTTAAAGCAGATTCAGCCGGGCTCGGTGGCTCAGCCTGTAATCCCACGCCTTTGGGAGGCTGAGGTGAGTAGATTGCCTGAGCCCTCGGGTTCGAGACCCACCTGGGCGGCGAGACCTCATCTCTACAATAAATCAAAAAATCAGCCAGGCGTGGTAGCGCATGCCTGTAATTCCGGCTACTTGGAAGGCTGAGGCAGAAGGATCGCTGGAGCCCAGCAGGTCGAGGCTGCGGTAGCTGGGAGCGGCCACTGCACTCCAGTCTGGGCTCCAGTGAGACTCCAACTCAAAAAAATAAAATAAATAAAATAAAATAAAGCAGATTCCTGGGCCCTACCTTTAGAGTGTTTGACTCAGTATAGAAATGGAAAAGCTGATCCTAAAATTCATATGGCATCGCAAGGGACCCCAAATAGCTAACACAATCTTGAAAAAGGACAAAGTTAGAGAACTTACGCTTTTTAAATTCAAAACTTATTATGAGGCTGGGGGTTGTGGTTCATGCCTGTAATCCCAACACTTTGGGAGGCTGAGGCAGGAGGATCACTTTGGCCCAGGAGTTTTATACCAGCCTGGGCAACCATAGCAAGACCTCATCTCCATGAAAGATAAAAAGCATGGTGGTGCTTGCCCGTAAACCAGCTACTAGGAAAGCTAAGGAGGATGGATCCCTTCGGCCCAAGAGGTCAAGGCTGCTGTGAGCCATAATTGTGCCATTGTACTCCAGAGTGACAGAGTGAGACCCTAACTACTCAAACAAATAACTTATTATGAAGCTAGAGTTATCAAAATAGAGTAATAGTAGCATAAGGATAGGCATATATATCAAGAGAATAAAACTGAGAGTGTAGGGTAAATAAACTTACACATCTTTTTTTTTTTTTTTTTGAGTTGGAGTCTCACTCTGTCACCCAGAATGGAGTACAGTGACATGCTCCCGGTCACCGCAGCCTCGACCTGCTGGGCCCAGGCGACCCTTTCACCTCAGTCTTCCAAGTAGCTGGAACTACAGGTCCACGCTACCACATCCAGTTAACTTTTGATTTATTGTAGAGATGAGGTCTCACCAAGTTGCCCGGTGGGTCTCAAGCCCGTGGACTCAGGCAATCCACTTGCCTCGTCCTCCCAAAATGCTGGGATTACAGGCTGAGCCACCGAACCCCACCAACTTATACATCTATGGTCAATTGATTTTTTTTTTTTTTTTTTTTTTGAGTTGGAGTCTCACTCTGTCACCCAGACTGGAGTGCAGTGGCTACTCCCGGCCACTGCAGCCTCGACCTGCTGGGCTCCAGCGATCCTTCCACCTCAGCCTTCCAAGTAGCTGGAACTACAGGCATGCACTACCACATCCAGCTAATTTTTGATTTATTGTAGAGATGATGTCTCGCCAAGTTGCCCAGGCGGGTCTCAAACCTGCGGGCTCAGGCAATCCACTCACCTCAGCCTCCCCAAGCGAGGGATTACAGGCTGAGCCACCGAGCCCGGCTGGTCAATTGATGTTGACAGGGTGCCAAGAGCATTCAATGGGGGAAGTAATAGTCTCTTCAACAAATGGTTCTGTGACAACTGGACATCCACATGCAAAAAATAATAGTAAAATAAGTTGGACCCTTACCTCACACCATATACAAATGTTAATTATACAAACATTATATGTACAAACTAACTTACTAAGGAGCTTCTGGATAGCTGAACACATGGAGATGCCTGGAAGGTGGCATGTCTAGAGAGGGTATGGAAGCTCTATGCCCTTTCCCACATGCCTTGCTGTATCCAACTCTACCATCTGGCTGTTCATCTGTATCCTTTCAAATATCCTTGGTAGTAAATGAGTAAATGTTACATGTTCACTTTGCAGTCTAGATCAGGCATGTGGTCTCAACCAGAGCTCAGGAATAAGCCCAAGAGCTGCTTTTTCAAGGTGTAAATAAATTATTTGTGTAGGAAGGTAGAGCTGCAATAAAAACACTCTGATAATCTACATTATGACTTTTCTGTCAGGAATTCCCAGGTGGCTCATCAGCATTCCTGTCTGCTGGAACACTGTTGAATCTTCTGGGTCATAAGGCCCAAGCAGAAAAGCAGCTTACACCGTACCTGCACAAGCATCCGAGCTTTGCTTGCTCTGGTCCTTTATCGATGTCCCATTGCTATGTAACAAATTATCACAAACTCAGTGGCCTAAAACAAGCAAAAAATTTTTAACTCATTATAGATCAAAGAGCTAAATGTAAGAGCAAAAACTCTTCTTGACCTCAGGTTTGGCAATGGTTTCTTTTTTTTTGAGTTGGAGTCTCATTCTTGTCTCCCAGGCTGGAGTGCAGTGGCACACTCACGGCCACCGCAGCCTCCACCTGCTGGGCTTAAGTGATCCTTCCGCCTCAGCCTTCCAAACGGCTGGAAATACAGATGCAGGCCACCATGCCTGGCCAAAGCAATGATTTCTTAGATATGACACCAAAACAATAAGCAACAAAATTAAAAAATGGATTAATTGGATTTCACCAAAATTAAGACTTTTGTGCATCAAAGAACACCATCAAGAAAGTGAAGCCAGGCATGTTGGCTCACACCTGTAATCCCAACACTTTGGGAGGCTGAGACGAGAGGATTGCCTGAGCCCAGAGTTTCAAGATCCAGCCTGGGCAATTTGGTGAGACCTCATCTCTACAATAAATAAAAAAATTAGCTAGATGTGGTGGCGTGTGCCTATAGTACCAGTTACTTGGAAGGCTAAGGTGGAAGGATTGCCTGAGCCCAGCAGTCAAGGCTGTGGTGGCCGTGAACGTGCCACTGCACTCTAGGCTGGGCAATAGAGTGGGATGCTGACTCAAAAAAAAAAGCAAGAAAAGTGAAAAGACATTTTTAATTTTATTTATTTATTTATGTATTTATTTGCAATCTTCTAGTATTCAAACTATATAAAGAATCTTTACAACTCAACAACAAAAAGTCAAATAACCGAATTTTTTCAGTGGGCAAAGGACTTGGATAGGTACTTCTCCAAAGAAGACATGCAAATGGTCAATAAGTACATGAAAAGATGTTTGGCATCATTAGTCATTAGGGAAATGCAAACCAAAATAACAATGGGATATCAGCACATACCCACTATGATGGCTGTAATTAAGGAAAATAGCAACAATGGCAAGAATGTGAAGACACTAGGACTCTTGGACATTCCTGGTGGGAAGGCAAGATGGTGCAGCCACTGTGGAAACAATGGGTGGTTCCTTAAAAAGTTAAATATAGAATTACTATATGACCCAGCAATTCCATTCTTAGGTGTATATACCCAAGAGAAGTGAAAACAGATACTAAAACAAATACCAAATATAAATGTTCACAGCAGCAATATTCACAATAGCCAAAAGGTAGAAACAACCCAAAAGTCCATTACTGAATGAATGAATAAACAAAATGAAGTATATCCATACATTAGAAAATTATTCTGCAATAAAAAGAAACAAAGTACTGATAAATGTTACAACATGGATGGACCTCGAAAACATTATGGTAAGTGAGAGAAGCCAGACACAAAAGGTCATGTGGTATATTATTTCATTTATGTGAAATATCCAGAATAGGTAAATTCATAGAGACAGAAAATAGGTTAGTGGTTGCATGGACATGGGAGAGGGGGAAATGGGGAATGACAGCCTAATGATCATGAAGTTTCTATGGGGAATGATGAAAATGTTGTAGAACTAGATAGAGGTGGTGGTTACACAACATTGTGAAGGTACTAAATGCTACTGAAGTGCACACTTTTATTTATTTATTTATTTTTGAGTTGGAGTCTCACTCTGTCGCTCAGGCTGGAGGGCAGTGGCATGCTCATGGCCACCCCAGCATCGATCCGCTGGACTCAGATGATCCTTCCGCCTCAGCCTTCCAAGTAGCTGGAACTACAGGCATGCGCTACCATGCCCGGCTAATTTTTTTATTTATTGTAGAGATGAGGTCTCGCCAAGTTGCCCAGGCTGGTCTCGAACCCGCGGGCTCAGGCAATTCACTCACCTCAGCCTCCCAAAGTGCTGGGATTACAGGCTGAGCCACTGAGCCCGGCTCCGGCTCATTTTTTAAAAAAATTTATTGTAGAGACAAGGTCTGGCCAAGTTGCCTGGGTGGGACTGGAATCCGCAGGCTCAGGCAATCCACTTGCCTTGGCCTCCCAAAGTGCTGGTATTACAGGCTGAGCCACTGAGCCTGGCAAGCGCATGCTTTAAATGGCTAATTTTTTGTTATATAAATTTTACCTCAAATTTTTTTAGGCAGATTTCTTGGGTTTCACTTTCAGAGCTTTTTTTTGTTTGTTTTTTGAGTTGGAGTGTCACTCAGTTGCCCAGACTGTTCCGGCGATCCTTCCGCCTCAGCCTTCTAAGTAGCTGGAACTACAGGCGCGTGCTACCATGCTCGGCTAATTTTTGATTTATTGTAAGATGAGGTCTTGCCAAGTTGCCCAGGCGGGTCTCGAACCCGCAGGCTCAGGCAATCCACTCACCTTGGCCTCCCAAATTGCTGGGATTACAGGGTGAGCCACCGAGCCTGGCTGCTTTCAAAGCTTTTGACTCAGTATATCTGGCATATGAGGCCCAGGATCTGAATTTCCCACATGTATCTCAGATACCTCTAATGCAGGTGATCCAAGGACCATATTTTGAGAAACATTGCTGAACAGTGTTAAACCTCCTATTGATTATTTTCCATAGATCCCTGAGCCTCTCTTTTTATCCCTCCTTTTTTTTTTCTTTTTTTTTAAATTCGGGATCTTGCTCTGTTGCCCAGGCTGGAGAGTGCAGTGTCACGATCCTGACTGACCGCAGCCTTGATTTCCAGGGCTCAGGCAATCCTTTTGCCTCAGCTTTCTGAGTATCTGAGACCACAGTTGCAAGCCACCATGCCAGGCTAATTTATTTCTTTTTAAAAATTTTTTGTTTAGATGAGGTCTCGCTACATTGCCTAGGCTGAGTCTCTCTTTTTGTAACATACGTTGTAATTGTAATTACTTATCCTGCACCTCTTTTTCCCTAGACTATAAACTCTAAGAGGGCAGGGCCCGTGTCTTCCTTATTCATCGTAATATCCCCAGCAATATGCTCAGTAGATATAGGGTGAGCTGAATTACTGAACTGAATTCACTAGGAGGAATCAGAGTAAAAGGAGGAAATCCTAAGGAGTCTCTAGCCCAAGAACCCGCAGTCTAAGTGGGGGGTCCGAGGTTTAAGCCCCCTTCTCTCCGTGACTTCCACTGCACGATGAACTGTATTAGTACACAGTGTGGAAAGCAGCATACTCTGGTTGGGAAAGGAGGCCTTCCCCTGTACCCCAAACTGGACTCCCCTGGGGGAGGCATGTCCAGCTGCTCATGGCCAAGACTGGAGGGAGTCATTTTCGTTCTGAGATCTTGGCATGGCATCCAGGGGTGCATAGCTCTGTTGTTATCTCCTAGCCGGAAGACTCCGGTCGGGTTTTCCTGGCCACCCTGGTCAGTTCCAGTGCTTTTTGGCTGGGTGACCACTCTTACTCTTGGCTGCTTCCACGGTGTCTTAGAGCACACAGTCAGCAGAACAATTTCCCTCACCTTCACTGAGCTGGGCCTGGGCCATCCTACTGTTGCCTGTGCTGGCTTCTGCAGCCTCATCCACAGTGTGGAAGCATGATGCAGCAAGGGGTGTAGGTGGGACATCCAGCTGCCAGCTGGAGACTCATGCTTGGGCCTCTCACGAAGAGCCAGCACAAATGCAATTTTTCTCCTCACTGCTTTTGCCTCTCCCATCCAGACCCCTCGAGTCAAACAATTTTTCTCCCCCGCCATCTGTGTCTTCTTTGAAAAGAGTGAAGTTTTCTACTCTGCACTAAGTTTGTCACCATCAACCCTAAATTGATCAATACTTACCACCCCCATAGATGCATACACACACAAAAACAGGAAAACCAGGACCTTTTCTTAATTTTATGTTTGGCTAATTATGTGGCCTTCTTCAAGGCGCTGAACCTTTCCCTCAACATGAAAAAAGTCACTTCCTGATGAGTGTGGTGGCACATACCTGTAATCCCAACTACCCGGGAGGGAGTGAGAGGATTGCTTGAGTTCAGAATGTTGAGGCTGCAGTGTGCTATGATCGTGTCACTGCATTTCAGCCTGGGCGACAGAGCAAAGGCCCGTTTCTAAAATAAATAAGGAATATAAAAAGAAATAAAGATAATGAAAAAGTCACTTCCTTTGAGTACTTGCTAGGTACAAGGCAGTGGAGCTTAGAGTCTTATGTGCATTACCTCATTCAATTCTCATGCAATCCTGCCAGATGATGTCTTAAACATGTAATTGTGAAATATATGTACAGAAGATATCTGAAACATGGCTATGAACGATTTAACAAATAAGTACCCTATTCTATGTTAATATATAATCTATTTGCTGCATATGTGTATGTGATAAACATTCCCTTTTCTTTATAGTTTTATTACCCATGTATGCATTTCTAAATGATGTAGTTTTGTTTATTTTGAAACATAAGTAAACGGAATCATACTGTACATGTTCTTTTGAGTTTTTAAAAACTTACTCATGCTGGGCTCAGTGGCTCAGCCTGTAATCCCGTGCCTTGGGAGGCTGAGGTAAGTGAATTGCCTGAGCCCGCGGGTTCAAGACCTGCCTGGGCAACTTGGCGAGACCTCATCTCTACAATAAATCAAAAATTTTAGCCGGGCGTGGTAGCGCATGCCTGTAGTTCCAGCTCCTTGGAAGGCTGAGGAAGAAGGATCACTGAAGCCCCAGCAGGTTGAGGCTGCGGTGGCCGGGAGCAGCCACTGTACTCCAGTCTGGGCGACAGAGTGAGACTCCAACTCAGAAAAAATAAAAAATAAAAACTTACTCATATCTTTGTTAAATGAGTTCATTTACATTATTTCATGTATCTGAAGTTAACTGACGTTCATTGCCATTTATTCCATTGTATAATATATCATAAGTAGTCTTTCCATTCACTACAAATGGGTATTTGGGTCGTTTCTCCTTTTTGGACATTATGACATTCTTCTATATGAGTTCTGGTGTATAGGAGCCCAAAATTCTCTAAGACATACCATCAGTAGTGGAGAATTGTTGTATCACAGACTACAAGTATCTTCGGCTTTAATGGGCAAGTCCAAAGGTTGTGATAAATGTTATATTTATCCTACTTACTTTACTAATGAGGAAACTGAAGCTCAGAAAAGTTTATCAGTAGGTATTCCAGGATCACCAGTTCCAAGGGGGTAGAGCTGAGATGTAAACTAAGTCAACCTGACTTCAAAGTATATGCATTTAACTAACTGTCTATCCTCTGAATTAAAGTATATTCAGCTGGATTAGCCGGGCGTGGTGGCGCATGCCTGTGGTTCCAGCTACTTGGAAGGCTGAGGCAGAAGGATCATCTGAGCCCAGCAGGTCAAGGCTGCAGTGGTTGTAAACATGCCACTACACACCAGTCTGGGTGACAGTGAGACTCTGACGTTAAATAAATAAATAAATAAATAAATAAATAAATAAATAAATAAGGCCGGACACGGTGGCTCATGCCTGTAATCCCAGCACTTTGGGAGGCAGAGGCAAGAGAATTGCTTGACCAGCCTGGGCAACTTGGCAAAAACCTCATCTCTACAATAAATTAAAAATTAGCCTGCACACCTGTAGTTCCAGCTACTTGGAAGGCTGAGGCAGAAGAATCACCTAAGCCCAGCAGGTCAAGGCTGCTCCGGCCTGGGCAATAGAGTGAGACTCCAACTAAAAAAAAAGATAAAAATAAAAATAAAATATATGTAACTAGAAATCTGGTAATAACTCAACGGCTTAAAAAATACAAATGATTAGTTATCTCTCATATAGTGATCTGAGGAGAGTGTTTCAGATCATCAGGCAGTTCTGTTCCACAGTCACTAGAAATCAAGGTTACTTTAGAGCCTTTGTCACATGGCTACCATGTCTGAAATTCAACTGGGAGGAGGGTTGTACATGTGTAAGATTTTTAATGTATGTATAAGGTTTTATGGACTAGTCTTATTGCACTTTTTACTGTCATGTGGCCATACCTACCTGCAGTGGAAGCTAGAAAATGTAGGCCCTGGCTGGACTATCTCAATCCTATTACCATGGAAGAAGGGGAGAATGGACTTTGGTGGACAATTAGCCATTTTGCCACAGTGTTTCACCCACCCACCTCCCATTATTTCTGGAGTTATTTCTTCCCTGCCTTACTTTTTTTTTTTTTTTGAGTTGGAGTCTCACTCTGTCGCCCAGACTGGAGTGCAGTGGCCGCTCCCGGCCACCGCAGCCTCGACCTGCTAGGCTCCGGGGATCCTTCCGCCTCAGCCTTCCGAGTAGCTGGAATTACAGGCGCGAGCTACCGCGCCTGGCTAATTTTTGATTTATTGTAGAGAGGAGGTCTCGCCAAGTTGCCCAGGCGGGTCTCGAACCCGCGGGCTCAGGCAATCCACTCACCTCAGCCTCCCAAAGGCGCGGGACTACAGGCTGAGCCGCTGAGCCCGGCCCCTGCCTTACTTTTACTAATAAGTTATTGTTTTCTATCTCATGGAAACCTCAATGATTAAGTCATGGTTGAAGGAATAGACTCTAGTCCAAGAAAAAGGCAATGGGCTTATTCTAACTGGTTGTCGGGCAACGTGAACAGAGGCACCCTTCTATAACCATCCACTTTTCTTCAGTGAACATATTTGAGGGCCTACGTCCCGTTAGGTGCTGAGCACACACAAGGGCATCATGCCTGCTTGCCACACATGAGAATTCTAACGAACAGCATGCGTGGCTAAAGGGTTAATGGCATGCGCACCTACAGGGTTGAACCTAGCACCAACACACAAAGTCTCAGACATTCGGCCACATTCTGTCTCGCAAGGACAATGCCACATAGCACATACAGAGAACTGGACTGGATGGGAACTACATGGAGAAAGAAATGTGTATTCAGTGTGAAAGAAATGTGTACTCAGTGTGCACCCCACAAAGCACAGCGCTATGGAGTAACTTCACACTTTCAGTGGTCCTTGGAAATTCCACTCTACTCAGGACTGGATATAACATCCCTGGGTCTTCGCAAGTCTTAAGGGGCTTACATTGGAATGGTCCCATTCAATGGTCTATGGGTCTCCTAATACCTAGAGGCATCCTCAAACAAAAGAGGCTGCTTTGTGAGGGCCTGAGTCCTCTGTGCCTGTGAGGGAGGCCTGTGTGGATTAGGTAAGAGACTGGATGACATGACTTCTAGGTTCCCTTCTAAACTTAGGCCTATATTCCAAGATTAAATGGATACTTGTTCTAAAGTGCCAGACACTCAGAACCATTACTTTTTGGTCTTTTCTTCTGCCAGGCAGATGAGCCATCCTGAGAAACACAAAGGATGGGTGGGGGTGGGGAAGTAGGAGAGGTGTGGCATAGGGTGACGATCAGAAAGACCTAGAAGGTGTGTGCTGGGCAAATCTCTTAACTGCTTTCAGCCTCAGTTTCCTTATTTGTAAAATAGGCCTGTATCTGAGAAATAGTAATTATCCCCATTTGACAGATAAGGAATCCAGGCTCAGAGAAGTTAGCTTGCTGAAGAATTCACTGTGGAAAGCAGAGTCAGGATTCAAGCCCAAGTGGTCTGACTCCAGAGAAGTTCCTAATTACTGAGATTCACTATTGGGGTGGGCGTGTGTAGGATGGATAGGGAGGGAACTACTCTAACACACTTAATATGGACTTATGTTGTCAGATGCTTCCTGACTTCCAAGTTGCTAAAGCCAAAGTAAAGCCGGGCTTGGTGGCTCTGCCTGTAATCCCGTGCCTTTGGGAGGCTGAGGTGAGTGGATTCCTGAGCGCGCGGGTTCGAGACCTGCCTGGGCAGCGAGAACTCATCTCTACAATTAATAAAAAAAAATCAGTCGGGCGGGGTAGCACATGCCTGTAATTCCGGCTACTCGGAAGGCTGAGGTGAAAGGATCGCTGGAGCCCAGAAGGCAAGGCTGCGGTGGCGGGAAGCGGCCACTGCACTCCAGTCTGGGTGACTGAGTGAGACTCCAACTCAAAAAAACAACAACAACAAGAACAAAAAAACAAAGTAAGTGTGTTTTAGCAGGAAGGGAACACAGTTTGTGGGTGGGCAGGAACAGACTCAACGACCCCACTCTTTCATGCCATTTCTTTCTGGGTTTTACAGCCTTGGGCAGGGCCCGAATAAGGGAACAGCCACACGAACACAGGCCCAGAGCGCCTATCCCCCAAGACAGGGCGCAGAGCAGCCCTTCTCTGTAGGATGCCTCTGAAGCTCCCCTCCCCCAGCAGCCAAGGTTGGGGGTGTGCAGTGGTTGCCACAGTTTATGTTTCTCCAGAGCTTCGGAGCAAGATTTCCCCCAAAAGCCATATTAAATAAATAAAAGGAAATTCAGCAGATGGGAACATGAATCAATGAAAACTCCCATATGAGTGCAAAGATTTATGTCAAAAAACAAAACATCAACATCTGGGAGCTGCCGGTCTCCTCTTGGCTGCTCGTTCGGAATGGATTCTCGTGTCGCTTTCCGCCTCTTTCTGGCCCTGGGAGAGGACAGAGGGAAATAAAGAATGAAGCCCATTAAAAAGTAGTCATTTTTAATCAGAAATGAACGCTGTTTCCCCCTCAAGGCAGGCGGGAACGTGGCGCGGGCGGCGGCGCTGCGGGCTCGCCCCGGGATCGTGGCGGGCGAGGGCCCCCTCCTGGCCGCGGCCGCTCTCGGGGGTCGGTCACCTCCAGCTGTCGCGGGGGCCCCCACCAGCGCGCACACGCCGGGTGCAGCCCGCGCCCCCTGCGCCGCGTGGGGCCGGGCGGCTCCGCGGGGGGCCGTCACGTGGGTGGGCCAGGCGGGCGATGCCGCTGCCGCCTCCCCCCGCAGTAGGCAGGCCCGCCGCCGGGACTCGTCTCCCCAGGGTGAACCTGTGCGTGAGTCCCCCAGCTCTGGGGAGCAGGGAGGCGGCGACAGGCGGCGAGAGAGGCGACACAGGAACCTAGGCCTTGAGCAAGGTGCACGTCTGCAGATCCACGCATGCACTTAGCTCTCAGGCTGGGCCCGCGGGCATGAGGGGCAGGTGTTGGGTCCTGACGTCTGCCTGCCAGTCCCAACTACCACGGCCAACTGTGTGACCTTGAGCAAGTTGACCTCCCTGAGCCAGAGTTTCATCATCTGTAAAATGGGAATCATAGCACCAGGCTCTCAGAGGAGTTTGTGAAAAGTAAACGAGAAAACACGCAAAGTATTTAGCATAGTGCATATATACATAAAATTTAATAAACGTTAGTTATTCCCATTAGGCTACAGGCTCGAATTCTCAACATAGCCTACAAGGTTCTGTATAACCCATGATCTCAGCTCAAAGGCCTTGGACAGGTCACTAACCCTCTCCGCCACTGGGTCCAGCTGCATTAACCCTGCCTTCCACCTAGCAGCCTCATCCCTTTCTGCCTCGGGACCTTTGTAGACACTGTTCCCTCTGCCCGAAAGGCTTTTTCACCTTTTGCTTCAGTCCAGCCTGACCTTTCTTTGGGCCTCAGTTTACTTGTCACATCATCCAGGAAAAGCCTCCTGATTCCTCCCTCCCCAAAACGTAGTCCCTCTGCTGCACGCTCTCAGAGCAGCCTGGGCTTCTCCTTACTAGCAACGCTCCCAGGTGAAATACATCATCAGTTCTGTTACATAGTGAAGTCCGTTGTCCCCTGCACAGCTCACTCCATGGGGCCAAGAGGCCAGCCCATGGCCTTCACTGCAAGTCTTCTCAGCTCCCAGGACAGTGACTGGCCTAGATCCACCATTTGTGGTGAATGGCCACAGTGACTGGTGGGACTCTGAAGTCAGAGGGAATCCTAGGTCTTCCATGTTGTTTCACCAGTTCCTTCCAACTGTAAACATGCAAATATTTTTTTATTTTTATTTTTTGAGTCTAGGTCTCACTCTGCCCAGGCTTAGTGGCACAATCATGGCACACTGCAGCCTCAGCCTCCAGAGCTCAGGCAATTCTCCTGCTTCAGCTTCCTGAGTAGCTGGGACTACAGGTGTGTGCCACCATGCCTATCTAATATTTTTTTCTTTTGTAGAGATGAGGTCTTGAACTTCTGGGCTCTAGCAATCCTCCTGCCTTGGCCTCCCAAAGAAGTAGGATTACAGGTGTGAGCCACTGCCCTCAGCCACAAATTTATTAGGATTATCTGTATGCTAGGTCCTGTGCTGGGCCCCAAGGACACAGAACCATGCAATTCTATCTCTGGCTCAAAATCCAAAGGCAGAGACAGACATGTAAACAGAGGACAACACAGACAGGGTGAAGACGGGGTGTGTGTATGTGTGGAATGGGGTGGCTGTTTCTGCATGGACAGGGCCCTGGACGCCAGGTGATGTAGATGGACGAAGCTAAGTGCTTTCCTGCATTTTCTTACTCAAACTCAATGATTAGAGAAGCTCTTATCATCCCTGTTGTACACACCAGGCACGAAGATCAACAACTTGTCTAGGGTCACAAAGACAGTAATGGCAGAAGCGGGACTCACATAAGCACACATTCTGAGCCAGAGCCAGAGTTCTGAATGACTTGACCGTACTGCCAAGAAAACAATTTCAAAGGCGGTTACTCCCCACTCCCACCCCCTCGACTCCAGTTTTGTGTTGGGTGAGAGTGGCGTACTGCCCCTCCCGGATTCTGAGAGGGGGTGGGGCAGGCAGGGCTGAGGGCAGAGGCGAGTTGTACACCCTGTTCTGCACGTGGAGCTTAATGGGGAATGTTCATGAGGGTGGCAAAGGAGACCTGCAATGGCTCAGCTAAAAACAGGAGCGCCTCTGGCTTCTGTGCCGGCCCCAGCACTTGAGAGAGGCCCCAGCCTAAGTCAGGCTCTATGCCCCAAGGTTGTTGCTCACACCTTCCTCACCCGCCTCCAAGTTCCTCCAAGTTCCTGCCGCATCTTGCTTCACCACCCAGGGCTCTTTTAAAGTTGGATTCACATTCTTCATTTGTTCTCTTAATGGCAGCCCCAACTGCCCTCCTGCATCCCAAGAGTCAGCCAGTACAGGGCTGGGTGGCCCACAGGGCGCTGTCCTTCAGGGCCTTGTCAGCTGATGCCTGGCTGAGGTCAAGTAAGGGTTCCTTTGAGGATTTGATGAGATCATGTTACTCTTTCAGGTCCCCCCACCCTCCAGCTCTCAGCTTCATCTTTCACCAGTATCTGGGGAATTCTGGCAGGTGGATCTGGGGTCCCTGCAGGACATCTCATGGAAAAGTCTAGCAAGCAGTATAGGACTGGAACTCAGGAAAGAGGACAGTAACTATCACCATTTCTTGAATACTTTCTGTATGCCAGGCATTGTGCTAACTGAGCACTTTATGTCTGCTCTATTTCACAAATGAGGAAGTGAGCCTCAAAAAATGCAAGTAACTTTCCAAAGTTCATGCAACTAGAAAGTAGTGGAAGATTCAGACCCAGGCCCTCAGGACTCCAGAACCCCAGCTCTCAACCACTTCTTGTCTCATTTAGGAATCAACAAAACAGAGGAAGTTCAGGAAAACAGCAATAGAGAACTGAGATGTGGGCAGTGCAGTGCTTAAACCTGGGGCCAGGGGGAAGAAGCAGTGGCAGAAACGGAAGCATGATCAGGAGGTACATGAACAAGGGAGAGGCAGTACCAGGGAAGCTGGGGAGGAGACCAAGTTACAGCCTGATGCCAAAGAGGGTGATTTTTATAGGACCTGGTGACAAGCTGGGTGTGGGAGTGTCTGACACCTTTGGAGTGCCTGTGCAGATCACGAGACACCCAGAAAGCAAGTGCGCGTGCGCGCGTGAGAGAGAGAGAGAGAGAGAGAGAGAGAGAGAGAGAGAGAGAGAGAGAGAGAGAGAGAGCGCGCTCTCCCCTGAGTCAATAGTTCTGATCTTGCCTAGGTCCCAGCTGCATCTTGCCCTTGGGGTCCATTAGATGTCCCCTCCAACCCTCTGTATCCTGATAAAACTTTTTTTAAAAACTAGCTTCATTAAGTTCTAATATTTGCAATAAGGTGTGAGGTCATTAGAGAACTTGAACCAGAGGAGGGAAAAAGAAAAGAAAAGAAAAAATAAAAACCGCCGGGCTCGGTGGCTCAGCCTGTTATCCCACACCTTTGGGAGGCTGAGATAAGTGGATTGCCTGAGCCCGTGGGTTCAAGACCTGCCCGGCAACTTGGCAAGACCTCATCTCTACAATAAATCAAAAACTTAGCCGGGCGTGGTGGTGCATGCCTGCAGTTCCAGCTACGTGGAAGGCTGAGGCGGAAGGATCGCCGGAGCCCAGCAGGTCGAGGCTGCGGTGGCCAGGAGCGGCCACTGCACTCCAGTCTGGGCGACGGAGTGAGACTCCAACTCAAAAAAAAAGAAAACGTGTGGGGGAGGGCAGAGAAAGTTGAGTCAACCATGAGTTCAAGATTTCTTTCCTGGATGACATGGGGACACCATACAAGAAACAGAACTAAGGAAGCAGATGATGAAGTTCTGCATGTAAGACTTAGGAGGGGCTGGTCAACTGAGTCAAGTGCCCGGGGTCCAGCAGTCTGATTGAGCGAAGGTCCACTGGTGGTTAATGGGGTGGTCTTTGATGACCTTGGTGACCACTGTACCAGAAGAACAGGGATGGGAACTGGGTCACAGAGTTAAAAGGAGAGGGAGTCGAGGCAGCATGTGTGTTAATTAAGGAATCTGGCAGTAGAGAGAGGAAGCAGCAGAATGGTAGCGGAAAAAGGGCAGGAGGATCAAGTGAAGGATTTCCCCCCAAGATTGAAAAAACCTGTATGTCTTTCATCGTCAGAAAGAAAAAAGGTAGTGGACGCATGCTTTGGCATGAGGGTCAGGATAATTATAGAGACATGGTTCTAGAAGAGACAGGAAGGGAATGGGCCTATAAGCAAACACAGGGTTTGGCCTTAGAACAAAGGAAAGAGACAGACCTCTCCAATGGAGTCTATGTCCTTGTCATTTCCTCTAAATCATAAGCATGCCGTATGTTTATTTGTAGAGCATGCAGCTAACGTCCAAGTGTACTCACAGCTGTTCTCGAGTTGGAGTCTTCATCATCATCATATATATAGCTACAGCCACCATTGCAGACCATGCGCCCAGCCATTTAAATGTGTTATCTCCTAAGAAGGGTGCGATTATCGTTCCCACCTTACAGATGGAGAGACTGAGGTAAAAGCTGTTATAATTCACTGGATCAAGGTAAGCTAGCTGATAAGTGTTAGGGCTGCGCTGGATGCCAGACAGTCCAATTCCAGAAGCCCCGCTCTTCTGTGCTGTTTCCTGACACTTCAGAGTTGAAAATGGTAGCCTCAGCCGGGCTTGGTGGCTCAGCCTGTAATCCCACGCTTTGGGAGGCTGAGGTGAGTGGATTGCCTGAGCCCGCGGGTTCGAGACCCGCCTGGGCAACTTGGCGAGACCTCATCTCTACAATAAATAAAAAAAATTAGCCGGGTGTGGTAGCGCGCGCCTGTAGTTCCGGCTACTCGGAAGGCTGAGGCGGAAGGATCGCCGGAGCCCAGCAGGTCGAGGCTGCGGTGACCGGGAGCGGCCACTGCACTCCAGTCTGGACGACAGAGTGAGACTCCAACTCAAAAAAAAAAAAGAAAAAAGAAAATGGCAGCCTCTAGGGAGTAGGACTAGGGGGCAGAGAGTGTGCGGTAGGGTCTGCCATGTTTTGATATAAGCCTTGAACACTATTTTACATTGCACTAGAGTAGGAGCTTTTCAACGACCATTATTTGCCTGAGGGTCAAGTCAGACATGCTTGAACGTGGCATGTTCTCTGCTTCCTGCCAGCAGGTTCTTCCATCATGTACTTCACACTTAAGCATAAAGCGTTTGACAACCTGACCAACCCCAGGTCCAGGTCCCTGCCAGGTAGCAGGTTTTCACAACACATTCTTTCAAAAAGAAATTAAACAGAACATTTTATAAAGGCATTTGCACTCTTTTATAATAAAAAATTCCCACTAATTAAGAGTAGAAAGAGCTGGTCTTGGTGCTGAGGTGATGACTCAGCTTTTTCATTGCTGAAAGTGAGGTGACTGCTAGAAGGGACAGGATGGGAATGAGGGCTGACCCCTCTATGCCCCACCCAGCAGCCGGTGCCTTTTTTGGATCCTTCTGGCCTGGCCATCCCACTGCTGAGACCCTTCCTAGGTGTCCCATGCCCCCTGGACAGGGCCCAAACATCTTCAAGGGGCTTACAAGGCTTTATGACCTAGTGCCATTTACCTTTCCACACTAAAGGTCTGTCACTATCTTATCACTCCTCCCTGCCTCCCAGGCTACAGCTTCCTTTGCCTCCCTGGAACTTTGCATCAGCTGTGTCCCGTGCCTCAAAGGTGCCTTTCTTTCCTCTTCTTCATCTGGCTCATTCCAATCCTTGTCATTTGGGCTTGTCAGTTTAGCTGTTGCTGCTTCCAGGAAGCCTTCCTGACTTCCATGGCTAGGTTACAGGCCTCCCCTGGGTGTTCCCATGGCACCCAGTACTTTCCCCACCATAGTACTCGCTCATCTCCAAAGAACCACACTTCCCAGTATGCACCACCTTGTGTCTTCCCCTCCCACACGGCTTCAGGGCTGGTCCTGGGATTGCTGTAACCATTGAGTGCAGGAGAAGTGATACAGGCCGGCTCTGGGTCTGAGTCTTAAGCAGCCTGGCAGCTTCCACTTTTGGGGGCTCTGAGCCACCATGTAAGATATTCAGCTCCCCAGCTGGAGAGGCCATGTGGAGCAGAGGAGCCCTGAGATGACAGGAAGGAGAAAGAGGCCCACCTTGATTTCAAACTTCTGGCCCTGCTGGCGCCTTGGTTTCAGACTTCCAGCCTTCACAACTGTAAAAGAATGGATTTCTGTTGATTGAAGCCACCAAGTTTTTGGTAATTTGTTATAACAGCAATACCTTCCAGGACCCGACTGGAGTCTTCCTGTGACTCCGGCTCCAGCTGCCATCTGACTGCAAACTCATGAGAGACCCCAAGCGAGACCAGCAGTATTACCCAGCTGAGCCCAGACAATTTGCAGAACTGTGAGAGATTAGAAAATGATTGTGTTGAGTCATACATTTTGGGGTGCTTGTTGTGCTGCAATAAATAACTAAAACACCATTCTGTATTTTAATTGCCCACTGACTGCGTTTGCCCAACTAGACTATTTCTCTGTGAGGGCAGGGACCACATTCATTTTTAAAAATTGTTATACACTCAGGACATTCTCCAGCACTAAATATGCTGTCTACATTTGATTAATGCAAATCAAGAATGCCTACAAAAACAACGGCAACAATGCATGTCCAGGGCACTCATGGAGTGAGCACACGATGGCACGTGTACACATCGTGAGAAGTAATGATTGACTGGACAGCTGGGCAAGCGGCTCCTGATGTAAGATAGTCACTTACCTTTGGTGAGGGATGGTGTCCGCTCGAGAGACTTCATAGAAGAATTGGTTCATCATCCAACCACACAGAGCTTGGAACAGACAACAATGGCTGATGGCCTGGAACCTGGCGGTTCGGGCAGTTGCCATTCCTGAAAGCGCTCCTGTGGGCAAACCCAAACAGGTGATCTGGTGTGGGCTCCCGCTGACCTCGCCCTCTACCCTCACACAAGTGGTCTGTTGATGACTAGGTTTCTGAGGACAAACAATGCTGTATTGTTTGGGGACAGATGCCCTATCCTCTCCCTCAACACTCTTCAACTAGCTTCCAACAGGGCCCTCAATGACAGTTTGTGAAAGGACAGAGTTCAAAATGGAGTTTCTCTGGTCTCATACACGACAATAATCCTTTTCCAAAATCCTGGGCAAGTCACAAGACATTAACATCTCCCAAGAATTTGTTTTTCAGCTACCAGTCTGGCCCTTCTTGTCTATGTGATTTGCCACCTGTGACTGACTCACCCGTCTTACTACTGGCCCACCTTTGTGTATGTGCTCGTGACTGACCCACTCTCCATCTGCTGTCAGAGATACGAAAACAGACCCCATGCCATGAGGTCAGCTCCTGTGAATGCTTGTCTGCCCACAGCAAAGGAAGCTTTCAACCTCAAGCATTTGCTGTGAAACATTCCTTAAGCATCTGGCCCCAGCCAGCTGCGATGGCTCACGCCTATAATCCCAGCAATTTGGGAAGCGAAGGAGAGAGGATTGCCTGAGTCCAGGGGTTCGAGAGCAGCCTAGGCAACTTTTTTTTTTTTTTTTTGAGTTGGAGTCTCACTCAGTCGCCCAGACTGGAGTGCAGTGGCCGCTCCCGGCCACCGCAGCCTCGACCTGCTGGGCTCTGGCGATCCTTCCGCCTCAGCCTTCTGAGTAGCCGGAATTACAGGCACGCGCTACCATGCCCAGCTGATTTTTTGATTTATTGTAGAGATGAGGTCTCGCCAAGTTGCCCAGGCGGGTCTTGAACCCGTTGGCTTAGCCAATTCACTCACTGCAGCTTCCCAAGGCATGGGATTACAGGCTGAGCCACTGAACCCGGCTTAATTTTTGATTTATTGTGGAGATGAGGTCTCACCAAGTTGCCCAGGCGGGTCTCGAACCCGTGGGCTCAGGCAATCCACTCACCTCAGCCTCCCCAAGTGCAGGATTACAGGCTGAGCTACTGAGCCCGGCTAGCCTAGGCAACTTAATGAGACCTCGTCTCTACAATAAATCAAAAAATTAGCCGGACGTGGTGGCATGTGCCTGTAGTTCCAGTTACTTGGAAGGCTGAGGTGGAAGTGTTGCCTGAGTACAGCGGGTCAAGGCTGTGGTGGCTGTGAGTGTGCCATTGCACTTCCAGCCTGGGTGACAGAGTGAGAATCCAACTAAAAAAAAAAAAAAAAAAGAAAAAAGCATCAGACCCCCTCTTCAATCTCAGAGAGGTGGATCCACCCTTTTTCTCTGATCTACTTTCTAAATAAACTATTTTTCCTAATTTAATTTCTGTGCAATTCTTTGCAAACCCGTGGTGTTGGCTCAGCTCCCTGACCTGACAGTTTGCATGTGAAATGAATACATCTGCACTCAAATCAGTAAAGCCCACGATTGGGGCTTTGTGCTCTTGGCTGTCATCAGCACAAGGTGTCAAGTCAACAGGCACTGTCTGAACATATTCTGTGGACTCAAGTTTATGTTAAGCCCTATGTGAGATATGAAATGGGAAAATGCCATCCCTGCCCTGAGGGAAAGAAGTAGGAGACTGGACTTACACAAATGAGATAATGAAATAACAGGACAACATATAATTACTGCTAAACTGTGTAGTAAGAAATTGAGTGCTACAGGAACTGGGAAAGGCAGGGAACAGTGAGGGCTCCAACAGCCGAGTCTTCACTGAAGAGTTGGGGTTGAGCTGAGCCTTGAAGAATGATACAAACTGCAGTTTGAAAGGAAGGAGGGTATGAAAGTCCCAGGAGGAGGAACAGAGCTGAACCAGCATACTTGTCCGCTATTTTGAGGTTGCAACACAAGGAATAGGATAGGTGGCCGTCCCAAATTCCAAGGCAGGGATATTTCTGGTTTTCCCAATGTTCAAACTTCTGGGCGTTTATTTACTGTTTCTTCTTTTGCAATGCCTTTCTCCCTTCTCCACCTGGCAAGCTCTTACTCCTATTTAAAGGCCCAGCTCAAATGCAACTACTTCTCTGACTCTTTCCTTAGTATCAACACATTGGTCATGTTGCTACTGTAATCGTATCTATTATGTTTGTCTGCTTACCTTCTCCCCTTTTACAATTAGTAGTAACTTACATTTACTGGGCTCTGTGTGCCAGGAACTATGCGCAACTTTTTAATGTATTATTTTATTTAAACCTCACAACTGCATGAGGTATCATAGAAGAACCTGAGGCTTAGTGTGGCTAAGGAACCTGTGCAGGGTAACAGCTACGAAGGAAGAAAGCTGGGCTCCAAACCCAGATTTGTGGGACTCCAAAGCCCACTCTGAATCCATCAGCCCAGTGTTCCCGGAGGTCACAAAAGCTCCTTACTTCCTCTGTCTTCTCAGATCCCAGGACAGTGACTGACATATGGCTCAAAAACTGTCTAACAAGCTAATACAACGTTCACACCACATGCCTTGGCCTAAAAGCAGGTCCCCCGGTACTTTTACTCCGGGTAGCGACTTACACTCACCTAAATGTCACCTGCGGGGGGCGGGGGGCAGCAGAGGGGAAGAAGTCTGAACACCCTACATTTGAATGCGCTCCTTTATTTCAGGGATTCAAGTGTGGCGAAATCACGATTTTGCACAAAAGAACACACACATAGCTTTGGCTAGGTCTGAAGATGAGGGCTCAGATTAACAGTGTAGGGGCGGGGCGGGGTGGCGCCTCCTCGCAGGTATTTTGAAAGGAACAATTCAAGACTCAGCCTGTCGGACCGGTCATCCCATTTGACCATTCCATTTGACTCCATCGTGGCGCAGCCTGAGGCCCAGGGCAGCGAAGGGGTTGGTCCGAGGGCACAGTGGGCAAGGCTGGGCCGGAGCTGGAAACCGGAACCAAAACCCCGCCCCGCGCAGCTTCTCGTGGCCTATGCGGCGGGACCCGGCCGCCATCCCCAAGTAGATGGCTTTGCGCCGAGGCTCGGGCTCCGGGCCCTTTTGTTGGACTTAAGGCTCCTCTCCGCCACAGTCTGGGGCCCGGGGAAGCCTTTTTCCTTTCGCGGCTGCACGGGGTCTGCAAGTCCTCGCCGCTGTAGCCCACGCCTCAGTGATCCAGCTCGCGAGTCGTTCGGCTTCGTCCGCCGTGACCCTCTCCTCCGTAAGGCGGAGAGAAGCCGCTTCCCCGGGCCGGACCACAGCCCCTGCCCTTGCGCAGTCCAACTCCCGGGCTCACGCCCGCCCACAGCCCCACTTCCTTTCCGAGCGCCGGCTTCCGGCGGGGCCTCTTCCTATTGGCTGGTGGAGGGCCTCCCCGGGGACTCGCCGCTCGGGGCGCCGTGGCGGCCGCCCCAGCCGCTGCCCCGTGGCGTGGCCTCACTCTTCCGGCTACGAGCGCTCCATGGTGCGGGCGACAAGATGTGGCGCCTCCCGGGACTCCTGGGCCGAGGTGAGGGCGTCAGAAGCGAGCGTCTTGGGGCCGCCGAGACTAACTTGGAGGGGACAGGTCCGCGAAACAGCTAGAGCCATAGCGGGCGGAGCGAGAGCTAAGAAGGCGGGACCTGGAAAAGGGGCGGGCGTACGCCTAACAGTGAGGGACTTGTTGGAATTTGAGGTGTAGGAGGGGCTAGGTAGAAGGGGGTGGAGCTTAGATCCGAGGAAACGGGTGGGCCTCTTAGAGGGGGAGGAGTCAAATGGGATGGTGGGCGGAGCGAATGAAAGACAATTAGAGGTGAATGGAGGGGAGAAGGTGTTTAGAGACAAGGAGCCCAAGCACTGAATGAGAGAGTCTGTGTATGAATGTCTGGTCATTATAGAGCAATGGTTGGCTGCTGTAGGAGGGTATCCGAATCACATGGACTATCTAAAAACGTAGATACTCTGAGAAATCCTGGTTTATTGATTCTGGGTTGGTACCCAAGAATCTGTACTAGGCAGAAGATTCTTGTTTAAGAACAACTGCTAGCTGGGCACGGTGGCTCATGCCTGTAATCCCAACATTTTGGGAGGCAGAGGCGAGAGGATTGCCTGATTCCAGGTGTTTGAGACCAGCCTGGGCACCTTGGCGAGACGTTGTCTCTACAATAAAATTTAAAAAGAACCACTGCTAGGCAGGTGCCAGTGACTCTAGCGTTTCTGGGGCGGGGCTCAATCACAAGTCAATCTTTTGCCTCAGTCCTCTTCCTGTTGAGGTGACTGATTCTTTTCACTCTGCACAGCTCTTCCCCGTCTGCTGGGACCCGGCGTCCGGGGAGTGACCCCCAAGTACATCAGCCCAGATGGGCCTCAGTCTTCCACCTCTACCCTGCTGGTCCCTGTGCCCAACCCTGAGAGGTGAGACGCTGCCATTCTGCCACATAGTTCCTCCCTTGGCCTCCCTTTTCTTACATTTTGGACAGAACTTGACAGCCTCTTATTTCATCATTTAGGCCAGGTCCCCATGGCCCAGGCAGGAGCAGGGGTCCAAATTCCCATGGATGGAAGAATGCCTTCCAATGGATGCCTACCTGTGTCTCCCGGAACACCCTGTGGGATGCCCTATCATGGGTAAGGTTTCCCTAGCCCTGTCCTTGACCTTCACTGTGAATGAGAATGATCCTGCGTGTATAGTACAGCCTAACCTGGAAGTAAGAACTAGGGCATCATTGTGTCCATGCAATTAGTAACCCAAGGTATTGGAGCATAGTCATAGAGATAGGGCCGCTTCCTCCCCATCCACCATGTTATTTATTCCTCATTTCGTTCAGTAAACATTTATGTAATACTGCCTCTGAGCTATGAGGTCACATGCTCACTAGTGAATACAAGTTCCAATAGGCAAAGTTCCAGGTAAAGTTCTGCTGTATAAGGTATGCTGAACAAAATTGGCACATATATGACTCTCATGTCTCCATGGCTCATGTCATCTCATCCCTGCTGCTGTCATGCTGTCATACTTTGGGCAAGTGACTTGACTCCTCTGAGCCTTGGTTTTCTGTAAATTAGTGTCAGTAGCATAGGATATCTCCATGACAGGGATACTTCTCTCTGGGGAGCTGTGGTCTAGGGCCATAACACACCCTGGAGAGAAAAGTGCTTTCTCACTTTGCCAAAGAAGTTCTGGACCCTAGTGCAGTCCCACAGTAAGTCCTTTTGGGAACTGGGCCTGGATTCTAGCAGTCCTTGTGTCATCTCTGGGCTCTGTCACTACTGCCCATATGAAAGGATCTGCACGCAAGTTCTCCCCAGTGCCATGGATACTTGTTCTTCACAATGCTGGTGCCTTCTCTTCTCACCTTAGCTCACACATCACCCCACAGAGATGGGGATGGTCCCCCACTTTCTCTGACCCCTTGCCTTGTCAGGCCTCCCTCTTATGCTCTGTGTAACTCCTTGATTTCTTTCCTTCTTGACATTTAGCATAATTGGTAGTTATTATATTTATTTCTCTGTACTTGTGTTTTGTCTTGCTTTTTCGACGCAATGTGTAAACTTCACCACGAGGGCAAAGAGCGTGTCTTATTTACATTTTATGCAACAAATAAGTTTCTGGAAGCCCCTTCCTGAGCTCAACACAGGGAGAAACAGCAAAAACCAAGCAATCTCTGAAATAAGAGTCAGTCCAGGTCTTTTGCAGATCTGTCAGAGAAGAAACACCTGCACCAAGCAAATGACTGAGGATGTGTGGATTACGGTGGCTTGACTGGGGGGAAAGGAGTAGGGTGCCAGACAGAGGGTGAACCTGATGGGGAAATCTGACCTGTCACTGGATTTTTCTGCTGAGTCCTGACTTACCACCTTATCTTTTTCCCTGCTTAGTCTTTGTGTATTCAGTCACTCACTCTGCATTTATCCGGTATGTACTTATTAGGCCCCAACTATGTCTTAGCACTATACAGGCACCAGGGATACATTGGTGAGCAAACATGCCTGGTCTCTGCCCTTAGAGACTCACAGAAGAGGCAGACCTTAGATGCTTGATGGGAGAGGTGATGATTTAAGCAACAGCATGATCAGGGCTCTAGAGAAGTATGGGTGCTGGGAGAGCATGTGGGGGGGAGCTGCCCCAGCCCGTCTTCCCAAGGAAGTGACATTTAAGCGCAAGGCTGGGCTAATGGGCTGCCTGGGAGGCCCGTGTCCCTAATGTACTGTCTTTCCCAGGGCACTTTGGCTGTGCTGGCCCTGCAGTTGGCACGGCAGATCCACTTCCAGGCGTCGCTGCCAGCAGGACCTCAGCAAGTGGAACGCTGCTCCTGGCACAGGCCCCTGGGCCGTTTCCTCTCATCTCCCCTGTGGCACCCATGCTCCTGTGAGTTCTCAGGCCCAGGGACAGGAGGGCTGGGCTGGGAGTTTCCCTGGGCCAGGAAGCATCTCTGGACACACCTCAGGAAAAAAGCCATCAGCAGCTCCTTGCCTTTCCTATCTGAAGTCAGAGGAAGGGGGTGAGGGGAAGTTCTGTCCACCTAGGGTGTGGGCCACACCTGCCATGTCCTCCATCACCTCCTGTGGAGGAAGCCCCGTGGGTCTAGGCTACTGTAGATCCTGGGTGTGTGACTTCCTGTCCAGCCTTCAACTAGTTGGGTCATTCATTCAGTCATTCATCAACAAATGAATCTTTGTCATGTACCCATTATGTGCTGTGGCACAGAGGCAATATAGCCTAGTGCTTGAAGCTTTGGGGTCAGACTGTGAGGGCTAAAGCCCCATAACTGCTGCTTTCTAGTCTTGTGTCCCTGCGTAAGTCACTTTTCACTTCCCTGTGTCTCTATAAAATAGGGTAATAATAAAACCCCATGCCGGGCTCGGTGGCTCAGCCTGTAATCCCGCGCCTTTGGGAGGCTGAGGTGAGTGGATTGCCTGAGCCCGCGGGTTCAAGACCTGCCTGGGCAACGTGGCGACACCTCATCTTTACAATAAATCAAAAAATTAGCCGGGTGTGGTAGTGCACGCCTGTAGTTCCAGCTACTTGGAAGGCTGAGGCGGAAGAATCGCTGGAGCCCAGCAGGTCGAGGCTGCGGTGGCCAGGAGTGGCCACTACACTCCAGTCTGGGCGACAGAGTGAGACTCCAACTCAAAAAAATAAATAAGTAAATAAAACCCCATGTGTTTCTTGGAAGGACTAAATGAGTTAAAACATGTCAAGGACTTAGAACAGTGCCTCGAACATAGCAAGCGCTCAGTAATTATTAGTTTAAGTATTAGTTCTTGTCCTTATTATTATGATGAGAATCACTATCACTATGACCATCAAAGAGCATGCTAGGTACTGAGACTATAGCAGTGAATAAGGTAGAGGCCACTGGAAGAATTCAAGCAGAGCAGCCATAGGTGCTTAGGATGGGAGGTTAGCATAAATATAACCCCTCAAGACTCCTGTGGAGGGAGGCTAGCCAAGGAGATAGAGGAGGAGGAGCTGAAGGAGATGTCACAGGAGTTTCAGAATTCTTCCTGTGGTCTCTGAAACCTCAGGGAAGTCTGGGTGCAGTGGCACATACCTATAATCCCAGCATTTTGGGACGCTGAGACTAGAGGATTGTCTGAACCCAGGGGTTTGAGACCAGCCTGGGCAACTTGGCGAGACCTCTACAATAAATCAAAAAATTAGCTGGGTGTGGGTGGCATGCATCTGTAGTTCGAGCTACGTGGAAGGTAAAGCAGAGAGATCGCCTGAACCCAGCAGGTCAAAGCTGCTGTGGCTGTGAGCGTGCCACTGCACTCTAGCCTGAGCAACAGAGTGAGACTCCGACTCAAAAGAAACAAACAAACCTTTCAGGGAGACCTTAGTCAAGCCTGAGCAGGCTGCACTGATCCCTGCTGATCTGACCACTCTTGCTGTCTTTCTAGCACTGCGGCAACATGTTCTCTCCAACCCTGATGGCCCGGCTCCCAGGCACACTGGCCTCAGGGAACCTAGGCTGGGCCAGGAAGAACCCTCAACTCGGCCTAGGAGCATCTCCTCATACAACTCTGTGAGAGCAGCCAGTCCTCAGGACTCCTCTGAGGAAGGTACGTTCCTACCTCCTAGAACTGGCAGAAGGATGGCAGGGGTCGGGGGGGAGGTGTCGTGGGGTAGGCCGGGGTAGGCCGATGAGCATTGGTTGCTGCATATTCCCAGATAAGGGAGCTGTCATTCCTGCGAGGTCCTTTGCCCTCTGGGGTGATGCAGTTATCTCCTGCCAACGGCACTTGGTGGGGAGCCAGGGTAGACTGGGGGAGTTGAAGAGAAGTATCACCTTTCCCTTCTGCCTTGGCCTGGCATTGGCTTCTCCCTCGCAGGTCCTAGTGATTTTGGCTTCCTGCATGCCGGCAGTAGCTTCAAGTTCAAGGCAAAACCAGCCCGCCCTCAGCCCGCTGGTGAAAAGAAGGTATTATCCAGATTTATCCACCTGGGTCCCCATGACACTCTCTTGGGCAAGTGGCAATCATTGTGAACCATCCTGTGATGAGTCTTCATGCTTCTTTCCCAGGAACAAGAGAAATCTAAATCTCTTTCCTTCGAGGAGGCTGTGACTTCCATTCAGCAGCTCTTCCAACTCAGTGTCTCCATTGCTTTCAACTTCCTGGGTAATTGCATGGATCCTGCCGAGGGCATGGGGTGGGTCATATAGTCAGGACAGGGAGTGATTTAAATGAGAGGTTTTATGTTCCCCCAGGTAGGTAGACCAAATCTGGCATGGTGGCTTAATGGTGCCAGGGACCCATTCTTACTCAATGTGTCCTGCCAGTCCTAAAACTGGCTTACATCTTGAGGTCCCGTTTGGCCATTTCAGCTCCTACCCTCACATCCATATTCCAGCCAACTGGGAGGGGGAAGATGGGGAAGCTAAAAAAGCTGACTCAGCAGCCACACAAATCCTTTTCCAGAACATAGGCTTATGGCCACACCTAGTCACAGAGGAGGCTGATTACCATGTAAGAATGGGGAAGTAAGTCTTGGAGGAAAGCTTGCATTCTCTGCCACGCTTAGGAAGGGAAAGGCTTCTGAGGCTTGGAGCAAGCCCTTGGGTGCGTGAATAGGAACCTCTTTGCCACATCTGGAGGCTTCCCCATTGTCCTGGACTCTGCAGTGGCTTGGCCCTGCAGGCCTTCTAATGTAGCAAGCCAGACCCCAGCAGCATCTCTCGGAATCTGGTGGGCAAGGGGGTGAGAGGCTGGCATTACTCCCAACGAATTGTTGAGCGTCACCATTTGCCAGGCTCTATTTTTGATGCTAGGGTTACAGGGATTCCCGAGTCGAAACCTTTCTTCTCATGGACCTCACATGGGAGTTGAAGGAAAGAAAAACAACGGATTGGCAAACAGATGAAAAAGAATTTCAGGTGGCGATGAGTGTTACGAAGAAAATAAGAGAATGTGCTAGTGTCTTGGGCAAGGAACAGCCTTTGATTTGGAAGTTCTCATGAAAGGAGGCCCTTGAGCTCAGACCTGGCTGACAGAAACAAGCCACGATCAGTTCCCTCTGGAGAAAGTTCTCTCCAAGTGGAGGGAACAGCAAGGGCAAGGTCCTGAGGCGGGTCTGAGCTCTGACTGTTAAAGGAGCAAAAGAAAGGGGAGCGTGGCTGGAGCTTAGGGATCTCGGGAAGAGTGGAAGGAGATGGAGTCAGCGAAGCAGGCAGGGCCTGATCAGGCGAAGCCTCTGAGCCCAGGTAGAAAGGGTGGGTTTTCTAAGTGAGACAGTAAGCCACCGGAGGGCTTTATTTAAGCAGGAGCAGGAAGGGGGACAGTCACATGACCCAGTATACTTTTCCAAAGATCTCGCTGGCTGTTGTATAGACAGATGAGGATTGTAGAGATAGTGAAGGGATGGTGGGGGCGGGGGGAGGAGACCAGGTAGGCACTGCTACAGTTAAGCAAAACCTGACGGCAGTAGGGTCTAGGTTAGAGGAGGAAGAGACCAAGAAGAGCAGATGGATCAGGGAATATTGATGGAGCCAGGCCAGGGATGGGGGCAGGTGAGATCCTTGGCCCTCTTAAGTCTTCTCTCCAAGGACAGAGGGCTCTGTCAACCCTGGAGAGAGTCTGCAGGCAGCAGGGAGGCAGATTTCTTTAATTTGCTGCTGGCAGAATGGAACCTGGCTTCTACCTCATTAGCTTTTTGTGATTTTGATGGGCAGACAGTCTCTCCTCAGAATTTTCCTGCCTGTTCCTTCACTCACATGTTCATTTGTTCAGCAAGTGCTAAGCACCATGGGAGAACACAAAGGGAACATAGCCATAATCGCATTTTGCATTTATATAGTGCTTTCACCCTGTGCAGCGTTATTCTTTCTATATTCTTCTTCTGCTTCTGTCTCTAGGATTTTACAGTCTAATTGAGGAGATAGGGCTTGTGCTCTTGAAATGGTTTATTTTATAGTAAAAGGCTTGGTATGTTAAGTAAATGCCAAAAAAGTGGTTAAAGCCCGAGTGTGTTCTGAGGATTCTAGAACAGAAACAGGATAGGAGGCCTGCTGGTAGAGGCAGAAAGAGAGATCCCAAGCTAGAGAGACAGTTTGAACAAAGGCTTAGCATTGAGAGTTGTATCTGTGCCCTGCTCCCTCCCCGGTGCCTTTTCATTTGGGTAGTGAGAAGAGCGTGAGCTTTGGAGCTGGTTGTACCTGCACTCAGGTCTTGACTCTCTTACGTCCCTGCTCCCAGTTTCCTCATAAAACAAGGTGAACAGTGCCACTTGTATTGGCTAGAGTTTGTTGGTGACAGGCAACCTAAACCAACTCTAGCCGATCTCTTGGGTTCTGTTGACCTACCAAGCCTCAGAAAGGACAAAGTCAGGGAATCTCCAGAGACCCTGGCAGCAGCTGAGAGACAGTGTGTTTGGAGTACTGGGGTCAGAATAACCCCACAGGGCTGTTTTTTCTCCTTGTCCCAACCAGATCAAGATTCAGCTTTCTGAGAAAGTCTCCTTGGTTGGGAAGAGCACAGGCATATCAGTGGACAACACTGGGGCAGGGAGCAATCTGGATGTGATTACCAGGAGCAGGAGGAAGGTTTAAAGGAGGGCAGAACCCACCATGGCTATGGCAGACGAGTGAAACATTCAGAGCACAAAACAGAAGGAAAGAGAATCGGATGAGGAGCCTGTAGGTATCTGGCTGAGGATGTGGGGAAGAAGTTCACAGAGGAAGCCGTGAGTTTTGGCCTTTGCTTTCTTACAGGGACAGAGAACATGAAGAGTGGAGACTTCGTGGCTGCCTTTTCTTACTTCCAGAAAGCTGCAGACCGCGGCTACAGCAAAGCACAGTATAACACGGGCCTGTGTCATGAGCATGGCAGAGGCACCCCCAGGGACATTGGCAAGGTGCTGTGTCTCCTCCCCAGCCCCAAGTGTGCCCCGGGGCTGGGCTAAATGAGCAGTGGGCAAGGATGGGGGAAAGTTTGTCTTTTCCCCGACTTGGTTCCAGCCCAGCTGTGAGGGAAAAATAAGAAAGAAGCGCCTAACTTCTAGGAATTTAGACTCAAAACTCAAGGAGGGCAGGGATTTTCTCTTTCTTTGCAGCTGTAGCCTCAGAGCCTAGAACAGCACCTCGGTGAATGGATTAGTTTTTTAAAAGTAAGGTAACTACACAAGAATCTGTTTTTGAGTCTGGATGCAGTGCCCCATGCCTGTGATCCCAGCACTTTGGGAGGCCGAGGTGAGAGAATTACTTGAACCCAGGAGTTTGAGACCATCCTGGGCAACATAACGAGGCCTCAGCTCTACAAAAAAATTAACCGGATGTGGTGGCATGTGCCTGTAGTCCCAGCTACTAGGGAGGCTGGGGCAGAAGGATCTCCTGAGCCCAGAAGGTTGGGGCTGTGGTAAACCATGATTGTGCCACTGCACTTCAGCTTGGGCAACAGAGTGATATGCCCAACTCAAAAAATAAATAAATAAAAATAAAAAATTGAAAAGTGGTGTGTTTTTTAGAGTTGTATGTGAAGGCAAAAATAAATAAAGGAAAGCAACTTAAAGTTCCTTCAGCAGAAAACTGGCTAATTACATCTATTTAGACCTTAAAAATGATATGCTAGATCTATATTGGCAGGGAAAGACATTCATGGTTTATATTGTTAAGTTACAAAATAGTGTAATATGATTCGGGTTGCTCTGTGTGTATACATAAACGTGTATGTAAATGTATAGATACGGATTGTGTGTATAACACATATGTGGGAAGAGAGTTAACAGTCTTTGTAAAATTTCAACAAATAATGATCTTTAGGAGGCTAGATTTCTTGGGATTTTATGTTTCTGTTTTTGGCTGATATTTTAAAAATTTGATTTATCTGAATTATTTTGACTAATCTATAATTACTATGTATTATTATTATTATTTTTAAGTTGGAGTCTCACTCTATTGCCCAGGCTGGCGTATAGTGGTGCACTCATGGCCACTGCAGCCTTGGCCTGCTGGGCTCAAGGGATCCTTTTGCCTCAGCCTTCCAAGTAGCTGGAACTACAGGCATGTGCCACCATGTTCGGCTAATTTTTCTTGATTTATCGTAGACATGAGGTCTCGCCAGCTATCCCAGGTTGGTCTCTGGGCTCAGGCTATCCTCTTGCCTCCACCTCCCAAAGTGCTAGGATTTATAGGTGTGAGCCACTGCGCCTGGCCTATTATGTACTATTTAATTAAAATAACTTGTAAAAATTTCACTCAAAGTAGAAGTCTCTTACCGAGTCCCCTGCTGACTGGGTGTTTCTCCCTGTGCCCCAGGCGGTCCTTTATTACCAACTGGCTGCCAGCCAGGGCCACAGCCTGGCTCGGTACCGCTGTGCCAGGTGCCTGCTGCAAGACCCAGCCTCCTTGAAGGACCCTGAGCGTCAGAAGGCAGTGTCAATGTTGAAGCAGGCTGCAGACTCCGGCTTGAGAGAGGTGAGTGCCATTGGTGGAGTCTGAGATCTCTAAGGCAGGTGGAGCCTGAAAGTGACCAAGATGCCCTTTTCCTTCCTCCTCGACTCCAGGCCCAAGCCTTCCTCGGGGTGCTTTTCACCAAGGAGCCACACCTGGATGGGCAGAGAGCTGTGAAATACCTTTGGCTTGCAGCCAACAATGGGGTAGGAGGTCTCTGCATGTTGGCAATGGAGTCTGATCAGAGAAAGGATTTGGAAACTGGTCCTGAGTTCTCTGCATAGGAGAATGTTTGATAGAAGCATGGGGCTGGCCTAAAGCCTGTGTGCATGTTGGGCAGGGCCAGGGTGCAGTGGAACTGTTGGTAGCTTAAAATGCACTGTGGTGGGAGTGTGTGCACTACAGAGATTGCTGAATGCCATGAAGCAGGGCTTTTCCCCTTCTGGAGAGCCAGTTGTTAAACATTTACCAGCACACTACCAGGCCGGTCACTTCTTGATCCAAACCTGTTTCATCATCTTTGAAATCAGCCGAAGGGGCCAGGCATGGTGACTCACACCTGTTATCCCAGCACTTTGGGAGGCCAAGGCAAGAGAATTCCCCGAGCCCAGGAATTTGAGACCTGCCTAGGCAACATGGCGAGACCTGGTCTCTACAATAAATAAAAAAAGTAGCCGGGCGTGGTGGTGTGCTCCTGTAGTTCCAGCTACTTGGAAGGCTGAGGTGGAAGGATCGCCAGAGCCCAGCAGTTCAAGGCTGCAGTAGCCATGATCGTACTAGTACATTCCAACCTGGGTGACAGAGACTCCTACTGGAAAAAAAAAATCAGCTTAATAATGCCTGTCTTACTTGTCTACTACTTCACAGGACTATTGAGAGACTCAAAACCTCGCTGTGATAACAAGTGTGATAGCACTTTGTAAGCTATGTGCATGGGAGACATGTGGGAGGTGTGCAGTTACAGGTGACAGTATCCTGGGAATGTCAGATGACACACAAGGCGAAGTCACTAAGCAGCCTTGGGGACAGGGTATCTGGTTGTGAACCGGGCACATTGATCCTCAGGCAGCATACCCGTGTTCCATGAGCATTAGTTCCATGGGATGTTTATGAGTAATATGAAGGGAAAAGTTGTTGGTTGAGTTTGGAAATACTGAGTTAAACAGTTATCTTTAATGCAGGAAATCACAAAGCTTTATGTCACGGTGAATCACTGAGATAGTGATCTGTGGTTTGCTGTATTCCTCAAGTGTATCTTACTAGTGTATTTTTTCAGTTGCGTCTTGGAGGACCAGGAGTTTTAGATTAAAGCAAGCAATATGTGTGTACTATCATGTCCCTACAAAGGTGACTGCTGCTTTCTCTTCTCTGGCCAGCACACTGACAGCTTCAGTGGGATCTTGGGCATTAGAATACTTTTCCCTGTCCACTGTGTGTTGCCCACAGTATCTTTTTTTTTTTTTTTTGAGTTGGAGTCTCACTGTGTCGCCCAGACTGGAGTGCAGTGACCGCTCCTGGCCACCGCAGCCTCGACCTGCTGGGCTCTGGCGATCCTTCCGCCTCAGCCTTCCAAGTAGCTGGAATGACAGGCACGTGCTACCACGCCCGGCTGATTTTTTGATTTATTGTAGAGATGAGGTCTCACTGCCCAGGCGGGTCTCGAACCCGCGGGCTCAGGCAATCCACTCACCTCAGCCTCCCAAAGGCGCGGGATTACAGGCTGAGCCACCGAGCCCGGCTTTCCTACAGTATCTTTAGTAGCTGTCAAAGGAGCACCAATGTCACCAACCAGTACCCGCGCTGTGCCTGCCTTGCCTTGGAAGAGCCCTGCAGATCCGTCCTTGGGTTGGGTGTACCTGCCCTCCATGTCTGGGCAAACCTGGATACTCTGGCCTGCTTGGATCTGACCAGCATGCTATGAGAAGTGCACAATGGGATGTCTATGACCTATTGTGTGACACTGTGCCGGGACACAGACCTCACACTCTTCCACCCCACAGGGAATTGCGTCTTTCTGGATTTGTACTGAGCAGCCTTGCAGGGGTGGTGTTTGGCCGTTTGTGTGTCCAGTGCTGTGTTGTCACCTGACCTGGGGCCAGGAGTCCAGCATATTTATTGAAGAGACTTTGGCTTGTGTGCTATAGAGTTGGGGGCAGAATGTGTAAACAACTCTGTCCAGAATGTAACTGTGGAGGGTAGAAGAGAAATGGGACCATGGTTGGGAGTCAAGTGTTTTTTATTTTATTTTGGAAGGGTGAATATGATGAAAAGGTTCCAGTGGACAAGGAAAAGTATTCTAATGCCCAAGAGCCCAGTGAAGTTATCAGTGCGCTGGCCAGAAAAGAGGAAACAGCAGTTCCCTATGTAGGGATGTGATAGTATATGCATGAGCAACTAAAGGGGGTGATCATAATAGTGGCAAGAATCTACGCACTTTTCACAGCGTGTTCAATGCGCACAACAACCTAATAAAGTGGGTGCTGTCATTGCTCCCACTTTATAGGTGAGGAGACTGAGGCACCAAGATGTAGAGTAACGTGGCTGAGGTTACGCAGCTGTAAGTGGCAGAGCCGAGATTGAAGCCCAGGCATCTGGCTCCACAGCTGGACTTCCAGACCCTACCCGAGTCTGCCTTTCAGAGGAGCATGACTCCTGGTGGCAGGAGGGAGGACCCAGAGCTGTGGGCCAAGGGCTTAGTCTTTTATTTTATTATTTTCATTTTTTTTTTTTTTTTGAGCTGGAGTCTCACTCTGTTGCCCAGACTGGAGTGCAGTGGCACGCTCCCGGCCACCGCAGCCTTGACCTCCTAGGCTCCGGCAATCCTTCCACCTCAGCCTTCCAAGTAGTCGGAACTATAAGTGTGCACTACCACACCTGGCTGATTTTTGATTTATTGTAGAGACGAGATCTCGCCAAGTTGGCCAGCTGGGTCTCAAACCCCTGGGCTCAGGCAATCCACTCGCCTCAGCCTCCCAAAGTGCTGGGATGACAGGCTGAACCACCGAGCCCGGCCGAGGACTTAGCCTTTCAAAAACGAGAAACGTTTTCCCTGTGATACTGCTTTACATTCCCTCAGGAAAATTCAGAAAGGCATTGAGACCTTGGGAAACCGATCTGCCACCTTTCTCTCCTTGCTCTTTCAGGCAGCATAGGAGCCTGACTTCCAGGTTTCCCATAGCTGAATGTTTCCTGTAGCCTTCACTTCTGCATCCTTTCAGCCAGCCTCAGTGGGAGAAGCTCCCACCCTGCTCTGGCTGGACTCTCCCTGGGTCGAAGGATCCCATCTCCTCTGTGTTGGGTGAGCTGTGAGCCTCTGGCATTTCACAGTTGAGATCCCTTGTATGGGGTGGCCAGGCCAGATGGCCTGGGCTCTAGTCACGGCCCACCACTTACAGCTGTGTAGCCTCAGCCACACTACTTTGTATCTTGGTACCTCAGTTTCTTCACCTGTGAAGTAGGAGCACTGCTAGCACCTGCCTTATTGGGTTGTTGTGAGGATAAATGCTCTGTTACCCTGCACAGAGGAAGCCCCGGCATGCCTGACTTCGTTTTCCTCCTGCCCTAGTATTTCAGTTTTCTCAGTCATGTGTGTGCTTCTGTTTTTTTGTCCATTTTTCTCCTTTAGGACTTACAGAGCAGGTACCACTTGGGAATTTGCTATGAGAAGGGTCTTGGTGTGCAGAGGAATCTGGGAGAGGCCTTGAGATGTTACCAGCAGTCGGCAGCTCTGGGAAATGAGCCTGCCCAGGAGAGGCTGAGGACCCTCTTTTCCGTGAAGGCAGCAGGTACAGACTCAAATCAAAGCTAACAGGGTCCCACCCTTGAGCTCAACACCCTGTGGTAGAGAATAGGGTGGCAGTAGCCCCTGGTCTCCATGTTCTTTCCAGCCCCAGTGGTGGCTAAGAGCACAGCTTTTGGAGTCAGACAGACCTGAGTTTTACCCTCCCATTACTGAATTTGGAACTGCATGGCTTTAAGCCTCAGTATCTTCACCTCTAAAAACAGGGTAATAGTAGTACCTAACTCATCAGGTTATTGTGAGAATTAAATGGCATGATGGGGCTGGGCACAATGGCTCACACCTGTAATCCCAGCACTTTGGGAGGCTTAGGTGGAAGAATCCCTTGAAGTGAGAAGTTCAAGACCAGCCTGGGCAACATAGCGAGATCCAGTCTCTAAAAAAAAAAAAAAAAAATAGTTGATTGAGGTGGCATGCGCCTTTAGTCCCAGGTACTCGGGAGGCTGAAGTGGGAGGATTGCTTGAAGCCAAAAGCTCAAGGCTGCAGTGAGCCATGATCATGTCACTGCACTCCAGCCTAGATGACAGAGTGAGATCCCGTCTCTAAATAAGTTTTTAAAATTTTTTTTTGAGTTGGAGTCTCACTCTGTCACCCAGACTGGAGTGCAGTAGCCACTCCTGGCCACTGCAATCTTGACCTGCTGGGCTCCGGCAATCCTTCCGCCTCAGCCTTCCAAGTAGCTGGAACTACAGGTGCACGCTACCACACCCAGCTAATTTTTGATTTATTGTAGAGATGAGGTCTCATCCAGTTGTCCAGGTGGGTCTCGAACCCACGGGCTCAGGCAATTCACTTACCTCGGCCTCCCAAAGTGCTGGGATTACAGGCTGAGCCACCGAGCCCGGCCTAAAATTTTTTTTAATGAGACAGCTGTAAAAGGTTTAGCTCAACTTGACCCACAGTAGATATTGAATAAATGGTGGCTGCTCCAATGATTTTGTGAGACTGTGTCCTAAGGGTGTCTGAATGGCCCTTCTGGGTCTCTGAGAGCCATGCTCATTGACAAGTCTCTGGTGCTGAGTTAACAATGCCATGGGGAACTGAGCCCTTTAAGTGTCAGTCCAAAAATACATCATGAGTAAGAGTTACTCTCACCTCTTTTTGTAGCCCGGGGGCCCAGCGACTTGGCAGTCACAGGCCTGAAGTCTTTCTCCAGCCCCTCCCTCTGCAGCCTGAACACCCTGCTGGCAGGAACCTCACACCTCCCACATGCCTCGAGCGCAGGGAACCTTGGCCTCCTCTGCAGAAGTGGGCACCTTGGGGCCAGCCCCAGAGCCCCCAGCGGGGCTGTCTCCCGACACCCCCACCCCTTGGAAAGGAGTCTCGTGAGACTGGGTTTTGGCTAAGGTGAGATAAAACAGTCACTGGTGCCTTTTAGGGGCCAGGGAGCCAGTAGGTTGGGTGACAGCAGTAGAGTGACAGTAACCCTTTCTGGGTAGAAATTCCAGTGGGAGCTCAGGTTCCCAAGCAATTTCAAGTACATGGCTAATAAGCAACTGACCTTTAGCCTCGTTAGCCTCACAGATGAGTTTTGGATGAATTCACAGTCATTTCTGGTGTGTACCCCAAGAGGATGCATTCAGTGACCTACAAAAAAACTCCTGAAGGGTTCAGAGACCCTGGTCCTCCCCCTGGCCTTTGTTTTAGAGCAAATCACTTACCTTCTCCTTCCCCATGCCTCAGTGTCCTCACACTTAAACTATACCATTGTTTGCCAGCATCTGGTGTATACCTCTGATGGTTCACAAGAGGATTTGGGGTCATATTCAAATTAATACTTTTTTGTTTTAGTAGTTATATATTGAATATGTAATATAAAAATATGATTGGAACATTGACCTGTAGTGTTACGGGTATTATGTCTAGGATAAAGCTAACTTAAAAAACAAGTAATGAATTTAAGGAAAAACATGGCACAGAGGGGAACACAGATCAGTTAGGTGGCCAGAATCACGGGAAGGTTCCGAGAAAGGCTGACACTTGGGAAACACTGAATCAGGTGTCCCCGAGACCAGCCCAACCTCCGCCTTTGTCCTCCCCGTTGTATTCATGATCGTTTTCATTTTACCTTTGGTTTAGAAGGGAGGAGTTTCTTGCCTCAGTGCCTGGATGTGTCTGCTTGACTATTCAGACCTTCTCGCTTCAGCCCTAAAGATGGAACCCTTGGGTTCTGAGAAGGCTATCTCAACTCGAACCTCAAAGAAGAGGCCGGTTATCTACTCACCTGTCCCAAGACCTTACACACCTGCCCTAGCACAGTAAAGAAGAAGAAAGTGTATGAAGACCCGGGTTCTGACTTGGCCACTTGCCAGGCCATTGCACTTTGTAGCAGCAACCTGACTCGCTATACTGTGTCCTCAGTAACGATTGATCAAAGGCAATGGTATCCACTCTCCCACCTTACAGGACGGACACAAGGGTATTTCACTGTGGAAAGGACTTTGATGCTCACTTGGCCTGGGAGGCAGAGAGACCCATGGTTGCGTGGCTTTATGAGTCACAGGACAGGATGGGGACCTAGGCCTCCTACCTCCTGGCCAGGGTTCTTTTCCAGCAATTCACACAGTGGTTCCATGTGAAGGCATTATTATCATCTCACCCATGTGAGAGAGTGCACGGAGGACTGAGGACCAGGAGTCTTAGAGCAGGCGTGTAGATCTCAAGGTCCTCATTTGAGAAAAGTGTGCCAGAAATGTCTGAGTGTCTAATAAAACAAATGCTGGCTTATCTCACCACTGTAGCCCTTGAGTGCATGGGGAGAGCCAGGGAGATGGGCAGGGGGGCTGAAAGCTGAGGCTCCGTTCTCATCTTGAAACTCTCCAGTAACCAATTTAAAGGTCTTAAAAGCTTCTCCAGGAGAGAGACTTGGGAAAAAATGATTTCTGAGTCAACGCTAATGAGTCCAATTACTGAATTTGCGAATAGCTGTTCCCTGGCTTCTGGATGTTAGCCCAAGTTCAATAGCATAGATGTGGTTGAGGGTGGGGGTGGGAGGGATGGAGGGCAAACCCCCTGGTGACTTTTTGAATGGGAAGGACCAAGCAGCTTGGCCAGTTCAAAGATGGGAGGATGAGGAGGATGTTGTCCACGGTTCCCTCTCTGCTGCCCACCCCACCTCCCCCAAGCTCCAGGTGGTCCCATCCCAGCACCTCCCTCACCACTGGGACCCCCAAGCTTTCTGTAGCTCCAGCACCTCCCCTGCCCATGCTTTCTTTCCAGGACTGCCCACACATGACTGCCGTCCACAGATGGTGCTTCTTGGGAGCAGGATCCTTGTCTTTGTGTTCCAGTGTCCCCAGCACTAGGTGCGATGTCCTATGCAGGGTAGAGGGATTCTCTGCTTAGGGTTTTAAGCCATGCAGTGCACTAAGCTCTCTGCCAAAAAAAAAAAAAAAAGATTTCTGTGGTTAAATAAGTTTGGGAAATGCTGCACCAGACGTCCCCTTTTTATAGATTCACAATATACATCAGCATGTTCGAGGCTCCAAGAAGTCCTGCCGTCAAGATCTTGGTTAACCCAGTGTTTCCCTAGCTGAGTTGAGCACAGAGCCCACACAACCCCTTACCCCAAACTGCCTCGAGCCTCCCTGAGGAGCCTCTGTGTAAGTCACCGCCTGACCTGGGGAGTTCTACTCCCAGCCTCTTCTTGTCTCTCCCCCCTTGTCATTGTCATCTTGGGTTCTCTGATGGCTGCTTCTTCCCAGTCATGCTTGGGCCAAGGGGGCAATTCAGGTGGGCCATTGTTGGACCCTAGGAGTCCTGGGGTGAGGGCCGGATGCAGTTCCCTGAGTGGCTCTCCCTCCCCCTGGGGCACTACTGAGTTAAGTTCTGATTCAGTTTGGGGGGGCCAAAGGTAAGGGGTATGACATTTTTAAGCTCTCCAATTTGAAAAAGAAGGGACTTTCCTGTGGAAAAGGAGGATGAGTCCTGAGAGAGGTGTTGTCAAGGGACCAAAACTCCTTGACTGTTCAGTCACTGCAGTCTTGATACAGCCCCAGGGGATGGGCTTCACTGGCAGACCTGGGCTCTGCTGTGCTTTTGCCATTAAAATTCCATTATTAATGACTCATCATCAGTGCCCCAAGAGGAAATGTGAGAGGAGGACAGGAAGGTGGCCCTGTCAGCAGGACCAGCCTGGGACAGGCATCCTGGCACAGGATGCCAGTGACTCAAGGTTTGGGGCTCTGCGCCCTGAGCAATGAGACTCTTGTGCAAAGCTTTACTGCCTCAGTTCCCTGTCCAGAGATGCTGTTGTCAGGGAGTCCCGACACTATAGTGAGAACAAGGCTGTTTGGTTCATTGTATCTTCAATGTGAATACAGTGTAGGACACTTGGTAGATGTTCAGTATTTATTCAATGAATGAATGACTGTATGCACCACTCCTTCCTACCCAGTGCCCACCTAGCACATAGTAGGTGCTTTAAATAATTTGAATGGATGACTGATTCTATATCGCCCTCTACCCGCTGTTGTTTCTTTTCTCTTTTTGGCACTTAGTCATTGCTTAATAAATACCAAATGTTGTCCAATGAGTGTTTTTGATGATACCTCACCCATTCCCCTTTACACTGTACCCAAGATGGAGCCAGGGCTGGGAAGCACTGACTTGCTTTCTAGGTCCACACTGTGTGCCAAGCTGAGCCTGTCCTGCTCCCTCCTCCCCTCCTGCCCTCCCTTTTTTGGCATTTGGTTCTCTCCAGAGTCCCAAGGGGAGTGGTTGTCTCACTTTTGTTTCAGCCAGAGGAGAGGTAGGGTCAGTGAGCTGCCAAGCTGAAGTTGGGTGACAGGCAGGGAGGCTGCTGTCAATCTCTGGGCTGCCCCCGGGGCTCTGAGTGAGCACTGCATTGCATTCCTGGTGTTGGAGAACGGCTGACTATTGATAAAAAAAAAAAAAAAGTCCCTCTGTGCTTTCCAAATTAAGACGACATTTAACTGAGTGCTCGCTGGCTTGCCTGTTCCCTCGGTCTCCCAGGGGACGGAGCCCATCTCTGTGGAAACTCTTCTGAGCATGTCCAGAGTCTCAGCTTTGACATCTTGGCTGATGTCAAGAAGTTTCTGTAACCGTCCTGTTCAGCACATCCAGTTCTGTCACCATACACACTGTCTCCTTCTCAACCTGCCACTAGTAAAAGTGCTGGTATCAGCGCGCTGGGAGGTGATGCATGGTGCAGGAAAGGGCACAGCCCTCTCACACCCATCCTTACCCCGATCAGCGTCCAGGCGCCTCAGAGCAGGAACAACTCTACCCAAGAGTTCAGGTTCAGAGGGGAAGGCAGAGCTGAGGAATGGCTGAGAGGACTGCAGTGTTCCTTAGTCTTATTGAGGTCCCAAACCCCTTTGAGAATCTGATGAAGGCATCTCTTCCTTCCCATAGACAAAAATGCGTATCCCCCAATTTTACATGCAGTTCAGCAGGTTCATAGATCCTGAAGCCCAACCAAGGACTCCAGGTTAAGAACCCTTGATGTATTAGAACACCATACTAAGTGCCAGATTCAATTCCTAGCTCTACCCCAAACCTGCCAGGTGGCCTTGGGCAAGCCATCTGCCATTCCTTTCTGTCTTTGGCTATAAAATGAGTTGGAATAGATAAAAGTCAGACTCCTTGTGACTACAATTGCCCATGTCTGTGGAGGTTTAGACAGTATCATAGAGCAACACTGCATTACCTTTTATAGGTCAAATGTTCCTTTGAGGATCTGATGAGAACTGTGTATCTTCTGCCAAAAAAAAAAAAAAAAATGCCTGTACACAAAGTTTTGCCTTGTGTACAGGCTTTTGTGCAGTGGCCCCATGTATCCAGTGACCCAGTTGCCAGCTGTGGTTCCAGCTTCCTTAGATGACCTCCTGCCCCCACCTCTGCTTCTCTGTACTTTTTCTTTCTTTTTTGGGGGGGGTCGGAGTCTCATTCTGTTGCCCAGACTGGAGTGCAGTGGCACACTCACAGCCACCACAGCCTCAAACCTGCTGGGCTCAAGTGATCCTTCTGCATCACTCAGCCTTCCAAGTAGCTGGAACTACAGGCATGCACCATGCCCAGCTAATTTTTTGACTTATCGTAGAGGCGAGGTCTTGCCAAGTTGCCCAGGCTGGTCTCGAACCTGTGGGCTCAGGAAATCCTTTCACCTCTGACTCCCAAAGTGCTGGGATTACACTGCACCCAGCTCTCTGTACGGTGTCAACACCAGCTCTGAACTGAAAATCACTAGTAATGGGTGTGGGGTGTCAGCATTGTCTACTCCAGTGCTGTGGTTTCAGACTTTGCTTTTACATAGTGGAACCATTTTTTTCCTATTAAAGTCTTACCTAGAACTCCAATATGGAGAAGAGGGGACTCTGAAGCATTCATTGACCCATTTATTTATTTATATATCCATTTGGCAAGTAGTCATCAAGTGCTGCTTTGTGGCAGGCACTGGCCGAACAGGCTGGAGGCTCTGCCTGCCTGGTTTCCCCGGCCTCTTTCACCAACCTGCAGAAGCCAAGAGCTCTGTGAACCAGCTTGAAATTCACAGGTCTTGTAAGGAGATCTCTCTGGCCTGGAGTGAGGTGATCAGAGGTAACTTTTATCTGTAAAGTGGAATGGTAGGATAATGAAGCCATGGTGTATTCCAAGTATGTGCGATGTTCATGATCCCTAATTGGGGGATATGATTGGCCCATTTCCGTGGACAGTGGACATAAGCTCTGAGCTCCAAGAAAAGACAAAAGGAGGAGTACAGAGAGGGACTTTCGTCTTCAGTGTCCAGGAGAGGCCCACACTATCAGAAGCTAGCTGAATGACTGCTTGGAAATTCCCAGAAAAATTACAAGGCTGAGCCTTGGGAAAATATCTGCTGTTTCCTCCCTCCCCCTCCCCTGGAAGGTTGGCTGCTGTCAGTGCCGATTTCACAGACCCGATTCACAGTGTCCTCTGGGGCGTGAGTTCACAGGCCCGAACCTGCAATGACAGGAAGGTTTACCGCAAATAGGGTCGGGAAAGATGACTTCTGTGCTTGAAGAGCTGCTCACTGGGAAAGGAAAAGGCCTGCATCAGGTCAGACCCAAGTTCCTTTCACCCGGTGCTTGGGAGTGCAGACATGTGCCGCCCTGGCTTTGGAAATGTCTGTTTCAACAGTGTCCTGAGGATAGCTTGGGCAAATCCATTGCTGGCAAAAGCTACCTCTGGGGCTTTTCGTTTTCCTTCCATGGACGGCAGTCTAGAGTCAAGGTGGAGGGCACGGGTGTTGGTGTTGGAGCAGCCTGGGATCAAATCAAATCCTGGTTCTGCTTCTGCTCCCTACTTGATCTTGGGAAAGAAAGACACTCAATGTCTCCCAGTCCCATATCCTTGTCTGTCAAGGGTTAATAATACCTTCCTTCCAGGACTGTTGGAAAATCAAGTTAGATCCTATTGTAAAGCCTAGTGCCTGGCTCATGTAAATGCTTTATAAATAGTCATGCTTTTCTTAGCCCTAATTTTCTGGCTGGAAAGCAGATTACTTGATAACACAGCGATAGAGGAGCCAGGTCTAAAGCGTGCATGTTCATTATTCACGAACCTGTCACTGTGCACCAAGGAGCCCCACTCCTGTCCAGGCCCAGCGTGACTGTCTTACCAGGGACTGGATGACCAAGGACCCTCACTCTAGTCCTCTTCCCTCCTCCCCACTGACAGGTGCAAACAGAACGAGCCACTGCTGTTTCTTTATTAGTAAATCAGAGAACATTGGCTGGTGCCCCCAGGACTCAGCCCCCACTCCTAGGGTTCAGGAAGGCCATCCTTCCCTGCTTGTGATACTCTGTGGCATCTGTTCCACCAGAGGACTGACCCCTTGTGCTCTACGTGTGTTTTTCCAACAAACACTTAGCCACAAACTGTCCCTGTCCTCCAAAAAACTTAGAACCCCTTACAAGGGGCTGCTTTGGTCAGCCAGCTGTCAGTCCTGGGACCCTGCCTCCTCTGTGGGGGCAGCATCAGGTACCCTAAAGTTCTCGGGCCACCTCTGGCCAGTGAGTTCCAAGAAACCAGCTCATGCCCCCAGATCCACAGGACCTGGGCTCCTCGACATCTCCCAGGGCCCCTGGTTCTTGGATCCAGAGGCAGGCGAAGTGCGTTCACAGGCACTTGCTGCCACCATCACCGCCACTGGTGCCCTCGGTTCCCTTCTGTCCACCGAGGCCTCCCTGCTCAATGGTGCCTGAGGTCTTGCTGGCGGCCAGGTCTAGACTGAGGGTCCTCCCACATACGGAGAGCCGCCTCAGAGCCTCAGAGGCAGCCTCCATTGGCACCTCGGCGCGCTGCTCCAGCAGCATCTCCAGCAGTGAGCTCATCTCCGAGAGGAAGGTGCTGGCCAGCCGAGTGCCCGCTGGGCTCAGCTCCGGCCCCGCCTCCTTGCCGAATGTCTGGAAGGTCCTTGGCTCCTCTGAGGCGGCAGCATCCGGGGAGGTCACATTGTCACGGTAGTTGGTGGTGAGGGGCAAAGACAGCCTGGCCATCCAGGCCGGGTCTGGGGCGCTCAGACGGTCCAGGGCCAGGCCTGCAGGGGAGGAGGGGACACTGTGAGGCAGGGCCAGGGCAGTGGACAAAGGAGGGAAGGGAAGTGGTGGGGGACAGACGGAGTAGCCAGAGGGGAACGGGAAGGAAGAGGCCCTGACAGGGTCGCTCCCCGGGCAGGAAGGCAGCCGACTGGAGCCCCCGGGGGAGCCACATGGATAAGAGGCAGGAGGAAGAGAAGGCCTAGAAGTAGACATGAAGAATGTCCCAGCTTGGCCTGATGTGTGTTTCGGGTCTAAATGTCTTCCACCTTCCAGCCAGGACTTTTACACGTCAGGGAGCCTTCTCCCCTCAGGGCACCACAAGCTGAGGCTAGGATAGAGGGAAATCCCTTTTCTCAGCCACTGCTGGAGTTGCTGGATGGGCACTGCCTTCCATCCATATTTATTTTTTTAACTTTTTTGAGTTGGAGTCTCACTCCGTTGCCCAGGCTGGAGTGCAGTGGCACGCTCACAGCCACCCCAGCGTCAACCTGCTAGGCTCCAGCGATCTGCCTCAGCCTTCCAAGTAGCCGGAATTACACGTGCGCACTACCACACCCGGCTAATTTTTGATTTATTGTAGGGACGAGGTCTCGTCAAGTTGCCCAGGCTGGTCTAGAAACCGCGGGCTCAGGCAATTCCCTCGCCTCGGCCTTCCAAAGTGCTGGGATTACAGGCTGAGCCACCGAGCCTGGCCTCCATCCACATTTATAATAATAGTGGCCCCTTATCAAGTAATGATGTGCCAAACAATGCACATATTTATTTCATGTAACTTCCACACAAAGCTTTAAGGTCAAGGGTATTATCCCCATTTTATGGATGGGAAAACTCAAAAGAAGCTCAAAGAAGTTAGTCACACATCCGCCAGGTGACCAAACCCTGATTTGACCCAGGTCTGATGACCTCGAAGCCACCTGTGATGGCACCGCCTGCCCTCTCTCTTTGGAGGGGGCCCTTCCTCCCTCTGGATTCTCCAGGTACCCACCTGTGGCCTCTGGAATTCCCAGGCCTGCTAAAATCTGCACTGTCACCACCTGGCCCCATGCTTTCAAGTTTTCCTTGACACCTTCACCTCTCAAGCTGCAGAAAACCTTGGCCTAGAATCGAGCTGGAAAGGGGCTGCCTACCTGAGGGCCATCCCAGGAAAGGGACCAAGTCAGCCTGGTGGCTTGGAATTCAAAGAATTGTCCCCTAGATCCCCAATGCCACGGTCATACTTCCCACTCCTTCAATAGAAGATCCTGTCTCAAAAACTAGTCCCACACCTGATGCTAGAGACCCACGCCACAGGAAAGTGTAAGTCCTATGGTAAGAAACAGTGTCTTGCCGGGCTCAGTGGCTCAGCCTGTAATCCCGTGCTTTGGGAGGCCAAGGTGAGTGAATTGCCTGAGCCCGCGGGTTCGAGACCTGCCTGGGCAACTTGGCGAGACCTCATCTCTACAATAAATCAAAAAAATTAGCCGGGCGTGGTAGCACACAGCTGTAGTTCCAGCTACTCGGAAGGCTGAGGCGGAAGGATCGCCGGAGCCCAGCAGGTCGAGGCTGCGGTGGCCGGGAGCGGCCACTGCACTCCAGTCTGGGCGACAGAGTGAGACTCCAACTCACAAAAAAAAAAAAAAGAAAGAAAGAAACAGTGTCTTAAATTTTGAACAAAGGAACAACATTCACTTTAACATTTATCTAATGTTTGCCTAAGGTGAGTTACTTTAAAATCTGTGCACGGAAGAAAAGACTGAAAGGAGATATGTCTAAGTGTTAACTGAAATTACTCCTGGGCAGAAGTGATTTATTCTCTTTTTGTTTATCTATATTTTTCTACATTAACCAAATACTACTTTTGTAATTTGAAAAAGTTATTCCAAAGTACAGCGAGTCATTTTTTTATATTGATAAATGAATCTCTGTCTTGTATTCAATTCTGAACTATGCAGGCTGTGAGTCAGGGTTGAGCCCCTGCCCTACTGAATCCTGGGGTCTACCCCCATGCCTGGGACTCAGTGAATGTTTGTTGAATGATTGAACATAAATATTAGCCCTCAACATCTGAGAAATGCAAACTCTAGTTCCCTGAGACACTGAGGTAATAAAGTTGGTTGGAACTCTTGGTTCCTTTCTTTGTATGAGGGTCAGAGAGCTTCAGAAGTGGGGAGGCTTGAGGTGAGAAGTCACTGGGGCACGGGAGGAAAAGCTGTGGAAAAGTTGCTCAGCATCTTCAACAGTTCCAGTTGCTGGTGGGCACCAACCAGGCTGGGCTTGGTTTCCCAACTCTGCTGTTTAGGGTCAGTGTGTGTGACCATGGGAAAGTAACTTCACCTCTAAGCCTTCTCTTCTCACAAAGTGGTTAGACAGTCGTGTTCATCTTGTCAGGCTGTTGTGAGAGTCAGTGAATTCATGAATCCAGTAAAACGTGGTTGTTGCTCTCAGGTAGGGCCTTTTTTTTTGAGTCAGAGTCTCACTCTTTGCACAGGCTGGGGTGCAGTGGCCAATCACTGCTCACCACAACCTCAACCTCCTGGGCTTAGGCAATCCTCCTGCCTCAGCCTCCCAAGCAGCTGAGACTACAGGTGTGCACTGCCACCCCGGCTAATTTTAAAAAATTTTTGTAGAGACAAAGTCTTACTGTGTTGCCCAGGCTGGTCTCAAACTCCTGGCTCAAATGATGCTCCTGCATTGGCCTCCCAGGTGGGGCTTTTATCTGATGCAGCCAGACCCCAGTCTCAGGCACACCCATTAGTGGCCCTGTGGCTGTCCAGCCTGTAGGCAGCAAAGGATCTTCTCTCTTCCTTCTCATGCCCCGCTCCTCACCACAGCACCCTCTGTGGGGTCAGTACCCTCGGTGGGGAGACAGGATTATGTAGGAAGGGGGCCAAAGGTTTTAGCCCAAGCTGGCCAACAGAGATAGAACCCAAAGCTGTTTCCCCTATCCACATGCCACTACTGAGCACTTAGAGTGTGGCTGTCATGACCGAGGAACTGAATATTTCTTTTTTTTTTTCATTTTAATTCGTTTATGTTTAAACAGCCGTGTGTGGCTAGTGACTACCATATTGAACAACAGCTCTAAAATTTGGAACCACTCTGTCTGTGTTAACAACCATAGCTACACGACCTTGGGCAAATCATTAAATGCCCCAACCATCACGTTTTTCCTCTATGAAATGGGGAGCACGAACAGCCTCTCTCTTTCTCATGAGGGACTTAGAACACATAGAAAGTGCTCAGTAAATGTTAGCAGTACTTTTTAAGCCAAGGAAAGGGAAGTCCCTGCTGTGCCTTCGGCATGTTAGCAGTCCAGTGGAGCACATGAGAAATCGAATGCTAACTACAGAAGCAGAAGTCCACAGTGTGGGGATGGTCAGACACATGGAGTGTTGCCTAGCGGAGGCCAACCAACGTCCACAGCAGGTGTGGGGGCAGCTAGCAGATTCCCGAATTCGAGTTTGCCTTTTGTTTTGATTGTCAAAACTCATTGTTTCGGCCAGGCACGGTGGCTCATGCCTGTAATTCCAGCACTTTGGGAGGCGGAGGCAAGAGGATTATTGCCTGAGACCAGGGATTTGAGACCAGCCTGAGCAACTTGGCAAGACCTCGTCTACAAGAAATTAAAATATTAGCCGGATATGGTGGCACGTGCCTGTAGTTCCCGCCACTTGGAAGACTGAGGCAGAAGGATTGCCTGAAACCAGCAGGTCGAGGCTGCAGTGGCCCTGACCATGCCACTGCTTTCCAGCCTGGATGACAGAGTGACCAACTCAGAAAATAATAATCATAACAATAATAACTCATTGCTTATCTACAAAAAATTATTTTTGCTTCAGTTACAAGTGTTAGTACATTAAAGAGTGGAAGGATATTTAAAAACACCAAGGACATACAAATAAGTAGCTCAAGCGTTAAGGGGAAGTCTCCTGAGGACAGGCTGGCCTAGGTTTTGGCCCCCTTCAATTGCAGGTGAGCTGGGTGACTCTGGGCAGGTTACTTTACCTTTTTGAGCCTGAGTTTGCTCATCTGTAAATTGAAGCTAAAAGTATCAGAGGACTGGTTGGAGGCTTAAATGAGATAGTACATATACGATGTCTCTCCAGTACCCGGCACACACCAAGAATTCAGTCATTGTTCACTATTCTTACAGTGATTTTACGATTAATAATCAAAGTCGATCTTGGCCTTTCAACATATACTTTCTGAGGCTGCAGGAGAGTACAGTGTTGCTGCTGCTCCCCTCCAGAAACAGAGTGGCTATTTCCCTGCGGTGGGTTGAAGTAGATCCCTGAAGCCCTGGCACATGGAGGCACCATGAGGCAGAAGCAGGGTCAGGATGATCCAAGGGTGTCCCTACCTGTGTGGGGGTCCAGTAGGCTCGATAGCTCTTCTTCTAACAGCCGCTTCACAGAGAGATCCTCTTCGGGGTCCAAGGACTCTTCCTCCTGCTCTGGCTCTGCCTGGCTGCCATCCCTGGCACTTGGGCCATCTGGGTCTGGGACTGTGCTCCTGCAAAGGGGACCAGCCAGTCCACGGGTGAGGAAATCCCCACAGATATTCACGCATTCATGCCCATCTATGCCCGCATTCATTCGCCCTCAGAGGTAGCTGGATACACAGCCCGGCCTTTAAGTCAGGCCAGCCTGGGGTGTGCAATCCCAGCCCTACTGTTTTGCCGGTTTCCTCATCTTTAAAGTGGGAACAATACCTTGCACCCACCTCATGGGGTGTTGAGAGGGCCAGGTGAGCCGTCACAGGAAGGGGCCTAGCACAGCTGAAAGGCGTTCAATGCCTGGCCCACTGAAAGCCTCAGCAGACAGAAGAGAACATGAATTCATCGATATTCTCACTCCCGTTGGCCCTCCCATGCCGTTGCATTGCCTGGCGCAGAGGAGTTTAATAACTTCGTTTGAGCCGATGCGGTCAGCCACCCAGCTATCAGCACAGGAACTCTAGCAAGGCAGGCGTTTTTGCCTATTTCAGTCCCTGCTCCCTCACCAGTGCTCAGAACGGGGCCTGGCACACAGTAGGTGCTTAATAAGTACTTAGTGGAATGAGTGACTGAGCAAAACCACATGGAGGATGAGCTCAGCCAACGGAGAATTTTTGTGGATCAGATGTGACACTGTGTCACAGCGAAGGTAAAACGCTGTCATTTAGTCATTCATTTAGTCGCCCTTCCATTCCTTCAACAAGTACTAAGGACGGTGGGCCAGGCAGGGTGGCTGCTTAGGGAGCAAGGGTGAGAAGGAGACCCCGCTGCGCCCTCAGGGGGCTCGGGGTCTGTCTGGAAGGCAGGGAAGGGTGCTTCTGAGGGCCCCGATGCTGCTCAGAACCGCCAACCTCCTGCTGCTGCCTCCGTCCTGGCCCCTCCCTCCACAGCCACCTGGGGACAGCCCTGGCAGCAGGTGGGAAGGCTCTCTGAGGGGCTTTGAGACCTGGGAGTTCCTTTCTGTTTGTTTGCTTTGTTCTCTGTAGCCATTTCTGCTGCTGTGAAGAGATGAGCGTGGAGATGGCAAGTGTGTGGGTGACAATGACAACCAATGCTTATGGAGCCCTGAGTCTGAGTCAGGTTTCATGCTATGCTAGGTACATACACGTGCACAGTTTCATTCAAACCTTTCACACTTGTCAGGGGTTCTTTTTTTATCATCCCATCTTACAAATGAGCAGACGGAGACTCAGAAAGATTTTGCAGCTGGCCCAAGGTCCCCACAGATTGAATGACAAAGCAAGAATTCAATCCAGGCCTATGCGACTCTGGAGTGTGACTCCGTTCTACACCACCTCTCACCAGCCTTGCAGAAAAGAAGGCACAAGTTTTCAGAGCAAGAGCACTGATCCAGGAGTCAGGAGCCCCGAGAGCTGCTCCCAGCTTTGCCACCTATTTGTTATGTGACCTTGAGCAAAATTACTTCGAGGGGAAAGGACGCGGCATTGTGTAGATACCTACCATGTGCCAGGCACTGGGCTGTGGGCTTAGAATGAAATCTTTACCCCATGGTTACAAGGGATGTGCTGTGACTTCCATTTTACAGATGGGGAAACTGAGGTCCTGAGAGATTATCTGACTTGGTTCAAGTTCACATAGCTGGGTTGGATCAAACTACTTAGAGCCTCAGTTTCCCCATCTGTAGCAAGGAGTTAGGTTAGATGTCTTCTTGAGGTCCCCTCAATTCTAGGATTGCCCCAAGGGACACACCCACATACCCACGTCCTTGGTGGGAAACTTTCATATTATTCCTTGGTATTAGGTTTACGGGTCAAGAGAAGGTGAAAGTTACAGATCTAAAGCCAATTTACAGCACCTCTGAAATCAGGGGACAGATAGACCTCAGGGATGAAGTCATTTCCTGAGTGACTCTCTAGGTTCCGTAAGCTCCATAAATACAGCCTCCCAGGACGAGGCCTCCCAAGGTGGGAGGATGGATGCAGTCTGCTGTACCCACCCAGGGAACCAGTGTCTGGGATGTGCCTACCCTTCCTCATCCCACAGAAGCTGCAGGGGTGAGGGGAGGCCGGCGGGGCCTTGAGATGCCTGTGGGGGCTGTGTGCTGCTTACCTGCTGCTGCCTGGCTTGGCCAAGTACTTATTTCCTCGGTGGTTCGGTTTGGGTTGGAATTGGCCCTGATGCAGCAAGGACAGCAGCTGGGAGATTTGCTACAAGACAGGAAAAATCTGTTGACTCCACACAATTCCGACCCAGCACACTTCCTCGCCGGATGTTTCCCTCAATGCCGGTGCTTGCTTTTTATAGTCTTTCCTCTGGCTTCAGATGTTTGTGTGATCAGATGGGGTAGGGTGCCCGGTGATGGAGACAGGGACCTGGACAGGCAGGTCCCATGCGTTGCCGTGTCTTCCCAGGACCTGGGCATCTGAGAGGGAGCACCGGGACCCTATGGTCCCGTCCCCGCCCGATCATTCCCTCAACGGACCGGTGCCTAATGGGGCTCTGGGTGATGGGGGTGAGAAAGGCATTTCCTGACCATGAGTTTGTTATTACTTTGATAAGGATTGTCTTAGAGTTATTTTCCCCTCTTAGCAGTATTCAAACACTCAGCCAATTTTTATACGCCAGATGTGAGACTGTATTGTGAAGAAGGCAAAACGGGGTCATTTAGTCATCCTTCCATCCATTCAACAAGAACTTACGAAGCCAGGCAGGGTGGCTGCTGAGGGAACAAGGATGAGAAGGAAGCCCAGCTGTGCCGTCAGGGGGCTCGGGCTCTGGCTGGAAGTCAGGGAAGGGTGCTTACGACAGGGGCTTGCCTCTGGGCTTTGGGAAAGGGTGAGGTCTGTGGGAGCAGAAGAGGCCCCAGTCCCATGTGGAGCAGGGAGGGAGCAGGGGGCGATGCTGGGGTGGTTTGTTCATTTATTTCAGCACACGCCTCTTGGGCTACACGCCAGGCATACCTGCTGAGACCCAAAGACTCCATAGAAGTTTGGCAAGCGGAAAGAGGGAGGGTCCAGGCTGGGCTGAAGTGTGGCAGGCAGAAGTACTGCAAGCTGAAAGGCTGGAGAGAGGGTGGAATTTCAGAAAGACTGGGGAAAAACTAGGAGTGGGCGGGATGTCAGAGCCAGACCCTGTAGGCCGAGTCTTGGGAGTCTGCCTTCTAGTTCCAGGTAATGGACAGCTTCTTGTGAAGTGTCAGGCAGGTTTCTAGAACTCCTCAGACCTCAGTTGCCTCGTCTGTAAAGCGGGGCCAGAAATATCCACCCAGCCTTCTTCACAGCGCTGTCAGGAGTAGACGGTTGAAAAAATTAAAAATCCTCTGCAGATACAAGGAGTTTGAGCTGTTACTCCCAGCAATACTGCTTCCACCCCCTGGGCCCACCCCTCTTCCCCACTTGGGAGGCCCACTCTGCCCCTCCATGCAGCTCAAGACAGGAGGTGCCAACCTCAGAGGGGAATTGGGAGAGGAGGTGACCAGGACTGGGGTTTTGCTGTGACTTGGGAGGGTCAGGGTCCTGCTGCCTGCCTCAGGGCCGATGCCCCCTCCCAGTCCAGGCCCAGAAGCCCTCCTAAGGCACCTGCCAGGCTTTGCCCGAGTGACAGCTGACTTTTCATGTCATGACTCCCCACAGTGTTGAGTGCTGTCATTGAGGGTCACTTCACAGCTAGAGCCCAGACACTGCAGTCAGTCAGACTCAGGCTCAAATCCTAAATCTGCCCCTGCCCTCATTCCCACTGGAGTGACTTTGAGGAAGTACTTAAGCATTCTGAGCCCCAGTTTCCTCAGTAGTAAAAAAGTGAATAATAATGACACCCAAGTCATTAAACCAGGATTAAATGAGCCAGAGTATATAAATCACTTATTAACAGAGCCCATGACACGCACTTAATACTTGTCCTATGGTATATAATCTCATTTTATCTTTACAACAGCCCAAGGGAAGAGACACCATTGTGTCCATTTTGCAGAGGTGGAACCCGAGGCTCTCAGGGACCACACAGCAATTAGTGGCAGGGCTGGAATTAGAACTCACATCTGACTCCACTGTGCTGCTGGAAAGATATGAGCACTGGGCAAGCTGCATCCCACCCTCTACTTGATCTCAAATGGGCACCTTTATTTCCATCACCCTGGCGGAGTCACCCATTATGCCTTCGCTCTGCTGTCCCGTCCACTAGCGGCCAGCACAGTGTTCATCACAAAGAGGTCATCCAAAAAGTACTTAATGGATGGATGGATGGAAGGATGGATGGATGGATGAATGGATGGGTAACCTTGGAGTCTGCATGGAGCCCTGGGCAAGATTCCTAAGAGAACAGCTGGGCCATCTCCAGGAGGCTTCCTGAGAAGGGGGTGAGGGAGGAAGCTGTGTCCTTGCTTCACAGGAAACTTGAGCTGATAGCCTGGCCAAATAGAAGTGTGCCTTGGATGGGCAGCCTGGCGTTGTGAAAATGTCTGAGGTTCAGAGGAGCAGATATGAGTCTGAGATCAGGCACCATCCCTGAAGAAGATGCCGCAGTTGTGTCTAGTTAATCCTGGGTCACTAGACATTTTGCCATTCATCATTCCATCTAGTCTTCACCCTTCCGGGAGGGAGATGCAGGTAAGTTCTGCCTCATAATTCCTATTATATTGATGAGGACAGTGAGGTGCAGATGTTAAAGAATTTGCATGAGGTTGCCCAGCCCCTAAGTGGCTGTGCTGAAATGTGAACATGCGTCTGCCTAATGCCAAGTTTCTAAGATTGTTTCCATTGCCCCTCCCTGCAGGCCCAGTCAGAAAGCTCTGGGATCTCAGGCAAGCCAAGTGCATCCTCTAAACCTGGAAGACTGATGCCCACACTGGCTTACTTCATAGGGCGGTTACCCCGGTGAGATAAGGGCACATGAGAATAGAGATGGAGAAGTACTTTGCAGAAGTCATAGTGATCATTTGCTGAGTGCCAACTGCATGCCAGACATCATTCTACAGGCACTAGGTGCATTCATCATTTCATCTGCAAGCAAACTTATGAGATGAGTGCTGCTAACACGGACATCTTCAACAGAGAAGTTGAGTAACTTTCCTGTGATTCACAGCAAGAAAGAGGTAGAGCCAGGGTCTGAACCCAGGCAATCTTGCTCCAAAGCTTATAGGCTTTACATTTTTGTTTTATTTTTAGAGACAGGGTATCACCTTGTCACCCAGACTGGAGTGCAGTGGCGCAGTCATAGCTCACTACAGCCTCAAACTCCTGAGCTCAAGCCATCTTCCCACCTCAGCCTCCCCAATAGCTGGGTGGCGAGCACCACCACACTCAGCTAACATTTAAAAAAAAATTTTAGGGATGGGGGTCTCACTATGTTGCCCAGGCTGGTCTTGAACTCTGGCCTCAGGCGATCCTCCCACCTTGGCCTTCCAAGGTGCTGGGATTACAAGTGTGAGCCACCACACCTGGCCCCAAAGCTCACACTCTTCATCACTACCTTTGCGCTGTGTCTGCTTTTGCCAGGCACCATGAATGCTTTATAGGGATTAACTGATCAAGCCCTCAGGACAACTATATGCAGCAGATATTCTCACCAGCACTCCTATTTTACAGATAAGGAAACTAAGGTTCAGAGACAGGAAGTAATTTGCCCAGGATCACACAGCTGAGTTCAGCTGATCCCAGAGCTGTCCCTGAGCCATTGCTCCCAAAGTATCATCACGTGCCAGGTGAGCCTAAGGAGCAAATGTGAGGACTGTGAGGGTGATGGGGGTGTCTGGTGCTGCTGCTGGTGGCCCGGGGTGACCAAAGAGAGAGCTGCCCGTGACCCGGGTACCTGGACAGGAGGAGAGTCCACAGTGAGCTCCTCCATGGGGTTCCGCTCTGCGAAGGCAGCCACGGACAGTCGGACCAGGCTCCGCAGGATCTGGCGAGGGCCCGATTCCTTCTCGGGAGACACTTTGCCATTGAGATTTCGCTGCCGCCTCAGGGTTGCCAAGGAGGCTGGCGGGCTCCGCGGGGCCGCCTCTCCGCCCGGGTCTCCAGCCCGCCTCCCCCAGTGCCGCCCGACACCTTCAGGGGCTTCGAACGCGGCTGGCCCATGGCGGGCTGGAGCTCAGGAAGGGCGAGGTTCTCCCGGGAGGCATTCCTCTGCCTGGGATGGTTGAAGAGGAGGTTAACGGTGTCCTGCAGCACCTCCCTGCTCTCTGCCAGGGTGCCCTGGTTGCCTTGGTTCCGCAGCGTCCTGTACAGGGTGGGGGTGAGGTGAAAGGGGGCCTGAAGGCAGGGGTCCCAGCCTGCTTCCAGCATTGCCTCCTCGCCCGCGTCCTTATGGGGCTGCCCGACGTCGCAAGGCTCCCCCGCCTGAGCCCTGAGCACAGGCACGAGGTGAATGTCCGCCTTCTGGATGTGTTTCTGGGGCCTCTTGGGCTGGTGGCGGTAGGTGGACTCCGCCTCCCGACAGTTGTAGGCCCTGTTGTCCTTCTTCTCCGTCCTGCAGATGGACACGAACAGAGCCAGGATCAGCCCAAAGATGCCCAGCACCACAGCCAGGCAGATCATCGTCAGCACCGATGTGCTCAGGGCCCCGGGCTCACGAGCCGAGTCCCTCAGGTGGTCCACGCTGGTGACAAACATGACCCTCAGCAGGGCTCGGGTCTGCAGGGGGGGGCTGCCCCGGTCTTCCACCACTATCTCCAGCTCCCACTCACTCCCAACGAGGCTGCTGGCATTGGTGACGTTGATGCACAGCTGCCCCAGGTGCGGGCTGAGGACGAAGAGGCGGGCTTCATTCCCATGACCAATGCTGTAGAGGAGTTCGCTGTTCACCCCCGAGTCCGCATCTCTTGCTACAATGGTCACCAAAGGGAACGGCCGGGAGCTGTGAGTGGCCAGCGGAGACACATGGGCACTTGCTGGACCCAAGCCGCTGGGAGTCTCGACGGGCACCAGAAGGTGGCCGGTGGAGGCGTTCACGAGCACGGAGAGGCTGGCCTTCCCGTCACTCAGCACAGGCTGGACCACCTCAGGGGCGTTATCGTTGGCATCCAGGAGACTGACCCACACGGAGACACTGGATGCAAGCGGGGGATACCCCCTGTCCTCTGCAATCACCTGGAACCCAAAGCCAGCCATCTCCTCATAGTCCAGTGACCTCTGAGCAGTGACCTCTCCCGTTTCTGAGTCAACAGCTACTAAGTAGGAGGTTGGGGAGTCCTGAATGCGGTATGTGATTTTTCCATTAATGCCCAAGTCTGCATCGTGAGCCGTGATGGTGATGAGGTGGAGAGAGGGGAGGTTGTTCTCCCGAGTGGAGACCTCATACCTGCTTTTCTCAAACACAGGGGCATTGTCATTGGCATCGCTTATCTGAATGCTGAGCTGCTTTGTGGCCGATAAGGGCTGGAGGCCTTGGTCTTGGGCTAACACGGTGAGGGTGTATGCGGGCCACTGTTCTCTGTCCAGTGTGGCGTTGGTCAGCAACATGTATGTGTTGCTGTTAGTCCTTTTCAGCCTGAAGTGGCCCAGCTCCTGACTCAGCCAACAGTGGACCAGACCATTGTTTCCTGAGTCCAAGTCGTCTGCCATGACAAGAGCGATAAAACTGTCCTTGGAAAGCGCTTCTGACACCAGTGATGGCTGGGAGGCCCACGTGATGTGGATGCTGGGGGCATTGTCGTTGACGTCCAGAACCTTGATGAGAACTTTGCAGTGGGCCGGGATGGGGTTGGGACCCAGGTCCCTTGCCTGGACATCCACCTCATAGGCAGGATTATTCTCGTAGTCTAGGGGTCCACGCAGGATGATCTGGCCTGTCTTGGCATCAATGCTGAAGGTGTCCAGCACCTCCCGGGGCACGTGCTTACCGAGGAAGAACTCTACCTCCCCGTTGGGGCCTTGGTCAGGGTCTGTGGCGGTCAGGTTTATGAGGAGAGTACCAGGGGCAGCGTCTTCTTGGATTTCTAGTGCCAGTGAGCTCTCAGCAAACACAGGGCTATTGTCATTGGAGTCCAGGACATTGACCTTGACCAAGCTGGTGCCTGACTTGGGGGGATTCCCATTGTCATAGGCGGTTAACACCAGATCAAAAAATGAGTGGATTTCCCGGTCCAGCTCCTTCATCACCACGAGTTCTGCGTGCTTGGTCTCATCTGGCCCAATGATGACATCCAAGGCAAAGTGCTCACTGGGAGACAAGGTGTAGGAGTGCAGGCTGTTGGGGCCCGTGTCTGGGTCGAGGGCTCTGTCCAGTGGGATCCGGGTGCGCAGGGAGGCACTCTCAGAGATTTCCAGCTCCTGCTTGCCTTTGGGAAATTGCGGTGGATGGTCGTTGATGTCCAGCACCTGAATCTCCACGTGGATCAGAGCCAAATCCCCAGTGGCAAGCACATCAAAGGAAACCAGGCAGGGATCCCACTGTCGGCATAGCTGCTCTCGATCCAGCCGCCTGCCCGTGCTGAGCAGGCCATCCTCAGAGCCCACCTGAATGGGGAGCGCCTTGGACACCTGCAGCACCTGGAAGGCAGTGCCTGGGTGTCCACGCCTGTCCTCCCAGCCCAGTTCCCGGGACAGCTTCCCGATCACCGTGCCAAACGGCACTTCCTCTGACACTTGGTATTTCACCGTGAGAGTGGTCATCTTCTGACAATTCCCCGAGTGGAACAAGTAGCCACCTGACCCCAAAAGCCCCAGCAAAAGCCGCAGAAGTTGCATCATGCTTACCGCCAGAGTGGGCTCGCTTCAGAAAGTGCTAGAGTTCTTGAAAGGCTGGACAAGTCCTCCGGGGTCCCCTGGATGGCCTGAGCAGCCCCGTCCTCCTGCCCCCAGACCTGCAGGCACAACCTCGTTCCATAGTTAGATGCTGATGGAAGGACCAGGGCTCCCAGGCAAGGCCATCTTCATCAGATGCGAGCTGAGAGGTCTAAGCACTAATCAGGTAGAGTTGCCGGGGGAGACCCGCAGGGCCACCAGTCGGTCCACTTCAGCAAAGGCTGGACAACCACCGGTCCATGAGGCACTTGACCCAGGAGAGCAGGATGTGGGGCTCTGACTTCCAAACAGTTGCATGGCTGGGGAAACAGAGAAGCAGCTTTTTCCTATGGAAACCACACCTACAGGAAAAGGGAGGGCTGTGAGTTTCAATGCCAATTAGAGAAAGAGCATTTCCTGTGAAGCTGAGGGGCCTGCCGCTGAGGAGGATGAGGCCAGGCCCTAGGGACAGGCCAGATGGGAAGGTGCTGTCCACGCAGCAAGACGGCTGCTGAAGGAAAGGGAACCTTCCTATCGCCGAGTGAGCAGAAAACTTGAGCCCCTGCCTACCCACACAAGTCATTTCCCTGTCTCTCATCCTTTCTGCATCTCTGCTCCTGTCTCTTTCCCACACTTGTCTACCTCTCAGTCCTGACTCTGCCCTGACCACCCATGTTGATGTCACTGGAAAGTAGCTGTGATAAACAGAGCCACCATCAGTGCTAAACTGCCTGGGTTCAAATCCTGACTTGGCAACTTACCAGCCGGGTCATCTGGGACAAGGCACTTAGCATCTCTGGGCCGCCATGACCTCTTCTTTAGAGTGGAGAGAGGAGTAAGAGTGGTAGCCCTCTCCATAGGAAATTGTGAGGATGAAATGAAGCAATGTGTGGAGGGCCTTGACCTGGGCCTGGCCCCAAGTCACAGGCAGTGACATCCGTGCGAGGTGAGTGTTGCAATCTGCACAATTTATCCCACCCTGTGGCTGCCCCTAGCTCTTGCGCTGGCCCTGGGGCAGTCCTTGCCCACACTGACCTGGGAGAGTGCCTGTGGCCTTGACTCCAGGAGCCACAAGGACCTGTCTGACTCCACCGTGTGGCTCCCTTCCCCTTCCCTTCCAGCCCCCCAGCCTTGAGATCTATTGTTCTCTGCCTGTGGTACGGCCAGAGGCCCCGTCTGGGGAACCCCCAGCCTCCCACTCTTCTCAGAGACTTTGGTACATTTCCCTCTCCCACATCTTTCCCTCCCTTTCGTCTGTGTCTTTCCCCACTTCCTGCAATTCTTCTCCCTTCAATTCTGTTTGTGATAGTGTCCCACATACCACAGCCCCCTTGCTGCTCCCAACCCTGGACATTTTAAGGCATGCTTTCCCTCCCATGCAACCTTTCACAGGGGCGAGGCCCACAAAGGAGGGAGGCCAGTGTGCAGGTTGTCTGGGTGGCCTTTGAGGTGGCCTTATTGTTCCTCATTTCCCTCCTCAACTTGCTGTCCCCAACACTCTCCCAGCCTTATGCTCCACTTTGAGGTTGATTCCAGAGCTTTGCAAAGCATCTGAGGTGGGGAATTAAGAACAGCCTTAGTTGGGTGTTTGCTGCTGAGACCTTGAGGCCAAAGGTGTCCTGTTTGGACCCGAGTGACACCATCAGGGCTTGTTGGTATGGAGGCCTGTGGCCATGGACTGGGTGGCTGAGGGACAGCCATCTGTGTTCCCTCCTCTTCCTTCTATCTTTTCTTTCCTCTCACCCTGTAATCCAATCCTGAAAGTTTCCCAGCGGTCTCCTGAAGCCCATTAAACCATAGCAAGAGGCCTGAATCCACAGTATCATCTCCTACAGCATGGCTGTGGGAACAGACAGACCACTCACAAGTTCTGAGACATTGCACAAGTGACTTAACCTCTCTGAGCCTCGGTTTCCCTCTCTGAGCGTGTGACTGTCCCCAGTTCATGTGTTTATGGGAAGGGCTCAGCACAGGGCCTGGCATAGAGAAAGTACTCCACGTGTGGACTCTGGTTTTATCTTTTATTACCTTCCAGGTACCAGGCCTCATATGCACATGGTGACAATGGCTTTGTGTTTGTCCCTTTTCTTTTGTCTTTGCCTCCTTGACCAGGAGCCTTGTTTCCAGGGCCGCCCTCAGCTCGGTGCGGGCAAGTGCTACCCAAGCTTCGAGGAAGCCAAGCGGCCCTTCGAGCCCAGCGCTCCACAGGTGCTTAGCCTGCATGATGGCCTCACTGTGCAACTCTCATTCACCCCCTTATGTGCCAGGCAGTGAACAAGACAAGGGCCTAAGTCCAAGGTAGGGACAATGAAAGAAGACAGCCCGGCGGAGTGGCTCTGGAGACAGACCTGGGGGGGTCAAGGAGGCTCCTCCATGAGGGTGTTTGGCTGAGTCCCGATGAACACAGAGGATGAGGATACACAGACCAGATGGGGGCAGCGAAATGGGCAAAGGGCCTGCAGGGGGTGGGGATAGTGGGCTGGCTCCTGGTGTGCTGCAAGTTGGCCCAAGTGGTTGAGTGGGAAGGAAGGTGGGGTTGGGGACATTAGCAGGGGCCTGGGTCCCATGCTGAGGATTTGGACTTGTCCTGAAGGCTGTGGAGAGCTTGTGAAGGGTTCAAAGTAGGATCACAAGAGCAGCAACTACCTGCCAGGCCTTGTCTTGAGCTTGTCTTGTCTATATTCTCTCAGGCCACCCTCACAACCATGCCATCAGGTTGAAGACACTGAGCACAGGGCGTTAGGTAACCTGTCCAAGATCACCCAGATTTGCCCTCCAGAAAGCCCTTTTGTCCGCATCCTAGAAAATGAACTGGAAGGGAACACAGAGGGAGGGAGGGAGGCTAGCTGAGTGATGCAGGGAAGATCTGATGCAGAAAACTTCAGTGGTAAGAATGTCTCCAGAATGCCATCTGGTGGCCAAAGGCAGAGGAAAAGGCACAGAGGTATGGCCAAGGGACAACCACCAAGACAGGAGGTGGGCCCCTAAGGTTCAAAAATCTCCAAAGCTCCAGACCCACCTACACACAGATCATAATAGGATCTCCTCATGGATCTGATGTGGACCAATGTCACGAAGGGATTACGGAATTCATGACTTGACCTGTGTTCACATTTGTATTCTTGAAAGGACATTGTGATATATCTATATCTATGTCAATATCTATATATCGTTGTCTATGTCTGTATCTACCAGGGGTGCCAAAAGTGTATGCACATTTTAAGGGATGCTATCTATGTATTATTTTTAGTTGACCATAGTCAGAAGTGTCTGGACGCTAATGGTAACTACTTTGAGCACCTCTTGTAACTGCAGAAGTCAAACATGACTTGTATGCATCATTTGTTATTGGTATATATTGAGTATTACAATTTTAGTACAGTTTTTTTCTTTCTTTCTTTCTTTCTTTTTTTTGAGTAAGAGACTGGAGTGCAGTGGCCACTCCTGGCCACCGCAGCCTCCACCTGCTGGGCTCCGGCCATCCTTCCGCCTCAGCCTTCCAAGTAGCTGGAACTACAGGCGCGCGCTACCACGTCTGGCTAATTTTTGATTTATTGTAGAGATGAGGTCTCGCCAAGTTGCCTGGGCGGGTCTCAAACCCGCGGGCTCAGGCAATCCACTCACCTCAGCCTCCCAAAGGCGTGGGATTACAGGCTGAGCCACCGAACCCGGGTAGTTTTTTTCTTTCTTAAAATGTTATATCTATATCTATAGATCTACTCTGTGTGTGTGAGTGTGTGTGCATGTGTGTATGTATATTGTACTGTCTTGACTGGGGCCATGAATGCAAAAAATTGACTTCTTGGGTCACAAGAAAGTTTGAATTTAGATTTCACAGATGGTTTTTTTATTGTTGTTTGTTTTATTCACACTGGGGCCTAAGACACCCTAAGACAACCCTAAGACAACCCTTTGAGATTCCAAAGGCCACAACGCAAGGCCCCAGGCTTTCTAAAGGTGGTTAGAGACTTGGACTGAGGCCCCTTTAGTAATTTTCTTTCTTTCTTTCTGACTGCAAGGGCCATCTGATTTTTAGCAGCCATTTCAGGGGGTGAACAGAGCTGTTGCTAGAGTTTGTCTGGAAAGGCCACATTTCTCTGAGTTTCGACAATACAGTTGAAGGGCCAGAAGTACTGCCAAATAGGTTTGAAATAGCTGAAGACAGCCCCTTCTGAAGCCCAAAATATGCTTTAAAGAAGGCAGCATTGAGGTTGGTGCTTGAAAGCTTCCCTCACCACCACCTTGAGGTTGCTCACACTTGGGTCCTTGACTATGGGGAGAGCTGAGGGGTGAAGTGAGAAGGGTCGGGGTAAGAAGACCTTTTCGAAACACTTGCAGTCCTGAGGAATCTTGAGAGTTCAGACCAGTAGAGGGCGACTCAGTCCTGGAGGACTCCCAGGCTGCTGAATGAAGCCAAGGTCAGGCCCCCCCCACAAATGCCCTTCTGGGTGGGCCACCCACTCCCAGTACTCAGTTCTTCCAGGCTCCTCTGGAATCTTCCCAGCAGCTGCCATGGCAGCTCTGGGGAAGCCGCTTGGGAAGGAGGCTAGACCATTCAAGGTCACTGTCTTTTTCAGGAAGATCTCATTGAAGTTAGAGCCCATCTACCAGGAAACGTGACTGGGAGACTCAGATAGATGTTCTGGGCTACTTGCTCCTGGCACTTGTGGACTTTGGTGGGACAGATGACAGGTGTCCACTCCCACACAATGGCACCTCTTTCCCAGGTCAGTGCAGAAAGAAGAATGCATTTTGCAGGAAGGAATTTGCCAAGAAATAGTACTTTTCAAGACAGGAAAAGGCTTTGTGTCTTCATAGAGAGCTGAGGTTCTCAAAAGGGGCCACATATCACAACCACTTGGAAAGCTTTGCAAAATACCAGGGACAGGACAAGAAAATGCCTACTTTTTCCTTTCCCAGCCTGCCAAGGAGTTTTTTGTAATTGCCAGTTCAATTTTTTCCCCCTTCTGAAGGGCTGCTTCGTCTTTCAGATTACTTGAGACAAGGCTGGGAAAGTTGGTTGGATCTTTTTGCTGGAAAGAGAGGCTAAATTAATCTACATGATAAAATGAAAAATAGATGGGAGGAAGGGGATTGTTGAAAGTTGAGGAGATTATGAAGAACAGCAGTGGCTGTAAAGGAAGTAGATTGAACATCTACTTTTTGACTTTTGGATGAGTTGTTGCAAACAATGGACCTCCGTCATGTTTTCCAAGAAAAATGCAAGAAAAGATTTTTGTTCTTTTCAAAACTTATTTTGTGCATTAGTAACCATAGCACAGACCCAAAACTGGGCCACTTGAGTTCTGAGTTGATAAGGGTTACACACACATGTCTCTCTCCCTAAGCCTCAGAGAGAAAGGGTGCTACTTCTGGTACATAGGCTTCAGTTCTGATATTCTACAGGTGATTCCAACACACACCCTTATCTCCATCCCAAGCTCGTTGAAAAGCACTAATTAGGTGTCTCAGAAGTACCAGCACCCTTGCAAAGGCTAAACTCTATAGTCATCAGGCCTTTCTTTCTTTCTTTCTTTCTTTTTTTTTTTTTTTATTTGAGTCAGCGTCTTACTCTGTCACCCAGGTTAGAGTGCATGGAGCGCAGTGGTACGCTCACGGCCACTGCAGCCTCCACCTGCTGGGCTGAGGCTATCCTTCTGCCTCAGCCTTCTAGGTAGCTGGAACTACAGGTGCACACCACCACGCCTGGATAATTTTTTGGTTTATTGTAGAGATGAAGTCTTGCCAAGTTGCCTGGGCTGGCCTTGAACCCTTGGGCTCAGGCAATCCTTTTTCCTCCGCCTCCCAAAGGGCTGGGATTACAGGCATGAGTCATCACACCCGGCATCATCAGGCCTTTCTTAGCCAGCATCCTCCTGTTCCCCACTTCCTCCCACCCCTGTGTCACTGCTCATCAGGGCTCTGGACTCACCTGGTTCTCCCGCCATATCTCTGAAGATTCATCCATCTGTGTCTCTGACTCCTCCTTTGGTTTTTCTTCCTCCTGACTCCCAGGTGTGGGCATGTCCCCAGACGCTATCTTCAACCCTCTCCTTTACATAGATCATTGGCCCAGAAAGAGGTTGCCAGATTTAGCAAGTAAAAATACAGGGTGCCCAGTTAAATCTGGATTTCAGATAAACAATGGGTAATTTTTTAGAATAAATATTTTTACTTGATTACCCTGTCTAGAAATAATGTATGCTCTCAACACAAGTTCCTTTTCTTTCTTTTTTTATTAAATTTTGGTTTACACAGTGAATTTGAAAATCTATTAGTAAACACAAAAATCAAACATATTGACTGGGAGCATCATCTGTGCATGAATATTCAGAAGCTGACTCTGTTGATTGGCCTTGTTATGTATTCAGCATTTCTGGGTGACTCCAAGATCGAACAAGTCTCAAACCACCCTGGAGGAAGCTAGATCACACTCATTCATTAAATCATTTGCTCATCCAGTCACTCATTTATTTGGCGGAATTCAGCATGTTCTTCTCTATTTACAAGGTCATTTTTTAGGGGCAAGGGAAGTAGTTCAAGTTGACCCACATTTTCCCTTCCTCTAAACCACTGGTTTGGTTTTTTTCTTCATACAGAATCTAATCAGCCTAATTCTCTCCTTGCCTCAGAAAGGCTCTTGCAGGAAGGAAAATGAGTCTTCCCGTCGTTCCATAAATTCTCATGGGGCTTCCCTTTATAAGTTTATGACAGCCAGGAGTTGAGCCTGGAGCTCTGAGAGAAACAGCCGCACACTGATTTATGATGGCAGCTGCTGCTAAATCTCACCCCTCCTTCCTTCTTACAGAGCCATGTTACCTTGGGGTTACAAAACTCTTTTCACTGTTATTCAGGGGAATAATAATAGAATGCCAGGTTGCGAGTATAAACATGATCATTCTCTGCCTATTACTGTAAATCAAATTTTACCTGGCATCAGGAGCACAGAAAACATGTTACACTGTCAGCCACCTCAAGCCTTTGCAGCAGTCTGTCTTTGTGTAACCCTGGGATGACCTGACCTGAGTTATAACTTGGACTGCCCTGACCAGAGAAGCTGCCCACACAGGAAACCTGGCTAGTTCTCCATAGAGAACCAACTGACAGCTCTCCTTGAGCAGTGTTGACTTGGTCTAAGCATAGCACTGGGGTCAGTGGTGTGGGCCCGGCATATCAATTGCTTGGGTCCAAAGCTTGGCTTAGGAATTTACCATCTGTGAGACAATGGCAAGTCAATTAACTTCTCTGTGATTAGTTTCCTTAGCTTTAAATCAGAATGATTATGATGATGGTGACCATGTTACAGGGTTGCTGTCAGGTTTCATTTAGTCTTAATACACAGTGCTTAGAGCAGGGTCTGGGAACACCAGTAGCATTCTTGGTTTCTTTTTTTTTGAGTTGGAGTCTCGCTCCATCGCCCAACCTCGAGTGCAGTGGCACACTCATGGCCACCCCAGCGTTGACCTCCTGGGCTCCGGTGATCCTTCCACCTCAGCCTTCCAAGTAGCCGGAACGATGGGCGCACTCTACCATGCCTGGCTCATTTTTTACTTTGTAGAGACGAGATCTTGCCAAGTTGCCCAGGCTGGTCTCGAACCCATGGGCTCAGTCAATCCACCCACCTCAGCCTCCCGAAGTCCTGGGATTACAGGCTGAGTTACCGAGCCCGGTCTCCAGTAGCATTCTAAGTGTTAATTATTTATAATTGTGCTTCTAGTGTAGTATCTCCTCCCTCTTTTTTTTTTTTTTTTTTTAGGATGAACCCCCATTGAAAATTTTTTTTTCAGGTTTCCACATATTAATAGACTTTTAAGATCTGTGTGATGAGCAAATACACAATGCAAAGAGACTAGCCAGAACTCAGAGAGCCTTCTGTATGGGGCAGGGATCACCACTGTCCAGTTTCATCCGAGAGGTGGGCAGGGCTTTCCTCTCCACACTGCTGCTCCTCTGTGTTCAAGGGCTTATTTCAGGGGTGCTTATTTATTGTGAGTGGTGGCCACTGAAAAGGAGGCTGTCCCCACTGGGAAGGTGGGATGCGCCCAGCAAAATCTCTGGACACTGCCAGGTGCAGTTGCTCAAGCCTGTAATCCCAGCACTTTGGGAGGCTGAGGCGAGAGGATTGCCTGAACTCAGGGGTTCAAGACTAGCCTGGGCAACTTGGTGAGACCTTGTCTCTATAATAAATTTAAAAAAGACCGGGCGTGGTAGTGCATGCCTGTAATTTCAGCTACTTGGAAGGCTGAGATGGAAGGATCACCTGAGCCCAGCAGGTCGAGGCTGCAGTGGCTGTGAGCATGCCACTGCATGCCAGCCTGGGCAACAGAGTGAGACTCCAACTCAAAAAAAAAAGATCCCTGGACACCAGATGCCAGTGATGGATTCCTGGGAACAAGTGCAGGCCCTGGTGGAGGGCCTGCTCACCCTTCCAGTCAGAAGCAGTGTTTTGTGATTTGCTCAACTCTCCACTCAATGACCTGGGTCCTGGCCTCTGGTCTAGGTTGCACACTCTATGCTCTCCTAGCCCCAGGCCTCATTATCTAATGTCCCTGGGGATAAGAGACAGAGTTGGGTCTCTTTCTCTGTGTTTTACTTTCTACCTTTCATCAGGTCATAAATCCACATCCTAACTTTCCTGGGACCTTCCCTTTTCATTCTTAAGGCCAGAACTATGTTGCTCTCTTTGTATTTGTTACCACAAACCCTAATTCTCTCACAGGCTGCTGGAAGGGTCAAACTTATGAGGAACTGGTTCAAACCCTGGCTCCACCACTGTATAATCCAGTCAAATCATGTCACCCCTTCATGCTTCAATTTCCTCATCTGTGAAATGGGAGAGACAAGATTACCTAAGTCATGGGGTCCTGGGCATTTAAATGAGATAATCATGTGAAGGACTTAGCACAGTGGAGTGCTGGGCACACAAGAGAGCTCAATTTAAAAGACTATCTAGGCATATGACACCAAAGACACAAAGGTCTGTTCCTTTCATGAAGTTTAAAAACAAAACTAGGCCAGGCTCGGTGGCTCAGCCTGTAATCCCAGCAGTTTGGGAGGCTGAGGCGAGTGGATTGCCTGAGCCCACGGGTTCCAGACCAACCCAGGCAACTTGGCGAGACCTCGTCTCTACAATAAATCAAAAATTAGCCGGGCGTGGTGGCACGCGCCTGTAATTCCGGCTACTTGGAAGGCTGAGGCGGAAGGCTTGCCAGAGTCCAGGGGTTCAACCCTGGAGTGGTCGTGAGCATGCCACTGCACTCCAGCCGGGCGACAGAATGAGACTCCAACTCAAAAAAATAAATAAATAAAACGAAATAAAAACAAAACTATTTTGAAGGCTGTCTTTATCCAATCCTGTCCTCAAAACTGGACTCTAAATCCTTTTTTTTTAAATTGGGGTCTCACTCTGTCACCCAGGCTGAAATGCAGTGTCATGATGATGGCTCACCACAGCCTTGACCTTCTGAGCTCAGGCGATTCTTCCACTTTAGCCTCCTGAGTAGCTGGGACTATAAGTGAACACCACCACATCCAGCTAATTTTTTGATTTTTTTGTAGAGACGTGGTCTTGCTAGGCTGGTCTTGAACTCCTGGGTTCAAGCAATTCTTCTGCCTCAGCCTTCCAAAGTGCTGGGATTACAGGTGTGAGCTGCTGTGCCTGGCAAAATTCTATTACTATTATTATTATTATAGTCAAGGTCTCACTCTCTCGCCCAGGCTGAAGTGCAGTGGCATGATCACGGCTCACCAAGCTTCAACATTCTGGGCTCAGGCAATCGTTCCACTTCAGCCTTCTGAATAGTTGGGACTACAGGTGCATTCCACCACACCCAGCTAATTGTTTTATTTTTTATTTATTTAGCTTATTGAGTTAGAGTCTCACTCTGTTGCCCAGGCTGGAGTGCAGTGGCATGCTCACAGCCACTGCAGCCTCAACCTGCTGGGCTCAGGTGATTCTTCCACCTCAGCCTTCCAAGTAGCTGGAACCACAGGCACGCGTCACCATGCCTGGCTAATTTTTTGATTTATTGTAGAGATAAGGTCTCGCCAAGTTGCCCAGGCTGGTCTCGAACCCCTGGGCTCAGACAATTCTCTCGCCTCAGCCTCCCAAAATGCTGAGATTTCAGGCGTGAGTCACTGCACCCAGCATTTTTTTATTTTTTGTAAAGACAAACTCTCACTATATTGCCCAGGCTGGTTTTGAACTCCTGGGCTCAAGCAATCCTCCTGCCTCAGCCTCCCAAATCCCAATCTCAGCTGGGATTACAGGCGTGAGCCATCGTGTCCAGTCTAAATCTTTAGTTCACTTTAAACATTCACATAATTATTAACACTACTTTGAAATTCTCTCTTCTATCCCTCTATCTTGTGACCTCTGACATGAGGTCATGACATGATGTCATAATTCACCTCCTGCTCTGACTTTATGAGAATTTCCTAAGCTGGTTCCTGGGCTCTGTCACTTTTTGCACCTATAAAAAGTCTCTGGAAGGTCTCTGGTCTCACCTCTCTGAACACTCTAAGGTAGGGTTGCCATGCATTTTGCTCTTGGTTTTATTCTTTTAGCTAAACATTATATTAGTGAATGGCTTCAGAGATTCGTCTTCCTTGTTATGCATTTTTAAAAGGTATGTTTCTGGGTTTGGTATCTATTACAAGGGTAGTTAGGTTTCTGTTCTGTGGCAATCAAGATTTATAGTACAGAAAATTAGGAGTGATTATTTGTATTTCAAGTTTTCTCTCTATGGCAGCCAGGTAAGCCCTTGGGTGCCCTGATTTACTGTCTTGGTTTTTTCCTCTCTCCTGGGTATAGGACCAACTACATAATTTGCAGAGCCCAGGGCAAAATAAAAATGCAACCTCTTGTTAAAAAATTATCAAGAATTTCAAGATGGCAGCCACACAGCATCAAATTAAGAGCAGGGCCTTTTAAAGCCTGGGGCCCTCCTAAGTGCAGGGCCCAGGATGCAGGCCCACAAAGCTAATCCTGCCTGGAAGGCAATGGCCAGGAAGAGCTCTAGAATCCTGTAGGTTGGGTCAGAGTCCTTAGGTCTGCAAGTTATTCTTTTGGAGGAAGAAATATACAATGAGGAGGACACAGGAGCTGATTAGCTCATTAGAGGCACATTAGTTAGATGGTTTTCAGGAGCAGGAAACATTTCTGTATTCCACTTAAGTGCTGAATACAGTGCTTTCTTTGCACCTAAAAAATTTTTTAATTGAGATATAACTCACACAATAAAATTAACCCTTTAAAAATACACAATCCAGTGGTTTCTAGTACACTCACGAAGTTACACGCCTACCATTACTCTCTAATCCTCTCAAAATCCTATGCCCGTTAACAGTTACTTCACATTTCCTGCTGCCTCAACTCCTGGCAGCCACTAATCTACCTTCTGTCTGTATGGATTTGCCTATTCTGGACATTTCATATAAATGAAAAATATGTGACTTTTTGTGTCTGACTTCTTTCACTTGGCATGTTTTAAAGGTTCATTCATTTGTAGCATGTATCAGTACTTTGTTCCTTTTTATAGCTGAATAATATCCCACTGTATGACAATACCATGTTTTGTTTATCCATTCATTCACTGATGGACATTTTGGCTATTGTGGATACTGCTACTGTATTACTGTATAAACATTCGTGTACAATTTTTTTGTACAAACATATGTTTTTTGTTTTGTTTTGTTTTTTAGTTGAAGTCTCACTCTACCACCCAGGCTGGAGTGCAGTGGCATGCTCACAGCTACTGTAGCCTCAACCTGCTGGGCTCAGGTGATCCTTCTGCCTCCGTCTTCCAAGTAGCTGGAACTACAGGCCCATACAACCACACCCGATTAATTTTTTGATTTATTGTAGAGATAAGGTCTCACCAAGTTGCCCAGGCTGGTCTCAAACCCATGGGCTTAGGCAATCCTCTCACCTGAGCCTCCCAAAGTGCTGGGATTATAGGCGTGAGTCACTGTGCCCAGCCCTTTACCCATTTTTAAATGAGATTGTCTTCAGTTGTTGAGTTGCAGGAAGTCTTTGTATATTTTGGGTAGTAAACATTTATCAGATATATATGATTTTGTGGGGGCTAAGATCCTTGGTCCCCTAATGATTGTTGTAAAATGATTGACATGAGGCAGATTAACTAACAGGAGAAAAGTTTATTTACTGTGTATACATAGGCAACTTTAGAATGAAGACTTAAAGCTGTAGAGAAAATTTTTTATGTTTAGGTTTAATAAAGTATATATAGTCATGTGGAAATAAGATTGGATAAAAAGGGTATGCTCCAATCAATGCTAACAGAGTGGGGACACCCAGCAAGACCCGTCTGTCTGGATTAGTTTGGCCTCTCTGTGCAGCATTCCTTCCTTCTGGGCATGGGCGGGGCCCTCTCTGGAATGAGACTCTTATGACCCAGTCAAATAAGGTATGTCAGGTAATTTTTTTAATGGCTAGTTTTTATATAGAAAGGTGGAAGGAAATTAGATGAATATTTTTAGGCTTTTTGGCTGGCTTTGGGGAAAAGTGGCTCTGGGTTCTATGAACCACCTTGGGGAAGAGTGCTTTTAGTGTTTATAGCTAGCCTCAGGGGAGAATGGGACTGTGAGACAGCAGGGCAGCAGAAGGTTAGAGGAAAACTTATTTTTGAGGTTGTTGCTGAGGCCTTCATTTCAAGGTACTGTTTTTTGAGTCCCAACAATAGTCAGATATTTTCTTCTAGTCAATGGATTGTCTTTTCACTTTCTTGATCGTGTCCTTGGAAGCACAGAAGTTTTTAATTTCGATGTAACCAATTTGTGTATTTTTTCTTTTGTTGCTTAGGCTTTTGGTGTCACATCTAGGAAACTATTGCTTAATCCAAATTCATAAATATTTCCTCCTACATTTTCTTATAAAATTTTATAGTTTTAGTTGTTACATTTAGGACTTAGACCTGGTTTTAGTTAATTTTTTAATACAGTGTGAGATAGGGGCATGTAATTTTAATTCCTGCTCAGCCTGAGGATAATCATGTGACCATCGGTAAGTTCTTGAACCTGTCTCAATTTCTTTATTTATACAGTGGAAATAACAGATGGTACCTAAATCATAGATTATAGTGAGGATAACGGGAAAATGTGCATAAAACACTTAGCAGGCCGGGCTCAGTGGCTCAGAGGCTCAGCCTGCAATCCCAGCACTTTGGGAGACCGAGGCGTGTGGACTGCCTGAGTCCGCGGGTTCGAGACCAGCCCGGGCAACTTGGCGAGCCCTCGTCTCTACAATAAATCAAAAGTTAGCCGGCCGTGGTAGTGCGCGCCTGTAGTTCCGGCTACTTGGAAGGATCGCCGGAGTCCAGCAGGTCGACGCTACGGTGGCTGTGAGTGTGCCACTGCGCTCTAGCCTGGGCGACGGAGTGAGACTCCAACTCAAAAAACAAAGCAAGAAACACTTAACAGAGTGCCTGAAGCACAATAAATGGGGTAGCCGTTATGTTATAATATGAGCAATGAACGAATGCTTTCCTAGTGGAGGTGCCAGAAAGAAGGGCAGCATCTCTGAAAAGGTATTTGGGATGGGGGAGGCTTGCTTGATCACTTAGAGAAGCAGGTCTGGGATTGTTATGAGAGTCCCTGCCCCAGGTAGGCCATGGCCTTATGATCTCCTCTGGGGATTGGTAACATTTCGAATTCCCGGGCCCCATCAGAGTTGCAGAAAGGAGCCCCTAGCCCTGGGTCCCGCGTTCGTGGGCGTGACGGGGGTCGCGCCTGCGGCGCCGCCTTAGGCCTGCGGAGGGCGCCCGCGGGACCGGGCGGTCACGGCGGCTGCGCAGAGCCCACCTCCGCCGGCGGCCGCCCCCCGGACCTGCCCCACTCAGCTGACAGCTCCCGAGGTCGGAAGAGGCGGTGCGCGGGTCGAGCCGGGCGTCTCCGGGCCTGGTCGGCGAGTGGCGGTGAGGGACCCCGGGCGAGGTCGGAGGGCGGAACTTTCGGGGCTGGCCTCGCAGGGCGGCCGGAAAGGACGGTGGGGACCGCGTCGCGGCGCGCGGCTGAGAGGGACGGCCGGCCCGGGCCTGCTCGCCGGGCCTCAGTCCCCAGCCCGGGCGGAGCGACCCCGGCCAGGACCCCCTCCGGGGCGCCCAGAGGGAAGGGAAGGCCCGGGCTAGCCGCCCGCGCAGAGTCCTGTTCCGGGCGGGCGCCGGTGGCGCGGCGTGGCCCTCAGGGGCGTCGGTCACTCACGGACGACCCGGCACGCCGGGGGCCAGCAGTGGAGACGGCGGCGGCGGCGGCGGCGGCGGCGGCGAGCTGAACCAGAGCAGGGCTGACCCGAAGCTGGGTTCCACGCGGCGCGGCCTGAACGGAGGAGGAGGGTTTCCCAGGCCGAAGGGAGACACCGCGGAGGAGGGGCTTCCTCCCTGGTTCAGCGGCTTCCGGTTTGCCAAAACTCACATTAAACTCGAATCGTCTCTTGTCTGATGGCGCTGGGGCTCATTCTTGTTCCTGTGTTGCAGATGAAGAAACGGGGCGATCTGAATCCAGATTTAGTGATATATTAGCCGTGTGACCTTGTGCCGTAAAGCGACCTAAACTGTCACTTTCCTCATTTGTGTAATGGGGATAGTGAAAGGACTTGCTTCATGCGGTCTTGGGACTCTAGTGTCAGTGAATGCATTGGAAGGGTTGAGCACGATGCTTGACGACGGTAGGAGCGCACTGTTGCCGTGACGACCCACCCGATCACCTGCTTCCACGTGCAGGAGGAATGTGGCGGAGAGGTCCCTGAACACTCTGCTCCTGGTCCCCGCTTCCAGCACACCGCATTTCACCCCAATTCAGTTATCAATTTTTTCAGTGTCTAATGCAAGGTTCTGCTAGATTCTGAGAAGGATAAACAGAAGGAAAGGACTATCCTCACCCTTTAGAAACCAATACAGTGTGACAGGAGAGGAAATGCAAGTTGATGGTAAACTACTGAAATGCAAAGTGGAATGTGACAATGTCATAGTAAAGTTACGTTTGGCTGGATTTTACAGAAAAGCATGATGGCTAACTGGAAAATGCTAGGTGGAACAGGGGCTTTGGAGGTGGGCCCTGAAGGCCTAATGAATAGAATAGAAAGAAATGGAGGTTAGTGACCTGAATTAAGATAAGGAACTGGTTTAGGTGGCAGCTTCACAGGCTGGGGTCTGCTGGATTGGGTCATGAGGAACTGCTGAAACACTGCTTGGAGTAGAGGTTCAGCCCTGCTGCATATTGGAATTGCTTGGAGAGCTTGGGGAACTACTGAGGCCTCATTAAATTGTTTTAGGGTGTATCCTGGGCACTGGGATTTTTAAAATCAACTCCTCAGGAAATTCTAATGTGCAGACAGGATGGAGAACACCAACCTGAAATCATAAATTGTTCATCTCATCCTATTTTTGTTGTTTTATTGTTGTTGTTTTTGAGTTGGAGTCTCACTCGGTCACTCAGACTGGAGTGCAGTGGCTGCTCCTGGCCACTGGCGATCCTTCCACCTCAGCCTTCCAAGTAGCTGGAACTACAGGCGCGCGCTACCATGCCCGGCTAATTTTTTTTTGATTTATTGTAGAGATGAGGTCTCGCCAAGTTGCCCAGGTGGGTCTCCAACCCGCGGGCTCAGGCAATCCACTCACCTCAGCCTCCCAAAGGCGCGGGATTACAGGCTGAGCCACCGAGCCCGGCTTGTTTTTTTTTTTTTTTTGGAGTCCGAGTCTCACTGTCACCCAGGCTGGAGTGCAGTGGCATGATCACGGCCACTGCAGCCTTGACGTGCTGGGCTCAGGCGATCCTCCTGCCTCAAACTTCCAAATACTGGAGCTACAGGCAGGCACCACCACACTCAGCTATTTATTTATTTATTTATTGTAGAGATGGGGCCTCACCATGTTGCCCAGGCTGGTCTCAAGTTCCTAGGATCAGGCAGTACTTTTGCCTCAGACTCCCAAAGCCCTATTCCACCTAGTATTTTCTGGTTAGCTATCATGCTTTTCTGTAAAAACTGTAACTTTGCTATGACGCTGTCTCATCCTGCTTTGCATTGTAGATCATCAACATGCATTTTCTCTCCTATCAGTCTACATTAGTTCCTAAAGGTGAGGATCAAGTCTTTTCCTTTGGGATTACAGGCATGAGCCACTGTGCCTGGCCTCATCGCATCCTATTTGTAAATGTTTTAGTAGGAAGAAATGAAAAACTCAATTTTATTAGCACCATATACTACTACTTGGTAAATTTGTTTAAGTTTATGAAGGTAATGTGAAAGGACCTAATAATGTACACAGTAGGTGCTCAATACACATACATTGATTCTAAATCAAATTTTTACCTCATTTGGGAGTCGCACATCTGAGAATCTGGTTTAAACATTACAGTTTCATATAATGTTTTTGCATATAATTTTAGGGTGTTCATCGAACCCTCCATAACCCATCTACAGACCACACTTCCCTTACCCTTATCCTGTTAAGAAACCTAGCTCTTAGAAGCCTAAAGCATTTTAGAATAAAATCTAAAGTGTGTGTGTATGTACTCTAGTTGTTTTGTTTTGTTTCTTTAAATAGTATTCTGCTATCAAAGTTGACCTAACCTTGAGTACCACTGGCAGGGTTAACTCATGAGCAGGAGAGAGGAAAAACTGCAGGGGAGTAGAAAATAAAGGAATGGAAGATGCAGAAGAAGAAAGGAGAAAATAAAACAAAAAACAAACTTAAGAGGATGTTACAGGGGTGGTGTCCTGTCCTGTCATGTGACCTTGGTGTTCCTCCTCAGCTCCTCCCAGGGCTGTGGGTAGTCAGATAAGGCTTCTGTCATTGCTGAGGACATGCAAATGCTCCTTTAACCACGCGGCTGGGTTTGTCTGTCCTAGAAAGTAATATGCAGCTGTAGATTAGGACTGGCTCTATGTTAGGAAGCGTTTGACTTAAGTGGTGATAATGGAAATTCAGAATTTTAATTTGGAGAGGATCCTAACGCCATCTTTTGTATTTCTTTTCTGCAGATGGCAGGATTTCCACAGTCTATGTAGTATGATCTCCAAATCTTGGCCTCTTATTCAGCTTGTGCAGTCATAGTTCCACTGACTGGAGAATAAATGGGATTTGCAAAAATTCCTCACTGGACTGAAATATAGACTGCAGTGTTAATATCCTTTTCTTCTTGTTATTAACAGGTACTAACTGACCTCAAATTGAACATGTCACTGTGTTTTACAAATGCAATTTAAGGAAAACATTTTTTTGGGGAAATGGAATAATTTTAAGTAAATTTGTTTAAATTTCATAGCGTCACCTTTGTAATGTAAAAAAAAACATACTCTAACTTTTCTTTTTTTCTTTTTTGAGTCAAGAGTCTTGTTCTGTCACCCAAACTGGAGTGCAGCATGCTCATGGCCACCTCAGCCTCAATCTGCTGGGCTCAGACAATCCTTCTGCCTCAGCCTTCCAAGTAGCTGGAACCACAGATGCATGCCACCATGCCCAGCTAATTTTTTGATTTATTGTAGAGACGAGGTCTTGCCAAATTGCCCAGACTGTTTTTGAACCGCTGGGCTCAGGAAGTCCTCTTGCCTCTGCCTCCCAAAGTGCTGGGATTTCAGGCATGGGCCACTACACCTGGCTCTAACTTTTCAACTTTGTACATTTCAATTAAAAAAAAAATTTAGTTGAGAGGGAACGTATTTGCAAATGTAATTGTAGTTTAATATTTTAGTTGACAGAAGTAATATTTTTGTTGTTTTATTAAAGTAAATTTCAACTGAATATAGTGGCTCATGCTTATATTCCCAGCACTTTGGGAAGCCAAGACAGAAGGCTCACTTGAGCCCAGGAGTTTGAGACCAATCTGGGCAACATAGCCAGTCCCCATGTGTGTAGTCCTAGTTACTTGGGAGACTTAGGCAGGAGGATTGTTTGAGCCCAGGAGGCTGTGGTGAGTTATGATCATACCATTGCACTCCAGCCTGGGTAACAGAAAGAGAGCCTGTCTCTCAAAAAAAAAATTTTATTTTTTTTGAATTGGAGTCTCACTCTGTCGCCCAGGTTGGAGTGCAGTGGCACACTCATGGCCACCCCAGCATTGACCTCCTGGACTCCAGTGATCCTTCCGCCTCAGCCTTTCAAGTAGCCGGAACTACAGGCACGTACTACCATGTCCGGCTAGTTTTTGATTTATTGTAGAGATGAGGTCTCACCAAGTTGCCCAGGCTGGTCTCAAACCCACGGGCTCAGGGAATCCACTTGCCTCAGCCTCCCAAAGTACTGGGATTATAGGCTGAGCCTCCAGGCCAGGCCTAAAAAAAATTTTTTTGAGTTGGAGTCTCACTCCTTTGCCCAGGCTGGAGTGCAGTGGCACAGCACACTCACAGCCATCCTAGCATCGATCTGCTAGGCTCCAGCGATCCTTCCGCCTCAGCCTTCCAAGTAGCTGGAACTATAGGTGCGTGCTACCATGTCCAGCTATTTTTTATTTTATTGTAGAAATGAGTCTCGCCAAATTGCCTGGGCTGGTCTCAAACCCGCGGGCTCAGGCAATCTACTCGCCTCAGCCTCCCAAAGTGCTGGGATTACAGGTTGAGCCACCGAGCCTGGACCCCCAAAGTTTCTTTAATAAATAAATAATTTTCATGAATTTTTGTTGCATATTTTTCCACCTTTAAATGATCTGAAATTGAACTGCATTTTTCAATTGCTGCAATTTTAAAAAGCATTGATTCATGATTTTTTTTTGAGTTGGCATCTCACTCTATCACCCAGGCTGGAGTGCAGTGGCACGCTCATGGCCACTGCAGCCTCAACCTGCTTGGCTCAATTGATCCTTCCACCTCAGCTTTCCAGGTACCTGGAACTACAGGCGCATGCTACCACGCACGGCTTATTTTTTAATTTATTGTAGAGATGAGGTCTCACCAAATTGCCCAGGCTGGTCCCAAACCCTTGAGCTCAGGCAATCCTCTCGCCTCGGCCTCCCAAAGTGCTGGGATTATAGGCTTGAGCCATCATGCCCAGATTCATGCTTTAATTGTAGCATATTTTCATTCGCAGTGTTATCTAAAATGGTGGACCTAAAACTGAGTGCTCCTTAGATTTGACAAAGTCTGCTATTTCAAAAGTTTAAGATTGTTTTGCTTCTTGGTCAGTTATCTAACTTTTCTAATATGGTGTCTGTGTCTATCACATCTTCTAGCACAGGGTTTTCTCAGCTGGGAACAATTCTCCCTCCCCATCCACTGGCCCTGGACATTTGGCTACATCTGGATATACTTTCGATTGTAACAACTCTTGAGAACTGGGAGGAAGGCACTCCTGGCATCTAGTGGGTAGAAGCTGGGGGATGCTGTTCAACATTCTACAATGCACAACACAGCTTCTTCACAACAAATTATATGCTCCAAAATGTCAGCAGTGCTGAGGCTAAGAAAATCTGCCTTAGAGATTCTTGTGGATTTTACAAATTCACATAGTTTAAAGATGTATATCAAATATACTTTGACTCCTTTTCAAGCAAGGCACTTTGCTAGGTTTAATGGCCAAATCAAAGTAATTTGTGATTTATCCTCTTTACAAATTTATTTTTATTTTCATGTATATATTAATTTTTGAGACAGGTTCTCACTCTGTTGCCCAGGCTGGAGTACGTTGGGACAATCACAGCTCACTGCAGCCTTGACCTCATGGGCTCAGGCAACCCTTCCATGTCAGCCTCCCAAGTAGCTGGAACTACAGGTGCATGCCACCACACTGGGCTAATTTTTGTATTTTTTGAAGGAATAAAGTCTCACAGTGTTACCCAGACTGGTCTTGAACCTCTGGGCTCAAGTAACTCTCCCAAAGTACTGGAATTATAGACATGACCCACCATGCCAGGTCAAAAAAAATTTTTTTTTTTTTTGAGTTGGATTCTCACTCTGTCACCCAGACTGGAGTGCAGTGGCCGCTCCTGGCCACCGCAGCCTCGACCGGCTGGGCTCCGGTGATCCTTCTGCCTCAGCCTTCCAAGTAGCTGGAACTACAGGCACGCGCAACCACGCCTGGCTAATTTTTTGTTTATTGTAGAGGTGAGGTCTCGCCAAGTTACCCAGGCGGGTCTTGAACCCGCAGGCTCAGGCAATTCACTCACCTCAGCCTCCCAAAGCGTGGGATTAGAGGCTGAGCCACCAAGCCCGGCTCAAAAATTTTTTTAATTGTGTTTTTTTCTCTAAAATTGCCATAAAATACCTAACTGATAATATCACCAATTGGAAGTACCATAACTGTCCCTTTTGGAAAAGACTATTACTATTACAAAGCTAGCAGAATGAATGCTAGATATGGCTGTCATTTTTAACAGAATAATGAGAACATTGATTAATTCTTTACAGTTGTTTGTGAGGAACTTTTTAAAAGTGCCATTAAACTTTTCCCAGTTCTGTGTTTTTTCTTTTCTTAACTGATTTGGATGATTATCTTCAGTTCCTCAGAAAATTAAATGTCGTCAGAAGACCGAGAAGCTCAGGAGGATGAATTGCTGGCCCTGGCGAGTATTTATGATGGAGATGAATTTAGAAAAGCAGAGTCTGTCCAAGGTGGAGAAACCAGGATCTACTTGGATTTGCCACAGAATTTCAAGATATTTGTGAGCGGTCAGTTAATAATATTACCTTAAACAGATTTTTCTAATAAAGATGACTATCAATTTCTTCGTGTACCCTAAACTATTTGTCATTTTGTGTTTATAGGCATTAATGATGTTTGGTCGTATTATAGATTTAATGCATGTTTCTGTTTTAAATGAAAATTAGAATGGGGATAAACAATTTTCAATTTGGTTCCCTCTTTTGGACCACTGGATAGGAATATTATCCTGCATGTTTCATACATCCTAGTCTTCTAACTAGCAGTTTATCAACCCCGAGTCACTGCCTGTTAAATAGGGATTAATGAAAGAGAGAATGAATGTTTGTGAAACACTTGGAAGCTTTAAAGCACCATGGTGGTGGTTAATACTAATTGGTTTCCAGAATCATTTTAACTGCCATAAACAAGTGACACATGCTGTTATTCTGTGACCTTTTGCTTCAGAAAAAATAAAACCACTTTTGATACAAACGTTCACAGAAGACCTTGAAGCACAGTTTCTCAAAATGTTTCTCCTATAAAGGGACTGGGTAAACAATGTGTGATAATTTAAATGAAACTTTGATTGTGAGAGTGTTGTGTGGTGTATCATGCCCTCAAGCCTGAGATCATTGTGTTGGTGCAGGTTTTCCCAACTGTGATTCATGGAGAGTTGGCACATGCTGATCTAAGTAGGTCATGGCTGTTTGATGGAAATAAATGCTCTTTTCTCTAGATTGTGTCTTTAATAATCTACTGTAAACCAGACCAACAACAAAACATTGTGTATTACTTGGTCATTAGTGTTAGGAATTGTACTCAGAAGTGTATACAAGAATAAGTTGTGTATCTTCATTGTACATTTCATGATGCTTAGTAGATTTTTCAAGGGCTTACAAGATTTTTTTTTTTAAGGTGGTGGCTACCAAGTTAAAATTAGGAACTAGAAAGTGCTTTGGAGGAGGGCTTTTATCCCCTCAACTAAAGCATTGAGTCTTTCTTGAGCACTGCTCAGCAGTAATGGACACTCAAGTGTTGACCAACTGATCCTTTCTACTCTTTGTTTTTGGTTCAGGCAATTCAAATGAGTGTCTCCAGAATAGTGGCTTTGAATACACCATTTGCTTTCTGCCTCCACTTGTGCTGAACTTTGAACTGCCACCAGATTATCCATCCTCCTCCCCACCTTCATTCACACTTAGTGGCAAATGGCTGTCACCAACTCAGGTTAGACCCGAAACTTAATTTTTCCTCTCCATTTTTAGAAACTTAAAAAAATCATCTTGAATCGAAGACTATCTTGATGATCTTGAATATGGTGCATGAAGAACAAATGACTTTGATTTTGTAATTTTTTTCCCTTGCCTTGATGAATTCTACTGTTAATAAATTGAAAATGTTTGGTGTTTTTTAAAAAAGGAATGGCAGTAATTAAAACAATCTTTATGCATTGCAGTAGGAGTAATTTTAATCAAGCATATTTTCTTGTCTTGCTATTTTCTTGTCTTGCTGTTTCCGATTTAATCTGTGTTGTAATGGAGACTGTGAGGACCTCCTCATTTTCCTTAGATGTTGGTATAACGTTTTCTTAGTTTCTTACCCTTCCTTAAATGAAAGACTTAGCTGTAATTAGGACTAAAAATTGAGCTAATATAGCTATAATTAAATTTTCTAAGGAAATATGTGCTTTTCTTTTTAAAAACTGTATATTAATAACATAATTGTTGATTGGTGTCACATAGACCTAAATGCACACAAATAGAAATGTGTGCAATTCCTGTAGGTATCTCATTAAGGCTTGAGGCCTTATATCAGGAAGCTTTATTTCCTCTGAGTAATAAATCCTTTTCTAGTAACAAACTCAACCCTTGATTGAGACGTAGTATGACTTAAAGCTAATATAAAATATTCTGGGATAGATAATGGATCGATGGCAGCTACTTTTCTGGAAGTCATAATGAAGATTGAGAGGCTGATGTATATTAAGACAAAAGCTGTCACAGTTGCTGACCTCGAGGAATAGCAGCAGCAGTTTTTCCCTTTTGATCATATAGTTTTCATTTGCATACTTGAGTTTAAGGCTTAAAAACAAACTTTAAAAAAGGATAATAGATGTAGAATAAAAATGAATATTACTTTACATTCTAACATCCTTGCCAGAGGCAATAGTTGCAAGACAGTTGAGTATTTGCCCAGGAATATTAAGACTGTTTGACATTTAGATCACTGGTAGTTAGCTGATTTATTTAGATATTTATAGTCCCACTTCTCCAGAAAGCTCTAGACACTTTACATCCATGCATGTACATATGCATGCACACATGCACAAAACAGGGACAGATTAACTGGTTGCAGTTTTAGATTCTAGCCAACCAGCGTCAACTTAATGCTGGATTTGGCAGGGGGGTGTGCTGGGGAAGAGGGTTGTTCAATACTTTATGTCTTCCAGCTAAAATTACAGTAGAATTATTTATCAAATAAATGAGCGTGCATATAATTGACATTTTAATTGGTCTCTTATTTCCTTCTTGGTTCAGTTCTTGTTTTTTGCTGTACCCTGATTCCATTATGAATCTTACCTGTTGGTAGTAAAATTGACACATGGACCTGCCACTCACTGAATTGGGGTGGGTAGACCAGAGAAGTGAGTTGAGTTGTTTGGTATCTTCCATCATTCCTCCCCCAACATACACAGACACAGACTGTCTCTTGCTCTTTTCCTCTGTTTCCCCCTCCCTTCACCTTGACATGATCCCAGCTGACTCTTTTGAGAAGGGACTGGGGGAGAGAAGAGGACGGCTTCTCCACGGAACTTGGTGGCTCACAGCACTCAGCTTCCCTTTAGTATTTATCTTGTTTTACAGATTTTAGCCGGTTTCTCAAAAGTGTGGCCAGTCTTGTAAGCATATTCATGCAAATGTGAAGAAGCATTAGTTGTCCAATCATAACTTATCAGTGTACTTAACGTAGTGCCTGCGCAGGGTTTAGGTCATAGCACCATACAGAGCAAGGAACAGAAAATGTGGCCCTTTTTCACTTATTTAAATTTACAAAAATGTTTGCCATCTGGAAGTCTTATATTTGGATGTTTACCTAAAAAAGAAAAGCTGCTTATAATTCCTGAGCTCTACTTACAAATATTTTATATTTCTAATGGAAAATCCTCTTATATTTGCCTTTCAAATTGAACAGACTACTTTTAAAGAGGAAAAGTCAAAATGATTTAACTTTGGTTGCTTAGCTTAGGAAGTGTGAACTTTATGACAGTCAAACCATGTTAAGGGCTTGGAATTACGTCCAGGGTCAGTGTCAGTCAACTTCCCTTCATTAACCAGGAGCTGATATAAGCCCAGATTGCTTAGTCAAAAGCAGCTTGCAAATCTGAAAAATAAGTTCTCAGTTTGAATTCTGTTAGTGAAGCTTTCAGATGAGTTGACTTTTGACAGGACTGAAAGAATTAATTTTAAAACATTGATAGTATTTTCAAACTGTTCTTTCTCTCTAACCATTATTTCAGGGTGCCAACAGGGCTTAGACTCCCAAAGGAAGAGAAATAGTTCATTTTTAGAGCTATATGAGATAGATAACAATAGTAAAAGAACATATGACATAAGAGTATTCCGTTTCAGTGGCTTGAATATAAATCTATTTCTTCATCTTATGGGGTCTTGCTGTATTTCTTGTTTAGGAAGTACTCCAAGAAGAATGTTGATTCTATTTTGTAGCACAGTGTATGACAGCAGTAAAAAAATAGTGTTAGGAAGCGTAAGGACCTAACTTCAAAGCTAAAGTTGTAGGGAAGCTAGGATTTGGCAGCGTCATCATCTTTCCAAACTCACCAGAATCCTTGTATGTTTTCTCTTAGCTCTCTGCTCTTTGCAAGCACTTAGACAACCTGTGGGAAGAGCACCGTGGCAGCGTGGTTCTGTTTGCCTGGATGCAGTTTCTTAAGGAAGAGACCCTAGCATACCTGAATATTGTCTCTCCTTTTGAGCTCAAGATGGGTTCTCAGAAAAAAGTGCAGAGAAGGATGGTTCAAGCCTCTCCCAACACAGAGCTAGATTTTGGAGGAGCTGCTGGATCTGATGTAGACCAAGAGGAAATTGTGGATGAGAGAGCTGTGCAGGATGTGGAGTCACTGTCAAGTCTCATCCAGGAAATCTTGGACTTTGATCAAGCTCAGCAGATAAAATGCTTTAATAGTAAATTGTTCCTGTGCAATATCTGTTTCTGTGAGAAGCTGGGTAGTGAATGCATGTACTTCTTGGAGTGCAGGCACGTGTACTGCAAAGCCTGTCTGAAGGACTACTTTGAAATCCAGATCAGAGATGGCCAGGTTCAGTGCCTCAACTGCCCGGAACCAAAGTGCCCTTCGGTGGCCACTCCTGGTCAGGTAAGTGTTTTACCCTGCTGATGGTTGCCTCCTAATTCTCTTTCACAACCAAAGACGTTCTCAGGAACTTCTTTGATAGGGTTCCTGGGGCAGTCTGAGGCCATGGAGCCAGCCCACAAGTCATTTCACTGTAGCCATTAAGAATGCTTTGGGGTGGGGGGGAGAATGCTTTGGTCTTAGTCAGCTGTTTAAAAAAATATAAATGTTTCTTTTGCTTGCCATGGAATGGGTAGTCCTAGTCAAGAATGAGTGTTAAAAAGATAATTTGCAGTAATTCTGGTGATGTACTTTGTATATATCTGCTAGGAGCCTGTCAGTCTTGGGGAATCACTGGCCTGTCTTTGTGTGAGGTTGGGATCTGAAGGGAACATTCTCTGGAATGATTAGCCAACTCTCTTTTTTTTTTTTTTTTAGCTTTTAGATTCAGGGGGTACACAAGCATATTTGTTACATGGGCATATTGTTTAGTGGTGGGGATTGAGTCTCAGGTGGCCCATTCCCCGATTAGCCAGCACTTTTACAGACTTTAGCATAAGTATAGCCTACTTTTTAAAAAAATCAACTTTATTAAGGCATAATTTTACTTATAAGCTATACATATTTAAATTATACAGTTTGCTTAGTTTTGACAAATGTGTAGACCCCCATAACCACCATCTTGGTCAAGATATAGATTGTTGCTATACTTATGTTAATTTTCAGATGAGAAGGAGGTTTTGGTTTATGTGCTCATCTGGTTTACGTCAGCATCCTAAGAATCTCCTCAGATTTAAAACTGGTTGTGGAATCAGCAGACCTGTAGTGCTTTGTATTTCCCTCCAGGTCAAAGAGCTAGTGGAAGCAAAGTTATTTGCCCGTTATGACCGCCTTCTCCTCCAGTCTACCTTGGACCTGATGGCAGATGTGGTGTACTGCCCTCGCCCGTGTTGCCAGCTGCCTGTGATGCAGGAGCCTGGCTGCACTATGGGCATCTGCTCCAGCTGCAATTTTGCCTTCTGTACCCTGTGCAGACTGACCTACCATGGAGTCTCTCCATGTAAGGTGACGGCAGGTACGTTGTAAATGTGTGAACTGAAACCCCCCATCCCTTGCCTGCCTTCCACTTTCTCCACCAAAGCCTTATGACTTCAGTTCTTCAATTTGGAAGTATTCATTCAACAGGTAGTTCTGTGTCAGTTACTGTCCTAGACTCTGGGGATACAGTAGTGACCAGAAGGGACAATCTCTGCCTTCACAGAACTTTATATTCTAGTGGGGAGACAGGCAAACAAAATAAGGACGTTAGGTGGTGGTAAGTGCCAAGGAGAAGAAAGAAATAGGCAGGAACGGAGTATGAAATGTTCTGAGGAAAAAGAACTTAGGATTTTAGTTAGGGAAACCCAGGGAAGACGCACTGACAGAATGTCTTAAGACTTAGAAAGTTAGGAACACCATACAGATATCAGGGGGGAGCATTCTAGGAGAAGGAATAGCAAAGTAAATTCTACCTCTGCACATATGGATCCTGAGTGGCAGGTGCAGGGCATCTAAGCCGCTGCTTCTATCTCCATGGTACCTGTGACTGATCTGTCATCAGATGTGTCTCACTGCACCCAGGGAGGCCTCAGAAGCTCATTCAACATGGTGCTTTAGAAAATTACCCTCTGTTGAAGTAGGCCCAGGGATGAAACCTGCTTGCCATTTCTTTTTTTCTTTTTGAGTCAGGGTCTCACTCTATTACTCAGGCTGGAGTGCAATGGCACTATCATGGCTCACATCCTCAACCTCCTGAGCTCAGTCAATCCTTCTACCACTGTCTCCTGAGTAGCTGAGCCTACAGGTGTGCACCACCATGTCTGGCTAATTTTTGGATTTTTTGTTTTTTTGTAGAGATGAGGTCTCACTATGTTGCCCAGGCTGGTCCTGAACTCCTGGGCTCAAGGAATCCTCCTGCCTTGGCCTCCCAAAGTGCTGAGATTACAGGTGTGAGCCACTGCACCCAGCCAAGAAGAAAGGCTGTTTGCCATTTCTGATCTAGATAAGGAATGGGAAATCAGGTTATTAACATCGATTTTTACTGGACTTTGTTGGCTTAGTCTTTCTCAGACCAACAGGGATGATGATAATAGCTATTTTATAGAATTTTATTTATTTATTTTTTTAAAATCAGAGTCTCACTCTGTCGCCCAGGCTGGAATGCAGTGGCACGCTCATAGCCACTGTAGCCTCGACCTGCTGGGCTCAGGTGATCGTTCCGCCTCAGCCTTCCAAATGGCTGGAACCACAGGCGCATGCCACCATGCTCGGCTGATTTTTTGATTTGCTATAGAAATGAGGTCTTGCCAAGTTGCCTAGGCTGGTCTCCAACTTCTAGGCTCAGGCAGTCCTCTCGCCTCTGCCTCCCAAAATACTGGGATTATAGACGTGAGCCACCACGCCTGGCTCATAGGGATTTTCTCATGATGAAGTAAACTAATACAGTGCTACTCAAAGTTATTATATGTGTTGTGCTGGTCTATGATGAGGTAAATACAGAACTTAAGAGGCAGAGTTAGAAACCTGAACGACTTCACAAAGTAATTTTATGTCAGTCAAATCTAATAAAAATGTAGGCTTGTACTTGTCTTTCATTTTTCGAATAATACATGTGCTCATTAGTCAGGCATAATGGTGCATGCCTGTCATTCTAGCTATTCAGAAGGCTGACGAGGGAGGATCTCTTGAATCCTGGAGTTCAAGATCACCATGGGCAACATAGTGAGACTCTGTCTCTACAAAAGTATGTATAAATAAATACATACATAAATCAAGCAAGCAAGCAAGTAAAATTGTTTGTGTTTTATAAAAGTATTAATCCTAGGCCTGGCATGGTGGCTCATGTTGTATGGCTCATGCTATGATCTCAGCACGTTGGGAGGTGGAGGCGAGAGGATTGCCTGAGCCCAAGACTTTGAGATCAACCTGGGCAACTTGGTGAGACCTGGTCTCTACAAGTCAAACAATTAGTCGGCATGGTGCTTACAGCTACTTTAGGGGCTGAAGTGGAGGGGACTGCCTGAGCCCAGTAGTTCAGGGCTGCAGTAGCCATGAGTATGCCACTGCACTCCAGCCTAGGCGACAAAGTGAGACTCTGACTCAAGAAAAAAAAGTATTGATCCTTATCATACTGGGAAGAAAAAACTGGTCCTTCACTATGAGAAGCAATGGGCTAGTACATGTAAAATGCAAAATGGTAACTATTAATATTATAGTTACTAATTGCTAATGTTAGCAGAGTGCCATTATTGCCAGAAAATATGCTGAGAGGAAAGAGTGGGTAGACAACTTGAGTCATGTTGGGCTGAGTCTTATAGAAGGTAAGGGCAGATGGGATGGAGAACTTACTGAAGTATACTGTAAGCCTTTACTTTTAGACTTCTGTAAACTTATCACTGCGTAACTACAGTATATATCAAGCGTATCATAACAGAGGACAAATTGGAGATGGGCTTAGAGCATCAACAAATATAGAATCTCCATATATACATAAAATATTATATAAAATATGAAATACTAAGAATTTTATTACTTTGAGAACATTAGAGCAATAACCTTTGTTCTTAAGATGTCTACGAACACAAATTTTAAAAAATTATTAGAGGGATAAAAAAATGACAAGATTAAGATCTGCTATATCAAATAGAAATAGGGAATAGGGCCATGGGATGCACAGCACAGAGAAAGGATTCATAGGTGAAGGTAGAGTGGAAACAGGATTCCGCCTCAGAAGATGTCCACTGCTTTATTAGACCGGCCTCTAATAATATATGGAAAATAAACTAATAACATGTCTAGAATGTTGCTGAGAGAGTCCTTAATTAATTGTGTTGAAAAAGTAAGATAATAGAGTTGTGAACAAAAGCCTTTTGTCTCCAAGTACAGCCTTTGGGAAGGGTTGCCTGTTTTGTTTAAGTGATAGAGCAGTAGAAGCCAGGCTGGAAAGTACCAAGCAAAAGCTTTTGTACCTGCCACAAAGCATAGTACACAGTGAGTGTAGGGTGGTATATTTCATTCACTGATTTTTTTTTTATTTAATCATATTTTTTATTTTAAAATTACGGGCTACAGTTAAGGGTTAGGTATACAAATATGCATCGTTCAGGCACCCTTATGGATAAGGGATGTCTCCCCGTTGATTTTTTTAATATGCAGAATTGAACAGTCAGCCTGTGTCCTTAAGCCAAGGCTGCCTTTGTATATTTGGTAGGCCTTGTTCCTTATCAGATAGTGAATGATGCTGACTTAGTGGAAAATCTGTGTCTGTTTCAACCTTTGTGCCTTTTAGATAAGTCAGTCTTTAACTGTACACTATTAGTTGCATAAACATATCAACATTAAGAAATCAAAACCAAAGGAAAAAAATAACTTATTATTCTACCACCTTTAGCAAATCCAACTCTTCTAGATGGAAGATTAATGATTTTTAGTCAGCATTGCAAAGTTAATTATCCGTTTCACTTTCTAGAGAAATTAATGGACTTGCGAAATGAGTACCTGCAAGCAGATGAGGCCAATAAAAGATTTTTGGAGCAGAGGTATGGTAAGAGGGTGATTCAGAAGGCACTGGAAGAGATGGAAAGTAAGGAGTGGCTAGAAAAGAACTCGAAGAGCTGCCCATGCTGTGGAACTCCCATAGAGGTAAACATTTGGGGACAGACTTGGAGGCAAAGAGACTTGCAAACATGTTATGATTGCCTCATGAGTCCATGTTCTGACTTAAGAAAACACAAGTTGGTATTTATTAAGCCTTTTTACTTGGAAGATGCAAATTTCACTACTAAATACTGTTATTGGCCTTAAATGCGTGTAGACTTCCCTTTCCAAAGTGCCTTCATACAGCGACAATTGTTCCCATATTTTATCCACCTCATAATTGAATGCGTTATAAGGAGGGCTTGCTAGAGCTACGGTCAACTCTTAATTCATCTATGTGATTAAAAAAAATCCAAATCTGACCTCTCTGAACTATTTATCCTGTTTAACTAATATACACTCAGGAAATGGAGACATTTTTTCATTAATCTGAGCCAAATTAATTAGACAAATCTATTGCTTCTTGACAAACTCTTAAATGTTTTAAAATCAAAATATATCTTTGCATTTGATGTTACTGTTCCAGTCCGTTATATCTGAACTTAACCTACTGGCAATTTCGTAGTTACCCCATGAAGGAAACTGGCATTATGTTTAACCACTTTTGACATACCCCATGATAGAGTGGAGCTCTTGATTCCAAATGTGTACTTAGGTTTATGTAAAAATGTAAAACTTAAACATATTAAATCCAAACATTTTAATATTAATCCTACTGTATGTTCCAGTTACATGTGTTTGATTTGTATCTATTGTTTATCAGAAGAGAATGTGCCAAGTGTCTAGTTGTAGGAACACCTGCTAAGTATTTTCTGTATTTTACTTGTAATATAAAGTAACAAGCATTAAATAGTTATCAGTGTGTTACTTGTATATCTCAATGCTGTGGAAGACAGAGGAGAGGATTAGGAGAATGTCGTCTGCATCTTTTTGGCATGTGCATTTCTCTTGTGTTTTTACAGCCCTCGTATGTTTCTCTTTCTATCCTTCCCACCAGAAATTAGATGGATGTAACAAGATGACATGTACTGGCTGTATGCAGTATTTCTGCTGGATTTGCATGGGTTCTCTCTCTAGAGCAAATCCTTACAAACATTTCACTGATCCCACTTCCCCGTGTTTTAATCGGTATGTATTTACAGAATTTCTTAGACTTAGCAGCAGTTTTTGGTACTTGATTTGCTGACCACAAATTCAGTGATTTACTTAAGTATTTGGACTTATTAGAGCATTCACTTATATATTTTCTCACATAAATAACTTTTTATATTATTTTTCTTGAAAATGAGTTTTAGAATGAGAATATATGCTATCTGGAAGTCTTTTTTTTTAATCCTCAACTATCTGTTTGTTTATTGAGTCAGAGTTTCACTCTGTTGCCCAGGCTGGAGTGCAGTGGCACAGTCATGGCTTACTGCAGCCTTGAACTCCTGAGCTCAAGCAGTCCTTCCTTCTTAGCCCCCAAGTAGCTGGGACTTCAGGTGCATACCACCATGACTGACTGATTTTTTAAATTTTTTTGTAGCGATGAGGTCTTACTATGTTTCCCAGGCTGGTCTTGAACCCCTGCATTCAAACAATCCTCCCACCTCAATCTCCCAAAATGCTGGGATTACAGGTGTGAGCCACTGCACCCAACCTTCTCAACTTTTTGTAGTGTTTTCAAACATACAGAAAATTGGAAAGGATAAGACTGTGAATAGCCAGGCTCGGTTGCTCAGCCTGTAATCCTGTGCCTTTGGGAGGTTGAGGTAAGTAAATTGCCTGAGACCGCGGGTTCGAGACCCGCCTGGGCAACTTGGCGAGACATCATCTCTACAGTAAATAAAAAATTAGCTGGGTGTGGTAGTGCGCGCCTGTAGTTCTAGCTACTTGGAAGGCTGAGGCGGAAGGATCGCTGGAGCCCAGCAGGTTGAGGCTGCGGGTGGCCGGGAGCGGCCCACTGCACTCCAGTCTGGGCGACAGAGTGAGACTCCAACTCAAAAAAAAAAAAAAAAAGACTATGAATAGTAGAATACCTTCCACCGAAATTAACAATTGGTAATCCTTTGCAATATATAAATAATTTTTTTTTTTTAATTGGAGTCTGTCACCCAGGCTGGAGTGCAGTGGCACGCTCATGGCCAACGCAGCCTCGACCTACTGGGCTCAGGCGATCCTTTCGCCTCAGTCTTCCAAGTAACTGGAATTACAGGCACGTGCCACCATGCCCAGCTAATTTTTTGATTTATTGTAGAGACGAGGTCTCGCCAAGTTGCCCAGGCTGGTTTCAAACCTGTGGGCTGAGGTAATTCTTTGCCTCCACCTCCCAAAGTGCTGGGATTACAGGCATGAGCCACTGCTCCCGCCCATATATTTCTTTTATTTAACTTTTTTGCTGAACTGCAAGTTAAGTTGGAGTTGTAATAATGCTTCAACTCTTAATATTTCCATGTTTCTCCTAAGATAAGAGAATGCTTCTATATAACTGCAGTACTTAAAAAAATTTAGTGATAATGGCATACTATCATTTAGTAAACACAACTTCTTTCTTTCTTTATTTCTTTCTTTCTTTCTTTTTTTAATTTTTTTTTTTTTTTTGAGTTGAAGTCTCACTCTGTTGCCCAGACTGGAGTGCAGTGGCCGCTCCCGGCCACCACAGCCTCGACCTGCTGGGCTCTGGCGATCCTTCCTCCTCAGCCTTCCGAGTAGCCGGAATTACAGGCATGCGCTACCATGCCCGGAAGATTTTTTGATTTACTGTGGAGATGAGGTCTCGCTGCCCAGGCGGGTCTCGAATCCACGGGCTCAGGCAATCCGCTCACCTCAGCCTCCCAAAAGCGTGGGATTACAGGCTGAGCCACCGAGCCCGGCTAAACACAACTTCTTTAAAACTTACCCATTATCCCTAAAAATATCTTTTAAAGCTATTTTATTGCACCAGGATTTAAGCAAGTTCTGTCTCTTTAGTCTCAATACAGAAAGTGTAGCTTACTTTGTGTGTGTGTGTGTTGAGGGGAACATTTACTGTCTGAAGAGTCCAAGCCAGTTGTTCTATGTAGTGTCTTACCTTATAGAGTTTTGTTTGTGGTGTCTTTTAGCTTGTTTCTCTATCCTCTCTGCTGTAAACTGGAAGTTAGGTCTAGACTGAAGTTTGGTTTGCGTTAGAGTCACACTTTGACAAGAATGCTTCTTGAGGTGTGATGTGCACTTCATATTGTGCACATCAGGAGGTCCCTCATGTCAGGCTGTTCCTCTGTTTGTGTGATGCTCAGTTCTGGTATGTGCTTGATTGTAAAGGCAAGTTTTCCTTTTTGGTATCTGAGTAATCTGTGGTGTGATTCCTTGGCATAGTGTGAATATCTTATTCCCAGCAGCTCTCCACTTTAAGCATCAGATAATGATCTTTATTAATAGGTAGGTGACTGTAGCGTTGCCTATATTGGTGTTATGAGAATTTTTTATAAAGATAAATTAAAGAAAGAAGCCTTGCCCATTGAAAATTCTGATTCTACTATTGGAAATCTGGTGTTGGAAATTGCATACATTTTAGGTAACATAAGGGAAGGAAGACAAATTGGCAACTACAAAATGGTCTACAAATGAAGGGCTCAGGGATTGAAGATCGAGAGAGTGGAGGTGTGAGCATGTAATCGAGTTACAGGTTTGGAAGGAGTCCAGCTTCTTCTAGGTTGCCTAACCTCCGTCGTCTTGGCCGACTCTTTATATTGCATACACTCTCGGTGGTTTATCCTTGTATATTGTATACCCCCCTGTTGTTTATCCTTGGCCCTGGAGAGTCTGTCTGGATCCTAAGGGCTGTTCTTATAAACTTTAAGGCAGCTTTTTCAGAGAGACCCAGATTTCAGCCTTCCTCAGTGGAGCCATTAAAGGAGAAGAAAAGATACACAAAGATATTATTAGAAGAGTACAAAAAATGTTTTTGAGAGAAGAAAAAGTAAATTGTATTCTGTCTCATCCAAGTGCATAAAAATGTACCTTATTTTATGCTTCCAGGTTGTTTCATGCTGTGGATGTTAATGGAGATATTTGGGAAGATGAGATTGAAGACTAGTTAACTCCTGCTCAAGATATGGAAGTGAAATGGTTTGCCCTAATCTTTTGTTGAGTACACAAAACAATCTTGCAGGATATTTAGGGTACCATTCGTTCACTCTTCATGTGTTGAAGATAAGGAAGAACAAGGTTTATAGTTTCATGTGGTACTACTGATTAAGGCACATTCACATATTTTTTAATGTAACATAAATTGAGAAAAAGTATAAGCCAAAGGTTCAGAAAATGAAACTACAGAATATTAAATATTATTATGTGCTCAAAGTTCTGAATAGTTAAAAATTAAGTATTTCTTTTCTTCCCCAAGCTTTAGGTAAGGAGAAGAGAGGTCGAGAGTTAAATTGACAGGCCCTTTTGTCTCTAAGGTGCATCCCTCTGAGACATTCTGCTGGAGCGCCCTCGGTGCAACTCCTCACAGCTGGGGTGGGCAAAAGCCTTATGAAAACTGTACTGAGGGTCTCCTCTCGTTTAGTCCATGTTACATTCCTTCCAACCTAAATTTCTGCCAAGTTCTCTTTGGAGGGAGTCCTTGACTTTATAACTGACTGGATGGTCCAGTGTCATTTTGATCTACTGCTTTTCAGAATAGAAATTTATAATTATTTAAAAAATATTTTTAATACCCCCAAAACTGTGGGTCACTTGATATTTATTTAGTGTATATAGTCCACTGGTTTTAGGCCAGGTCTAGACTTTAGTGATTCTGACTCAGAAGAATTTCCATTCTATTCCACTTTCTGTAGAGCCTTTGGTCCCACACGCTCTCCTTTTAAACCTTGTCCTATCTTCTGTTGGTGAGGACAGTTTTTATATTCCAGTAGCATGTTTTTATTTCCTCTGCTGGAATAGGAGAAAGCCTAATATATTCCCAAGCTGAAGGTCCTTGAATTATCTGCATTTTGAACCTGCCCACACCACTGTAGTTCCATTCCCAACTTTCTGAATTCTTTTTAAAGGTCTTCTCTAACAAGCTCTGGGAATTTGACTTCCTACCTTTTTGTTGCAGCAGCAGTGTTTTGGATGATAATTTTGGATTGATACCTAGATCCCTGTTTCTGGGTTTTGTTGATTTTTTGAAAAATTGTCTTTCCTTATGGTTTGGTGAGTGGCTTGGTAGCAAAATAAGATTTTTTGGAAAAGAGGACAGAAGAATTGAACTGCAGCTTGTGAACATGTTCCTTTTTCCTACTTTGTCACTGAAATTGAGGAACCACTTTTACTGTTTTAGGTGTGTATGTCCAAAGAGTCAGTAAGGACTCTGTTTCTGGATTGTCAATGAGGATGCTTAATCTTAAAAATAAAAATGATTTAAAAATTCATCTTATAATTAGAACAGAATTGCTGCTATTTGTTCTGTTGCCAAGGCAACTGATCATGTTTTAAAACTGTTTGGCTTATAACATATTCTTAAAGTAAGAAGAAAAAAGGCACGGAATGCCTCCTCTTTTGCCTGGGCTATGACCAAGCATAGAGCTTAGGGCTCATATTTTGTTTAAGCTAGATAGTTTTCATGGACTTCCACTCAGGACATTTTGTATAAAAACTGATGTTAATTTAAACAATAAGTTTTAGGTAAGAGATGGAAATTAAAACAATTAGTTATATAGTATGTACTTCAGAAGGGTGACTTCTAGGATTGAATAGGAGTTCAATTCATATTTTTTTTTCCCGGTATTAATCACTCAAGCTCTTTAGTTCAGAAGCTAGTTGATATTTGCTAGAGATCATTGTATTTTAAACTATTGTACATATGTTGATGACATCATGAAAGTAGAAAAGAAGCCTTTATAATATACTTTTTTTTTTTTTTTTGAGTTGGAGTCTCACCCACTCTGTCGCCCAGACTGGAGTGCAGTGGCCGCTCCCAGCCACTGCAACCTCGACCTCCTGGGCTCCGGCAATCCTTCCGCCTCAGCCTTCCAAGTAGCTGGAACTACAGGCGCATGCTACCACACCCGGCTAATTTTTTTATTTATTGTAGAGATGAGGTCTCGCCAAGTTGCCCGGCGGGTCTCAAACCTGAGGGTTCAGGCAGTCCACTCACCTCAGCCTCCCAAAGGCACAGGATTACAGGCTGAGCCACCGAGCCCAGTTTATAACATACTTTAATTAAAGAAATGGGGCCGGGCTTGGTAGATCAGCCTGTAATCTCAGCGCTTTGGGAGGCTGAGGTGAGTGGATTGCCTGAGCCCGCAGGTTCGAGACCCACCCGGGCAATTTGGCGAGACCTCATCTCTACAATAAATCAAAAATTAGCCAGGGGTGGTAGCGTGCACCAGTAATTCCAACTACTTGGAAGGCTGAGGCGGAAGGATCGCCGGAGCCCAGCAGGTCGAGGCTGCGGTGGCCGGGAGTGTGCCACTGTCCTCCAGTCTGGGTGACAGAGTGAGACTCCAACTCAAAAAAAAAAAAGAAATAGAAGGATTTTTTTTTTCACTTATGAGTTTGAAACACAACACAGGTATTTAGTGTTTAGTCTCAAAGACTTGTTTGTTCACCTAAGTATGTGTTTCTTCCTTAGGTACAAATTCTTAATTTTAACAAAGACAATATAGCTTGTAAAGTCTTATTTGAGGCTTGAGTTATGAGCTAATTTTAAGATGGCATAGTTTTGCTAGAGTACTTTTGTCTCTGAGTAAAAGGAAAGATTTGGGTAACTCCCCAAATGCCCTGTGAAACAAACGAGTTTGTGGAAGGTTGCAGGGTCAAGAAAGTATGTCATAGAATGAAGAGCTTTGTACCTAGCTTAATTTCATGAAAGCCTTTTTCACAAGTGAGCTGAGATTTGCCATAAAATGACATGAGCCTCCTGGGTCCTTTTGGTGGGAGTTTGAAGAGGCTGTGTTTCTTGATTTTTATATATAAAATGTTTGAGTCTAGATCTGATAAATGAAAAAAAGCTACCAAATAACTTTTTTTTAAAGTCAAAATAGAGACTCTGTGACATTTCAGACTTGTCATTGAACTAACTTCAGGGCCTGCCTTTGTGAATTGAGATGTATCTTGTTTCTTTTCTTTTTTTTTTTTTTTTGAGTTGGAGACTCCCACTGTCGCCCAGGCTGGAGTGCAGTGGCATACTCACAGCCACTCCAGTGTTGACCTGCTGGGCTCCAGCGATCCTTCCACTTCAGCCTTCCAAGTAGCCCTAACTACAGGCACATGCTACCATGCCTGGCTAATTTTTTTTGATTTATTGTAGAGACAAGGTCTCACCAAGTTGCACGGGCTGGTCTCGAACCCTCAGGCTCAGGCAATCCACTCACCTTGGCCTCCCAAAGTGCTGGGATGACAGGCTGAGCCACTGAGCCCAGCCTCATTCATTTTTTAAAAGAAACTTTAAATTTTAGATTTACAGAAGAATTGCAAAGATAGTACAGTTTCCACATACCTCACACTCAGTTTCCCCTATTATTAACATCTTTACATTAGTATGGCACATTTGTCATATTAATGAGCCAATCAGTATTGTACATTATTATTCACTGGCATCCATACTTTATTTCATTTTCCTTAGTTTTTTCCTAATGTCCTTTCTCTGTTCCAGGATCCCATTCAGGCTACCATATTATCGCATTTAATCATTGTGTCTCCTCAGGCTCCTCTTGGCTGTCACAGCTGTCTCATCTGTTCTCTTTGTTAGTGTTATATACACATTCATATCTTGAGGTGCCTAAATTGATTAGGAACTGAAAAATCTTTCTTGAAACAGACTATTTAACCCTAGCAGGCTCAGCAAATTAATGAAATTATTTTTGATTGAGGTATCTTTGTAGCTTTAATCATTTGTTTCTCAGCATGCTTCTCTGACTGTGTGTGCAATTTTAGGCTGTTTACCTGTTCTGGTAATTTTCCTGCTCAGCTTCATGAACAAATCAGGTCAGACGTGGTGGCTCATGCCTGTAATCCCAGGTGGGAGGATCACTTGAGGCCAGGAGTTCCAGATCAGCCTGGGCAACATAATGAGATCCTGTCTCTATCATTACAAAAATAAAATAAGAAAAAAAATAAACACTGTACAAGTTGATCAGACAGACTATTCTGAGTCAGCTGGACCCACAAGGCTTTGCACTGGTGTGAGAGGATTAGCCTGAGATCTATACTGAATTTTTTTTTTCTTTTTTTTTAGTTTGAGTCTCACTCTGTCACCCAGGCTGGAGGGCAGTGGCACACTCCCGGCCATTGCAGCCTCGACCTGCTGGGCTCTTGCAATCCTTCTGCCTCAGCCTTCCAGGTAGCCGGAGCTACAGGTGTGTGCTACCACACCCCACTAATTTTTGATTTACTGTAGAGATGAGGTCTCATCAAGTTGCCTGGGTAGGTTTCTAACCTGTGGGCTCAGGCAATCCTCTCGCCTTGGCCTCCCAAAGTGCTGAGATTACAGACTGAGCCACCGAGCCTGGCCTCTACTAAATATTAAGTGTGTTGCATGGACGCATCCCTTCTGGTTGAGCTGGCGTACATAGGACAGGCTCAGAAGCCATGTTCCCAAACCTGTGGCATTGTCAACAAGGTCACTTTTTTTTTGGTAGTAGAGTGTTCTAGTTTACATTAGAAGTTCCTCAGTTTTAGTTTTCTGTCAAGAGTAGCGAGAGATAGTCAAACTGGTTCATCATAAAGCTATTCATATGACTGCTTGCTGTGAAAGGGAATTTCAAAATTTTGACTGGAATTTGGGTCTCCCAGGGATTAACTTTGTCATAAGCATTACCAGCAGGTGGCAGCAGTTCCCATGTTATAAAAATACATGGTTAAGATGGGAATAATAGGTTGTTTTGTTACAGAAGCAGATTTAATTTCTTCCTTATTGTATTTCATTGGAGTCAGTTTTATACCTTGGTAGGCAGAGTGGTATCTAACAGTACCAGCAAGGCAGGAACAGTAGTATCACCTGAAGCTTTAAGCCACTTGCAACTGTACTTGAACCATAGGTGACATCTTAGGCAAATGTCACGTAGCAAAGTGTCACTCCTGATGGTAGCACTTACCTTCAACCACTGAAGTAAGGAAATGAAGAGACTGTCCTTGGAATTCATTAAGTGAATGAAGCTCCAAAGTAGGACCCAGGGCTTGTAATACCAGGGTGTCCTCAGGTGCTGGTCAGTGTAGCCAGGATGCTCCCTAGACTTTAGCTTAATGAGAACTATCAGACCAGGCTGAGCGTCTGTGGCCACAAAGTTGGCTACAGGACTTTAGGGCTGTTCTTAACAAAATTTGAGCAAGTGTTATGGTCACTACCAGCGTTCAACACCTGTATCTAAAGTTCATTCAGTTCCTCAGGCTGTCTGAAGAGTTACCCACGCCGAGGATTCCCATGTTTCTTTAAGCCAGAGGATGCTTTGGAGAAGAGCATATACTGAAAACTTAATGAGATTCGATGCTGAAGGTGCCAAGTCCAAAGTCAGCACAGTTACTTTTCCTTGCTTGAATTCCTTTTCCCCCTTCATTATAAAACCAAAAAAATAAAAAAAAACTAAGCTTACACTAATACAACATAAATAAATACATATACATTTTAGAAGTGATTATGTGTCTTCTTTCCCATTCTACTTTTCGCAACCTCTTGTGTTTTCTAGAATAATTCATGTGCACACCCTGCAACGATCCTTACTCTTTTTCTAAGTGCTAAGAATGTGGCTGGAGGCCAGGTGCGGTGGCTCAAGCCTATAATCCCAGCACTTAGCACTTTGGGAGGCCGAGGTGAGGGGATTGCCTGAGCCACAGGTTTGAGAACAGCCTGGGCAACTTGGCAAGACCTCATCTCCACAATAAATTAAAAAATTAGCCGGGCACGGTAGCACGCACCTATAGTTCTGGCTACTTGGAAGGTTGAGACAGAAGAATCACCCGAGCCCAGCAGGTCGATGCTGGGATGGCCATGAGGGTGCCACTGCACTCCAACCTGGGCAACGGAGTGAGACTCCAACTCAAAAAAAAAAAAAAAAAAAAGAATGTAGCTGGAAATAAAACAGACATAATCTCCCTGCCCTGTGGAACTTAAATTCTGGTGGAAGGAGAGAGACACTTAGTAAACTATCTGGTTGGTCAGAAGCTAGGTTCCGTGGAGAGAATGGGAGCTGGGGGAGGGGGCAGTGTTGGCATTTTGAAGTGTGGAGAGGATTTCATCAAGACAACACCTAAGCAAAGGCTCAGCGGTGTGGGAGCGAGCCTGGTGAACACCTGGGAGGCAGAGTCAGCCAGGGCTCCAGGACAGCATGACAGCACAGTGCTGCTGAGGAAGAGAAAGGGGGTGTGAGTGATGGTGCTGCCAGTTGGGACTGTGGCCTCTAGTCAGATGGGGAGCTTTGAGCAGAGAAGTGGTGGGATCTGACTTGTGTGTAGGGGAGAGAGCACGGGTGGAAACAGACCAGTGAGGAGGCCCTTTGCAGAAGCTCAGGTGAGAAGTGCAAGTGGCTTGTAACCATGTGCCAGCAGTTGGAATAGTGAGAACTGGGTAGAATCTGTACTTACCTTGGAGGGAAAACTAACAAGATTTGCTGATGGATTGGATACAGAATATGAGAGAGTGAGGCATCAGGATTGACTTCTAGACATTTTTGTCTGCACAGTTGAGATGGAGAAACCTGCAGGTAGCACAGATGTGTGGGTGAAGAGCAGGAATGTAGTTGTGGACAGATGAGTCTGAGACACCTGGGAGTTATCCCGGTGGAGATGACAGGTAGGCAGTTGAGTACTCTTATCTGGAGTCTAAAGGATTGATTCAGGCTAGAGATAAAAACATGGGAGTCAGTGTGTAGAGGGCATTTAAAGCATCTCCAAATACCTACATGAGATTACCAAGAGAGTGAGTTGTATGTAGAGAAAGGTCCGAGGACGGGGCCTTGGGTCACTCCAGATGCTAAGAGGTCAAGGAGATGAGGATGAACCAGCAAAGGAGACAGGCCAGTAAAGTAAGGAAACCAGCGTGTGATGTTTTAGATACCAAGCTGAGTTTGCAGGAAGGAGTCAAGTGTGTTAGATGCTGCAAACAGGCCATGTAACATGAGCTCTATTAATTGACTTGAACCATCAGTGTTGAGGTCTCAGGATTTTGATAAGTGCTGCTGCACTGGAGGGCAGTTGGAAATCTGGCATGTGTCTGAGACAGAATAGGGTGTCCTCATAACAAAAAAAAACTGAACAAAGTGAAAACCAACAACCTTGCTGATATAATATCCATCAGAGAATTGAGGTCACGGGGTAAACCTTTACCACAAAAACAGAGACAAGAAAATACAGACCAGCTCATTTAAAGCAGAAGCTGCTGGAACCAGGAACTGGGATCTAGGTGAATTTCTTCTGGGGGCTAAGGATGGACTAGCTTGAAAGTTAAAAACTGGGAGCTAGTCTAAGGGGCCCCACACTTTGGTAGGTTTTGCCTCAAGGAGACCCACTAGGTTCTCACTGCGAACATGACAGAAAAACTTCCCTTGTGCTTTGGACAGGGGTAGGGGAAAGCAACCATTGTGAAATATATCCAAGAAGAATGTAGCCCCACACTTTCTGTTCTCCATGGCATCCTCAGGGAAAACTACTTGCTAGAGCCTTCTCTGACCTGGGGGAAGGCAATTAGATGGCTCAAGCTGCCTCTAGCCTACCTGACTCACATAGGAGGTAAAAAAAAAAAAAAGGATTAGGAAACACTTCTGGAGGTCACAGTGCAGGGACTCTAAACCACTAAAGAAAAATAAAGACAAGCCTTAATCATAGGATTATAGAATGCTTCTACAGCCCATCAGTAGGGTTCAGGGTCATGGCTGTGGCTCACAACCAAGAGAGATGCAAGTCACATTCTATTTTAAGAAAGAATTTCTATGGAAACGCACAGACTACAGCAGAGACAAAAACAAGGGCACTGAGGAAAACAAGCTCACACACCTACAGCTGCAGCCAACGTTGAACACAGCCTGTTTGTCAGATAAACACCCAGCCTCACACTAACGGCCTGCTCACCTTGGGTCCTATTACCTAATGTGTCACATCTGGCTTTCAGTGAAGAAGCACAAGGCATGCTAGAAGGGAGGAAAGGGAAGAGAGAAAGTGGGCCTCAGCCCCAGACTCAGGAGTGGAGAGGCTTTGGAGTTAGCAGACTGGAATTTTAAATACCTGTGACGGATGTGCTGAGGTCTCAGAGGTGAACAATACAACATGCAAGAACAGTGGGCAATATAACTGAGAGACGAAAACACTTAGAATAAAAAAGAGATGCCAGCAATAAACACTAACAGAGATGGTTGCCTTGGATGGGTACATCAGTAGACTGAACACAGCCAGGCAGGACTCGGTGAGCTTGAAGATTTGTCAGTGCAAACTTCCAAACTTAAATGTAAAGATATGAAAACAAAAACAACAGGCTATCCGAGAACTGTGGGACAATGACATAAGGCATAACCATGCGCAATGGGAACACAGTAGTCCCCTTATCCACAGTCCGCTTGCCACAGTTAACTGTAGCCCCAAGGTAGGTGAGTACGGTACAGTAAGATGTTTTGAGAAAGAGGCCACATTCACATAACTTTTTTTTTGGATTTAGGTTCTCTGTCACCCAGGCTGGAGTGCAGTGGTACAATCATGACTCACTGCGGCCTCAGCCTGCTGGGCTCGGGTGACACCCTGTGCTGGCCTCCTGAGTAGCTGGTACTACAGGCACATTCCACCACACCTGGCTAATTTAAAAAAATTTTTTTTGTGGAGATAGCTTGCTGTGTTGCCTAGGCTGTTCTCTTAACTCCTGGGTTCAGACCGTCCTCCCACCTTGGCCACCCAAAGTGCTGGGTTACAGGTGTGAGCCACTGCGCTCGGCCATATACTTTAACAAAAAGTATATTCTTGTTATTCTATTGTGTTGTTGGTGATTGCTATTAGTCTCTTCCTGTGTCTAAGGCATAAATTACATAAATGTATCATAGGTACGTATATCTAGAAATAAACAGTGTCTAAGGGATCAGTACTACAGTGGTTTCAGGCATCCACTGGGGGTCTTGGAACATACCTGCAGCAGATACGACTGTACCAGGAGAGAAAGAGTGGGAGAGATTAGAGTCAGAGCATAGGTAACTCCAGAAATGTTGCAATAAAGGAGATCAGAGAAGTGAGGCTGTAGGAGGCGGCAAATGGGTTTTGTTTTTATATCTTACATTTTTTTGTAATTTTTTTTTTTTAGAGACTTACTCCCACCCAGCCTGTGGTGTAGTGGTGTGATCATAGTTCATTGTAACCTTCAGTTCCTGGGCTCAAGTGATCCTCATGCCTCGGTCTCCCAAGTAGCTGTAACTAACACATGTGCCCCACCACATCAAGCTAATTTTTTATGTTTCTGTAAAGACAGGGGTCTTACTATATTGCCCAGGCTGGGGTGCAGTGGCACAATCATAGCTCACTGTAACCTCCAATTCCTGGGCTCAAGCAGTCCTACTGCCTTAGCCTCCCGAGTAGCTGGATCAACAGATGGGCACCACTGCACCCAGCTAACTTTTAAATTTTTTTTGTAGATACAGGGTCTTGCTGTGTTGCCTAAGTTGGTCTCAAATGCCTGACCTCAAGCTGTCCTCTGATCTTAGCCTCCAAAAGCACTGGGACTACAGGTGTGAGGCACATGCCCAGCTATCTCTTGCTTTGCATGTTGGCAGAAATGGTTCAGGTGAGGAGAACTTGATGCTGCAGGTGAGGGGAATTTTGTAAGAGAGGATGGGCTCAACAGCAAGGGGGTGTGGCTCAGCCCAGGAACAGGCAATAGGAGATGGCAGTGTGAGCAGGGCTGGCCCACGGGTGTGTGATGGCGGGACCTGATGGACACCTGACTGCTTCTGTTGTCAAGGTCATCAGCTGAGAGAAGAGCTGGGGCGGAGGGGACCTACGAATGTCTTCGAGGAGACTAAATGGACTGGGTGTGACGATGAATATAGCAGTTGCCAGTGTTAAGGGCTTCCTTGAGGGCCGTTATTGTGTTTTACTTGCCCTCCATGATGACAACACGCAGAGTCCTACCATGATGTGTTCTTACTGGAAACTTACCCATGCTTCACAAGTCTCATCGCAGGGAGGATTTTGGTTCGCAGGAAAGAAGTATCTCATTTGCAAAGTCCGATCTCAGTAGGCCAGTTGGCTGATCCATGATCATGTAACACGCAGCTGTGTCCCTGGTTAGCAAGGATGGTCACTGCTCTTGGGGAGAACTATCAGGCTGACAGTTGCAGAGCCTTCTGGATAGCAAGGGCCTGCTAGAGGGTGGGACATAGCAGTGTTTGACAGGGCCTGCCTTCACAGAGCTCACCTGTAGAGGCAAACGACACATGCGTCTGGTGGGCAGTGGCCCTGAGAACAGCACGGGGCAAGACAGGGGCATGTGCTTTGCGTTGGAGGGTCAGGGACACCCTCTGGTAATGACATCTGACAAGCTGAAGGAAGGGAGACAGTAGGCCACAGGAGAAGGGTGGGTCAGGCTCTCCACCCACCCCTACTCTATAGACAGATGTGCTTATAGAAGGCAGACAGGTCGGGCATGGTGCCTCACGCCTATAATTCCAGCACTCTGGGAGACTGAGGTGAGAGGACTGCCTGAGCCCATGGGTTCAAGACCAGCCTGGGCAACTTGGCAAGACCTCATTGCTACAATAAATCAAAAAATTGGCCAGGCATGGTGGTATGTGCCTGTAGTTCCAGTTACTTGGAGGGCTGAGGTGAAAGGATCCCCTGAGCCCAGCCGGTCAAGGTTGCAGTGGTCATGAGTGTACCATTGCACTCCGGCCTGGGCGACAGAATGTGAGACTCCAACTCGACTCAAAAAAAAAAAAAAGGCAGACAGGTGACGCCCATGGGTGTCAGCACTCTGCCACTTATACTAAATGTAATAAAATGGTAAACATGTTCTCTCTGCTCTTCCTGAAATGCAACTCTGCGTACACTTCATCCTACCTTTTCCCTTTCTGAGTATCCAACTTGCTGTTTTACAAATTCAACTTGTTCCAGTCAACTGTATTTTATTTTTTTCCTAATGTTACAAGCTAGGACCAATCAGCTAGCTGTATTTAATATTTCCTTTTTGATCAAACCGTCACAACCTGGCCAATGTGAATCCCATTTAATTGGCCATTTTGTCCTCTCAGCAATGCCTCAGACATTTTTTAAAAACAATCTTGGCCAGGCACAGTGGCTCACGTCTGTAATCCCAGCACTTTGGGAGGTGGAGGTGAGAGGATTGCCTGAGTCCAGGGATTTAAGACCAGCTTGGGCAACTTGGCAAGACCTCGTCTCTACAGGAAATCAAAAAACTAGCTGGGCATAGTAGCGCGCACCTGTGGTTCCAGCTACTTGGAAGGCTGAGGTGGAAGGATCTACAGAGCCCAGCAGGTCGAGGCTGCGATGGCTGGGAGCATGCCACTGCACTCCAGCCTGGGCAACAGAGTGAGACTTCCACTCAAAACAAAACAAAACAAAAATCCTTCTTCCAACTTCTACTTGTACTTCCTTAATTGGTAATATTGACCTAAGATAGTCCATTAATTCAAAACAAAACAAAGCAAAACCCCTGAATTGTCTTTCCCTATCCCCTGCAGTTTTCAAATCCCTCATCAGAAACCTTCTCTTCTAGGCCAGGCTCAGTGGCTCAGCCTGTAATCCCAGCACTTTGGGAGGCTGAGGCAAGTGGATTGCCTGAACCCACAGGTTCAAGACTCACCTGGGCAACTGGCGAGACCTTGTCTCTACAATAAATCAAAAATGAGCTGGGCGTGGTAGCGCATGCCTGTAGTTCTGGCTACTCGGAAGGCTGAGGCGGAAGGATCGCCGGAGGCTGGCAGGTCGAGGATGCAGTGGCTGGAAGCATGCCACCACACTCCAGTCTGGGTGACAGAGTGAGACTCCAACTCAAAAAAAAACAGAAACAAAAAAAGAAACCTCTTCCTAAGAACTGTATCCTTGTCTGGCTCCCAGTGCAGCCAGAATGTGACAGACTTTTGCTCATCTGTTATTGCGGCCCTTTTTCACATATGGGCTTCATTTCCCCAAAATCTTTGTGTTACTTCCACCCTGATGACTGAAGAAGAGACCAGAAGCCTGCTGTGCCCGCGGGCTTCCTGCTAGCTTAGGACTGTGAGGCTTTGCTCACCAGCCGTTCCTAGAACACACAAGATACCAGACCAGACAACCTGCTGAAACGCGGGGCTCGAAATCTACAAATGACTCATTTTATGGAAAATATTGAATTTAATAGAAAATATCACATTGTAAACAAGTCCCTTGATCCATTAGCTTAAAACAGGATGACAGCACAATCATGTATAAAAGCTAGAAACAAAACACTGGTACCAAATGCAGCCCTCACAGAGAGGCCTGAGCCAGACTCTGGAAGATAATTCCCGGAAACAGTCGCTTCAAACAGGCACAAAGAGGGAGGCGGCGGCATGGGCTCCACCAGGCTTCAGAGTAAAGGAAGGCAGAGCGACACAGCTTGGGAGCAAGGGGGGAGGACAAAGGGGCAGAGGCGGTCTCTCCTGATGTTCTGAGTATGCCTGAGGACCCGCAGAGCAGGATGTTGTAAGTGGGGCATCCAACGTGTCATCTTGGCACTTAACTCCCAGGAAGCAGGGGGACACAATACTCGGGTGCTGCGACTAAAGCCACACCTGGGCTGCATGCCCAGCCCATCGCCTAGGCTGAACACTGCGACGGAGCCAGCACCTGCTGCCCCAGGGGCCTCCTGCTCACTGGCGAGTAGTAAAAGAGGGGCCACCCAAGTCCTCAGTGGGGAAAGAGCTTCCACTTGCTCCTCCTGGTGCTGAAGGGCCCTGGGGGACAGAAGCTGGAGTGGCTGGGCCCCTGGGGCTCTGGATTTATCCGTAAATGCCACCTCTTTGGCTCCACCCCCCGCAAATCCTCCCCCAAGGACTCCTCCCAGTTCACAGAAAGGCCGGCTGGCTGTGAGAGAGAAAGAAGGGCAGGCCGTTGTCTCTCCAGGGCACCTGCTATGACCAGAGGGTCGGCTACTTTGCACTCACTTTAGACACTGAGAGTCTGGGCCTTAGCCTGGAATGGTGACTCCTGAGGAAGCAGCAGGCCTGTGTGAGAGGCCTCAAGACTCCCAGAGCAGTGGAGTGAAGCGGACATGAGCCCCTGACACCCTCCCCTGAGAATCAGTGCACGCAGAACAGAAACACCCGGCGAAGTGTGTCATACCCGTGAACAGGAGCCGTGGCAGAACAGTGAAACAGCCCTAGCCTGGGCTTGGCAGATGTCAAAATGATGGAGGACATTTTTCAGAGACTTTTTCTGATTAAATTACAGCAAATCATTCTCTCTGTAGCTAAACTCCATGACTCAGCGCCTAGCCTCATAGCCAAGAACAGTAAGTTCACCCACTTATCTGGAGTAACCACACTGAGTTAAAGAAATACAGTTCTGCTATAAAGACAATTTCCAGAAAGACCCGCCTGCCTCTATGAGGTATTTGATGCCAGGGCCCAGCACAGGCTAATCGCTGTATGGTTTCTTAGAAGACTGGCTTTTTTCAGTTTCTTTCTCTTTGATACTGTACAAGGGGTCCACCAGCTTGTTGTGAACAAGCATTAAACCTACAAAAAATTAAAAACAAAAAGTAGTTGATACAGGTGGTAGCAAGTGTTCCACAGTTACCAACAGTAACATCTAGGAGCTCTCAAACTATGTCCAGAGACTTGACTCTTTGTTTGCTCTGTGACCCCCAAATTATAGACACCCTAGGAGCAGGAAAAGAGTCTTATTCCCAGTGAGTGGAAGGTGCATGGAGCTTTTCTAAATTCAGTCACTATGGGAGCTGGCTACTTACAGGTTAACCTTTGCAGCAAAGAACAAGTTCCTATTTCCCTACTTAGTAAAGGAGGATGTTCACCCACGTTTACTTCAAGCAGCAAGTAATCCCTTCAAGGTTAAAGCAGTAAGGAGTTCAGAGGGGAACATCCGTGTGAGATCTGGGGGACACCCAAAGCAAAAAAAAGAAAGAAAAAAAATGCTGGGTGTGGTGGCTCACACCTGTAATCTCAGCACTTTGGGAGGCTGAGATGAGAGGACTACTTGAGCCCAGAAGTTGGGGACCAGCCTGGGTGACATAGCAAGACCTTGTCTCTAAAGAAAAGGAAGAAAAAGAAAGATCTGGGGCTACGCCGAGGCTCCGTGCCACTGTGAGCAGGTCACGACAGCCCCACTCAGCCCGGTGCTTCCCTTCCTCCTCCTCAGAGCAAACACATCTCCAGTACTGGCCCCTTGCAGTCACGGTGGGAGAGAGGTGACTGTGCAGCGTGGGGCAGCCAGGTGTGATTCTCCCTGAGCCCGCAGCTGTGGATGCCTCACTCCCAGCACATCCTGGGCCTGACACCTGGCCGGGACCCACCCCTCACCTTTGAAGTACTTGACAGTCTTCACTTTCAGCTCCAAGGTGGCATCTTCGTCACATACAAACACGGTGCGCGGATGCTGCTGGAAGGCAGACACGGTCCACATGTGGTTCACGCCCTCCTCGATGGCCTTGTACAGAGCAAAGGCCTTGTGGGCCCCTGTGATGAGGATCATCACCTGGGGATCAGAAGACACACCGTGGCAGAGGGAGAAGCCCAGACCCCCAGGTTCTAGCCTGCCCAGGCGGCTGTGAGGGTCACTGTCTCCGCATCACATGCCAGGGGCCGCAGGCCCCACACACTCTTCATCACACAGGCACCCTGAGGCGGGCAGCAGCCCTGTCCCCACACCCAGGGACGAGGAGATGGGCTCAGGGGCTCAGTGGCTGGCTCGAGATCATCTGTCACCTCAGAGCCCGTGCTTGGGGCCACCCTGTGACAGTGCCTTCGGGCTTCTTTGACGATGACAGTGAACAGTGCCGTGCAAAAGCACACCTTGGCTCCCAACCATGGGTGACTTTTCACGATCCCCCTTTGTGAAAGAAGGGTCCCAATCTGCACCTCCCAAAAGAAGGCTTTGGAAGCGATGGCAGGAGTTTCTGTAGGGCCTCTAATGTCACATCCCTTAATCTGGTCATTTTCAGTTCACAGCGTTAAACCTACTAATTAGTGTGACTTGGGGTCATGCTTTTTGTTTACATGAAACAAAGGCAAAGACTCCACCTAACAGTTGAAATAGCAAGAACATAAGCGGCCCGTAGAACTCAGCTCTATGCAAGGGCAAGAAGAGAGAGAGGAGAAGAACTCAGCTTTATAGATTTCATTTCAATCCACTTGTACCATGGGGTAGTGTACAAGTGGATACCAGTGGTCGTGCACATCCCTTCTTAACGATGAGGACGCACAGGCATAGAACGTGACTGTCCAGGACACCTCAGCGACCCAGAGGCATTTAGAAAAGATTTCCCTGCTTTCTAGCCCACCTCCTTTCCCAGATCCCCTCACATAGTAAGGACAGCCCTCATGCCCTAGTGTTGACAAGCTGCATGACCACAAAGAGCAGGGTAACCCCCTAAGCACGGACTCACAGTCACCCAACAGAAATCTGGGTGACTTTTCCCATCTCACAAAAGATCACTCCCAACAGGGAACTATCCCTGGTCAGATGCTTGTTCACAGACAAGCAAACATGAAGCAAAACTGTTAGCAGCTGTGATGAGGAGCCTCACCTGGGACAGAAAACACACCTGTGAGAGAGGGAAGCCCGATGCCTGGGTTCCCATGGATACAGTTGGAAAGGAAGGGAAAAGCCTGCAAAATTCTCATGAAGATATAGAAGGGAAATTGGAAGCACAAAAAAGTAATGCCCAACTTTTAGGGGAAAAATTCACTAAATTTAGTCTGAGACACTTATCTTCGAATCACATTTCACCACATGTATTAACCCTGAGAACATTAACCAGCAGCATCTTTGGTGTCCTTTCAAACAGTGACCTCTGCCAGCTCCCTCTCAGTGTCAGCGCGTGTACAAATTCATATCCAACATGGGTGGGGCTGGGCTCCCTTTGCCCATGGGAAGCAGGAAAGGGGCATGTCAGCAGAGGCTGGGGAGCCTGCTGCTGGGGGCAATCGCTCAAAGGCATCGATAGAGTGCTCAGCTGGGCACGGTGGCTCATGCCTGTCAGCCCAGCACTTTGGGAGGCGGAGACAAGAGGGTTGCCTGAGCTCAGGAGTTCGAGACCAGCCTGAGCAACACGGCAAGACCTCGTCTCTGCAATACGTGAACAAGATCAGCCAGGTGTGGCGGCACATGCCTGTGGTTCCAGCTACTTGGAAGGCCAAGGCAGAAGGATGGCCTGAGCCCAGCAGGCTGAGGTTGTGGTGGCCGCGAGCATGCCACTGCACTCCAGCCTGGGTGACAGAGCAAGTCTCTGACTCAAAAAAAAAAAAAAGAAAAAGTGCTCACAGGACTCCCCTCATGCTGGGATCAATGGTTACCTCCATAGAGAAGGATGAACCATGGCAGGGCCAGCTGGGATTTTAGCCTTATTTATGACATCTTCATTACTAAGAATGTATTTAGGTGGTGCTGCTATGATTAAAATTAATACCAAAAAGCTTGCCCTTCCAAGGCTAGAGGACCTTTGTGCCCTTACCTCTCTAGCGTCCATGACAGTGCCCACGCCCACCGTCAGGGCCATGGTGGGCACCTTGGCCAGCTCTCCATCGAAGAACCTCGCATTGGCCAGGATGGTGTCCATGGCCAGCGTCTTGACACGGGTCCTGGACACCAGACTGGAGCCCGGCTCATTGAAGGCAATGTGTCCATCGGGGCCGATGCCTGCAGGGCGACAGCCAGGGCAGCCTGTGCATCAAGAACGGACGATCTCTCCTTCCCTAACTAGGGTCTGAAAAAGGTCCTTGAAACTGTGTCCCTTTTCCCTCTGCAACCCTGGGGAGGTGTAACTTAAGCATGTGACCAGCCCCCTCCCTGCCATTTCTATCTGAGGCACACACAGTGTAACTTGCTACCATCCTCCAAAAGCCAAGTGATGAGCATTCCAAATAGCTTCTGCACACTCCCCCCGACAGATCGTCGGAAGTGTCACTTCTCTGTCTCTTCTGCTTGTACTTAAGGGGTCCTGCTGCTGGGATAGAGTTCAGCATAAAACCCATGCAGGACATGGGCCAGGGCTGCCAAGTCTATACAGTCTCAGAACAGGAGCACTCCTGCCTCCTCCTCCCCACCCTGAAGCAAAGAAGAGTCCACTCTGGAGAAGAAAAGGCAGTCCAACTTTATGCCCCAGTGGGTGGTGGCAGAAGGACGCATGAAGCAGCAGCCCAGTCTGAGAGGCAGGTGCCAAGGCTCCCCCCTTCACTCCCAGCTCCTGGCTGGCTCACCCTGAGTGAGTCACGCAATGCCTCTGGGTCCAGCTGGTCGTCAGCAGCAGGCAGGCACTATGTGGACCTTTCAGAACAACATGAGTCCATGATTTTAGGTGTTTATGTAAGTTCCAGGACTGACCCATGAACCCTTGAGAGAATCTGAGTCAAAATCCAAGCCTCTCAATTGACAGCGACGGCCTCACACTGCAGACAGAGACAGATCTCCATGATAACGCCTTTCCTGAGCGGCAGAGCCAGGCAGGGCCCTTGGATCCCAACTTCTCCATGCGGTGATAAGAACCTCCCCCGTAACCAGCACAGACAGAGGAGGCTGTGTGGAGACAGGCGTGGCGTCCGGTCCTCCACCCCACACATTCTAAGCCCCCAGGCCTGGCCCTGGATGCATGCTGCAGCGTCAAGCTCACCTCCAACAAAGAGCTCGATCCCGCCTGCAGCCCTGATCTTCTCTTCGAAGGCATCACACTCAGCTTGGAGGTCGGCTACATTCCCATCCAGAATGTGGGTGTGTTCCGGGTGGATGTCAGTGTGCTTGAAGAAGTTGTTCCACATGAAGGAGTGGTAACTCTCTGGGTGGTCTCGAGGAAGGCCTGTGGGGCCATGGGAGACTCAGTCACGCCCCAGTTGAGCCAGAGCTCCCCACCAGAAAGGATGTCAGGACACCACCCTGACCTCCAGAGGTACTCTCAGGGGCCTGCCCATCAGGGAGGCTCGGGCACCAGTCTTCTGACCCCCTGCCACCAGGGACAGGCTGGGTTGTAAGTGTCCACACCCCCACTGTCCCCACCTGTGACCTCCAGACGACACACCAGGGGCCTGGGAAGTCCCCTCATTCTGCTCTCCTTTTCACAAGGGAATGACCCTTGATTAGAGGCTGGGGACACTCTGGGTTTCTGGAAGTTACCTGGCCACCTGGTGGGGGACCGGGCCCACCTGAGAAAGAAAGCAGGCACACCCCTCCCCCTGGGCCTCCCACCCCGCCACTCACCCAAGTTCTACCCCGCTTAGCCTGAACCCCAACTTCAACACCATGTGGTGGAGAGAATTATCTTAGGGTTTCCCAAATCATAATTTGAAGAACAAATTCCAAGAAGAAAAAGAATGTTTATAGTGAATTTTTGGGGGGGGTCAGAGTCTCACTCCATCGCCCAGGTTGGAGTGCAATGCACGCTCAGGGCCACCGCAGCCTCAACCTGCTGAGCTCAGGCAATCCTTCCGCCTCAGCCTTCCAAGTAGCTGGAACTACAGGCTTGCACCACCACACCCAGCTAATTTTTCTTGATTTATTGTAGAGATGAGATCTCACCAAGCTGCCCAGGCTGGTCTTGAACCCCTGGGCTCAGGCAATCCTTTCACCCTGGCTTCCCAAAGTGCTGGGATTATAGGCGTGAGCCACCATGCCTGCCCTAAAGTGAATGTTCAATGGTAAGCATTAAAAACCTGCAAAGTCATTCTTGGTGGTCTATCAAAGAAAAAAAGAGGACACGTGAAGCCAGTCTTAACAGGAAGGAAATTCTGACACATGCTCCAACAATGGGTGAACTTTATGGACATCATGCTACGTGAAAGAAGCCAGTCACAAAAGCACAAAATAGTATGTGGTTCCAGTTATATGAGGTGTCCAGAGTAGTTATTTCAGAGAAGCAGAAAGTAAAACGATGGTTACCAGGGCTGGGGAAAGGGATCCTGAGGAGTTGTTAAACGGGGAAGTCTCAGTTTTGCAAGATGAAGAGTTCTGGAAACTGGTTGCACAATAATGTGGCTGTGCTTACACTACTGAACTGGCCACACGACGTGGTTAAGATGGTACGTTTCATGCTATATGTAATCTACCACAGTTTTTTAAAAACGGATGTTTAATGTGAAGCCATTACCAAGGGACTGGGAGGAGGGCAGGCGACTGAAGACCAAAGTACAGCTTCTCAGCAGCGGAAGGGCAGCAGTCTCGGCTCCCAACCCCATCCCCCCCAGGCGTGCGGGCAGAGAGGGGAGTCAGGGAAGCACACCAGCGAGAAGTCCAGACACTGACCCTGGGACACACCCCAGCCAGAGCCCACATGCAATCCTTTGTTCCAGAAAGAAATGGCATGGAGCTGGGGAACTGACAGAAGCAGAGTCTAATACGTATTAAGTATTTGCTATGTACAAGGGACTTCCACATCTATTATGGCAGCACTTATGCTCACAACCTGTGAGGTCAGCTTATTAGCCCCATTTTCTAGCTGAGCAAACCAAGGTCTGGAAGAGATAAGACTGCTAACTGAGCCTAAGATTTGCTAACTGGCTCCCTGGGATGTGCCCATTCTACTCCAGGGCTGGGCAGTGGCAGGAGGAACACACCCTCCTGGAATCAGGTAAGATCCTTGGAGAGAAAGACTCACCCACATACTCATCCATGTTGAAGGTCTTCACGTATTTAAAGGACAGGTCCCCGTTCAAATAGTACTCAATCAGCTTCTTGTAGCAGCCAAGTGGGGTGCTCCCTGCAAGAGAGGCCACAGCCATAAGCACCCCTTTGGCCCCCAGCTCCTGGGAGCCCACAGGGTGCACAGGAAGGAGTCAGGGCTGCCCCACGAGGAGAACCTGCCCAATCTGAGGAAAACAAGTCGGGTCTGAAGTCCCACCCAATCCTCTAAATCCTCACTGCCTCTATCCATTAATTGCCCGCTCGATGGCTGTTTCCCTACTGGACTGTGAGCTCGGCAAGGGCAGGGATGTATCTGCATCTTACTGGTAACTGGAGTCACTCTGAAGAGCGCCTGAGTGAACATCAACTTCATGACTAACATGGCACTTCCTGAGCGACCACTGCATGCCAGGCCCACGGCCATGTGATAAGGATGCAGGCAGCAAGAGACGCTGGCCATCCTAGAAGAGCTCGCTGTCTAGGAGTGGGACCCGAAGCAGGAGTGTCAGCTGTGATGGGTTAAGCACAGGCTCACCTTGTGCTTCAGGCTTCAGGGAAGACGTCAGTGTGATAAAACACACACACAACAAAAGACAGGAGGACACTGTATATTAAAAAGACTAAAGATGCATGAACCCTGATTGGACACTGGATCCATTAAAAAAAACAACTGGCCAGACACAGCGGCTCATGACTAATCCCAGCAGTTTGGGAGGCTACGGTGGAAGGATCGCTTGAGGTCAGGAGTTCAAGACCAGCCTGCATAACACAGTGGGACCCATCTCTACAAAAGTTAGCCAGGCATATTGAGGGCCTGTAGTCCCAGCTACTCAGAGGCTAAGGTGGAAGGATCACTTAAACCCAGGAGTTCAAGGCTGCAGTGAGCTCTGACTGAGTTACTGTACTCCAGCCAGGGTGACAGAGTTAAGACTTTGTCTAAAAAAAAAAAAAAAAACCATACAAGATAAACATGAACAATTAAGAAAAACTTTTGAACAGTGTGTATATTAGATGGTACTATAGCAAGATTTTCCATTTTCTTAGGTATGATAATCATACCCTAGTTGAGTAAGACAGTGTCCTTACTCTCAGGAGATCCATGCTGAAGGGCTGAGAGATAAGTGTTGGGCTGTCTGGAGCTTCCTTTCAAGTGATTCAGAAAACAACGTGTGGGGGGGGGGTTGCAGAGTAGGGAGTGGTGTGTAGACAGAGATCATGGGCCAGAGAAAGAGAAAAGCCAATACAGCAAAATGTTAACAACTGGTGACTAGGTGAATGGTACTATAGTGTTTTTTCAACTTTTCTGAATCTTTGAAATTTTTCAAAATGAAAAAAGGAAGGGAAGACTCCATCCTATCAGATTACTCACTCCTCTTTACAAAACCCTCCAATGGCATCTCATTTCACTCTTGGCAACGGTCAGTCCTTACCAGGGCCCCAGGAAACCCGGCCTCTGCTACTCCGCCCCGCCACAGGGCTACTGCACACGCTGCTCCCTCCACCAGCAGTGCTCTTCCTTCAGCTATCTGCAAGGATAACTCTCTGCTCTGCAGGCCTCAAATGCCACTGTCTTAGACCTTCCCTGCAACCACTGCCCACACTGTGAAGCCCTGTCTCGACGCCCCCTATCCTTTCCTGCTTCCTCTCCTCCTCTCTTATCACAGCTAACATACTCCAGATTTTGCTAATTAATTTGTTTATTATCTGTCTCTCCCTCTAAAATTTAAGCTCCAGGAAGGTAGGAATTCATATCTTTTTTACTCACTGCTGTATCCCCAGAGTTTAGACCTGCTTTGCATACAGAGGACACTCAGTAAATACCACTGAGTGATAGTGGCAGCTCCTCCCAACCCCACATAAAATAACCCACTGGTCCCTGTGCCAAGGCCACAGTCATGCCTGAGCCACCTGGCTTGCCCTCCTGCCATTTTTCCAGCCTTTGGCCTTCCCACCAATCCTGTGAGCTCCCAATATCTAGCCAATCTACTCCTTTTCTGCTCAATTTAGCCGGAGTGGATTTCTGTGATTCCACCCAGAACCCTGACTGGTGTTACATCTAACAGAAGGAATGTTCCAAGGAACCCATATGGAAACACTGTGCTGGTGCCAGGTGGAGAGAGGCCAGGTCTTGGAGGGCCTTGAATGTCACTCTGAAGAACCTGGATCTGATTTTGCAATGGTGGGAACTAGGAAGGGGTTTCAGTAGAACAGACTCTGACCCCTGCAGAAGTTGGGTCGCTGCACAGTCAGGAGACAGGATGTCGGCACAGCCGCCCCAGGTCCCCAGACATTCTCGTTTCACAGACACAGGCAGACACCACACCCATAATCCTCCTGAGCAGAGCTCAGCAAACCAGTCACAGGCCAAATCCAGCCTGCTGCCTGTTTTTGTACAGTTCACGAGTTAAGAATGGCTTTCACATTTTAAAATAGTTTTTAAAATTCAAATAATATTTTGTGATATGTGAAATTTATATGAATTCAATTGTCTGTTAAATAAAGTTGTATTGGTACACTTGTTCATTTGTATATGGTCTATAACTGCTTTTACAGGATAGCATAGTCAAGAGTCAAGTCATTGCAACAGAGACCATATGGCCCGGGAGCCAGGAGGTCGGAAATATTTACTATGTGGTCATTTTTTAAAAAAGTGTGGCCGGGCTCGGTGGCTCAGCCTGTAATCCTGCGCCTTTGGGAGGCTGAGGTGAGTGGATTGCCTGAGCCCGCGGGTTCGAGATCCGCCTGGGCAGCGAGACCTCATCTATATAACAAATCAAAAAAATCAGCCCGGCGTGGTAGCGCATGCCTGTAGTTCCGGCTACTCGGAAGGCTGAGGCGGAAGGATCGCCGGAGCCCAGCAGGCGAGGCTGCGGTGGCCGGGAGCGGCCACTGCACTCCAGTCTGGGCGACAGAGTGAGACTCCAACTCAAAAAAAAAAAAAAGTGTGAAGATTCCCCACTCTAGTGGATCAGGTAGGGCCACTGGGCAAATTCCACCCATCTCTGAAAGAAATAATCAGGACACTTGCCCTCAAGGAGCTGGGGTCAGCTCCTGAAAAAGAAACATTCTGATTTGTTTCCAAAAGAAACTGGGGCTGTTTTTGACCCAAGACCGGTATCTAATGAAGCCTCAAAGAAAATCATTTGAGTGACTGTCTTCTTAATCCTCCCAAGGATGAGCACTTAGCAAGTGCCCTTCCAGAGGCACAGAAGAGAGATGAATTCATTACTTAAGGATCCCTGGCTCACAGGGCTGACTAGTGATGCAGCCGAAAACTCAAGTTCTTCCTGCCTAGCCAGGATCCCACCTGCTCCAGGACTCTGCAGGGCGAGACAGCAACACGGCCCCCCCCAGGAGGGAAGGCAGGCCCTTTGCCTGTGGAAGGGCAGAGGAGGTGTCCCCTCACAGCACCAGCCACTGAGCCCTCGGGGAGGTCCCTCAGCCGAGGGAGCCCTGGCCCCTCAGGAGCCCCTGACGCCCACTCTCTCCACCCCATCCACGGCACCCTCTCCGTCCTGCGACTCACCGGTGGGGAGTCCCAGCGTGAAGTACTTGTCAGGCCCCGGGTTAAACTGGATGATGCGGTTCCTGATGTATTTGGCCGCCCACTCACTGGCCTGGGAATAGTTGTCCAGGATGATGAGCTTCATCTTGTCCTGCAGGGGCAGAAGGGACGACAGCAGGAGTCGGTGGTGAGGGGCCCAGGAAGGGACAGGGGTGGTTGTGCGCGCGCAGAAGCCCCCCTCACCCAGCAACAACCCCCCTTCCCGAGCTGTCTGCTCCAGGAAAAGGCCCTGACTTTCTATTCACAAAGGAACTAAGAGGCCCCGCCAGTCACCTCCACTCCCCCCCGCCCCCCACCCCCCACCCATCAGGAGGTGCTCCTGTGGGACAGACCCGGTTCTAATCTCAGCTCCTCGGCGGCGTACCAACCGCAGGACCTAAGTTCTCGAAACCTGTTTCCTGCTGGGGAAATAAGGGGGACGATGGTACCTACCTCATATATTTCACGACGGGGAGTATTAAATGAGGGAATGCGTGCAGACCACTCAGTGGTCAATATCCCGCAGCTCGGCTGGGCCCCGCCCGCGTCCCCGCGTCCCCACCCCTACTCCACCGAGCTGGATCCTCTACCCCACAGACTCCCTCTGAAGTCGGGGGCCGTGGGATCCTGCGGGGCCCCGCCGGGGGAGGCGTGTGCTCTTTGGGTACCGGGGAGCGCGGGAGGGCCGCTCCCGCCGGCCGGCCCTGCTCTGCGAGCCCTTCTGGGGCCTCCGTTTCCCCCGACGCGCAACGGGGGCCGGGTAACGGCCCGGCAGCCGGCGTTCGGCTCCCCGCCCCCCGGGGGGTCGCGGGCCCCAGGCCGGGGGGCCCACGCGGCCGCCGGCGGGGTGCGGTGTCCCCCGCCCCTCGACGACCCCCGCCCCTCCGGCCTCGCCGGGTCCCGGCCCGCCGGGAGGGTCGCGCCCGCGCGCCCACTTACGCGGCGCCTCCTGCGGCGGCTGCAGCACGGCCGGGCGCGGTCACGTGGGCGCGGGTCACGCGGCGCCTCCCGGCTGACTCAGCGGGGCCGCGGCGGCGCGGACTCTGCCCGCGGGGCCCGGCCCGCCCCGCCGCCCCGGCCCGGCCGCCTGCGGGCGCGGGAGGAGACCCCGGGCGCCCGGACGCGCGTGCGCGCGGCGCTGGGGGAGCGCGGGGCGGGGAGCGCGGGGGCGGGGGAGCGCGGGCCGGGCGGGCCTGGGCGGCGGGAGCGGAATCGCTTCCTCGGTCCCCGGGGCTGGGCCTGGCTGCCTTCGGTTTCCGCGTTTCTTTGTTCGGACGCTATTTGTTCACCCAGGTGCTACCACTTTTTTGCTGTTTTAAATGCAATTCGATTCTTTAATGTCTTTTTTGTAAGATCGAACTTCACAGTCACATATGCCAGAGAAAGAGGCGGGGCCCTGGTTTCCCCGAGTCCCCACACCAAGAGGATTATTGCGTACGGTTTAGAGAACAGTCCGGGTTCTTTCCTTTTTTCTTTGAGTTGAAGTCTCACTCTGTCGCCCAGGCTGGAACGCCCACGGCCACCGCAGCCTCGACCTGCGGGGCTCAGGGGCGCCTTCCACGCCAGCCCTCCAAGTAGCTCGAACTGCAGGCGCGTGCCCCCACGCCAGGCTTGGGCTGTTTTCTGTGCATACGCTTACACTGTTATTCTACAGAAATGGGAACCCTATACACGCAGTTTGTTTTTACCAAGGGTCAGATACTCGACCTGCGTTATTTCACTTCGGCCTCATTAAACTCTCGCGTGGTGGGTTTGCCATGACCTTTTACAAGTGGAGAAACGGGCTTGGAAGGAGAAGTTAACTTGGTCGAGGCACAAGTGGCCTCCATAAGACTTTAGCAGGGTCTTCCAAATCCGAAAGCCATGCTTTTCACCACTGGCCCACATTGCCTCCCAACTGGGGTGACGGCAGATTTGGGGTGCCTCATATGTCAGGGCAAGAGATCCATCTCACTCTTTCAAGTCAACATTCGAGTGTACCAGACTTCTAGGGGCAGTTTGGAACTTTCCATGCTGAGGCTGGGTGGATGGGCTCGGGTGTCTGGTCATCACCTAGCGTCTTCAATCTATAGTACTTTTTTTTTTTTTTTTTTAAGTTGGAGTCTCACTCTGTCGCCCAGACTGGAGTGCAGTGGCCGCTCCCGGCCACCGCAGCCTCGACCTGCTGGGCTCCGGCCATCCTTCCGCCTCAGCCTCCCGAGTAGCCGGAACTACAGGCATGCGCTACCACGCCCGGCTGATTTTTTTATTTATGGTAGAGATGAGGTCTCGCTGCCCAGGCAGGTCTCGAACCCGCGGGCTCAGGCAATCCACTCACCTCAGCCTCTCAAAGGCGCAGGATGACAGGCTGAGCCACCGAGCCCGGGCAATCTGTAGGATTTTGACAACTGCTTCAGTGCCCATGGTTTTGTAGGGTTCCTCCCAAGACGCAGTTATGAGTACAGAGTACAGAGTACAAAGGAATACAGACACTTGTGGCATATGATCTCAAGTCTGGGACATTCTGGACTATGGTCAGCACTAGGGAGCAGTGGAGAGACTCCGGACTCAGCCTAGGTTTCCTCCAGTGGCGAAAGGCCAAAGGAACCTTGGCTTCATGCTGATAGGGCGTCCTCAATCAGCTGGCAGCCACACTCTGCCGTTTTCATGACTCTGCTCACTGTGAAGGGCCCCACGGGCTTGCTCTGCCCTTTGGACCAGGTGGCTTCATCTGGTGAGACCGGAGGTGGTGGAGCTGATACCTTGATGATTTGGGGAACTTGTTCTTGGCCTCAGGGTTGGTGTCGTTTTTGTTTGTTTGTTTTTCAATAAGTCAGAAATCTCATCTCAGCTTGAGGATTGCAGATGTTTGGCAATGAAGTTCCAACTCCAATCTCCGAACACATGAGATAACACAGCCTGGCCTAGCCTGTGCATCTGTATCCAGATCTTTCCGGGAAGAGAGTGACTTCATGTGACTTTAATCGCGCCAGCTTCCCCTGAGTTACTCCTTCTTCGGGGAACCAGTGCAGGGTCTCCAGCCTGGAGGTTCTGGAGTCACACAGCCTGGAAACTCATCAGAAGGCCTGGATTTTAATTCCAGGTCTGTTTTCTTATCTGGAACATAATTGAGTGGAAATTGAGCAATACTGCCCTCATGTGGCTATTGTGAGTATTAAGTAAAATATTGACATAGCTTGACATTCAGTCAGCTGTGACTACCCATACTTCCTTCTGCCCTCCTTGTGGCCCAACCTCTAACCAAACTGAAATGCTCTCTAGCCCTAACCTGTCTCCTTGTGCTCCTCCTACCCCATGCCTGTGTTTACACTGTCACGCACACCAATCCTCCCATCCTCTTGTCTAGGAACTAAAGTTGGAAATTAAAAGAACTGTAGCCAGGCACAGTGGCTCATGCCTATAATCTCAGCACTTTGGGAGGCGGAGGCGAGAGGATTGCTTGAGTCTACCGGTTCAAGACCAGCCTTGGTAACTTAGCGAGACCTCATCTCTACAGTAAATCAAAAAATTAGCTGGGCATGGTGGCACACACCTGTGGTTCCAACTACTTGGAAGGCTGAGGCAGAAGGATCACCTGAGCCCAGCAGGTCGAGGCTGCGGTGGCCATGAGCATGCGATTGCCCTCCAGCCTAGGTGACAGAATGAGACTCTGATTCAAATAAATAATTAACTAGATAAAAAGATTTGTGAATTAATGCATACAGTAGAACACTCTGTATGGGCAGATGTTTTCAAACCCTTTAACGTACCTTTGCGCCTCCAAAATCCTGCTCGGTCCACTGGGTTTGTGTGGAGTTGACTCCACCCTTTGACCTAGGATCTAACCAGTTGAAGACTCTATGGCCCTGTCCATGGTTGGTTCAAGGCTGGGCAGACATAAATGACACTAACCCACTAGCTCTGCACAGCCCTCTCTCCCTTGCTGCTTCCCACTATAGAAACTAGAAAGCCAACTATTCTCACAGCTTCTCTCACAGCTAGGGTTGGCCAAGTAGCCTGGTCCTGGCCAATGAGGTAAAAGGATGGCTTCTGGGCAGATACTTTACTTTCTAAGAAAAGTAACATGTTTGATAAACAGATTGGTTTTCTCTGGTTCCTTCCTTTCCGGTGAAGGCAAATGTGATGACTGGAGCTGGAGAAGCCACACTGTGACCATGAAGCCACAAGCATGAGGATAGAAAAATCTTGGGTCGCTTATACTTGACCAGTGGGGTCTCCTACTTCAGGACTTTTTCTTTTGCTTTTTTTTTTTTTTTTTTTTGAGTTGGAGTCTCACTCTGTCGCCTAGCCACCACAGCCTCCACCTGCTGGGCTCCGGCGATCCTTCCGCCTCAGCCTTCCAAGTAGCCGGAACTACAGGCGCGCGCTACCACGCCCGGCTAGTTTTTTAAATTTTATTGTAGAGATGCGGTCTCGCCGAGTTGCTCGGGCGGGTCTCGAACCCGCGGGCCCGGGCAGTCCATTCACCTCGGCCTCCTGAAGCGCTGGGATTACAAGCCGAGCCACCGAGCCCGGCTGGGACCTTTTCAAAGTAAAGAAGAAGTGTCCTTGTGGTCTAAGCTTCGTGTCACTGGCAGCAGCGCTTTCTGTGAACTGAAACTGAACACGTGACTCGCTGTTATAGCAGGCGACTCGGGTCTTCCCTGGGGTTTGTGCTGCTGCTTTGGGAAAATGCGCTTCTGCTGAGATGTCGAACCGCAAAACCCGGGAGAACTTAGAGCTGACAGAAAAGTGGAACGAACAGAAGAGAGACCCAGAGCCCTGTGACGCCACTTGAGCCCCCTCTGTCTAGTGTGTCTGAAGTCAGATATGCCCTCTTGGGTTTCGTAGATGAGTGAGCAAATGGACATATAAACAGGTATCCTTTTCCCCCTTGAAGCTCATTAGAGGGCATTCGGGATTGATGGTTCGCTCGTTATCTATTGCTGCCTAGCAGATGACCCAACACTTAGTGGCTTAACACAACAATAATTACTCATGATCCCTCGTGGCTTCTGTGGGCTAGAATTTCAGACAGGGTATAGTGTCGGTGCCGTCTGGACCCTCGATGGAAAGACTGGAGGTCTGTGGCTGGAGCCCCACGGGAGCTCATTGACTCGCGTGTCTGGCGACTGACGATCGCTGTCAGCCAGAGGCCTCCGCCTGTGGCCGGGCTGCCTCCCAGCCGGGTGGCTGGGTTCTGAGGGCAAGCAGAGGAAGAGAGACAAAGACGGGCCGAGGCTGTATCCTTTCATGACCCAGTCTCAGAAGTCAACTAGCATCGCTTTTGCTGAACTCCATGGGTTGGAAAGACTACAAGCCCCTGCCCAGATTTAAAATGAGAGAATACAGACCCCATCTGCCGGCATAAGGAGTTCAGTAACATTATAAGAAAAATGTGTTGGGTGGGATAATACATAAGAGCCAGGCGTGGTGGCTCACGCCTGTCGTCCCCGCACTTTGGGAAACGTAGGCAAAAAGATTGCCTGGGCCCAGGGGTTCAAGACCAGTGTGGGCAAATTGGCAAGACCTCGCCTCTACAATAAACTAAAAAATTAGCGGGGCGTGATGTCACACGCCTGTAGTTCCAGCTACTTGGAAGGCTGAGGTGGAAGGATCACCTGAGCCCAGCAGGTCGAGGCTATGGTGGCTGTGAGTGTGCCACTGCACTCCAGCCCGGGTAACAGAATAAGACTGAAAAAAAATTTAAAAGATTTGATCAAATTAATTGATTACCTACTCTGTGCCGGGGGCTGTGCTGAAGGTTTTTCACACATCCTCTCGTTGATTCTTTATATCTATTTTGTTCTTTTCCTTCCTTTTTTTTTTTTTTTTTTGAGTCAGTCTCACTCTGTCGCCCAGGCTGGAGTGCAGTGGCATGCCCACGGCTACCACACTTCGACCTGCTAGGCTCAGATGATCCTTCCGCCTCACCTTTCCAGGTAACTGGAACTACAGGCGTGTGCCACCATGCCCGGCTAATTTTTCTTGGTTAATTGTGGAAATGAGATCTCACCAAGTTGTCCTGGCTGGTCTTGAATCCCTGGGCTTGGGCAGTCCTCTCACCTCTGCCTCCCAAAGTGCTGGGATTACAGGTGTGAGCCACCATGCCCAACTCAAGCAGCTTTATGGAAAAGCCCAGGTGGCGAGGAACAAAGTCTACTCCCAACAGCTGTGGTGGTCATCTTGGAAGCAGACCCTCTAGTCAAGCCTTTAGAGGGCTACAGTCCTGGTCAGTATCTTGAGTGAAATTTCATGAGACGCCCATAACCAGAACCACCCAACTAAGTCAATCCAGAATTCCCAACACCCAGAAGCTGTGAGATGATAGATATTTGTTGTCTTAAGCTATGGAATTTTGAAGTGATTTCTTATGCAGCAAGAAATCTAACACACTCAGAAAAAAACACAAACAGGAAGGGTGTCAGACAAACGGTGCAACCTCTGCCCCACCCCTTGTGCCTGGGGTGCAATGTCCGGCCCACCAGAGGCTCTCCACTCCCCAGCCTGCCCTCCCACATCATGCCCACCTCGACATGTGTGTGGAATCTCATGCCAGGCTTCTGCCGAGCCCGTCTTCCTGCCCCTTGCTGTTTTCTACCTTCTAATGACCTAAGGCCGTGACTTACCGCCTGGGATAAGAGCCACATTGCATTAATCTTTGCATTTCCCACGCCACCTTGCTCCTATCTTGCCCAGAAAAGGCAAAGCCTCGTGTGGCTCAGAGCGTGGGCTCTGGAGGCCAGTGGATTCAGATCTTGGATCAACCACTGGTCAGCTGGGTTGCTTTTCTGAACCTTTCTGTGCCCTGCCTTCCTCGGCCATAAAACGGGTTAAATACCAGGAGCTGCTTCATAGGGCTGTTGTGAGGATTAAATGAATTGACACTTGTAGAACATTTGGAACTGTGGCTCATGGTGAGTGATAAACAAGTATCAGTTGTTAAATTAAATCATATAGCTCTTTCTGCCGTCTTGAAGCCTGCAAGGCCTGCTGCAAACAAGACTTCTGAAAGGCAAATGTGTCTGGAAGGCTGTGGTCCAAGGCCATTTTTATTGGCTATAAGCGAGGTCTCTAGAACCAAAGGGAGCACACACATCACGTCTCAAAATTGAAGGTGTTTAGGCCTGAGAGGAAACCAATTTCTATTTTGGGCAAGAGATGTGTTCATGTATGCATAGCAAAGAGCAACACAGTGACTCCTGGAGGCAAACCAAATAAGTCCAGAGTACTCTGGGGAACAGTAACTTGGACCCATGGAAACATTGACATGGTTTGTGCCAAATTCCGAAGCAACCTTCCTGCTAAGGCCATTGGACACAGAATCTATATGATGCTGGACCCCTCAAGGATTTACACCAATGGAAAGTAAATACATAAAAGTGGATTTGTGTTCTTGTATTTTTGTTAAGTGGCTTTTAAAACCATATTGCCCTAAATTAAGTTGCTTTTAAAAAGGTGGTGGTGGCCAGGCTCGGTGGTTCAGCCTGTAATCCCAGCGCTTTGGGAGGCCGAGGCAAGTGGATTGCCTGAGCCCGCGGGTTCGAGACCCACCTGGGCAACTTGGCGAGACCTCGTCTCTACAATAAATCAAAAATTAGTAGGGTGTGGTAGCGCGCGCCTGAAGTTCCAGCTACTTGGAAGGCTGAGGCGGAAGGATCGCCGGAGCCCAGCAGGTCGAGGCTGCGGTGGCCGGGAGCGGCCACTGCACTCCAGTCTGGGCGACAGAGTGAGACTCCAACTCAAAAAAAGAAAGAAAAAAAAAAAGAAGTAAAAGTGGGAATTGGGAGTAATTTGGAGATGATATTGATGGATTTTGACAGCTCATTCAGATAGGTTGGGATGAGTTATCTTTGAGATTTGTGACTGGACAGGCATTCTAGTACACTTGACTGGGAGCAACATGTATGCTGAAAATATCAAAATTAGCCCGGCACGGTGGCTCAAGCCTGTAATCCTTTGGGAGGCCGAAGCAAGAGGATTGCCTGAGCTCAGGGGTTTGAGACCAGTCTAGGCAACTTGGTGGGACTTTGTCTCTACAATAAATCAAAAAATATGAGCCGGGCTCGGCGGCTCAGCCTGTAATCCCAGCTCTTTGGGAGGCCGAGGTGAATGAATTGTCTGAGCCCGTGGGTTCGAGACCCGCCTGGGCAACTTGACAAGACCTCATCTCTACAATAAATCAAAAATTAGCCGGGCATGGTGCTGCACACCTGTCGTTCCAGCTACTTGGAAGGCTGAGGCGGAAGGATCGCCGGAGCCCAGCAGGTCAAGGCTGCAGTGGCCGGGAGCTGCCACTGTACTCCAGTCTGGGCGACAGAGTGAGACTCCAACTCAAAAAATAAAAAATAAAAAATAAATCAAAAAATATGCCGGGTGTGGTAGTGCATGCCTATTGTTCCAGCTACTTGGAAGACTGAAGCAGAAGGATCACCTAAGCCCAGCAGGTGGAGGCTACGGTGGCAGTGAGCGTGCCCCTGCACTCCAGCCTGGGTGAGACTCCAACTCAAAAAGAAAAAAAAAAAATAAGAAAATGTCAAAATTAAGTCATATTATTCCAACTCAGACAAAGTCCCATGGATAGTGTGTGCACAGGTAGAGTTTTTCTTGCTCTTTCTTCCTTTTCTTTTTTTCATGTTCTAATGTAGTAAAGTGCAAGGTGAGCATGTTATAAAGAAAGGACTCCAGAATTTTTTAAATTTCTTGAGGATGTTTGAAAATAAAATTTTAAACTAACAAAAAAATTAAATCATATAAAATTGCCTCTTTTTCTGGGTCAAAAACTATTAAATGCCAGCAATTTCATATGGTCTAGTCTATTATTATTATTCTCTCAACAGAGTTCTGCTCAGAGAAACAGGTCAGCAATGAGGAACAATTAACAATTTTATTAGTGTCTCTAGAAGAATGTCAAAGAGGACCCAAATCTGAGCTCAGGGCACCTCTTTTTTAAAAAAACTATTTTATTTTTAAAATGTGGGGTACAATTGAGGGTTAGGTACATACGTGGTCATCGTACAGGTAAAGTGTGGGTACCCTTATTGATGTTATACGTCCTCGCCCCTCCTCCCGCCCAGAGCACCTCTTAAAACTCTTCTTTCATTTATTTTACTTCTAACCAGGAAACTTTCACCACTCAATCTCAACTCCCAACTCCAAAATCTCTTTGCCCCAACACCCACCCATGTAGCTGGCCAAAGTAAGTTTCTACTTTCCCCTCCTTCAACTGAGTTCCATTCTCCTCTTCCTGGCTGTGTATTTCCCTTAGTTCTTTTTACTGCACATGCCTTATTAGGCTTTGTCTCTCTTTTCCTCTCCTTCATCTCAAAAACCCAGATTTGAAGCCACCAAAAACTGTCTTCTTAAAAGGAAGAAGGGGCTAGGCGCAGTGGCTCACGCCTGTAATCCCAGCACCTTGGGAGGCAGAGGTGAGAGGATTGCCTGAGCCCAGGGATTCAAGACCAGCTTGGGCAACTTGGTGAGACCTTGTCTCTACAATAAATCAAAAAATTATCTGGGCGTGATGGCGCTTGCCTGTGGTTCCAACTACTTGGAAGGCTGAGGTGGAAGGATCACCTGAGCCCAGTTGGTTGAGGCTGTGGTGGCCATGAGCGTGCCACTGCACTCTAGCCTGGGTGACAGTGAGACTCTGACTCAAAAATAAATCAGTAAAATAAAAATAAAAGGCAGATGTTGGGGAGAAGCTGAGAAGGCAAAGACAGAATTCCTTTTTTCTTTTTCTTTTTAATTGTGACATTTTAAAAATCACATAACATTAAGTTTACCGTTTAACCATTTCAGTTCAGTAGTATTAAGTATACGACTGGGGATCCCAAGAAAACCGGAATTATCTTTTGGAGGGTGGGACCCTTGCAGTACACTTGGAATTTGTTCCTCCAGATCAAACGGTCAACCAAAGTTTTTAATCTGGAAGTTTCGAGAAGGCTGTGTCACAATTTGTGGGAAAAAACATCCTGAGCTGTGGCAAACAGGGGACTGGTTCTTCTACCATGACAACGCACCTGCCCACACCACACCGTTTTCACCAGTTTATGACCAAAAACAGCATGACCCCCATACCACACCCTCCCTGTTCACCCATTCTCTCTCCAAGTATCTTTTTTTTTCTTTTTCCATATGAAAAAAGACCTCAAAGAGAAACGTTTTGCCAGTGTGGAAGAGGTGAAATAAGAAACGGCAGAAGCAGTAAAAGTCATCAAAATTGACAAGTTTAAAACTGTTCTGAGCAGTGGAAAAAAGAATCTCGATAGCTGTATTGCATCAAACAGAGCGTACTTGGAAGGTGACTGAAGTTTAAACTTGTAAAAATAAATACGTAATTTGTTATAAATTAATTCTAGGTTTTGGGGTTTTTTTTTGGTTCTCCCTTGTATTCACTTTGTTGTGTGACCAACCTCCAGAACTCTTTTTGATCTTGCAAAACCAAAACTCTATACTCATCGAACAACAGCTCCCTGTTTCCCACCAGCCTCAGAGGATCATCTTTCTACCTTCTGTTGCTGAGTTTGACTACTCTAGATACTTCATGTAAATGGAACCATACGGTAGTTGTCTTTTTGTGACTATCTTATTTTACTTAGCGTAATGTCCTCAAGGTTCCTCCATCTTGTAGCACACGACAGGAGTTCCTTTTCAAGGCTAAATAATATTCCATTGTATGTACATACCAACCCCTCCCCCACCATCTGCCATCCACTTATGTGATTGTTCCATTTCAGTGTATGTGTATAGCGATACTGGAATTGTTGACTGCACCCCGTGTGAAACAACTTTATCAAGGAGAGAACAGTGCTTATGTGCAGTTTCTTTTGCCTTTAATCTTGCAGACTCCACTCATTTCCAAAGCTTCTTAAATCGGCGTCTTTCCCCCCACCCCGTCAATGAGATTGTTGCGTACATTTTAGTGCAGTTATATTAATTTGTCACATTCTATAGTCCATCCTAGGATCCCTCAATCTCCTAAATGATTTTTTTTTTTTTGAGTTGTAGTCTTACTCTGTCACCCAGGCTGGAGTTCAGTGGTACACTCACGGCCACCACAGCCTTGACTTGCTGGGCTCAGGCGATCCTGCCACCTCAGCCTTCCAAATAGCTGTAACTACAGGCACATGCCAACAGGCTTGGCTAATTTTTTTTTTTTAATTTATTGTAGAGATGAGGTCTCGCCAAGTTGCCCAGGCTGGTCTTGAACCCCTGGGCTCAGGCAATCCTCTAGCCTCGGCCTCTCAAGGTGTTGGGATTACAGGCATGAGCCACTGTGCCTTGCCTCCTAAATTATTTTTTTTTAATTTATGTACATCTGCCAGGCTCAGTGGCTCACGCCTGTAATTCCAACACTGTGGGAGGTGGAGGCTAGAGGATTACCTGAGCCCAGGGGTTCGATACCAGCCTGAGCAACTTGGCAAGACCTTGTTTCTACAATAAATAAAAAAATTAGCTGGGTGTGGTGGCGCTTGCCTGTAGTTTCAGCTACTTGGAAGGCCAAGACAGAAGTGTCACCTGAGCCCAGCAGGTTGAGGTTGTGATAGCCATGAGCATGTTACTGCATTCCAGTCTGGGTGACAGAGACTCGGACTCAAAAAAAAAAATTGTGTATACATAGTCATTCTTTGTGTTGCAATTCTATGGATTTTGACAAATACAGAGTGTCATGCATTCACAATTAAAGTATTCTATAGTGTTAGAGAGTCGTTTACTACCCTAACAAATCCCCTGTCTTCACCTACTCAACCTACTGACCCCCTTGCAATCACTGAACTTTTTTCTTTTTTAAGTTGGAGTCTCACTCCGTCACCCAGGCTGGAATGCAGTGGCACACTCATGGCCACCCCAGCGTCGACCTGCTAGGCTCCAGCGATCCTTCCACCTCAGCATTCCAAGTAGCCAGAGCTACAGGTGCGCACTACCACGCCTAGCTAATTTTTTATTTATTTTGTAGAGATGAGGTCTCGCCAAGTTGCCCGGGCTGGTCTCAAACCTGTAGGCTCAGGCAGTCCACTCGCCTCAGCCTCCAAAGTTCTGGAAATACAGGCTGAGCCACCGAACCTGGCCTGAGCTTTTTATCATCGCTATAGTTATGCCTTTCCCTACCACATTTTGTTTATTATCTATTGGTGGATACTTGGGTTGTTTTCACCTCTTGGTTGTTGCAGAATTCCTTTGAAAGGGGGAAATGAGAACAAATTTAGTAATTTAGTAATTTTAGGCTCCATCACAAGAAGAAAACACGATAATAAACTACTTGATTGTGTGGTTCCAACATTTAGTTGGAAAGCTGGTCAGAGCCTGGAGAGAGTGTTCCTGGGCAGAGTGGGACACATGCAGGAGTGACTCCAAGGATGCACTGTCCGGTGGAATCATAGTTTGCTGCTTTCAGATTGTAGAACTTTCTTCTCTGCTGCCTCATTGCTTTATTCATAAAATAGAAAAAGTAATATCTACCCTATGGTATGTATTATTATCATCAAGAATAATAGCTTCAGGGAGGGTAAATGACTTAACACACCAAAGACACTTAGGGCCGTGCTCAGCACAGAGTCAGCTCTCATTAAGGGATTATTATAGAGTTTTGAGATGGGCTCAAAAGAGAATTCAAATTTGACCACTCAGGAGTAGGAGGGAGGCATTTCAGACAGGCATGGACAAAGGCATAGAGGCACAGAAGCTGAGGGGGTAGTGTCTTCACATTTAACAAATCAAAGTGCAGGACATCAGTGACATTTGGATTATTTGTAATGCATATGCACATTGAAATAGAAAAATACTGTTTGAACATACTTCTGTTCTTTGTATGCTACTTTCAGTAAGATATTCATTGTTTATCTGGCATAAATTATAAATATCTAAATTACGTTCACCTCTTTCATTTTTATTTCCCTAGAGATTTGACTTTCCTTGAAAGTTCCTCATTTTGCAGAATTTGTTTATAAAATTCCTTGCAGTCAAGTCCGTGTTCCATTTACTTTTTTTTTTTTCTTTTGAGTCAGAGTTTCACTCTGTCACCCAGGCTAGAGTGCAGTGGGATGGTCACATCTACTGTAACCTCGATCTGCTGAGCACAGGCGATCCTTCCGCCTCAGCCTCCCAAGTAGCTGGAACCACATGAGTGGACCATCACGCCCGGCTAATTTTTTGATTTATTGTAGAGATGAGGTCTCGCCAGATTGCCCAGGCTGGTCTCAAGCCCCTTGGTTCGGGCAATCCTCTTGCCTCTGCCACCCAAAGTGTTGGTATTACAGGCGTGAGACACCACTCCCGGCCTTATTTACATTTTAACATGGCTTCTGTAGAGGTCACATCCAATTTAGTTTGTTCTTTTGGTCACTGGACATTCATTAGTGGTAAATTATGATGGACATTAGCACCGTGAGCCAGCGTATTGAACACATATCCATAGAATTAACAGTGCTGAGAATCGCTCTTTAAGTTGATTGACTGAAGCACATGTACCATCTTTCATAGCACATCTGGCTTTTCCAATCTCAGGGATCACATTGCAGTTCTTGATCAATGAGTCTTCAAAGTGCTGTCCGCTGACAAAAAGGAGCATGGCCATCCATTTTTATGTCTTCTTTTTGGCTGCATAACACAGGATGCAGTGTCGTGTAGATTTTACTCCTTCTTTTTCATCACATGACACATGATGATTCCACTGGTTTCCATGCTGGAAGAGTATTTAGTAACATGCATGTAAAGGAATTAAATTTTTCAGGGGATGAAATCCATATTAAAAGCTAGTCATAGGCCAAGTGTGGTGACTCACGTCTATAATCCCAGGACTTTGGGAGGTCAAGGTGGGAGGATTACTTGAGTCTGGGAGTTCCAGACCAGCCTGATCAACACAGCAAGATCTTGTCTCCACAAAAATAAAAAAATTACCTCTGCGTTCATAGTGTTCTGACTGAGCAATTTAAGGAGCTTCGACCCCAGCTACTCAGGAGGCTGAGGCAGAAGGATCACCTGAGCCAAGGAGGTCGAGGTTGCGGAGAGCCGTGATTGCGCCACTGCACTCCGGCCTAAGCAGCAGAGTAAGACCAAAATAAAATACAATAGAAAGTCATAGTAAGTGTTGTAAAAATTATCCACTTTAGGCTAAAATTTATTTCCCTGTTCATACATAAAGTCCCTTTTAAGAACAGCTTTGATAATTCAAAGGATGTACTTTTCCTCAATTCTTTTTCAACACATTCAACAAGTTCCTTTAGCAGTGGAGAGGTACCTTAAGAACGCTCTTTACTCTTTCAGTTTGCATAATCTGCTGCTAAATGGACATTGCAAACTATGAACAAGTAGAAACAAGTAGGCTTCATTCAGTGGATTATCTAAAAAGTCAAGATTTGGGGGGACCTTTTCTTCAGAATTAAAGTAAAACTTCAGAGCTTTGAATGAATGAAAGTTTCTTTCAACTGCGTTTGTTAAAGACAGCCAATGGATTTTTGAATGTGAGAGAAATGAAGAATTCTGAACGTCAACAGAATCATAAAGGTCCTTAAATTGCTCAGTCAGAACACTATAAACGCAGAGGTAGGAGAACAACTTCATGACGGTTACTTCAGCTTCAACGCTTTGTTTTGGGGGTTTTTTGTTTTGTTTTGTTTTGTTTGAGTCGGAATCTCACTCTGTTACCCAACAAGCTGGAGTGCAGTGGCATGCTCACAGTCACTGCAGCCTCTACCTGCTGGGCTCAGACGATCCTTCCGCCTCAACCTACCACATAGCTGGAACTACAGGCGTGCACCACCACGTCTGGCTAATTTTTTGATTTATCATAGAGATGAGATCTCACCAAGTTGCCCAGGTGGTCTCAAACCCGTGGTCTCAGGCAGTCCTCTCACCTCGGCCTCCCAAGTGCTGGGATTATAGGCATGAGCCACCGTGCCCAGCTTGAATACACACTGTTTGTACCTCCATGCACACACCCACCAAAAGTTTTACTTGTATTAGCTCCATCATAAGTACTAACATTATTCTCATGAACTTCAGCTCAGTAAGGGTCTTTGCATACATTTGCTTCTGTTTCCGGAGTGTCGTCTGGAAGGGAATCGACTTGAAGTAGCCTTATTGCAAGCCCTTTTCCTGAGAAAAGATATTGTACGATGGGTAAGTTGTTTCTGTGTTGTGATTACTTATATAGTAGTAATGCCAGAAAATGATGAGGTATATAGGTATTTTGTAATCTCTGTAATAATAAATTGAACTCATATTTTTTATTAGTGGGTTTTATCCTAGCATTTAAAATTTTGCTGACAATTTTGGAACCAGAAAATACTTTTTTTTTTTTTTTTTTTTGAGTTGGAGTCTCACTCTGTCGCCCAGACTGGCGGCCACCGTGGCCTCCACCGATCCTTCCGCCTCAGCCTTCCAAGTAGCTGGATCTACAGGTGCGCGCTACCATGCCTGGCTAATTTTTGATTTATTATAGAGATGAGGTCTCGCCAAGTTGCCCACGCAGGTCTCGAACCCGCGGGCTCAGGCAATCCACTCACCTCAGCCTCCCAAAGTCGTGGGATTACAGGCTGAGCCACCGAGCCCGGCTAATACTTTGATTAGTAGTACGTTCAAATAGTTATTTGAGTAGAAGGACTGATGATGATTTGCAGTGTGGAAGGCCATTACAACTTCTGCTGCAACTGTTTTATCTTTTTTTTCATTCTTTTGATTTATTGTAGAGATGAGTTCTTGCCAAGTTGCCTAGGCTGGCCTCAAACCTGTGGGCTCAAGCAATCCTCTCACCTCGGCCTCCGAAGTGCTGGGATTATAGGTGTGAGCCACTGTGCCTGGCCTGTTTTATCTTTTTAATCTGAATTCCACTTAGTCAAAAATATTTGACTGGGTTTGGTGGCTCATGCCTGTAATCCCAGCACTTTGGAAGGCCAAGGTAGGAGAATTGTTTGAGGCTAGGAAATCGAGACCAGCCTGAGCAACAAAGTGAGATCCCATTTCTACAAAGAAAATTTTTTTAAATTAGTCGAGTATGGTGGCATGCACCTGTAATCCTAGCTACTCAGGAGGCTGAGAACAGAGGATCACTTGAGTCCAGGAGTTCAAGTCTACAGTGAACTATGATTATGCCACTGCACTCTAGCCTGGATGACAGAGAAAAACCCCATCTCAAAACATAATAATAATTTGAGAATAAAATAATTATGTAAGAAAATTTTATTTATGTATTTATGTATTTATTTATTTTTAGTTTGAGTCTCACTCTGTGGCCCAGACTGGAGTTCAGTGGCACACTCATGGCCACCGAAGCCTCAACAACCTGCTGGGCTCAAGTGATCCTTCTGCCTCAGCCTTCCAAGTAACTGGAACCACAGTGCCACCACGCCTGGCTAATTTTGTGATTTATTGTAGAGACGATGTCTTGCCGTGTTGCTCAGGCTAGTCTCAAACCCCTGAGTTTAGGCAATCCTCTTGCCTCCACTTCCCAGAGTGCTGGGATTATAGGCTTGAGCCACTGCTCCAGGCCAGAAAAAAATTTTTTTTAATTTGTTAATCACTTTCCTTAGTACTAGTCAAGGAAATTATATGTTTATTTTATGCTTAGCTGTTAATATGTGCTAATTTATATCTGACTTTCCACCATTTTTTAATATTAAATGAACAATTATATACTGCCCAAAGAGTTTCAAAGTAATTTTTCTTGGTTGACAAATGTCCACTGCTCAAGAGTTCATCACAAAATTTACACCTGATTTTTGGCGTTTGTGGATTTAATTATACGCAATTTTAAAAATAGATAATAAAACCACCTCCCACCTCGGACCTTGAATTTGTTAAGCTCACAGCCGCTTTAGTACATCTGTCACTCACAAGTCTGAACTCACAACAAACCACAAATAGGTCCAACTGTTAAACGAGTTGCATTAAGTTGAATTTGACATTTGATGCAAAAAAAGGTGAACTTCCTGTTTGCCTGCAAGAGAGAGCTGTGCTTGTGTGGTAAAGCTTCCCCAGCATCCCAGAGCTGGTTTTGGGAAGCCTGGCATCCAGGGGCTGCGGGCTTCTGAAGTGGAAGTCCAGGAATCTAAGGGGTCTTGGGGTGTTAGCCTGCCACGGGAGGAAGCCTGCTTTGAGTCCCTGACTTCTGGAAGCCTGGGCACTGGAGTGGGGCGCCTGCTTCTCTGCTGCTGTCCAGGAGGAGAGGCTGTCTGACTGGCTGCCTTCCAGGCTGTCCTGGGTCCCCCTGACTCTCAGGAGCGAGTTCCTGATAGAGGCTGGTGCTGACTGGCTGATTTTCAGAACTTATGTGATGATTGGACGTTCTTGCTAATGAACAGTGGTTGCTATTCAAACTTGGGGCTCCTGCCAAAGAACAGTGTCTTCCTGTCCTGAAAGTAAATACCCTTCATCCCGGTCTTCCCTCCTGTTCTCCCCACAGCCAAACCTTCAGAAGACTGGAAAGGATGGGCCAGATCTTTGTGGAGAGACGCTCTTAGCTAGCTTTGCCTTTCAGGTCACTTCAGTGCCAGTTACTGTGGAGGAAAAACAGCTCCAACGAATTTTTGAATTTATTGGAAAAAGCTGAACACAGGGCATTAAGGGCGTCTTGACAAAGTCAAGTAGGACAAAATACAGAATATGAACTGGATATATAGGCAAGTCCATAGGAAAAGCGGGAGGGGAAGGGAGAGGAAGCCCCGTCTCCCACAGAAGGAAATCAAATTCCCATTTCCTTCCGCAAGGGCATCCATTGTTTCTCTGCCTGCTAAAGAGAAACATCAGAACAACCTACATGTCTATCAGTCAGGAGCTGATTGAATCCAGCGTTGCACACCTATGAAATGGAATACAGTGTAGTCATTAAAAAGGAGACAGTTCCATGAGCTGATATGGAGAGAACCACAATAGTGAAGTCACACAAAAAAAGGAAAAGTGCAGAACTCTGTGTATGGTGTCACTTGTGCTGCATGAGGCTCAGGAGGCAAGGACAAACATATATTCCCATACACATAGACTATCTCTAGAAGGATGTTCCAAAAACAGGTCCTGGTGATCTCATGGGTGAGAGGAGCTGAGAGGCGGGGAGAGGGGAGTCTTCTTTTTCATGACATGGCCTCTTTATTGTTTTGATTCCTTTATTCTTTGTGATGTATTACCTACTAAACAATTTTCATTATTCACACACACACATACACACAGGGAGATGTTTATTGCAAGGAATCGGCTACCACTCTCGCAGGGGCTGGCGAGGCAGCTCTGAAGTCCTCAGGTCAAGCTGTGAGGAAAGCGGGCTGGAAGTCTTGGGCTGAAGCTGCTGGCCACAGGAAGTCTTCCTTCTTCTGGGCAGCCTCCGCTCTTCTCTCGTAAGGCCTTTCAACAGACTCAATCAGGCCTACCCAGATTATTTTGGATAATCTCCATTACTTAACGTTAACTGGCTAGGGACTTTAATCGTATCTACAAAATACTGTCCTAGAACAACCCTCTAGGTAGGCACGGTGGCTCCAGACTCACTGCTTAGAAAGCTTGCATAGACAGGTTTATTAATTCACCCAGGGTCATCAAGCTGGCAAGTGACAGACCCAGGATTTGAACCCAGGCTGCCTGTGCCTCCAGCCATTCAATCCTCCTTAATTAGTGTTTGAGTAACTGGGAGCTGTATCCTAGACAAGTGAACATATAAAACTAAGCCTCAACCACTGTTAGCCACCTCTCACTGCATAACAAGTTACTCAAGTGCAGTGACTTAAGACAACAGTATCTCACAGTGCTGTGGATCAGAAATCCGGGTGCAGCCTAGTGGGGTCTTTAGACTCTAGGTTTTCCAAGGCTGTAGTCATCCTGAGATTTGGCTGGGAAGACTGTGCTTCCTGGCTCACTCCATGGCTGTTGGCAGGATTCAGTCCTCACGAGTTGTTCAACTGAGGCCTCAGCTGCTCGTGAGCCACGGGCTGGAGGCGTCCCTTGGTTCCTAGTCACGTAGGTCTCTCCATAGAGCGTTTCACAACATGGCAACTTTCTTCATCACAGAGAGCAAAATAATTTTAATTCTTTTTTAAACAATGGCTTTTCAAAATCACGCGAGTGGCTTGGGCATGGACAAGAGGCACAGTGGGTTTGTAGGTGTGGACAGGGTGTTTTCTGAGCCTGATGACTCCTCTGCAGCTGGGTGGACCTCTGAACCTGGCCGGTCAGCTGTGTGGGATGTTTCCCATGTCTCCAAGTCTCTTCCATATCACAGAGCACAGGAAATGGCCTGGATGGGAGGGGGAAGTCTCATTGCCGAGAGGAGCGGTGGCATCCACATGGCGAATGACAGAGAAACAGAATTCATAATAAATGTGCCCAGTTGCACAAGCAACCCGAGGACACAGGAGTCACTCATTATTCTGCGTGGAGTTAATGTGCTGCTGGGAGCTCTCCACTGTTGATGGAAACAAAAGCCACGAAATGGTCTCTGGAGCTTCCTTGGTCTTTCATCACAAGAAGTCTCCTCATTTGGGAGTCAACCTGTCTTGAGGGCGATAGCTGCTGTCCTGCCCAAAACAGAAGCCAGTAGCACACAATGCATCACGGAGAGGGGTGTGGTGGACACGTGGGAAGATGGAGTGGCCAGGCCGGTGGACCACGCCAGAGCTGCTCATCTCCCCGTCACAGCAGCTGACACAACTGAGCCTTCACTGTATCCCAGGGATTGTTCCAAGTGCTTTCCCGGCACTGCCGTTTCACTCGATCCCTAGAACAACCCTCTAGGTAGGCACGGTGGCTCCAGACTCACTGATTAGAAAGCTTGCATAGACAGGTTTATTAATTCACCCAGGGTCATCAAGCTGGCAAGTGACAGACCCAGGATTTGAACCCAGGCTGCCTGTGCCTCCAGCCATTCAATCCTCCTTCCTCCAGAAGAGGGCTCCTCCAGCACAGCCTAAAAACCAGTGAAAAACATCAAACATTCGTTGTGGACCTGCTGTGTTTCCCAGGGCTGGGTGACTCAACATGGGAAACATTTGGTGTTCCAATGCCAGAGTAGTTCTGGGAGTGTTTTTTGTGTGTGTGGTAACATGTATGTAAACATAAAATTTGCCATTTTAAGTGTGCATTTCAGTGGCTTTCAGTTTTTTTATTATTGAGGTAAAATTTACATAACACAAAATTAACCGTTTTAAAGTGAAAAATGTAGCTGGGTTCAGTGGCTCAGCCTGTAATCCCGTGATTTGGGAGTCTGAGGTGAGTGGATTGCCAGAGCCCGCAGGTTCGAGACCCACCTGGGCAACTTGGCAAGACCTCATCTCTACAATAAATCAAAAATTAGCCAGGTGTGGTAGTGTGCGCCTGTAGTTCCAGTTACTTGGAAAGCTGAGGCGGAAGGATCGCCGGAGCCCAGCAGGTCGAGGCTGCGGTGGCCTTGAGCGTGCCCCTGCACTTCAGCCTGGGTGACAGAGTGAGACTCCAACTCAAAAAAAAAAAGGGAAAAAATGTGAAGGCTGTTTAGGACTTTCATAGTGTTGTACAACCACCACTTCTTTAATTCCAAACACTTTCATCACCCCCCCCCGCCAGAAAACCTCTGCACCTGAGAAGCAGTGTCTCCCCATTCCCTTTCCCTCCTGCCTTGGTAACCACCAACCTGCGTTCTGTCCCTGTGGATGTACCTGTTCAGGATATTTCATTTAACCTGAGTTATACAATATGTGACCTTTTGTGTTTAACTTCTTTTACTTGGTTTTTTAACTTATGTTGTTTTGTTTTGAGTTGGGATCTCACTCTCTTGCCCAGGCTGGAGTGCAGAGGCATGATCATGACAATCAGGGCTCACGGCAGTCTCAACCCACTAGGCTCAGGTGATCCTTCCACCTCAGCATCCTAAATAACTGGGACTACAGGTGCACGCCCTCATGTCTGGTTTTATTTTTTGTAGAGACTAGGTTTTGCCATGTTACCCAGGCTGGTCTTCAGCTCCTAGGATCGAGCAATCCTCTCACCTTGGCCTCAGAAAGATCTGGGTTTACAGGCATGAGCCACCGTACCTGGCCATTCACTTAGTTTTTGTTTGTTTGTTTGTTTTTTTGTTTGTTTGAGTTGGAGTCTCACTCTGTCGCCCAGACTGGAGTGCAGTGGCCGCTCCTGGCCACCGCAGCCTCGACCTGCTGGGCTCTGGCAATCCTTCCGCCTCAGTCTTCCAAGTAACTGGAACTACAGGTGCGCGCTACCACGCCCGGCTAATTTTTGATTTATTGTAGCGATGAGGTCTCACCAAGTTGCCCAGGTGGGTCTTGAACCCGCGGGTTCAGGCAATCCACTCATCTCAGCCTCCCAAAGCGAGGGATTACAGGTTGAGCCACCAAGCCCGGCTCATTCACTTAGTTTTTGAGGTTCAGTCTCTTTTATTGTGTATCAATACTTTATTCTCTTTTATAACTGCATAATAGTCCACTGTGTGCAAATGCTACAATGTGTTTATCTATTCATCCATTGATAGAGATTTGGGCTGTTTCCACCTTTTGGCTATTGCAAATAGTGCTGCTATGAACATGTGGGTACATGTACCTATTTGAGTACCTGCTTTTTAAATCCTTGGGGTATATACTTAGGAGTGGAATTGATGGGTCATATGATAGTTTTACATTTAACTTTTTGAAGAACTGACAAGTCAGAATGTGATATTTTGACACTAGAATCCTTCCTCAGTACCTTGGCTTTCTCCTACAAGAAAAGGAGAGCACTTCTTTCAAGGGTGACTAAGAGAACATGGTGTGTTATAGTGAAGATACAGGCTGGCATGGTTTAAAATCCCTGCCACTTGTTAACAGCATGTGTACAGGCTGTTAGGAGCCTCTTTGTGGCTCAGTTTTCTTGTCTGTAGGAATGATGATGATGACAGCTGCTCCACTCAGGAATGATAGAATCCACCTCCAGAGGTCTCCCCTGAGAACCATAGTTTAGGCCAGGATTCCTGAGGTGGGATTCGGATTCACATACCAGATTATTTCAGTGTACACCAATACAGCTGTGCCCATGGGGCCTCCCTGGGACCTCACCTGCCTTCCTCTGCAGGAGCCCAGAACATTCTCTTTACCTCTGGGCAAGCAGGGATAAGGTGCTGTGTGCAGACTTTATTTTTTAAATTTTTTTATTTTTTTGAGTTGGAGTCTCACTCTGTCACCCAGCTTGGAGTGCAGTGGCATAATCACGGCCACTGCAGCCTCGATCTGCTGGGCTCAGGAGATCCTTCCGCCTCAGCCTTCCAAGTAGCTGGAACTACAGGCGCTCGCTACCACACCTGGCTAATTTTTTGATTTATTGTAGAGATGAGGTCTTGCCAAGTTGCCCAGGCTAGTCTCGAACCCATGGGCTCAGGCAATCCTCTCACCTCAACCTCCCAAAGCTCTAGGATTATAGGCGTGAGCCACGGTGCCTGGCCACCATGTTCAAACCTTTAGAGTCACTTCAGACCCCTATCAGCATGAGGGTGTTCCCCCACACCTCTGCGCTTCCTTCTTTTGATGGACCTGGCTTGTGCCCCCACCTCCTCCACACACACCCCCTGAATGGAGTTTCTGTCGTGCAGGGAAGCGAGCTATGATAAAGGGTTATCTTGGATTGCTGAGCCACACTGGGTCCAGGAGCTCACTGGTCAGTTGATCTGAGCTGCCATGGGCTGCTTTCCTTTGCTTGATATGACTCTTGAACCTCTTGTTTAAAAGGCTTTTAAAATTTTTGCATTAATTTATTTTATTGAGGTATTATATCTTAAATGTACAGTTTGATGAGTTTTTACGTAAGTATATTGGGGGGTCCCAAAAGAAAAGGAATTTATTTATAAAAATTGTGTATTTATTTTTACATGTTGAAACTTCAGTCACTTTCAAAGTACCCTCTGTTTGATACAATACACCTGTTGAGACATTTTTTTCCACTACTCAAAACAGTTTTTGAACTTGTCAATTTGAATGTCTTTTAGTCTTTCTGCCATTTTTTGTTTCACCTCTTCCACATCAGCAAAATGTTTCCCTTTGAGTACTTTTTTATCCAGTCAAACAGAAAAATGTCACTCGGGGTGAGATTGGGTGAATAGGGAGGGTGGGACATGGGAGTCATGCCATTTTTGGCCCAAAACCGGTAAATACTCATCATCGTGTGGGCAAGTGTGCTTGTAAATCACTCATCATGAAATGGGCAAACCACGTTGAAAGAATCTCCAAAAAAAATCATAGCCGAATACAGCCTCTCACAGCAATGCTAGCTGGTACACTGATGCCAGTGGGTTCCTAGAACACTTATCTAGCAGGGGAAGCCTGTACTATAAGGGGTTCGCCCTCCAAAAAATAATTCTGGGTCTTTCGGGATCTCCTCTTAAACACCCATTGAACATCACTCAGATCGAGATAAAGTCCTGAGCTATTCAGTATAGTGGCCATCGAACACACATGGCCATTGAGCCACTGATATGTGGCTAGGTGGAACTGAGACAGGCTGTCAGTGTCAAATGCACTCTCAACAGCTTTGAACAAAAGAACAAAAGAAGTAACCTACATCATTGATAATGTTTGCAATTGATTGATGTCCAGATAACAATATTTACATTAAATAAAAATGTCATTAAAATTAATTTTGTCTATTTCTTTTTAGCTTCCTAAATTTGACTAATAGAAAATGTTAAATTACTTATGTAGCTGGCATTAGATTTCTTTTGGACAACACTGAAACGGAACATTCCCAGCACCCTACGCTCATGTTCCTTCCTCATTAATAATGTCCCAAAGATAACCGCTATTCTGGTCTCTATCCTCATAGATTCATTTGGCTTATTTTGACCCTCATGTAAATGGAATCATAGGGTGTGTTCTTCAGTATCAGGCTTCTTTTCACTCAACATTACACTTGCGAGATTCATCCATGGTGTAGCATGCTGTAGTCCTTAGCTCTTTTGCACCATTCTGTAGTTTTCTGTAGTATGAATAGAGCTTGTTTCCCTCATTGTATGGCTGGTGAGCATTGATATTTCTTTTCTTTTCTTTCTTTTTTTTTTTTTTGAGTTGAAGTCTCACTCTGTCGCCCAGGCTGGAGTGCAGTGGCACCCTTATGGCCACTGCAGCCTCGACCTGCTGGACTTAGGCGATCCTTCCACCTCAGCCTTCCAAGTAGCTGGAACTACAGGTGCACGCTACCAAACCCAGCTTATTTTTTTATTTATTGTAGAGATGAGGTCTCACCAAGTTGCCCAGGCTGGTCTCAAACCCCTGGGCTCAGGCAATCCTCTTCCCTTGGCCTCCCACAATGCTGGGATTATAGGCTGAACCACCACACCCAGCCAATCGTTAATATTTCTTATTGCCATTACTAATAAAACTATAATGAAAGATCAGGCACAGAGCTCATGCCTGTAATCCCAGCACTTTGGGAGGTGGAGGCAAGAGGATTACCTGAGCCCAGGGGTTTGAGACCCACCTGGGCAACTTGGTGAGACCTCGTCTCTACAATAAATCAAAAAATTAGCTGGGCATGGTGACACGTGCCTGTAGTTCCAGCTACTTGGAAGGCTGTGGTGGAAGGATCGCCTGAGCCCAGCAGGTTGAGGCTGTGGTGGTGGTGAGTGTGCCACTGCACTTCAGCCTGGGCGATGGAGTGAGACTTCTTCTCAAAAAAAAAAAAAAAAAGCTATAATGAACAATTCTGTCCATATGTTTTGGGGTACATAAACACTCATTTCTGCTGGCATGCATCCAGGAATTGTTGGTCATATGGTGAATGTCTGTTTTGCTTTAGTAATACTGCCAAACAGTCTTCCAGAGTGGTTGTTACAGTTCATACTTGCATCAGCGAGGCCAGAGAGGCCTGGCTGCTGCACGTGCTCACCAACACTTGCCTGGTGTTGTTGATCCTTTGGATTTGAGTTGGTCTGAAAGAGAAGCAGTCTGGTTTTGAACTGAAAATAATTCTTACCATTTTCTTCCCTTTACAAGGTAACAGACACCCACCTAGAAGACACATATAGCAAAAAAGATATTAAAAATTCTCATCATCTAAAATCAACCAGGGTTAGCTTGGATATCTATCCATCGGCACAGTTAGCAGTGTTTATATTGACAAAAATGGCCTCAACCACCATGATATTTTTTTCTCCCAATTTGCCATGACCATTTTTCAAGTCCATGAATATTAATCTACAGCATGATTTTTGAAAGCTGATCAATGCTCCATTGTACAGATGTCCACAATTTAATCAATTCCCTTACTCTTGAGCATTTAGGCTGTTGCCAATTTTTCACTATTATAAAAATGTTGGGGCCGGGTGTGGTGGCTCACGTCTGTAGTCTCAGCACTTTGCAAGACTGAGGTGGGAGGATCGCTTTAGGTCAGGAGTTTGAGACCAGCCTGGGCAACATAGCAAGACTCCCATCTCTACAAAAAGGCAAAAAACATGTTATCATGAGCACTCTTGCCATTACATCTTTGCTGATGTTCTCAAAAACATTCTGACAGTGAAGTTGCTTATTAAAAGGCTGATATGCATGATTTGAAGGCTGCCAAGCTACGCCCTGAGCGGCTGATCCCCCTCCCTCGAAATAAAAGCCTGTCTATCTCTAAGTAACAAATGCCAGTTTGAAGGGGCAAGAGCAGGAGAACCCTCTCTGGAACACAGGCTTGCTCCTTCCCAGGAGATGCCCTTCCCTTCAAACGCTGAGCCATGTGTACTGCAAAACACGGGTGGCTGGGCATTTCTTGGACACAGGCGGAGTCGCCAAACCAAGGAAGAGAAGTGTGGTTCTGTGAGAGGGCAGATGCCACCCAAGTGAATCAGAGAGGTCAGACAATCTCAGGTGAGGTCCATAAAAGGGGCCTGGGAATAACAGTGCACTGTGACGTGGCTGCTGCTCCTTCATATCCCCTGGAGCTTTTCTTGGTCTCCATCCATTTACTCAGGAAGCTTTGCTCTATGGGAGGGAGAAGAAATGTCTGGAAGTAGACAGAAGGACTTGTGCCCCCTCCTCAGTCCTTTGGACCAGACTTAAGCACTCTACAGAGCGAAGGGCTTATAGCAAAAAGCTAAAAGCCCAGTTCCAGATGGACCGGAGGCGATTCGGGGCAAAGCAGGGCTGCTCCAAGGCCCAGGTGAGCTAGTGCAGCTCAGGAGGAGCCAACCCAGTCCCCAGCTCAGTGGGAAAGGCTCTGTCTTGGGGCCACTGAGCCACTGACCTCTCAGGATGGTCAAGGTAGAGGTGATGCCCTTCCAAGGGATTTCAGGGGCACAGACGTGTAGACGTGAGGCTGAAGATCAAAACAGGGCTAGACTGCCTGGCGACTGCAGAGACAGGATGGTTTTGTGGGCCCTTGTGAGGCTCCTCTCAGGGACTCCCAGGCAGAACTGGGACACTCTGAGGAGGAAAGAGAGGCCACTGCCGCACAGGTGGGGCTGCACGGATGCTGCTTGAGACCTGCCGGCTGCTGGAGGTACGGGACTGTGCAGACTGCTGACCGTTCCCCATGTCCATTCCCTGAGTCTCCTTCCATACTAGGCTGCTGTGCCTTGAGGCTAGCCTCTCTGAGAGACTGTATTTTTTTGCTTCCTTTATAGCTAGGTGTGGCCATGTGACTAAATCTGGCCAATGGGATGTGAGCAGAAATGACACATTCATCCTCTGGGTAACGGCACTGAAAGAAAACTGTTTATATTCTTTTTCTTTTCTTTTTTTTTTTAATTGGCATCTCACTCTGTCACCCAGGCTGAAGTGCAGTGGCACACTCAAGACCACCACAGCCTCGACCGTTGGGCTCAGGTGATCCTTCTGCCTCTGGCTTCCAAGTAGCTGGAACTACAGGCACACGCCAACACGCACAGTTAATTTTTTGATTTATTGTAAAGAAGAGGTCTTGCCAAGTTGCCCAGGCTGGTCTCAAACCCCTGGCTTAGGCAATCCTCTTGCCTCCGCCTCCCAAAGTGCTAGGAGTATAGGCGTGAGCCACTGCCCCTGGCTATATTCTTTTTTCTGTATTCCATAAATTGGAATGTGAATGTGGTGGGACTGAATCACCTTCTACTTTGTGGATTAGACTAATTCTTTAGAGCAGAGTGATGATGGGGATATTACACATCTCACTTATCTGCATTGTTCAATAATACAGTCCACACTAGCCATACGTGACTGTTAGGCACTTGAAATATGACTAGTGCAATGGAAGAAGTGAATCTCTCATTTTATTTAGTGTTTTGGTTTTTTTTTGAGTTGGAGTCTCACTCTGTTGCCCAGGCTGGAGTGCAGTGGCTCACAGCCACCACAGCCTCAACCTGATGGGCTCAGATGATCCTTCCGCCTCAGCCTTCCAAGTAGCTGGAACTACAGGAGCGTGCTACCATACCCAGCTAAATTTTTTTTCTTTTTCTTTTTTTTTTTTTTTGATTTGGAATCTCACTCTGTAGCCCAGACTGGAGTACAGTGGCCGCTCCCGGCCACCGCAGCCTCGACCTGCTGGGCTCCGGCGATCCTTCCGCCTTAACCTTCCAAGTAGCCGGAATTACAGGCATACGCTACCACGCCCAGCTGATTTTTGATTTATTGTAGAGATGAGGTCTTGCCAAGTTGCCCAGGCGGGTCTCGAACCCACGGGCTCAGGCAATCCACTCACCTCAGCCTCCCAAAGGAGCGGGATTACAGGCTGAGCCACCGAGCCCGGTTTAATTTTTTGATTTATTGTAGAGACGAGGTCTCACCATGTTGCCCAGGTTGGTGTCGAACCCATGGGCTCAGGCAATCCTCTTGCCTTGGCCTCCCAAAGTGCTGGGATTATAGGTTTGAGCCACTGCGCCCGGCCCATTTTATTTATTTTAAATTGAGTACAATAGTTCCCTGTGAGCTGGGTGCGGTGGCTCACACCTATAATCCCAGCACTTTGAGAGGCTGAAGTGAGGGGATTGTCTGAGCCCACGGGTTCAAGACCAGCCTGGGCAACTTGGTGAGACCTCAACTCTGCAATAATCAAATAATTAGCCGGGCATGGTGGCGTGCGCCTGTAGTTCCAGCTACTTGGAAGGCTGAGGAGGAAGGATCGCCTGAGCCCAGTAGGTCAAGGCTGCGGTGGCTATGAGTGTGCCACTGCACTCCAGCCTGGGCAACAGAGTGAGACTTTGACTCAAAAAAAAAAAAAACTTCCTGTGGCTAGTGGGTACAGGTTTAGATAGATAGCTCTTGCTGATGAGATAAGGCATCTGGATGCCTGGACCACCTCAAGAAACTGAACCTCCCTTTTATCCAGACTTCCTAAATTCAGGTTTTTTTGTTTGTTTGTTTCGTTTGTTTGTTTTTTGAGTTGGAGTCTCACTCTGTCACCCAGACTGGAGTGCAGTGGCCACTCCCGGCCACCACAGCCTCGACCTGCTGGGCTCCGGCGATCCTTCCGCCTCAGCCTTCCGAGTAGCCAGAATTACAGGCACGTGCTACCACGCCGGCTGATTTTTTTGATTTGTTGTAGAGATGAGGTCTCGCTGCCCAGGCGGGTCTCGAACCCACGGGCTCAGGCAATCCACTCACTTCAGCCTCCCAAGGCGCGGGATTACAGGCTGAGCCACTGAGCCCGGCTTAAACTCAGGTTTTACATGGCAGAGATGTCAGTGTCTACCTTGCTTAGACTGCTGTTATTTGTTCTTTGTTAAAACAGCTGAACAAATGCTTCAACTAATACAATTGACTGCAGAGTAAGGCGATTTAACAGAATGGTCTCACTAGCATTTTTAGATGACACAAACACACTCTCATGGCTGTTGGCTGGAGGCCTCAGTTCCCATCATGTGGACCTTTCCCAGAGGGCTTCTTGAATGTCCTCAAGGCAGGCGGTGGCCTCCCTGGTAGGTGGTCCAAGAGAGCAGGAAGCAAACTGCGGGCCTTCTATGGCCTAGTTTCAGAAGTCATGCATCATCACTCACACTATTCATTGTATTTTATTTGTTAGAAGTCCAGCCCAAGTATGTATACACACACAAGTGCACACTTTCTCAGTCTGCACCTCTATTAAATATTACCGGCGGTGAGGAGAATTGTGAGTCAACAAATGTTATTGTGACAACTGGTTAAGCATTGGAAAACAAACAGAACAACAAAGCTTAGATTTCTACCTCACATTTTACACCAAAATAAATTCCAGATAGTTTAAACATTTAAGTGTCCATAAGTACTGGACAAAAAAATTCTGATAAAGAAAAATGAAGTAGAGCCGAGCTCGGTGGCTCAGCCTATAATCCCGTGCCTTGGGAGGCTGAGGTGAGTGGATTGCCTGAGCCCGCGGGTTCGAGACCTACCTGGGCAACTTGGCGAGACCTCGTCTCTACAATACATCAAAAAATGAGAAGGGTGTGGTAGCGTGCGCCTGTAGTTCCGGCTACTTGGAAGGCTGAGGTGGAAGGATCTCCGGAGCCCAGCAGGTCGAGGCTGTGGTGGCCGGGAGCGGCCATTGCACTCTAGTCTGGGCGACAGAGTGAGACTCCAACTCAAAAAAAAAAAAAAAAAGAAAGAAAGGAAAATGAAGTAGAAAACTATATTAAGCCAAGCACAGAGGTTCATGTCTGTAACCCTAGTGCTTTGGGAGGCTGAGGCCAGAGAAATGCTTGAAGCCAAGAGTTTGAGACCAGCCTGGGCAACATAGTGAGACTCCATCTCTATGAAAAAAAAAAAAATTAGCTGGGTGTAATGGCACATGCCTGCAGTCTCAGCTACTTAGAAGGCTGAGGCAGGACTGTCTTTCACTCTCTCCTCTCTCTCTCTCTCTCTCTCTCTCTCTCTCTCGCTTTCTCTCTCTCCACCTTCTGTTTGTCTCTCTACCTCTGTCTCTCTCCCACTCTCTAGAACAGGCAGCTGCTGCTGCAGTCGGAGAAGCCCTGGCAGTGGGGGCTGTGCCTGTGGTGCTCGGTGCCCTGGGCTTCACTGGGGCAGGAATCGCCGCCTCCTCCATGGCAGCCAAGATGATGTCCACATTGGCCGTGGCCAACGGGAGCGGTGTTGCCGCGGGCAGTCTGGTGACTACTCTGCAGTCGGTGGGTGCAGCCAGACTCTCCACGTCATCCAACATCCTGCTGGGCTCCGTGGGTTCCATCTTTGGGTCAGGGTTGGGGGATTCAAAAAAGACACCTCCTCTTCCAGCTGAACCCAGGGGCTGAAGGGGATCAGCCAAAAGAAAATGTATCCCAAGTTGAACCTCTGAAACCTCCACTTGGGTCAGAGAAACACGATGAATAAAGACCATGTGCAGAAGACAAAAAAAAAAAAAAAAAAGGCTGAGGCAGAAGGATTGTTTGCCACCAGGAGGTCAAGGCTGCGGTGAGTTATGATTGTGTCACCGCACCCCAGCCTTGGCAACACCATGTCTCAAAAAAATGAAAAAGAATCAGTGATTTATCACAGAAACAAAGTGAATATCATATGTTCTCACTCATAAGTGGACCCTGAACATCTATCATAATACAATAAGAAAGGGATTGGCAGTAGCAGGATATTGCCAGGTGGGGGTGAGGGGAACATCACATCAATAAGTGCACCTGATCTCAAACCAGGCAAAGTGGGAACCAAAGGAAGGCCCAAACTTTACCTGTGTGATGACCACTTGTATATCTAATCCTGAGTTGTACCCCACATCTTTAAAATAAAATAAATTTTTAAAAAATAAGAAAAAGAAAATGTTATTGAACTATGACATCTAAGCCTAGGCATCACCAAAGAAAAGACTGACAGATATGATCACGTATAAGAGAAGGCCCCTAAAAACTAGAATTATCCTTTAGGGGCCCTTATAGTATAGGATTCCCCTGCTAGGTAAGTCTTCTAGGAACCTATGTGCATCAGTGTACCAGCTAACATTATTGTGAGAGGCTGCATTTGGCTTCAGTGAATTTTTTTTAGAGATTCTTTCGATGCGGTTTGCCCATTTCATGATTGGTGATTTATAAGCACACCTGCCCACACCACACTGAGTGTTCAGCAGTTTTAGAACAAAAACGGCATGACCCCTGTACCCCACCCTCCCTATTCTCCTGCTCTTACCTCAGTGACTTTTTTTTTTTTTTGAGTTGGAGTCTCACTCTGTCGCCCAGACTGGAGTGCAGTGGCCGCTCCCGGCCACCGCAGCCTCGACCTGCTGGGCTCCGGCGATCCTTCCGCCTCAGCCTTCCAAGTAGCTAGAACTACAGGTGCGTGCTACCACGCCCGGCTGATTTTTGATTTATTGTAGAGATGAGGTCTTGCAAGTTGCCCAGGCGGGTCTCGAACCCGCGGGCTCAGGCGATCCACTCACCTTGGCCTCCCAAGGCGCGGGATTACAGGCTGAGCCACCGAGCCCGGCCCCAGTGACTTTTTTTCCCAGATGAAAAATGTCCTCAAAGGGAAACGTTTTGCCAATGTGGAAGAGGTAAAACAAAAAACGGCAGAAGCACTAAAAGGCATGAGAATTGACAAGTTCAAAAATTGTTTTGAGTAGTGGAAAAAGCATCTTTTTTTTTTTTTTGTCGGAATCTCACTGTCACCCAGTCTGGAGTGCAGTGGCATGCTCATGGCCACTGCAGTCTCAACCTGCTGGGCTCAGGAGATCCTTCTGCCTCAGCCTGGCTAACTATTTTGATTTATTGTAGAGATGAGGTCTCACTAAGTCGCCTGGGCTGGTCTCGAATCCCTGGGCTCAGGCAATTCTCTCACCTCGGCCTCCCAAAGTGCTGGGATTACAAGCATGAGCCACTGCATCCGACTGAAAAAAGCTTCTTGATAGGTGTATTGCATCAAATGGAGGGTACTTTGAAGGTGGTGACTAAAGTTTAAACATGTAAAATAAATACACAATTTTTATAATTAAGTTCCAGGTGTTTTTGAGTCCCCTCTTGCATGCAAATTAATACTGCAGAAGAGAAAAACAAACCAAAAGCCAAATGAAAGCTAGAGAGAGGCCAGGCTCGGTGGCTCAGCCTGTAATCCCGCGCCTGTGGGAGGCTGAGGTGAGTGGATTGCTTGACCCCGCGGGTTCGAGACCCACCTGGGCAGGCGAGACTTCATCTCTACAATAAATCAAAAATTAGCCGGGCGTGGTAGCGCACACCTGTAGTTCCAGCAACTCGGAAGGCTGAGGCGGAAGGATCGCCTGAGCCCCAGCAGGTCGAGGCTGCGGTGGCTGGGAGTGGCCACTGCACTCCAGTCTGGGCTACAGTGAGACTCCAACTCAAAAAAAAAAAAAAAGAGAAAGCTAGAGAGAAATATTTGCAACCTATAAGACAGACAGCAACTAAATCCTTAAATAAAGAGCTCTTACAATGTTATACTAAAACAAAAAAATGGCCACCAAAACACATCCCAGCAGCTGCTTCCTCTCCCAGGTGATCAGGTTGTGAATGCACAAGAAAGGATTGCATCTGGCCCCCAGAGACGCCCCACGCGGTCAGTGCCCAGCTCCAGTCTGTTGATGGCCGCTCTTTATCCCGCTTTCAGAAAACGCCAGCACCTCTTTCTGTTCCTGCTCTAGAGCCCTCCCTCTCCTCTCTCAGAGCGATGTCGTTAAGTAGCTTCCTGTGCAGGCGGTGACTCACAGCTCCACCATGGCACAGGCAGTGCTGATTTCAGCAAGAAACCCTCCCCAGGGCATAGATTGCGTTATGGTGAAGCCCAGAGAGGACATTACCGCAAGAATGTCTTTGCATGCAGCCAGCACGGGGATCTTACATCCTCACTGTGTGTCTGCATTTTTTTTTTTTTTTTGAGTTGGAGTCTCACTCTGTCGCCCAAACTGGAGTGCAGTGGCCGCTCCCGGCCACCGCAGCCCCGACCTGCTGGGCTCCGATGATCCTTCCACCTCAGCCTTCCGAGTAGCCACAATTACAGGCATGCGCTACCACGCCCGGCTGATTTTTTGATTTATTGTAGAGATGAGGTCTCGCTGCCCAGGCGGGTCTCGAACCCGCGGGCTCGGGCAATCCACTCACCTCAGCCTCCCAAAGGCGCGGGATTACAGGCTGAGCCACCGAGCCCGGCTGTGTCTGCATTTTTAATCTGAGTCTGTGCTCCCGCGGGAGAGGGCAGACACGAGGCCTGGTCGGAAGGGTACTGGATTGGGCCATCTGGATTTGGTGCTAGCTATGCTGCCTCTGCTCTGCAGGACCAGACAGGTCCCTTCCAGCTCAGGGCACCAGTTTCTTTCTCCCTCTGTCAAACAAGGGAAGGAACCAGGTGGTCCCTGCGGTCTCCTCCAGCTCTGACACCCAAGGATTCAGCTCATTTCCTCTTTTTTTTTTTGAGTTGGAGTCTCACTCGGTCGCCCAAACTGGAGTGCAGTGGCCACTTCCAGCCACCGCGCCTCGACCTGCTGGGCTCCGGCGATCCTTCCGCCTCAGCCTTCCAAGTAGCCGGAATTACAGGTATGCGCTACCACGCCCGGCTGATTTTTTGATTTATTGTAGAGATGAGGTCTCACTGCCCAGGCGGGTCTCGAACCCTCGGGCTCAGGCAATCCACTCACCTCAGCCTCCCAAAGGCGCGAGATTACAGGCTGAGCCACCGAGCCCGGCTTCATTTCCTCTTTTTAATGTTTGGACTCTGATATCTGGCTTAATCTTCTTTGAGAAGTGCTTTTTAAGCCCCTGAAGAGTCCTTCTCGGGTTTTGGAACCCACTGAGAGAAAGGAAAATGTTTTCAATTACTGAAGTTATTCCTCCAGGTTCTAAACAAGACTCTGCTCCCCTCATTTGGAAAAAGTGAAACTGCACACCCAGCCAAATGACTGAGGGGGCGGGAACGTGGTTTAAGTGATGGGTCTGCCTGGCCCCAGGCTTGCTGCAGTAGGGTGTGGTGCCCTATAATTGGGAAAGTGCCTGTTGGGTTTCCGGGGGCCCAGTGTCCTCTGCTACCCCAGGAGGCTGTCCAGAGCAGGGCTGGCCCTAGACCCCGACAGAGGAAGCGTGGGGTCCCTCCAGTCCCCAAATAGGCTCTACCTGTCTGCTGTGGAACCTGGGGTTCGTCAGGCTGGAACCTCTCCTTAGAATGAAGATCTTTGGCAGCAATGAATGCTGTTGCCCAGCAATACCTCCCCTCCCCTCCCCTCCTCCCACACTTCCATCCCCTTCTTTGGACCTGGCCGGTGGGCATGGGGGCCAGTGTGGGTCAAATATCAGACTTCACTTTCCTGGACACAGGAATGGGCATAAACAGCCAGCGTCAAGAGAGAGGGCCCCATCCCTGGCATGGGCTACGCTGGGAGGGTGTAAGTATGCCATCAACAGGCAGCATTCAGCCGGGCTCGGTGGCTCAGCCTGTAATCCCAGCACTTTGGGAGGCCGAGGTGAGTGGATTGCCTGAGCCCACGGGTTCGCGACTCGCCTGGGCAACTTGGTGAGACCTCATCTCTACAATAAATCAAAAATCAGCCGGCACGGTAGCGTGCACCTGTAGTTCCAGCTAATTGGAAGGCTGAGGCGGAAGGATCACCGGAGCCCAGCAGGTCGAGGCTGCGGTGGCCGGGAGTGGCCACTGCACTCCAGTCTGGGCGACAGAGTGAGACTCCAACTCAAAAAATAAATAAATAAATAAACAGGCAGCATTCTTACACAGGGAGGAAAACTGTCACGGAATGAGGCCAAACAGAGGCCTCAGAGATGAGTGGAGAGAGACAGGGACGGGGCACCAAAGAAACAAAAAGGAACAGAAAGGAGAGACAGAGACCGAAAACGCTCCAAAGCCTTGGTTTCTATCACTTTCCTCTTAGAATCTAAAAGCTACCCCATTCTCTTCCCAGCTATACAAGTAAGCATTCCTCTTTTGGCTTCAGACAGTTTGGATTTGAAAGTGTCCAGATTAATATATTAGTATACCTCCAGGAAACTCCTCTTAATTGTGACTGTGTCATCCAGAAGAGATGACACGTGGAATCAGGAATGTTGATTAGGTTTACACACAAGTTGTGAGTAGTACATAGAACAAGTGAGTGTTGACAAGGAAGATCAAGTAAGGGCATTGCTAGAGAAAGGAGGTGTTCAGAGAAGGGCAGAACCCTTGAACATGGCTGGTGGGAACGTAAGATGGTACAGCCACTGTGTACAGGAGACTGGCAGTTCCCGAAACTCATAGAATCCCCAGAAATTTCACTCCCGGTACGTATCCAAAATAATTGTTTTTTAGGCAGGGTCTCACCTTGCCATTCCAACTCAAAAAAAAAAAAAAAAGGACGAATTTTTGGTACATGAATTACATCTCTGTTTTTTTTTTGTTTTTTTTTTTTTTTTGAGTCAGAATCTCACTCTGTCACCCAGGCTGGAATGCCATAGCACACTCACGGCCACCACAGCCTCGACCTGCTGGGCTCAGGTGAGCCTTCTGCCTCAGCCTTCCGAGTAGCTGGAACTACAGGCATATGCCACCATGCCCAGCTCATGTTTTTATTTATTGTAGAGATAAGGCCTCACCATGTTGCTCAGGTTGGCCTTGAACCCCTGAGCTCAGGCAATCCTCTCACCTTTGCCTCCAAAGTACTGGGATTACAGGCTTGAACCACTGCACCTGGCCTACATCTCAATTTTTATTTATTTATTTATTTATTTATTTATTTATTGAGTTGGAGTCTTACTCTGTCGCCCAGACTGGAGTGCAGTGGCCACTCCCACCCCCCGCAGCCTCGACCTGCTGGGCTCCGGTGATCCTTCCACCTCAGCTTTCCAAGTAGCTGGAACTACAGGTGCGCTACCATGCTCAGCTAATTTTTGATTTATTGTAGAGATGAGGTCTCGCCAAGTTGCCCAGGCGGGTCTCGAACCCACAGGCTCAGGCAATCCACTCACCTCAGCCTCTCAAAGGTGCGGGATTACAGGCTGAGCCACCGAGCCCAGCTTCAATTTTTAAAAAAGACATGACTGCTCTTGCTATCCTGGTCCTTCCCTATTTTATATCATATCAGCCAAAGTACATTTTGTGGTTGGACTCTCTCTCTTAGACATCCCTCCTCCAATCCCTCATCCTTCCCTAACGTCCTCTAAAATACTCATACCCTGGGGACACTGACAGGCTTAAATAGGACCTGGGGCTGATGTCCTTTTCAGAGAAGCTAGGCCCTTTCATCCTTGCTCAGTTATTTTGCTGGGGCAATGGACCAGTAATATCATTTAAAGAGTACAGGCAGCAGTGGGCTGAAACTAACTCACAATTTTGTTTAAATTTACTTGTCAAAGGCAGAAATATTCAATTTCATGGATACTCCCAATTCCCTGCACTGGGAGCAGACTTCTAGGAAGCAATTATGTAGAACAAAATGTAATGGGTAACAGAGGGTGCCTGGTAAATTATTCATAATCTGATAATAATTTTAACCCATTTTTAACACAACCTGTTATTGGTGTTAGCTTCTGGAAAGTTCTCAAAGTAAGCCACACAGTGGTTTTCTTTAGTCATGTTTATATAACCATAAACCTCCTGCCTTTCGCTGAAACTACCTGAATAATTAAAATCAAAAGAGAGCCGACTCGGTTGCTCAGCCTGTAATCCCGCGCCTTTGGGAGGCTGAGGTGAGTGGATTGCCTGAACCCGCGGGTTCGAGACCCGCCTGGGCAACTTGGCGAGCCCTCGTCTCTACAGTAAATCAGAAAATGAGCCGGGCGTAGTAGCGCCCGCCTGTAGTTCCAGCTACTTGGAAGGCTGAGGTGGAAGATCGCCAGAGCCCAGCAGTTCGAGGCTGCAGTGGCCAGGAGCATGCCACTGCACTTTATTCTGGGCCACAGAGTGAGACTCCAACTCAAAAAATAAATAAATAAAATAAAATAAAATAAAAAGAGGCCTGGGAATCCCTTTCCCTCCCCAAGTCTACAAGGCAGAGGGAAAGGCAGACTCTATCCTGCTCTGCCCTCCTTCCTCCCTATGGGCTTCTCAGGTTGATGTGGCATGATGCCCAGGGTGGGGCCTGGCACCAAGAAGGCACATGAAACTTACTTGTATTTGATTGCTGAATGAACGAATGGTGGAAAGAATGCAATATTTGTAGTGAGGGAGAGTTGGACTAAGCATTTTTGCTATTTACCAGCTGAGTGATTTGGGCCCTCAGTCTTTATCTGTAAAACAAAGAGAGTAACCTGCCTTGCTGAGTTACTGGAAAAATTTGAAAAGCGAACAAGTGCTCAATAAGCGACAGCTCTTACCAAGGGATTTCTTTCTAGTAGCAGCCATATAAGTTCCCCAAATCTGGCTAACAGCGAGTCAGTCAAAGCTTCCTTAGGAGCCAAAGATTTCCAAAGCTGGCTGTGTATCAGAATCACCGGGGGAGTTAATAATAATAATTAATAATATAATAATAATAATAATTTGTAGGTTTATCCTCCAAGGATTCTGACTGAGTAGGAATTCAGTAGGGTGGGGCCAGAGAATGCATTTTTGTAGTTTTGTTTTGAAATTAAGGTAAAATTAAATGAAATGCACTGGATGAGTTTTGACAAATTTATGCCCTTGTGTAGGCAACACCCCAATCAAGATATAAAACATTTCCAGGCCAGGAGTGGTGGCTCAAGCCTGTAATCCCAGCACTTTGGGAAGCGGAGGCGAGAGAATTGCCTGAACTTAGGGGTTCAAGACCAACCTGAGCAACATGGTGAGATCTTGTCTCTACAATAAATCAAGAAAATAGCCGGGTATGGTGGCACACGTCTGTGGTTCCAGCTACTTGGAAGGTTGATGCGGAAGGATCACCTGAGCCCAGCAGGTCAAGGCTGCGGTGGCCATGAGTGTGCCACTGCACTCCAGCCTAGGTAACAGAGTGAGACTCTGACAAAAAAAAAAAAAAAAAGAGGCAGAAGGATCACCTAAGCTCAGCAGTTTGAGGCTGCTGTGGCTATGAGCATGCTATTGCACTCCAGCCTGGGTGACAAGACTGAGACTCCAACTCAAAAAAAAAACCAAGTGACATTTCCATGACCCCAGAAGGTTTCTCCTTCCATTCAACCTCCATCCTGCATAGACAGCCACTCTTCTGATTCTTGCTTGTTCTTGAATATGGTATCAATAGAATCACACAATATGAATTTTTTTGTGTCTGGTTTCTTTTGCTTCTCATATGCTTGGGGGGTTCATCCATGTTGTTGTATGTATCAGTAAAACATTCCTCATTACTCCTGAGGAGTATTCCACTAGCTGACTGTACCTCAATGTGTTTATCTCTTCACCTATATGGGCCTTTGTGGGTTGTTTCTGGCTGTTGTGAATAAAGCTGCTATAAATATGTTTTCATTTCTCATGAGTAAGAACTTAGGAGTGCAATTTCTGGGTGATAGCATAGGGGTATCTTTAACTTTATTTTTTCAATGCTTCAAATGACTCTGCTGTTCAACCAGATTTGGGAATCCCTGAGGTAGTGGAAGGCCAGCCTCGATGATTCAACTGATGTTTGTTCAGTTTTTATTTTGTTGTGCAGGTGTCGGAGGCAACTTTCACCAGGACATAACGTCTGTTCTCCCTCTCTCCAGCTGAGGAGACCAGCTCTCCTCTCTCACTTGCCAATTTCTTACCAGAGAAGAGAGTTCCCAGCCAGGGATCCCCGTGAGTCCCTTGGAGCCTGTCATCCAAACAGTTCCAGAAAGCAGTGTGGGACTTGCTCTAACACTGTGATTGCTCTAACCTTGTGATCTCTTGCTTGAGACAAAGGAGGCCGATCCTCCAGTCCCTGGGGTGGGGTGGGGAGTTGAGTCTTTCCTGCTGGGCCGCAGCAATCTCGCCACCACCGTGTGCAGTCTTGAGCCAGTTTGGGGAGGCAGGTGACCACATGTAACTCTGGTGCTTCTAAGGAAAGAGCAGTGGGAAGTGCCCCAGAGACTCCTCGGGCCGGGAAATGGAAGTCAGAGCTGCGTCCATATCTGTGACGAGAGACCAAAGGTGATCAAGACACAACCATTTTGTTCCAAGTGTCACACTGGCTGTGGGCTCAGGAATTGTGTACATATTTCCCTCCTGAAATTTATTTTCCTTTTGGGACTATTACAATTTCTCAATGGGGGCAAAGGCATTTGGAAGCCAAAGTGATCCTCTAATCCAGTGTTTCCCAAAAGGTGGTACATTGTATGGTACTCATGATGGCTTCAGGGGTTATACTGATGAGTAAGATTAAATAAGAGTTTAGTGTATGGTAGTAAAAATAAAACTAACCAAGTGGTGACTCATATCTGTAATCCCAGCACTTTGGGAAGCCAAGGCTTAAGCCCAGGAGTTTGAGATCAACCTGGGCAGGATAGTGAGACCTTGTCTCCACCAAAAAAAAAAATAAGAAAATTCACTGGGTGTGGTGGCACGTGCCTGTAGTTCCAGTTACAGGCTGAGCTACAGGCTGAGCTACAGGCTGAGGTGGGAGGACAGCCTGACCCCAAGAGTTAGAGGCTGTGGTGGGCCATAATTGTGCTATTGTACTCCAGCCTGGACAATAGAGTGAGACCCCAACTCAAAACAAACAACAACAAACACACACGCACAAACAAAAAATACCTAGCTCATGAAATACGTGATTTGGGGGGATATATTGCCTGGCATGAAGCCAAGTTTAAAACGCCAATTCAATGTTTAGAACAATATTAGGCATATAATAAGTGACACACAGTGTGACAAAAAGTCATGGTGGATATGAGTGACTGAGATTTTAGAAAACTGCCCCAGTCAAGCCATGTATTTTATAGTTGAGGAATCTGAAGCCCCGTGATGCAAGTGACTTGCTCAAGGTCAGACCTCAGCAGAGCTAAGACTAGATCCCCAAAGTTACCTGGTTCCTGTCCCGGTGCTTATTCTAGTATAATCTGTTACTTCTTTTCTTATAAGAGGGGGAAGAAACCTCAACAACCATGCAGCCTGGCTCCTAGATTCAAAGTTAAATGCATTTTCAGAAACATCTTATGGTTTACTCAGGCTAAATCACAAAGTCAGAAGGAGTCCGTTATAGGTCTAGGCTCCAGGAAATCTGAGTTAATAAGACGAAGCAGATTTCTAAGGAATGAGCACTAAGATCTTGATAATTCCCCTCCGGTGAAATCTCTCGAAAGAGGACAGAAGACTGGACACTGGTTTCCCGATCCCTGCCTCCCACAGACCCACGCGGGAGAGCCCTAAGTGAACCTAAGCCTGCACAGGCTGTTAGAGACCACGGGCAGGCCTTGCTTGTCTATAGCAGTTGCTTCAGGCAACTGGAAACGGGTGCGGTCACAGCTTCTCAGATGACCGAATCTTTCTGGATCAGATAGGGAGATTTAGAGGAGGCAACTCTTAGAACTGAGCGTGTGCGGATCCCCACAGCACTGAGAGGGAAAAGGCAGGCATTGGAAATGCAAGCATGGACTTGAACTTCTTCCGCTGGAAAACAGAGCCCACAGTGGGCGGACTCTTTCTGTGTTCCATGGCTCTTTCTCTTCCCTGATGGGTTCCGTGTCTCCTGCCCAGGCGTCCCTGACCTCTGCGGTCTGGGGGCCGTTCATTCTTCCTCTGTGTTTCTGTTGGGATGTTGGGCTAGTGTGCGACTTCAGAGGAAGGCTGAGGGGTCTCAGTGTGCAGCCCTGATCCCACTGCAAACCGTACATGGTGGGTTATACCACGTCTGTTTTCCCAACCAACAGGAGCTCAGCATTGAGGAAACAGCACTTTATCCTGGGGTCAAACCCGAGTCTGTGTACAAACCCCTTAACCTACTCCCCTTAACCTTCTGTCCTTGCTGTAGTTTGAATGTGTCCCCCTAAAAATGAGTGTTGAAAACTGAATGCCCAAGGCCACAGTTTGGGAGGTGGGGCTTAATGGGAGGTGTTCCAGTCATGAGGACTCCACCCTCATGAATGGAGGAATGCAGGTTACAAAAGGGCGGGAGGCTGGGAGTTCTTTCTCTCGCATGCTCTCTTGCTCTTCCACCTTCCGCCATGGGAACAAGAAGGCCCTTGACAGACATGGGCAACTTGACCTTGGACTCCGCAGCCTCCGGAACAGTAGGAAATAAATCTTACCCATCTCAGGTATTTTTATAGGAGTACAAAGTAGACTAAGACAGGAGACATAGAGGAATCTGCCACACATGCTTTCCCAATCAACCTTACAAGAGCTCAGCATCTGGGGGACAGCACTTCGTCAGGTGGCAAACCACAGTCTGTGTATGAAATCCCCCACCCCCCACCTTCCTTCTTTGCTTGGTCACTGGAAATGGGCCCTCTAAGGATTTGATAGTGAGTGCTGGGCGTGGTGGCTCATGCCTGTAATCTCAGCACTTTGGGAAGCGCAGGTGAGAGGATTGCCTGGTCCAGGGGTTCGAGATCAGTCTGGACAATTTGGTGAGACCTCGTCTCTACAATAAATAAAAAAATTAGTCAGGCGAGGTGGCACATGCCTGTAGTTTCAGCTACTTGGAAGGCTGAGATGGAAGGATCACCTGAGCCCAGTCAGTCAAGGCTGTGGTGGCTGTGAGAATGCCTGTGCTCTCTAGCCTGGGTTACAGGGAGACTCCGACTCAAAAAAAAAAAAAAATTGGTAGTGGGTAAGTTAAACAACTACAGTTCCAAAGCTTCATCTCTTTTGTAGGCTCAGGATGAAGACTCTTTTGTTTTTTGGGGTTTTGTTTGTTTGTTTGTTTGTTTGTTTTGAGTTGGAGTCTCACTCTGTCGTCCAGACTGGAGTGCAGTGGCCGCTCCCAGCCACTGCAACCTCCACCTGCTGGGGCCTCTGGCGATCCTTCCGCCTCAGCCTTCCGAGTAGCTGGAACTACAGGCGTGCGCTACCATGCCCGGCTATTTATTTATTTATTTATATATGTATGTATGTATGTATTTTTTTGGATTTATTGTAGAGATGAGGTCTCGCCAAGTTGCCCAGGCAGGTCCCGAACCCGCAGGCTCAGGCAATCCACTCACCTCAACCTCCCAAAGGCGGGGGATTATAGGCTGAGCCACTGAGCCCGGCAAAGACGCTTTTGTTTAGCAAAGTACAGTTAATGTGTTTTCTGTAATACGCCAAGGTAGGCTCAGGAGCTTGAGTTGGGTGGAAGCTGAAAGCTGAATCTCTCTGCATTAGAAAATAACAAGGAATTTTGGGATGCATGCTAGGGGTTCTTGGGGAGAGGTCAAGGAGGAAACAATGCAACATCCTTGGTCTGAGCACTAATGGTGGAAGACAGTGAGAAATAATTCTATGGGTGGAGTGTAAGTTCATCTTGTTGTGAGCTATGGGGTGTTCTCCATCTGTGGAGGCCAAAGTGACTCCATCTTGGATGCTAATCTGCCATGTTGACTTCTGACTAACCCCTGTTCCAGGAAAGCCTTGAGGAGTTCTAGTTTATCTACCGTTCCTTGTGCGAGAGCACGCACTTACCATGAATCCTGCTTTTAAGTCAGAACAACCATGATGTTTCCACACCGTTGCCCTGCACATTCCTTTGACTCACATATGCCTTCTCCCTATGGCATAGAAGCCCTGGTCTGGGGGATAACAGTGCAGGGATTCACCATCTTGCCTCATCACTGCCAGAGACACAAACATGGCTTCTGTTCGTAAGTCTCTACTAAATGTTTCTTTCAGCGGGGCTCAATGGCTCACACCTATAATCCCAGCTCTTGGGGGTGCTGAGGCAGGAGGATTGCTCAAGGCTAAGAGTTTGAGACAAGCCTGGGCAACATAGTGAGACCCCATCTCTGCAAAAACTTAAAAATTAGTTGGGCGTGGTGGCATGTGCCTGTAGTCTCAGCTACTTGGGAGGCTGAGGTGGGAGGATCGCTTGCTGCAGTGACCCATGATCATGACATTGCACTTCAGCCTGGGGCAACAAAGCAGACCCTGTCACTAATAAAGTTAAAAATAAAATAAAATAAATGGTTTTTTCCCCTAAGAAACCGAATTTGTCAGCCTCTTCTTCGACCTCTCAGCTTCCAGACTTTGGGAGTAGGTTTGCCTATGCCTGCCCACCACGGAACACCATCTATCACCCCCAGACCTTCAGTAAAACCTGCCGAACACACCTGCCTGGTACTGGTGGTGACTTGGGGTCATGCATGGAGTGGGTGTTACTCCACACAAGAGCAGTGCGGGTGAGGCAGGCAACGAAGACCCAGAGCAGAAAGCGACCTTGAGAGTTGGGACTGAGCTGGGGCACAGGCCACAGGTTGCCTCTCAGGAGCAGAAGTCAGACCATGAAAGTAAGAAAGCAGGAGTAGGGGTGGGTGGCCCAGAGCTGGGAGGCTTCTTTCTTTGCTCCGCCCATCGTTGGTCTTACTGATGAGTCTAGGGCTAGGAACCTCTGAGCTGGGCCAGTGGGTGTCTTTCCTTGAAACTTCCTTCTTAGACTTGGAGAACTCACGAGGTCAGGTTGCTTTACATGACAGGGGCTGTGAAAAGTAAAATTCACAGGCTCTGCCAGCAGCCATGCTTCCTGCCTTGTGGGAAAAGCTACGGCAAGGAGAGGAAAGGAAGTTGACGATGGAGAGAGGGAGGCGGAGAGAAGAGACGGTGACCCAGTCCTGGTGACTTTCAGGCCTCAGAATCCCAGACACAGCCTCTCCCCGAGCACCCTTTTGCCTAAGCTGGTTGGCCTCTGCTGCTTGCACCCCAAGTGTCCGGGGACACCAAGTGCCTCCTCCTCACGCCCTGCATCTGGTGGGCCCGCTGGCCGGAGTTGGGAGGACGGGGACAAGCATCCATCCCAGGACTGGGGCTGGCCTGCTCCCTACTCTTTCCCAAACTTAACATCATCCAAAAGTTCGTATGTTTATGTGCTTGTTTGTTTGTTAACCTGTTTACTTTGAATCCACCCCTTGGCCCCCAGGAAAATGTGAAGCTCGTTTTCGTCTTGTTTAACTTGGCAGTGCCTGCAACTGACCAGGTGCTTGCCGACCAGGCATTGAATGAACAAATGAATGCACAAAGAAGCTGATTTGGAATCAGGCCACCATAGACCCCCGACGAGGTCACAATTGCAGAAGGAACATCTCAGTGCCAGAACTGAGTCCAGGATGTTTGAAATGTGTGTGTCTAAGCCGTGTGTCCACTGGGGCGTGTGGCTCTGCCGGACGCACACAATCAGCGCTTCATAAACCACAGATAAAGCCCCGGGGGAGGTGGGGGGGGCGGTGTGATGAATGGGCTGCTGGGAGGAGAAGCTCAATGCAGGCGACAAAGGCTTCAGAAAGGAGCGGGATGGGAAAGGCCGCTGTAACGAGAAAGCGCAGGCATTCAGAGCCGCCCGGAGGTCAGCGGGGCTGGGGAGGCGGGGCGGGAAACCGGCACGGAGGCCCCGCCGCTCAGGGCGGACACGAGCGGACGGAGCGCGGCAGCCGGTCGTCATGGGGACAGCCAATCGGAGGGGCCGCTTCTGTGGCCGGAGTCAAGGTTTCTAAAGCAGGGGCTAAAAATGCCGCCTCGGTTCCCGCTTGGAGCGCGCGGCCGTCAGATCCCTGCGGGGGCGCTGCAGCCCGGGGACAGAGCCCACAGCTGCCGGCCACCGTGGCCGGGAGGGAGCCACGTGAGCCCCCGGCGAACGGGCCGGGGCCGGGGAAGCCATGTCCTTCCGTGGGGCAGGGGGCACCCCCCGAGGTGGAGCAGCGACCCGGGCCTGAGTGTCAGAGTCTGAGCGTTCCGGAGCTCGCGTCCCAGCCTGGCCTCCGGGCAGCCGTGTGTGACCCGAGGAGCCGTCGAGCCTCAGTGTCCTTCCATGCGAAGCAGGTTTGCGAATGCCTTGTCTGGGGAGGGGGGTGTGTAAGGACAGAGAGGAGGAGCACACGTTGTCACGCATTCTCTTAGCGGTAGAGGCTGCTGACGTTATTTTGCCAAATGGCAGCAGCTTCCCCAAAAGGCTCTTAGGGAGTGAAAACCAGGCTTTGCTTCTTTGGGGATGTCAGAGACTAAAAACCCCAGGAGGTGACCCGTTAGACTAACAAAGCGGTGTTTAAAAAGAAAGCGTTCTTAAGGCAACCTGGAGGGCTGTGAACAATCAGAGAATCCTTCTTCCCCTTTGTTCATTTGCTCAGTTGTGGGCCTGGAGAGGACACAAAGATGAGGCCATCCCTTCCCTCTCCTTCCACAGTGAGGAGAGAAGACAGGAGACCCTGAAGCAAGTGCTCCCCTAGATGTTCAAGGGAGGAGAAGGGTGAGGCTAGAGGGTCCGTGGGGTGCTCTGCTAAGAAACCAGGACAGGCCAGAGGCCGACAGGGCAAGGATGCAGCAGTTGACTGCCCACGCTGCACCCTCCCCAGTCCTGGGAGATGCACACCTCCCTGTTTGGACTCTCGCACAGTCCTCTGTTGCTGTGGCAACTGGATGAGCTCTCCCGCTGACGGAAGACAATCAGCAGGAAGAAATTCCAGCGGGAAATCAGCCCTTGGAGGCAGTGGCTCTGCCCTTTCGCTATGGCAATCAAGCATGTCTGATGGGGGCTGCAGCGGGAGGGCATTTCCTCTGCCATCTCAGGAGGCCACACAGGAGGGCCCCTGGGACTTCAGAGCTGGCACTCCTGGCTCAGAAAGATACCCATCCCCCCAGTGAGGAAGCAGGCTCCTGCACGGAGCTGTAGCTCCCTGGGGACCACAACTTGAGGATCTCCTCAGGTCACACGTTCACCTGGGATTTTCCTCTCCGTTGTCCTTATTGCTTCATTCATTCATTCATCAGGTATACACTGTGCAAGGTGCTGGGCCAGAGCAGCGAATGGGACGGACAGAGCTCCTGCCCTCATGGAGCTTCTGGTTTAGGAGGGGAGAACACAGTAAACACACAAATAAGTAGAAAGAGGGAAACTCTAGAGATAATAAACAGGGCTGGGTGTGGTGGTTCACACCTGCAATCCCAGATTTTAGGGAGGTTAAGGCGGGAGAATCACTTGGGGCCAAGAGTTCGAGACCAGCATGGGCAACATAGCAAGTTTCCATATCGACCTAATAATAATAATAATAATCACCATGATCCAGAGAAAATGGAAGGAACAGGCTGATTTAGAATGGGTGGTCAGGAAAGATCTGTCTGAAGTTGGAAGTGGCTACCGGTGTGGGTAGTGGTCCAGGAAAGAGCAAACGCGAAGCCTCAGAGCGGCCGTCATGGGAGATTGTGGGGGTGATGGGGGAGCTGTGGCCTTGGAGGAAGAGAAAGAAGGCCCAATTGGGTGCAGCAGACATGGGGATTGGAGAACACAGGCAGAGTGGGTCGAGCCTGGTCAGCCCTGCCATGGAGCCCAGTTTCCACTCTGAAGGCAACAGGAAGCACTGACAGCCTTGAAGAGGAGAAGGCAGCCCTATGCTTGATGATGTTTTTTTTTTTTTTTTTTTTTTAGTTGGAGTCTCACTTGGTCGCCCAGACTGGAGTGCAGTGACCGCTCCCGGCCACCGCAGCCTCGACCTGCTGGGCTCCGGCGATCCTTCCGCCTCAGCCTTCCAAGTAGCTGGAACTACAGGCTCATGCTACCACGCCCAGCTAATTTTTTGATTTATTGTAGAGATGAGGTCTCGCCAAGTTGCCCAGGCTCAGGAAATCCACTCACCTTGGCCTCCCAAAGCATGGGATTACAGGCTGAGCCACCGAGCCCGGCCGCTTGATGATTTTAAATGCCCCCTCTGCCAGCCTAGTGCACAACGGACTTTCTGCATGAAGGCAAGAGTTAAAACAGGGGACCCATGGGGGAACAGGTGCCATGGCCAGATGAGAGCTGACCAGTGGCCTGGGATGGTGGAGTGGAGACAGGTCTCGCATGGAGACTGATGGTGGAGGGGGAGGGAAGGGGACTCAAGGATGACACCCAGGTGTCTGAGTGGAACCTGAGGTGGGTGGAGGTGCCATCTATGAAGGGATGGGTGACAGCAGAGTGCACAGTAAGGGGCTGCACCTCGTCTCTGCGGCCTGGAGGACACACTCATGTCATCCCAGAGCCTCTTCCTTGGTCACCATGAAACCCCTGCTATCTGGAGCGTTTTTTGAGAAATGTGTCTAAGCAGTTAAGCTGAAAGGTAGCTTCCTACAACACACTAACAGGGAAGAAGGCAATTATTTTTAAAGCTAACTGCAGTGTCCTAGTGTGGTGGCACAACTCTTTGGAGTGATAACTGCTCTTCTGCAAGTTAAGCACCTTGACGGGTCATTTTCCAGTGTGGAAGGTAAGATCCTCTCGGACATGGCATGAGCTAACTTGCTGCCTGGCAGGCGCTGCTTTTCCTACTTTCGAGTTTAACCCCTGCTACAAATTAAGAAACGAGCTGAGAGAGGTTAAGTAACTTGTTGAAGGTCACAGAGGCAGGAATTAGCAGAGCCTGGATCTGAACAAATGGAGCCTGTTACCTGCTCTGCACTACCAAGAGAGCTAGCTTGCTGGACGGAATGAAGCAAGAATTTAGGAGCTGATCCCAGGAGAGTCAAATGGCAAGACACTTGGGGAGTGGCAAGGGCTTCCAGGAAAGAGTCGGTAGTCCGGCAAGCTGCCTGGAGGCCAGGGCTTGAGGAGGTCGGCTGACTGTTCCTCCCAGGGCACTGTGGCTGGGGAGTTTTCCGGAAGCCTGGTATTCACGGAAATGCTGTTTGCTGTTTGGTATTGTGCCCTATCCCTTCTCCTTCACTCACAAACCTTGGGAAAATGGTGGGTGCTTGGTAGAATAAGAGGGGGTGGCGGCGATGGTGAGCGCGGGAGGAGCGGGGAGAGCCAAGAGGACCACGGCAGGTTCAAAAGCAGGAAGTAGAGCGGGAGGTGATCGGAAAACACAAGCAGTCCCAGAACCCACAGAAATCCTGGGGACAGAGCCCGCTTGCCAGAGGTTGTGAAGCAGGAAGAGAAGCCCTTTCATCTGGATATTGAAGGGAAAAGTAGTGCCCAAAGCCTGGAGGATTTGAGGAAATCAGATTACCACCGTCTGCCATGAGCAGAGCATCTCAGAGAGGCGCCAAGGAATGAAAACTTCTGTCTGGGTCAGTGCGATTAACTGACAGCAGTCTGCTCAGAGGGCCGAGTGACAGCAGCCTCCTGAATCTGTCTTACAGCAACACATCCATTTTTTTACTGCATCGCTATATCCCAAACTCCACCCCCAAGGGTTCCATACTGCTTTATTAAAGCAGGGAGTGGGAGGGAAGCGAGCAGGCCAGAGGAGGCCAGAGTGAGGAGGGGCCTTCTCTCCTGACAAGTACGTTACCCTCTCCCATCTGTGCTCCCCATTCCCTGTGGATAGCACAAATGGTGCTTTATCCGAATTTTTAGGGTTTGCATTATCCTGTGGATTTGGTGCCTCTTTTTTCCTTTTCTTCTTCTTCTTTTTTTTGTTTGTTTGCTTTGAGTCAGAGTCTCACTTTGTAGCCGAGGCCGGTGTGCTGTGGTATGGTTATGGCTACAACAGCCTCAACCTGCTGGGTTTAGGCTCAGGCGGTCCTTCCACCTCAGCCTCCCGAGTAGCTGCGACTACAGTCACATGCCACCATGCCCAGCTAATTTTTTGATTTGTTGTAGAGACGAGGTCTCACCACATTGCCCAAGCTGATCTTGAACACCTGGGCTCAGGCAATCCTCTTGCCTTGGCCTCCCAAAGTGCTGGGATTACAGCCTTGAGCCACTGCACCTGGCCTGATGCCTCTTTTTTGTCCACAAAGGCTGGCATCAGTTTTAGATCACAGTCTCCAAGGGCAGAATCACAGTCCTGAATAACTTACTATGTTCCTGCCTAGTGGATAGATGCCCTTGTACTTTTCTTTTGAAAGGTAATTTGAGAGTTTTTAATTTAAATGTGCATCCCCTTTGCGTCAGAGATTCCTCTTCTCTGTTTTACATAAATTATTTTACCTGTGGATAGTTTTCACAGATAGCATTGTATATAATAACAAAAGATTAGAAACAACCTAGATGTCCATCCAGAGGAAAATCCTTACGTAAACTATAGTGTGTCCATTCAATAAAATGGTAATGTGGTGAGAAGAAGAAGAAAGAAGAAGAAAAGAAGAAGAAGAAGAAGAAGCAGCAGCAGCAGCAGCAGCAGCAGCAGTTGTTCTATATACTTTGAATTAAAATAACATCAAGACAGACAACATGTTAAATCTGTACATTGGCCGGGCATGGTGGTTCACATCTGTAATCTCACTGCTTTGGGAGGCTGAGGTAGGAGGACTGCTTGAGCCTGGGAGTTCAAGACCAGCCTGGGCAACATAGCATTACCTCATCTCTACAAAATATCAAACAATTAACTGGAATTAGTAGCACACGCCTGCAGTCCCAGCTACTCAGGAGGCTGAGGCAAAAAGATCGCCTGAGCCCCAGAGGCTTTGGTGAACAATAATCTTGCCAGTGTACTTCCAGCCTGGGCAACAGAGTGAGACCCCAACTTAACCAAAAAAAAGTTAAATGAAAAAAAAAGCATGTTGTAGAGTACACAGAATATGATCCCATGCAGGAAAACAGGACAGAAACAATCTCCCCACCAAAAAAAGACCCCAAACACACGAAATACCAAATGGCTACAGTGGATACTTCTGGGTAGAGAGTGGCCTTGTGTCTAGGAACTCAAATAGGCTTTTACTTCATTCTTATCCTTTGACTTCTTTTCCAGCAGGAACATATTTGTGTACTTCCTGTGTAATTAGAAAGCTCTAGAAATAAGCAGTGTCCCCAAGTAATGTGCTGCAGAGGGCTAGTGCCAATCGCCTGACCACAGATCTACCCTTCCCCTCGGTGGTGAGCCTCCCAGGCCAGCTGGAGGAGACAGAGGCCGAACCCCCAGCTTTAAGTCAGGCAGTTTTGGTTTGGCTGGAACCGAATCCTGCCAGCCTTTAAGAATCCGTCCTAGTTCACGACAGTCACGTGTTGTGAAGCTGGGCCTCCAGATAAACTGGTGAGTGAAAATGCAAGAGGGCAGAAAGCAAGACTCAGAACATCGTGAGCAGAATTCCACTATTTGAATGAAAATAAAATCCACAAATGTGTGGGGCTGTGTCTGCACAGACAATTTTCTGGAAACTAGAATAGCAATTGCTCTGGAGAGGGCCAGGCACTCCTGTATCTTAGAAATCTTGAAATGTGCTGGGTGCGGTGGCTCACGCCTGTAACCCCAGAACTTTGGGAGGTAGAGATGAGAGGATTGACTGATCTCACGGGTTCGAGACCAGCCTGGGCAATCTGGCGAGGCCTCATCTCTACAATAAGTCAGAAAACTAGCTGGCCATAGAATAAAGAGAGTTTACAAGGCCTGAGACATCATGCATTATGCAGAAGTTATTCAAATCACAAAGCTTATGATTACATTGATACAAAAGTGATACATACCACAGGGGTTACGATTACATTGAAACTATGTTATTCAAACTTAAAACCACTAAGGAAAAGGGAGTAAATGAGGATTTGCGTCTTTCAGTTGATTGGGCATAGTCCACAGGAAAGTCGAGGATCCCCTGAAGCTACTTACTGGGAATGCATAGGAGATGAGGGGACTCTCAGTGAAGTGCTCAGGAATGTGCAGGAGCGCTTGAACCCTTGCTATGCCCTTCTCTAGGGGCTGTGACACTATGGACAGACATTAGGGGTCTCTGTATCAGGCAGAGAGCCTTCCTTATCTCTGTTTTTTAATTGCCTTCAGCTCAAAATAATCCTTTTGCCAAAGTGATATGTTTGGGGGAAGCATATTCTGCTATCCTTCAGAAACATATAACACTTTTTTTAAAATTATCTATTTATTTTTATTTTTTATTTTGAGTTGGAGTCTCTTACTCAGTCGCCCAGACTGGAGGGCAGTGGCCGCTCCCGGCCACCGCAGCCTTGACCTGCTGGACTCCGGCGATCCTTCCGCCTCAGCCATCCAAGTAGGTGAAACTACAGGCGCGCGCTACCACGCCCGGCTAATTTTTTGATTTATTGTAGAGATGAGGTCTCGCCAAGTTGCCCAGGCGGGTCTCGAACCCGCGGGCTCAGGCAATTTACTCACCTCGGCCTCCCAAAGCGCGGGATTACAGGCTGAGTCACCGAGCCCGGCCAGCACTTACTTTTTAAAAATAAAATAAAAGCCCTAAATTCCTTGAGCAAAGCAGATTGAATCCTGTGAAAATTCAGAGAAGAAAATTCGGCCTGGTGGAGGGAGGAACTAGGTGGTGCTTGAGTTGGGATGTAAAGGGTAAGCGTGATTTGCACGTGTAAGACGAGGATGGCAGGGCACGTGAGGAGGAAGGACAGACAGTCTGTGACGGACCAAAAGTAACAGGTCTTCGTTTCTTTTTTTTTTTTTTTAACTCTGTCACCCGGGCTGGAGTGCAGTGGTGTGCTCATGGCCACGGCAGCCTCGACCTGCGGGGCTCCGGCGATCCTTCCGCCTCAGCCTTCCGAGTCGCTGGAACTACAGGCACACTGCCACACCTGGCTTATTTTTTGATTTATTGTAGAGACGAGGTCTCACCAAGTTGCCCAGGCGGGTCTCGAACCCCTGAGCTCTGGTAGTCCTCTGGCCTCGACCTCCCGTTACAGACTGAGCCTCCGCGCTCTGCCACAGATCTTATTTTCTAACATAAATGAGGGGGACCCAAAAAAACTCTGAATTATGTTTTGGAGGGTGAGTCCCTTGGAGTACAGGCTTCCCCTGCTCGGTGAGTGTTCTAGGAACCCCTAGGCCTCAGTGTACCAGCCAGCGTTGTTGTGAGAGGCTGCATTCAGCGTCAATGAAATCTTTTTTTGGAGATTCTTTCAGTGTGTTCGCCCATTTCATGAAGAGTGATTTACGAGTGCACCTGCCCATACTGCGCTGAGTGTTCAGCAGTTTTTGACCAAAAACAGCATGAGCCCCATTTTCTCAGATGAAAAAAGTCCTCAAAGGGAAATGTTTTGCTGATGTGGAAGAGGTGAAACAAAAAATAGCAGAAGTGGCCGGGCGCTGTGGCTCACGCTTATAATCCCAGCACTTTGGGAGGCCAAGGTAAGAGAATTGCCCGAGCCCATGGGTTCAAGATCAGCCTGGGCAACTTGGTGAGACCTCATCTCTACAATAAATCAAAAAATTAGCCGGAGATGATGGTGCATGTCTGTAGTTCCAGTTACTTGGAAGGCTGAGGTGGAAGGATCAACTTGATCCCAGCAGATCAAGGTGCGGTGACTGTGAGTGTGCCTCTGCTCTCCAGCCTGAGCGACAGAGTAAGACTCCAACTCAAAAAATAAAATAAAAAAAAAAACAACCAAAGCCGGGCTCAGTGGCTCAGCCTGTAATCCCGCTCTTTGGGAGGCTGAGGTGATTGGATTGTCTGAGCCAGCGGGTTCAAGACCCACCTTGGCAACTTGGCGAGACCTCATCTCTACAATAAATAAAAAATTAGCCGGGTGTGGTAGCGCGCGCCTGTAGTTCCAGCTACCTGAAAGGCTGAGGCGGAAGGATCGCCAGAATCCAGCAGGTCGAGGCTGCGGTGGCCGGGAGTGTCTTCTGCACTCCAGTCTGGGCGACCGAGTGAGATTCCAACTCAAAAAAACAAACAAACAAACAAACAACCAAACAGCAGAAGCATTAAAAGGCATCAAAATCGACGAGTTCAAAAACTATTTTAAGCAGTGGGAAAAGTGTATGATAGATGTATTGCATCAAATGGAGAGTACTTGGGAGGTGACTAAAGTTTAAGCATGTAAGAATAAACACATAATTTTTTGTAAATACATTCCAGGTTTATTTTTGGCCCCCCATTTCTTTGTTGTTTTTTTTTTTTTTTGAGTTGGAGTCTCACTCTGTCGCCCAGACTGGAGTGCAGTGGCCGCTCCTGGCCACCGCAGCCTCGTCTGCTGGGCTCCGGCGATCCTTCCGCCTCAGCCTTCCAAGTAGCCGGAATTACAGGCACGCGCTACCACGCCCGGCTGATTTTTTGATTTATTGTAGAGATGAGGTCTCGCTGCCCAGGCGGGTCTCGAACCTGTGGGCTCAGGCAATCCACTCACCTCAGCCTCCCAAAGGCGCGGGATTAAAGGCTGAGCCACCGAGCTCGGCTGGCTCCCCATTTCAAAACAGGTTGAAAGCAGTCTTCAACCTTGCTTTAAAAGTTATTTATCCATGGCTGGATGCAGTGACTCATGCCTGTAATCCCAGCACTTCGGGAAGTAAAGACGAGAGGATTAACTGAACTCAGGGGTTCGAGAACAGCCTGAGCAACATGGTGAGACCTCGTCTCTACAATAAATCAGAAAATTAGCTGGGCGTGGTGGCACATGCCTGTAGTTCCAGTTACTTGGAAAGCTGAGGCAGAAGGATCGCATGAGCCTAGCAGGTCGAGGCTGTGGTGGCCGTGAGTGTGCTAATGTGCTACTGCACTCCAGCCTGAGTGACAGAGACTCCTACTCAAAAAAAAGTTATGTATCCAAATGAAGTTTCAGAGCAACTATTGTCCTCAATTCAGCTGAACACTCAAGGTCAATCTACAATGAGTAGTCAAAAAGAGTGGAAATTGAGCTGGAAGGTGTTGAGTGCCTGTACTCCCAGCTACTTGGAAGGCTGAGGTAAGAGGATCACTTGAGACCAAGTTGGAAGCTGCTGTGAGCCACAATCACCGGTGAAGAGCCATTGCACTCCAGCCTGGGCAACAAAGGGAGACATCCATCTCAAATAAAAAATAAAAAGAGGCTGAGTGCGGTGGCTCAGCCTGTAATCCCAGTACTTTGGGAAGCCGAGGCAAGAGAATTGCCTGACCTTGGGGGTTTGAGACCAGCCTGGACAAATGGTGAGACCTCGTCTCTACAATAAATACAAAAAACTAGCCGGGTGTGGTGGTGTGCATCTGTAGTTCCAGCTACTCGGAAGACTGAGGCAGAAGGATCGCCTAAATTCAGCAGGTCGAGGCTGTGGTGGCCATGAGTGCACCACTACACTTCGGCCTGGGTGACAAGAGTGAGACTCTAACTAAAAAAATAAAAATAAAAAATAACAAGAGTAGCCGGGCTCGGTGGCTCAGCCTGTAATCCCGCGCCTTTGGGAGGCTGAGGTGAGTGGATTGCCTGAGCCCGCGGGTTCGAGACCCGCCTGGGCAGCGAGACCTCATCTCTACAATAAATCAAAAAATCAGCCGGGCGTGGTAGCGCGCGTCTGTAATTCCAGCTCCTTGGAAGGCTGAGGCGGAGGGATCGCCGGAGCCCAGCGGGTCGAGGCCGCGGTGGCCGGGCGCGGCCACGGCACTCCAGTCTGGGCGACAGAGTGAGACTCCAACTCAAAAAAAAAAAAAAAAAATTAATTAATTAATTTTAAAAAATAAATAAAAAAAGTAGAAAATTGATTTAATCTCACATGCTCTTTGAGGAACACACTTTTAGAAGTATTGTGTTGCAAATAATTCTGAAGCTTTATTAAAGTTCAGCAGAAAAGGGCCTGTGATTGATTAGTGATGCCTGAAACAGACACAGGATGTGGCAGTGACTCTATCTGCCTTCCCTAGGTTAAGGCCAGATGTTTGAATTGTCCAGTGAGCAATGCCCTGTGACAGTAGTTTTCTTTCTTTCTTTCCTTTTTTTTTTTCTTTGAGTCGGAGTCTCACTCTGTCGCCCAGGCTGGAGTGCAGTGGCACACTCACAGCCACCAAAGCCCCAACCTGTTGAACTCAGGCAATCCTTCTGCTTCAGCTTTCCAATTAGCCGGAACTACAGGCATGTGCTATGATGCCTGGCTAATTTTTTAATTTATTGTAGAGACGAGGTCTTGCCAAGTTGCCCAGGTTGGTTTCAAACCCGTGGGCTCAGGCAATCCTCTCGCCCCAGCCTCCCAGAGTGCTGGGATTACAGGCTTGAGTCACCGCACCCAGCCAGCAGTAGTTTTCAAAGTGTTTTAAGCCGGGCTCGGTGGCTCAGCCTGTAATCCTGCGCTTTGGGAGGCCGAGGTGAGTGGATTGCCTGAGCCCGCGGGTTCGAGACCTGCCTGGGCAACTTGGTGAGACCTCATCTCTACAATAAAACCAAAAAAATGAGCCAGGCGTGGTAGCACGCACCTGTAGTTCCAGCTACTCGGAAGGCTGAGGCGGAAGGATCACCGGAGTCCAGCAGGTCAAGGCTGTGGTGGCCGGGAATGGCCACTGCACTCTAGTCTGGGCGACTGAGTGAGACGCCAACTCAAAACAAAACAAAACAAAACAAAACAGTCAGGCGTGGTAGCGTATGCCTGCAATTCCGGCTACTCGGAAGGCTGAGGCGGAAGGATTGCCGGAGCTCAGCAGGTCGAGGCTGCAGTGGCCGGGAGCGGCCACTGCACTCCAGTCTGGGCGACCAAGTGAGACTCCAACTCAAAAAAAAAAAAAGAAAGAAAAGAAAAGGGGACAGTCCTGCCCTTCTGTCTGGCATTCTGCTTCACTTTGTCTTCAGTGACTTGTGTTTTCCAACAAGCTGCTTTGTCACTGACACCTTAGATGTACGCAGTTCTGAGCAGCCCAGGGCTCCAGCACAGGCGGGTCCTCTTCCCACACCGTGTGCCCTGCAGGAACAGAGGCGACTAGAGCATGAGCCTTTCACTGTGTTGCCCAGGTTGGAATGCAGCGGCACAATCACAGCTCACCGCAGCCTCGAACTCCTGGGCTCAGGCTAGCCTTCCACCTCAGGCTCCCGAGTAGCTGGGGCTATAGACATGCACCACCACCACGCCCAGCTAATTTTTTTTTTCGTAGAGATGACGAGATTTGCTATGTTGTCCAGGCTGGTCTCCAACTCCTGGTCTCAAGTGATTCTCCTGCCTTGGCCTCCCAAAATGTTGGAATTTCAGGCATGAGCCACCATTCCCGGCCTGCTCCTCCTCTTGCACGAGAGCCTGTCACCTCTGCCTGGACTGGAGCAGAGGGTGGAGCTGCAAGGGCAGCCACAGGGGCAGAGGTGGTCACGGGGAGTCCACAGGCAAGGCATTTGACGAATTACGGAGCGCTTGAATGACCCCACCCACCTCACGCATCTGCCCTCGCATCATGTCCAGCCTGGACCACCGTGGCAGCCTCGGTCTCTCCTCTTCTGACCCGTACTGGCCCACATTATCCCTTCCATTTTCCACACTGCAAGCAGATGCCGTTTAATAATGTAAATCTGACCGGGTCACTCCGTGGCTTAAAACCCTTCAAGAGCTTCCCGTTGCCTTTAGTACCAGATTGGATGAGCCCTTATGTGTGGAAAAAGTGTGTGTGTGTGTGTGTGTGTGTGTGTGTGTGTGTGCAGGCACACACGTGTGTGCACATATACGCTCTCAGGGAGGGTGGTTTATAGTTCTTAAACTGGAACATGACATAAGTAGAGGCTCCATCTCATTCACAGCAGGGTATATTATTTATTCATGTGTATTTATTTAGGTCCTGGCTCATCCTCCAAGGAGTCGGAGTGGCTGGGTGTATGTGTCTAAGATAATATTTTCTGGTCAGGCAAGCACAGGAAGCTTTCTCAGCTACATTTGGGAATCTTCACTCCTGTGTAAAATAATATATTAGTGTCCCATTAGCCTAAAAATTCTGAAAGGAAACTCAGGGATGAGAGGCCTACAGAGAGAGACTCTGTCACAGAATAAGCTGATTTCTGGGTCACCAAAAGGGGCATTTTGATGTGCATTTGGAGAGACTATGTCACTCCCTAAGACAGTAACCTTGTGTGTCAATATTAGCAGTGGCCCCAGGACTTAGGGACCTGGGACCTTCCCCTAATTACATCTCTCCTAAGTTAGAAAAGGGCCCTTTAACTGGTGGACCAATTTAAAAAAATTTTTGAGGTACTTATTTTAAATTAAGTAACATGAAACATTTCAAATTTTCTTTTCTTTTCTTTTTTTTTTTTTGAGCTGGAGTCTCACTCTGTTGCCCAGGCTGGAGTGCAGTGGCACACCGCTTACGCCTGCTGCAGCCTCGACCTGCTGGGCTCAGGTGATCCTTCCACCTCAGCCTTTCAAATAGCTGGAATTACAGGCATGTGCCACCACACCTGACTAATTTTTTTTTTTTTTTGAGTTGGAGTCTCACTCTGTCGCCCAGGCCGGAGTGCAGTGGCCGCTCCCGGCCACCGCAGCCTCGACCTGCTGGGCTCTGGCGATCCTTCCGCCTCAGCCTTCCAAGTAGCTGGAACCACAGGCGCGCGCTACCACGCCTGGCTGATTTTTGATTTACTGTAGAGGTGAGGTCTCGCTAAGTTGCCCAGGCGGGTCTCGAACCCACGGGCTCAGGCAATCCACTCACCTCAGCCTCCCAAAGCGCGGGATTACAGGCTGAGTCACCGAACCTGGCTTAATTTTTTGATTTATTGCAGAGACGAGGTCTCGCCAAGTTGCTCAGGCTGGTCCGAACCCCTGGGCTTAAACAGTCCTCTTGCTTCTGCCTCCCAAAGTGCTGGGATTACAGGCATGAGCCATTGTGCCCAGTCAAATCTAGACTTTTATCAGCCTGGAGACTGCATCAGAGGAATCTCTGTAACAAGCCTTACTAAGTAGCCCTTATCTACCATTAGTTACCCCATATACTTACCTTCCCACAATTTTCTAGAAAATCAGTCCTTTTCCTTTGTCTTGTCACTTATTGAAATTTATTGTTCTTTCATTAAGATGCTACATAAGGCTGGGCCTGGTGGCTCACATCTGTAATCCAAGCACTTTGGGAGGTGGAGGCGAGAGGATTGCCTGAGCCCAGGAGTTCAAGACCAGCCTGGGCAACTTGGAGAGACCTCATCCTTACAATAAATCAAAATATTAGCCAGGTGTGGTGGTGCACTTGGAAGACTGAGGTGGAATGATTGCCTGAGCCCAACAGGTCGAAGCTGTGGTGACCATGAGCATGCCACTGCACTCCAGCCTGGGTGACAGTGAGACTCCAGATGATGCTAAATAAGTCCAAATTCCACCCATTTGAATTACTCATCACTGAGTGCTCACATGCATGTCTGCAATGCATGTGCTAATACACTTGCTTGTTCTCCTCTTGTTTATCTTTTATCAATTGGATTCTGAAGCCCCAGCCATTGAACCTAGGAGGCTGGAGGGGAAAGTCTTCTTACTTTCCTACATTTCCTGCAGGAAAGACGCCTGCAGGAAAGTGTGGTGCTTATTTTCATACACATTTGTATCGCTACAAAGTAGCCCAGTAGCTACTCAGTAAATATTTGTGGTAAGAATGAATCAGGACAGGCACATTGGTTCATGCCTGTAATCCCAGGACCTTGGGAGGCTGAGACAAGAGGATTGCCTGAGCCCATGGCTTTGAGACCAGCCCGGGTAACTTGGTGAGACCTCATCTCTACGATAAAGAAAAATGAGCTGGGTGTGGTGGTGCATGCCGCTGCACTCCAACCTAGGCTACAGAGTGAGACTCCAGTTAAAAAAAAAAAAAAAAGAATGGATCTTCCATATGACCCAGTAATCCCCGTTCTGGGAATATACCTGGAGGAACTCAAATCACTCTATGAAAAAGATACCTGCACATGCATGGTTATTGCAGCATTATTCACAATTACAAAAACATAGAACCAACTGTGCTGCCCATCAAAAGCTAACTGGATAAAAAAATGTGGTGCATATATACACGATGGAATATATATATTCTTTTTTTTTTTTTTGAGTTGGCGTCTCACTCTGTCGCCCAGACTGGAGCGTAGTGGCCGCTCCCGGCCACCGCAGCCTCGACCTGCTGGGCTCCGGCGATCCTTCCGCCTCAGCCTTCCAAGTAGCTGGAACTATAGGCACGCGCTACCACGCCCGGCTGATTTTTGAGTTATTGTAGAGATGAGGTCTTATCAAGTTGCCCAGGCGGGTCTTGAACCCACGGGCTCAGGCAATTCACTCACCTCAGCCTCCCAAAGCGCGGGATTACAGGCTGAGCCACCGAGCCCGGCATGATTCAATATTAAGCAGCTATAAAGAAGGACAAAATTATGAACTTCACAGCAACTTGGATGGATTTAGAGTCTACAATACTCAGCGATCTATCCTAGAAACAAAGAACTGAGTAGTGAGGCAGGAGATAACTAGAGAAAGTCTAGGCAGACAGACAGGAGGGTCCTCTGGTAACAATGTAGCAACTCGCGGCAAACCTCTCAGGCTCAGCCTTGGTAAACAAGTTCCCTGCCAGCTGCTCAAGATAGAGCTTAAATACTCACTGCTGGGATCGAAAAGCAACCAATCAGCTCACCATTAGGTCCCTACCGTGCCAATTGGTCCTTAATATTGACCAATCAGAACAGCTAAGTGCAGACCAATCAGCTCACAGCTAGTGCAAGCCAATTGGCTTGGTCTTAGGTCTGTATAAGCACCAGGTTTCAGCTCCAAATTGGCAACCGCTATGGGTGGGTGATTTTCTGTCCTCGCAATAAATCTTGCTTTCTTGCTTTCTCGCTTTCTGGGTATCCCTGTCCCTCATTCTTCCTGGGCATGAGACAGGACCCGCAACCTGAAGAACTGCAGAAGGGCTGCAGAAGATCATCAGAAGAGCAGAACAGACGTGTACCCCAGAGGCTGGCTTGCCGGCCATCGGAGCCGGCTGAACCAGGAGACCTGTTGGAAGAAGGCGAGACTCCGAAGCTGAGACACTCTGGGGGCTAGGCTTGCCAGCCCACTGAACCAGCAACACTCTCAGGGCTTGGCTTGCCAGCCCACTAGAGCTGACACTTCGGGGCTAGGCTTACCAGCCCCTGGAAAGACCCTCTCTGGGGCTTGGCTGGAGGACCCATTGAGCTGACACTCTGGAAGCCCAGGCTGACCTGAAAAATCTGAATCAGTACCACGTGTTCTCACTCATAAGCGAACCCTGAACAATTATCATGATACTATAAGAAAGGGATTAGCAGTAGTGGGAAACTGTGGGAGGGGGCACACACTTAATCAATAAGGATATCTAATCTCAAACCAGGTGAAGTAGGGACCAAAGTGAGGCCCAAACTTTACCTGTACAATGACCATTCGTATACCTAACCTTGAATTGTAACCCACATCTTTAAAAAAAAAAAAAAAAGAAGAAGAAGAAGAAGCCGGGCTCGGTGGCTCAGCCTGTAATCCCGCGCCTTTGGGAGGCCGAGGTGAGTGGATTGCCTGAGCCCGCGGGTTCGAGACCCGTCTGGGCAGAGAGACCTCATCTCTACAATAAAAAAAATCAGCCGGGCGTGGTAGCGCATGCCTGTAATTCCGACTACTTGGAAGGCTGAGGCGGAAGGAATCGCCGGAGCCCAGCAAGGTCGAGGCTGCGGTGGATGGAAGCGGCCACTGCACTCCAGTCTGGGCGACAGAGTGAGAGACTCCAACTCAAAAAAAAAAAAGAATCATCACATGCACATCAGAGTACTAGCCAAAAACCTGTTTCATTTTGTTCAGCTACAATCTGAAGTGTACTCAGTTCTATTGGTTTAACTGCGTATGGTGGCTCAGGTTTGTAATCCTAGCACTTTGGGAGACGGAAGCAGGAGGATCGCTTGAAACCAGGAGTTTGAGACCAGCCTGGACAACATAGCGAGATCTAGCTCTAAAAAATAAAATGATTAGTCAGGTACAGTAACACGCACCTGTAGTCCCAGCTTTTCAGGAGAATGAGGCAGGAGGATCCCTTGAGCCCAGAAATTCAAGGCTACAGTAAGCTATGATCCCAACAGTGCACTCCAGTCTGGTTGACAAAGCAAAACTGTTTCAGCTGGACTTGGTGGCTCAGCCTGTAATCCCAGCGCCTTGGGAGGCTGAGGTGACTGGATTGCCTGAGCACGCGGGTTCGAGACCCGCCTGGGCAACTTGGCGAGACCTCATCTCTACAATAAATCAAAAAACTAGCCGGGCGTGGTAGCACACCTGTAGTTCCAGCTACTTGGAAGGCTGAGGTGGAATGATTGCCGGAGCCCAGCAGGTCGAGGTTGTGGTGACCCGGAGCAGACACTGCACTCCAGTCTGGGCACCAGAGTGAAACTCCAACTCAAAAAAACAAAACAAAACAAAAAACTCTGTCTCTAAAACAGGGGGGGGGGAAGTAGTTGCTAAAATGTAAAATTTAGGCCAGGTTTGGTGGCTCAGCCTATAATCCCAGCACTTTGGGAGGCCGAGGTGAGTGGATTGCCTGAGCCCGCAGATTCAAGGCCAGTCCAGACAACTTGGCAAGACCTCATCTCTACAATAAATAAATAAATAAAAATCAGCCAGGTGTGGTAGTACACACCTGTAGTTCTGGCTACTTGGAAGGCTGAGGAGGAAGGATCGTTGGAGCCCGGTAGGTCGATGCTGGGGTGACCGTGAGCGTGCCACTGCACTCCAGCCTGGGGGACAGAATTAGACTCCAATTAAAAAAAAAAAAGGAAGATCTAGGAAAGCAGGTAATCTTTGTTTGTTTTGTTTTGTTTTGTTTTGAGTTGGAGTCTCACTGTTCGCCCAGACTGGAGTGCAGTGGCCGCTCCAGGCCACCGCAGCCTCGACCTGCTGGGCTCCGGCGATCCTTCCGCCTCAGCCTTCCAAGTAGCTGGAACTACAGGCGCGCTACCACACCCAGCTAAATTTTTTATTTATTGTAGAGATGAGGTCTCGCCAAGTTGCCCAGGCAGGGCTCACGCAATCCACTCACCTCAGCCTCCCAAGGCGCGGGATTACAGGCTGAGCCACCGAGCCCGGCTGGTAATCTTTGTTTTATTCATGCTTCACTGATGCCTAGAAAAGTGCCTGGCATATAGTTGGCCCTCAATTTATTTTAACTGAATGACTAGAAGAGCGAATGAATAAATTATGGTCTGAGAAAAGACCATAGCCTGGCAATGACTTCTTTTGTGCTTATCTCACAAGAAATTAAAGCATTAAATGACTAACAGGGTCTAGCCATTTTTTTAAAAGTCTGCAGGACAATTGCCTGGTTATTTCTATGGAAACTGCACATTTCACATTTTTTCCAGTTAAGAGTTGAGGGTATATGATTGAGATATCATTTTCACCTCCAACTGAGAATTTATTTACTTTTGCCCTGTGGGAATTTGCAGAGATGTGGTCCTTTAAAGATGGAAATACTCTGCATAAATGTTCTATTTACAATAAAAATAAATCCTGAAATGCTGCTATTTAGCTTGTATTTGGCAAATGAAGGTTGCTGTCTTCTGGGATCATCCTGCCAAGAGAGCTATTGTCAGAGCTTCCATTTATCTTTCCTTTGTTTGACAGTTTGATACCAAGCAGGATTGTTCCATAATTTGATAGTTTGCTCTATTGCTGCTTGTGCATGGACTGGTGGAGAAATCCACATTCAGAGTATGTGATAACATTTCCAATCTCCAGGCAAAATATTTCCATCAGAAAGGTGGCTTTTCGGTCGGGCGTGGTAGTTTGTGCCTATAATCTCAGCACTGTGGGAGGCCGAGGTGAGAGGATTACATGAGCCCAGGGGTTCAAGACCAGCCTGGGTAACTTAGAGACCTCATCTCTACAATAAATCAAAAAATTAGCCAGGTGTGGTGGCGCATGCTTGTAGTTCCAGCTACTTGGAAGGTCGAGGGGGAAGGATTGTCTAAGCCCATCAGGTCAAGGTTTTGGTGACCGTGAGCATGCCACTACATTCCAGCCTAGGCAACAAAGTGAGACCCCCAACTCAAAAAAAAAGAGAGAGAATATATAGTCTTTATATGTACATTAAATATGTTAATATTCAAGACTCTGACTCAAAAAAAAAGAAAAAAAGAAAGGTGGCTTTAAAAGATATATGGCTCACACCTATAATCCCAGCACTTTGGGAGGCGGGGGCAAGAGGATTGCCTGCATCCAGGGGTTCAAGACCAGCCTGGGCAACTTGTCAGGGCCTTGTCTCTACATTAAATTAAAAAATTATCTGAACATAGTGGTGCATACTTGTGGTTCTAGCTACTTGGAAGACTGAGGCAGAAGGATCACCTGAGACTGCGGTGGCCGTGAGTGTGCTACCGCACTCCAGCCTGAACGACAGAGCGAGATTCCTACTCAAAATAATAATAATAAAATAAAATAAAGCTTGATATTTGGGCAGAGCACAGAGGCTCATGCCTGTAATTCCAGTACTTTGAGAGGCAGAGGTGAAAGGTTTGCCTGAGCCCAGGAGTTTGAGACCAGCCTGGGCAACTTGGCAGTCCTCACCTCTACAGTAAATCAAATAATTAGCTGGGTGTGGTGGCATGCACCTTAAGTTGCAGCTGCTTGGAAGGCTGAGGTGGAAGGATCACCTGAACCCAGCAGGTCAAGGCAGCTGTAAGCATGTCACTGCACTCCAGCCCAGGTGACAAAGTGAGACTCTGACTTAAAAAAAAAAAAAAAAAGCTTGTTATTTGTAATCCACTGTGTGGCACATAGTAGGTGCCTGAGTAAATGTTGAATTCTTGCATTTGTTCATTCAACAAATATTTATTTAATGCCTGCCCTCCACCTGAGGTTACCAAGATTATGCTCAGATTCTAAGATCATGACTGATGTCTCTCAGCGGCAAGTGGACTGATTAATGGTATGCATGCTATCCTTTTCTTGTCTGGCCTGGTACTTCCAAATGGCTCAATTAAAACAATAAAACTCAAGAGGGCTTGATCTTCCTTTAACATGTATAATCCACAGGGGCTTAGTTCTGTGCTAAAAAGGCCTGAGTAGAGATTTTATTGGGCCCTTTTCCTATTCAAACTAGTACATAACCATTAACTAGTTAATCCAAATAGGCCCTCTGGGAGGCCTGGTGGAGCCATTATCTCTACATTACTGAAAGCCAGGTGGCTCTCTCCAGGCTGTGGAGTGAGGTCAGAGCGTGCATATCAAGGCTGCTGACTGGAGGCCAGTCTTCCGTGCCAGGGCTGGTCAGTAGCTTCCCTCCCAGGCTCTTGCACATCTGTCTCGATTTTCCTGACACAAGAGGGGCCCCATGGCACCAGCTTCCACCCTGCTCACTGGTGACCTTATTCCCACTCCCCTCTCTTCCCAGGCACCCTGCTCCAAGGAGCTCTCTGAGATGAAGTTTGATGACGTTACATGTCAGAAATGATTCCAGTTTGCATGCGGATCTCAGCAAGTAAGGCCTTGGAGTCAGGCAATGTGCATTCAGATTTTTATTTTGTTGCTTAGTAGCTATGTAACTTTGGGCAAATTACTTAATCTTTCTTGAAGGCCAGTTTCCTTCTCTGGAATATGGGGTGTTAACAATACTTACCTATGGCATTCTTGCAAGAATTAAGTGACAAAATGTTTGTAATTACTTGTAATGATGCCAATAAGTGTTTGACATGTAGTGTGGCAGAAAGGGGCTGATAACAGTTAAAAGTATTCCTTTTGAAAATCAATCGGCAAGCTCCAAAAGCCAGCCAGACAGGTTTTGCTTAAGAAAACCAAATAGGCCGGCTAGGTGGCTCAGCCTGTAATTCTGCGCTTTTGGGAGGCTGAGGTGAGTGGATTGTCTGAGCCCGTGGGTTCGGGACCCACCTGGGCAACTTGGCGAGACCTCATCTCTACAATAAAATAAAAAATGAGCCGGGCGTGGTAGCACACGCGTGTAGTTCCAGCTACTTGGAAGGCTGAGGCGGAAGGATCGCCGGAGCCCAGCAGGTCGAGGCTGAGGTGGCCAGGAGCGGCCACTGCACTCCAGTCTGGGCGACAGAGTGAGACTCCAACTCAAGAAAAAAAAAAAAGAAAGAAAAAGAAAAACAAATGGCCGAGGATGGTTTTCTTGGAGATGCAAAATCGTGGCCAATTCACTCTTGGTGAAGTCATCGGAAATCGACCCCTGCTTGCTATGCATATCCTGGGGACCATTTGTTCTTCAAAAATCTAATTTTGCTGAGTATAACCTTGTAGATTCCAAAGAAGATGTATAATCACTCAAAGAAGATGTATAACCCCTCCCTTACCTGAACTAAGGTATAAGACCCCTCTCCTCCCTCCCCGGGGTGCTCAGCCTGGGAGCATTAGCTCGCTGAGTTGCGCTGGCGCTAGTAAATGAATCTGCTGCTTCCTAAAATAGCCTCCGTGTCCCGGCCTCTTTGTGTTCCCGCTATAGTAGTAGCTATCAAATAATAGGCAACCATTACAAATCGGCTCCAGAAGGAAAAATAAGAGAATTCTAAACCAATTACATATGATCTTTCCAACAAAACTCACCTGAGAAATCTATAGACAGACTGGAAACCAGACTCTGAAAGTGAGATGGAGCAAGTCTGACTTGTGTACATCCGTGTTGTCAAGCTTGACGGAAAATATGAGTATACAATGAGAAGGTGATGCCAGGTGGGGTGGGGTGCAAAACTCGTGGATTCTTTGGCTCATTCCTAAAAGAATTGTAGAGCAGCCAGCAAAGTTTTAAAGCAAGAGTTTTTTAGTGAGGAGAAGGAAAAAGGAAGCTTCATGGCAGAAAGACAGGCCATAGGCGAGTTTCTCAAAAAGAAAAACTTGCTTTTCTTCTCAATTATGAACCAGATATAGATACCTAGTTATTGATATGATAATGAGGGTGGAGCACAGATAATGGCTGTTCTCTCTGCCTCTGATGAGAGGAGGGGTGGACTTTTTTTTGTCAGACTCACTGTCGCCCAGGCTGGAGTATAGTGGCATTCTCATGGCCACTGCAGCCTCAACCTGCTGGGCTCAGGCGATCCTTCCGCCTCAACCTTCCAAGTAGCTGGAACTACAGGCTCAAGCCACTACGCAGAGCTAATGAGGGGTGGTCTTATTATTCTTTCTCTGGTCTGGATCAGCTAAGAGGTAAGGATAAGCCTTTTATCTTCAACAGGGAACCTGAAGAATTTTTTAGTGATTATGAGCTGAAAGGTTGGGCTATCCTATTCTTAAATATGATGATTTTTTTTTGAGTCAGAATCTCACTGTAACCCAGGCTGGAGTGCAGTGGCATGCTCACGGCCATGGTGGCCTCAACCTGCTTGGCTCAGACGATCCTTCTGCCTCAGCCTACCATTAGCTTGAACCACAGGCACACGCCACGACATCCCGCTAATTTTTCTTGATTTATTGTAGAGATAGGGTCTCACTAAGTTGCCTAGGCTGGTCTCGAATCCCTGGGCTCAGGCAATCCTCTTGCCTGGGCATCCCAAAGTGCTGGAATTACAGGTGTGAGCCACTGTGCCTGGCAGAATTTTCTTTTGGTTGGCTGAGGGGGTAGGGTAGGCTGTTAGTTTAGCCTGCAGTAAAATGTAATTTTAAAAATGTCTGAGCCTGGCTCGGTGGCTCAGCCTGTAATCCCGCGCTTTGGGAGGCTGAGGTGAGTGGATTGCCTGAGCCCACGGGTTCAAGACCTGCCTGGGCAACTTGGCGAGACCACATCTCTACAATAAAATAAAAAATCAGCCTGGTAGTGGGGCGTAGTAGTGCATGCCTGTAGTTCCAACTATTTGGAAGGCTGAGGTGGAAGGATCGCTGGAGCCCAGCAGGTCGAGGCTGCGGTGGCCGGGAGCAGCCACTGCACTCCAGTCTGGGCGACAGAGTGAGACTCCAACTCAAAAAAAAAAAAAAAAAATAGCTGGGCTCGGTGGCTCAGCCTGTAATTCCGTGCCTTTGGGAGGCTGAGGTGAGTGGATTACCTGAGCCCGCGGGTTCGAGACCCGCCTGGGCAACTTGGCGAGACCTCATCTCTACAATAAATCAAAAAAAAAATTAGCCGGGCGTGGTAGTGCACGCCTGTAGTTCCAGCTACTTGAAAGGCTGAAGCAGAAGGATCGCCGGAGCCCAGCAGGCGAGGCTGCGGTGGCCGGGAGCGGCCACTGCACTCCAGTCTGGGCGACAGAGTGAGACGCCAACTCAAAAAATAAATTAATTAATTAATTAAAATAAAAGGAATAATAAAATGAAATAAAATAAAAATGCCTGGCCGGGCTCGGTGGCTCAGCCTGTAATCCCACGCTTTGGGAGGCCGAGGTGAGTGAATTACCTGAGCCCGCGGGTTTGAGACCCTCCTGGGCAACTTGGTGAGACCTCATCTCTACAATAAATCAAAAAAATTAGCTGGGCATGGTAGCATGCGCCTGTAATTCTGGCTACTTGGAAAGCTGAGGCGGAAGGATCGCTGGAGCCCAGCAAGTGAGACTGCAGTGGCCGGGAGCGGCCACTGCACTCCAGTCTGGGCGACAGAGTGAGACTCTAATTCAAAAAAAATAAAATTGTCTGAATGCTTCCTGAAACCTACCTACGGGAAATGTATCTATCTATGTCTAACCTGTGCTGGCTACCCTGTCTCAAAAGGAGTGTGCTTTGTAGAACTTATTTACCTGGATACAGCAAATTGAAGAGAAAGCCGACACAATTTGGAGAAATGCAATTATTGCCTTTGGGAGGCTGAGGACAGTCCAGCTGAGCAACCAGGATTTTGGCATTTATCTGTTTTCCTGATGCTTTATGGCCTCCATATAAAATCAGTCTAATGACCTTCCTGCCAAGCCTGAACAATTTGCTGCTGGAGTTGCAGGCTTCTGTAGATCTGGGGGCCTGTGTGGGTGTGTGTGTGTGTGTGTGTGTGTGTGTGTGTATGTTTAATTTCATTTCTGGAATAAAGGAAGTACAAAGATATTCACTCTGCGTCCACCAAAGAAAGAGCTCTGTAATTGCAATTTGGCAGCGAATGTGCTTTTGCTGTGTGCAGTGTGAAAGCCAGTGATGATTAATCCTGCACACTTCTCTGAGCCCAAGAGCAGATGCGCAGATGCGCAATAGTGACAACTACATCAGGCGAGAGCTCTGAGTTTTGCTTGATCACTACAGACCTGGGCCTGCGGTGATATACACAGACAGCAGCACCAACCAGATCTCAGCCAAGACAGCTGAACCTGCACATCCACTGTGCCTCATCCCAGTTGAGGTGAAGACAGTATGTAAAAAAGAATGTAAGATATCTTTGTATTGAATACATGTTAAAGTAATAGCATTTTGTTTATGTTGGGTTAAATAAAACCAGTTATTAAACTTAATCTCACCTGTTTTGGGTTTCTTTGTACTATCTTTTTGTCGGGGTCTTACTCTGCTGGAGTGCAGTGGCACGATCACAGCTCACTGCAGCCTCAACTTCCTGGGCTTGGGTGATCCTTCTCAGGCTCCCAAGTAGCTGGAACTACAGGTGCATGTCACCACACTCGGCTAATTATTTATTTTTATTTTTTGTAGAGACAAGGTCTTGCTGTGTTGCACAGCAGGTGTTGAACTCCCAGGCTCAAGCAATCCTCTCGCCTCGGCCTCCCAAAGTGCTGGGATTATAGGTGTTAGCCACTGTGCCTCGCCTTTTTTGTATTTTTTTAACGTGTCTGCTAGACAGTTTAAAATGCAGTATATGGCCCACACTTATGGCTTGCATCATATTTCTTTTGTGCAGAGCTGATCTGCAACCAGGTGCTAATAGGTGAGGTAGATACCTCTTGGGTTTATTCCTGGGAGCACAATGGTTCCTCTGTTTCAAATGACTGCCTTTGTCTTGATCCCTGGGTTGAGTGGCCTCCTTGTTGCCATGGTGTTGTTTTATGACATGTGACTCAAGGCTGTCAATCAGAGTGCTTCCCGGGAATTTGAACTGGGAACTGGTGGTTGGAGCTGTAAACTGAAGTACTCTAGGTGGCCATGGGTCTGAAAAGCAGAGAGAGGCAATCCACAAAGCGAAAGAGAAGCACAAACTGCACATTCAGGTTTAGAGAGGCAGAGAGGAAAGTCGGAGTGTCTCGCTGGAGTCTGAGTCTCTGGGTGCAATATGTATTTGGCCCAGCTAAATTCTCAGCCTTGGATCCTGTGAGATTCTCTGAATCCTTGTTACAAATGTCAACTTTTTTCACTCAGTCTAACGCAGATGGGTTTCTGGCTACTAAAAGAGTCTGAATAACTTGTACTTCAAATCTGGTTTTCTTTATCAGCTCAAGTTTAAACAGAAGTCAATTTTCCATGAAGTTCGAGAAGCTTAAGCTTCAGGGTCACACACTGTAAATGTCCCTTCTAAAACCTCATTTGCATTTGCAGTTTTGCATTCTTTGCCTAAAAGAGAACAGCCTGCTTGGTGCAGTGGCTCACACCTGTAATCCCAGCACTTTGGGAGGAGAGGTGAGAAGACTGCCCGAGCCCAGGGATTCAAGACCAGCCTGGGCAACTTGGTAAGACCTTGTCATTACAATTAAAAAAAAAAAAAAAATCAGCCGGGCGTGGTAGCGCGCGCCTGTAGTTCCAGCTACTCGGAAGGCTGAGACAGAAGGATCGCCGGAGCCCAGCAGGTCGAGGCTGCGGTGGCCGGGAGCGGCCATTGCACTCCAGTCTGGGCGACAGAGTGAGACTCCAACTCAAAAAATAAAAATTAAAAAAACTTTAAAAAAAAAGAAACCTTAGCTGGGCGAGGTGGCCTGCACCTGTAATTCCGCTACGTGGAAGGCTGAGGCGGAAGGATCACCTGAGCCCAGCAGGTCAAGGTTTCAGTGGCCATGACTGCACACACCAGCCTGGGCAACAGTGAGACTCCAACTCAAAAAAAATAAAAAGAACAACCCAAATTGTGTAAGCTGCAGGCCACACAAATGTGAATTTTTCCCTGCACACACATTCCTCTCTGTGGCTGCAAATGCAAGCCTTTCAGGAAGACAATTCCTATATAGCAGCCAACTCCTAGCTTCCTTGGAGCCTTTGAGGAGCCGCCCTATGCCTGCAGTATTCTTTCCCTAGAGCCTCATGGAGTTGGCTCCTTTTAAGGAATCCGGTCTTACCTTCCATGTGTCAACAGCCTGATGCTTGTTAAAGGTGATAAGACAGATTTTATTCGGGTCTACTGGAGCAGGGGAGAGAGACTTTAGTGTCATCTGTGCTCAACTCCACCAAAATAAAAGGCAGGGGTCCTGCCTTTTAAATGCTGGGATGTACTAAAGGAAACATACTAGTGAATATTAAGGAGGCTTGGTCTATACCACTAGGCTACCTGGGTTTGTTACCTGGCATTTACATGCTTCTATCTTTATTTTTTAAATTTTATTTATTTATTTATTTGAGTCGGAGTCTCACTCTGTCACCCAGGCTGGAGTGCAGTGGCACGCTCATGGCCACTGCATCCCAAGAGCTTGAGGCTGTAGTGAGCTATAATCACACCACTGTACTCCAGCCTGGATGATAAAGCAAGACCCTGTCTTGCAAAATAAAAAATAAAAAAGAATGCCAAGAAGTATTATTTAGTAAGAAGGGAAAAAAAGCCAAGATGCAGAACATACTATAGAGCATGCTTCCCTGTTTTTCTCCTTGATGGTAAATTTTCACAAAGAATATATATACATACATATACTTTTTCTGGAAGAACTTGTAAAAATGATTTGTTTTTATTTATTTATTTTTTTGAGTTGGAGTCTCACTCTGTCACCCAGGCTGGAGTGCTGGGGCACACTCACGGCCACCGCAGTCCTGACCTGCTGGGCTCCGGCAATCCTTCCGCCTCAGCCTTCCAAGTAGCTGGAACTACAGGCACGCGCTACCACACTCGGCTAATTTTTTGATTTATTGTAGAGATGAGGTCTCGTCAAGTTGCCAGGGCGGGTCTCGAACCTGTGGGCTCAGGCAATCCACTCAGCTCAGCCTCCCAAAGCGTGGGATTACAGGCTGAGCCACCGAGCCCGGCTAAAAAAACTATTAGTAACTAATAGTTGCCGGGTGCAGTGGCTCACTGTAATCCCAGCACTTTGGGAGGCCGAGACTGTAATGTATCATAATGTCATAATTATTATCTATTACCCAACAGGAGCAATCTGGGGAATAAGAATGTGGGCAATCAAATGTTTTCTTCTTTGTACTTCTCCATGCTTAAATAACATTGAAACTTTTTCAGCAGGGTTTTCTTTCTCCTTGAAAGAACAGGGGGTCCTCTCACCTTTGTAGACTTTTGCTGTTAGAAGAAATTCACAAAACATCACTCTGTATAGGGCTTCAAGTGATACCATAATATGATCAGAGTGATAATGTAGTTGAATCCAGTTTGGAGGATAAATTTGTCTTATGAATTCCTCAATTTTTATTTTTATTTTTATTTTTTTTGAGTTGGAGTCTCACTCGGTCACCCAGACTGGAGGGCAGTGGCCGCTCCCAGCCACCGCAGCCTCACCTGCTGGGCTCCGGCGATCCTTCCGCCTCAGCCTTCCCAGTAACCGGATTACAGGCGCGTGCTACCACGCCCGGCTGATTTTTTGATTTATTGTAGTGATGAGGTCTCGCTGCCCAGGCAGGTCTCGAACCTGCGGGCTCAGGCAATTCACTCACCTCAGCCTCCCAAAGGCACGGGATTACAGGCTGAGCCACCGAGCCTGGCTGAATTCCTCAATTATTATAAGTCAGGCAGGACTGCCAAATTGTCCTAATTCAGTGGTGACTGCCTGGCATGCTGCGCTGACGGCCAAGGCTATCTGAGCTCAGCGGTGATTGGTGTGCCAGTGAGAGCTGGGTAAGAGTGACTTACTTCCCTTGCTGGAGAGTAAGCCTATTGTGAGTGTCGCCAAGGGATGAGTTCTCCCAAGTCATCTGGGTCGTCCCCAACTCCCATGTGCCAACACGTCACGGCCCGTGCTCCCCACAGTGCCCCAGCATCCCAGAGGGGGAGCAAGTTCCCATGGAAACAAGAGAATACAAAACATAATGGCGCATGAAATTAGCAGTAACACTAGGAAGCAAATCACGGTTCTGTTTGTTCTGGGGCAGGGTAAAAATCACAACCATTTCAGCAGACTAGGTGCTGAAAACAGAGAAAAAACTGAGTACCAATGAATCCAAAGGACCAACCCCCTTCAGATGGTGGCCCTACTGCTCACAAGAACCCGTCACCCATAGTGTACTTCTGTAGGTGGGAAGGAGGCAGGTAGGACATTGCATCCTCCCAGCCCAGCTCAGCCATCTAAGCTGTAGGGACTCATGGCCTTTCTGTTTTTGAGGTGCATGGGAAGATCCCTCTCAGGAGGTGACATCTGAACCGATTATCAAGTGATACAAAGGAGCCAGCATGGGTGGGTCCAAAAATGCTGCTTTTGGCTGGGGTGTGTCTGTCAGGCACGGGGTATATCTCAGGCACTTATAGATAGCATCGTCATCCTTGACCTGGCAAGTCTGCGCAGGTTTAACCGACAAGGGGCAAAGAGGACTCTTTCAGAAAGGGGTTTGGGGACCTCCCTCCAGTTTGTCTGCAGTGAAACTGACAGCGTACATATCTGTCTGGTCCATAAAGTCACTTTTTTTTTTTCTGAGTTGGAGTCTCAGTCTGTCACCTGCTGGGCTCCGGCGATCCTTCTGCCTCAGTCTTCCAAGTAGCTGGAACTACAGGCATGCGCTACCACGCCTGGCTGATTTTTTGATTTATTGTAGAGATGAGGTCTCACTGCCCAGGCAGGTCTTGAACCTGCGGGCTCAGGCAATCCACTCACCTCAGCCTTCCAAAGTGCGGGATTACAGGCTGAGCCACCGAGCCCGGCTTCATAAAGGCACTTCTTACACCAAGCCCAGTGTCTGCTGCCTACGTCCACTCGCTAACCTACATGCTACAAACAGTAGCACTGAACCGTCTACTTAGTCTGTTTCTCCCAGAGCTACAATTAAACGTCACCGGGGGGCCTGCCTTGGAAGGAGGGTTAAAGACTTCCACAGCCACTGCCTGGCTTGGGCAAATAATTTCTTTTCTTTCTTTTTTTTTTTTTTTTTGAGTCAGAGTCTCACTGTCACAGGCTGGAGTGCAGTGGCATGCTCACAGTCACCGCAGCCTCAACCTGCTGGACTCAGGCACCACTTCAGTCTTCCAAGTAGATAGAACCACAGGAGTATGCTAAATTTTTGATTTATTGTAGAGACAATGTCTTGCCAAATTGTCCAGGCTGGTCTTGAACCTGTGGGCTCGGGCAATCCTCTCGTCTCAGTCTCCCAGAGTGTTGGGATTACAGGCGTGAGCCACCATGCCCAGCAAATCATTTCAATTCAGTGCTAAAATGCTTTGTTATTGCATTTCAGTACAAACTCCAAAGTATAAACAAATTACTCCTCTTCTAACACTGGCAGAGGAGGTGGCAGGAGCGAACATGATCGCCTGGTTTTCTATTGTAGATGCTACCCCCCCTTCCCTACAAGGATAAACACAAGCTGCCAACTACACCTGGGTCAGGTAAACTGGGACTTGACAATCTACCAATCTTATTCCTTGGAATTAGGTGGAAGTGGGGTCTGGGGGAAGAGAAGACTGTTGGGAAAAAGGTAGGAAATCTGATTCTGGACACACATTTCCTCATTATTTAATTTTTTTTTTTTTGAGTTGGAGTCTCACCCTGTCGCCCAGAGCCACTGAGCCCGGCTCTCATTATTTAATTTAATAAATATTTAATAAATATTTATGGTGTGCCCACGATCACTACCACAAACAAGATACAACCTTTGTTCTCAAGAACTTAGAGTCTAATGGAGGAATGGGTCCATTAAAAAAACTGTGTCTGAACCGGGCTCGGTGGCTCAGCCTGTCATCCTGCGCCTTTGGGAGGCTGAGGTGAGTGGATTGCCTGAGCCTGCGGGTTCGAGACCCGTCTGGGCAGCGAGACCTCATCTCTACAACAAATCAAAAAATCAGCCGGGCGTGGTAGCGCGCGCCTGTAGTTCCAGCTACTCGGAAGGCTGAGGCGGAAGGATCGCCGGAGCCCAGCAGGTTGAGGCTGCGGTGGCTGGGAGCAGCCACTGCACTCCAGTCTGGGCGATTGAATGAGACTCTGACTCAAAAACAAACAAACAAACAAACAAAACTGTGTCTGGGCTGGCCATGGTGGCTCACACCTGTAATCTCAGCACTTGGGTGGTGGAGGGCAAGAGGATTGCCTGAACCCAGGGGTTCAAGACCAGCCTGGAAAACTAGAAAAGACCGCTCTACAATAAATCACAAAAATTAGCCAGGGTGGTAGCATGTGTCTATAGTTCCAGCTACTTGGAAGGCTGAGGTGGAAGGATCACCTGAGCCCAGCAAGTTGAGACTGTGGTGGCCGTGACCGTGTTATTGCACTCCAGCCTGGGCGACAGAATGAGACTCCAACTCAAAAAAAAAAAAAAGAAAAAAGAAATTAACAGCTTGATTAATGGATGAACATTGGAAACACACGGGGAGGCTGGCAGCGGTGGCTCAGCCTGTAATCCCAGCAGTTTGGGAGGTCAAGGCCAAAAGATTGCCAGAGCCTGGGTATTCAAAGTCAGCCTGGGCAACTTGACAAGACCTCGTCTCTGCAATAAATCACAAAAACTAGCTGGGGTGGTAGTGTGCGTCTGTCGTTCCAGCTGCTTGGAAGGCTGAGGTGGAAGGATCTCCTAAACCCAGCAGGTTGAGGCTGTGTTGGCCGTGAGCATGCCACTGCACTCCGGTCTGAGCAACAGAGTGAGACTCCGACTCAAAAAAAAAAAAAAGAAAAAGAAAAAGAAAACATGTCGGGCCCGGGGCTGGCGGGGGGTGAAAAAAGGACTGGCCTTCGAATGACAGTGATGCAAGATGGCAGCCACCACGGGCTCGGACAATTTATGAAAACCGAACATACAGCTTTAAAATAGAACGTGGACCTGAATACCAGAAGCACTCCCCTTTGTAAGAACTGTAACAAAAACCAACATGAATGGGGTTAATAGTTCTAATGGAGTGGTGGACCCCAGAGCCATATCAGTGCTAGCAAAGTGGCATCAGGGTGCTGCGGGTACCAGCCGGCCACGGCACCCTCTCTGTGCAGTCTTCATTTTCCATGGTAGTAAATTTCTAGGTACGTATTATAGTCCTCAAAGTACTGGAAAGGAAACTCCCAGTCAAAGGCAATTTATCTTATAATGCTGTAAATGATACTGATTTTTTGTCCATTTGAAATATATAAGGTGTGCTATAACAAAAAAAAGAGAGAGTGCAAACATGCTAAGTGAAAGGAGCCAGATACAAAAGGCCACATATTGTATGATTTCATTTATGCAAAATGTCCAGAATAGACACATCTATACTGGCAAAAAGTAGATTCCTGGTTGCTTAAGGTTGGGAGGGTTGGGAGGACATGAGAAATGACTGCTTAATGGGAATAGGCTTTTTTTTTTTTTTTTTTTTTTGAGTTGGAGTCTCACTCTGCCGCTCCCGGCCACCGCAGCCTCGACCTGCTGGGCTCCAGCGATCCTTCCACCTCAGCCTTCCAAGTAGCTAGAATTACAGGCATGCACTACCACACCCAGCTGATTTTTTGATTTATTGTAGAGATGAGGTCTCACTGCCCAGGCGGGTCTCGAACCTGCGGGCTCAGGCAATCCACTCACCTCAGCCTCCCAAAGGCGTGGGATTACAGGCTGAGCCACCGAGCCCAGCTCAGGTATAGGTTTTGTGGGTTATTGGAAATGTTTCATCCACAAAATTTCAACAAATTTAGTTTCAGAGATCTAATTGGCTTCTTTTATTAGCAAATCCTGAACTGAGCAGCATGTGTTCTAAAACACAGAAAGGAATTCCGATGAGCTAGACAGAATGGGTGGGTTTTATAGGCAGAAAAAGTATAGGAAAGCAGGAACCATGAACCATTAGTGTGTTGGTCGTTTCAAGATTACTTTCCTTATAAGGATGTACACCCTTATAAGGAAAGTAATATAAGGAAAGTAATCTTGTGGGATTTGACTATCATCTTCTGATGTCTTGGAAGATCAGATCTTGTAAGTAAACAACACTGGTTTTACTTTCATGACACAGAACTTTAGCATGAGTGACTCCATTTTGGACCTGCTATGTTTTTCTTTTTTTTTGTTAGGGTCTAACTCTGTTGTGTCTTTTCTTTAACAGTTCTAAAACTGTGGCGAAGATTGTACAACTGTGAATATACATAAAGCTACTGAATTGTATTTTTTTTTTTTTGAGTTGGAGTCTCACTCAGTCGCCCAGACTGGAGTGCAGTGGCACGCTCCCAGCCACCGCAACCTCAACCTGCTGGGCTCTGGCAATCCTTCCTCCTCGGCCTTCCAAGTAACTGGAACTACAGGCCCGTGCTACCATGCCCGGCTAATTTTTTTTTTATTGTAGAGATGAGATCTTGCCAAGTTGCTTGGGCAGGTCTTGAACCTGCGGGCTCAGGCAATCCACTCGCCGAGGCCTCCCAAAGTGCTGGGATTACAGACTGAGCCACCGAGCCCAGCCTGAATTGTACATCTTATTATTTGTTTATTTATTTGAGTTGGAGTCTCACTCTTTCGCCCAGGCTGAAGCGCAGTGGCATGCTCATGGCTTCTGCAGCTGTGACCCAATAGGCTCAAGCAGCGTTCCTTCTACCTCAGCCTTCCAAGTAGCTGGAACTACAGGCGTGAGCCACCATGCCCAACTAAATAAAAATTTTGCTTTACTGGAGAGCTGAGGTCTCGTCAAGTACTCCAGGCTGGTTTTGTATCCCTGGACTCAGGCAATCCTCTCACCTCCACTTCTCAAAGTGCTGGGATTACAGGTGTGAACCACTGCACCTGGCCAAGATATACATGTTTTAATAAAAATAGTCAATTTACAAAGATGACAAATGAAAAATCAAACATAGGAGTGTACATGTGTATGCACCAGATTAACAAAGATTTTAAAAATTGTTAATAAAGACGATCTTTCTGCCTCAGCCTCCCAAGTAGCTGGGACTAGGCGTGTGACAGTCATGCCCAGCTAATTTATTTTTTTTGGAGAGATGATGTCTTGCCATGTTGCCCAAGTTGGTCTTGAGCTTCTGGATTCAAATGATTCTCCTGCCTCAGCCTCTCAAAGTGCTAGGATTACAGGCATAAGTCACCACATCCGGCCTAGATACTCATTTTAAGGAAATAATCAGAGATGGACAAAAAGTTTATATATAATTTTGTTTATCTCAGCTCTATTTATAATAAGAAACCAGAAAAAAGCTAAATATCCAGCAATAAGGAGTAAGTTAAAGTATTGTACATCCATAAGCAGAACATTATATACATATTTATGTTATACAGAAGTATATTTATTAACCACTAAAAAGTGTTTATAACATATGGTTTTTTTTTTTCACTCTCACTCTGTTGCCCAGGCTGGAATGCAGTGGCACACTCACAGCCACTACAGCCTCGACCTGCTGGGCTCAGGCAATCCTTCCACCTCAGCCCTCTAAGTAGCTGAAAATGCAGGCATGCACCACCAGGCACAGCTAATTTTTTGAGTGTTGTAGAGAAGAGGTCTCGCCATGTTGCCCAGGCTGGTCTTGAACCCCTGGACTCAGGCAATCTTCTCTCTTCTGCTTCCCAAAGTGCTGGGACTACAAATGTGAGCCACCACGCCCAGCTTGATTCCATGTTTAAAGAAAAATTGAGCCGGGCTCGGTGGCTCAGTCTGTAATCCCGTGCCTTGGGAGGCTGAGGTGAGTGGATTGCCTGAGCCCGCGGGTTCAAGACCCGCCTGGGCAACTTGGGGAGCCCTCATCTCTACAATAAAGCAAAAATTAGCCTGGTGTGGTAGCGCGTGCCTGTATTTCCAGCTACTTGGAAGGCTGAGGCGGAAGGATCGCCGGAGCCCAGCAGGTCGAGGCTGCGGTGGCCGGGAGTGGCCACTGCACTCCAGCCTGGGCGACAGAGTGAGAGAGAGGAGGGAAAGAAGGAAGGAAGGAAAGAAAGGAAGAAAGAAGGAAGGAAGGAAGGAAGAAAGATTGTACATATGCCTAAAAATGTCTTAAAGTACAATACTAAAGATATTTATTTATTTTTTAGTTGGAGTCTCACTCTGTTGCCCAGGTTGGAGTGCAGTAGCATGCTCACAGCCACTGCAGTCTCAACCTGCTGGGCTCAGGTGATCCTTCCACCTCAGCCTTCCAAGTAGCTGGGACTACAGGCACACACTACCATGTCTGGCTAATTTTTTGATTTATTGTGGAGATGAGGTCTCGCTAAGTTGCCTGGGCTGGTCTTGAACCCACAGACTCAGGCAGTCCTCTCACCTCGGCCTCCCAAAGTGCTGGGATTATAGGCATGAGCCACTGTGCCCAGCGATATTTATATTTTAATAGTGAAATTCCAGGTCAGTTTTATCTTCTTAATTATAGCCAGTTGTGCTTTCTAATTTTTCTGCACTAAATACTGACTCCTTGCAGAACCACTGCTGGGTTATAGGCAGACCGTGTTTGGATTCGGGAAAGATGCCCCTTCTGGGATGCAATACTACATGGGGCCAAGTGTTGGGCCACTGGCATGCAGGCTGGTCTTGACCTCCACTTGCCCATATGGCTACGTTTCCACATGAATGGCCCTAAAGCTCATGTGATACAAAACTCACGTATATAATGAAGGAGTAAAAGTAATATGCTTCAGAGCATCTGTCTGGGCATGCTGTTTCTCTCCTCCACCACTGCCAGGCCATGGCAGGCCTTTGAGCTCACTCTTCCTCCCTTCTCTTCCTCTTACCCACTTTCCCCAGATGTGATCGCTTCCAGATCTGGCTAAGGCTGCCCTCCCCTGTGGCATCCTTTTCATCCTCTTCAGCCATTTCTCCCTTTCTCTCTTTCCTAAACTTCTGTTGAACTTGGTAAAAAAAATACATGAATGCTAAGAGGAAGAGGCTGAACTGGCTGTATTTTACCTGCCAACTTCAGACAACTGCTCAGAGCACTGTGCTGAAGAGGATCCTTCGCTGTCTCTGACCTCACTCAGTGTAGTGCTGTGATCAATCACTGATACAGTTGCACAGGTAACAGGAAGCACCTTCCTGCATTTCCCTAGCTGGCTTGGCATCAGTGTTTCCTGTATTCGCCTTCACTTGAGAGTGCAATGATAAGCACCGAAAGCATATCTGATGCTTCCTGTTCTTTTTCATGATATGTTTCTGTTGTAATCATTTTTATATTCCCTCAGAGTTTATCATGGAGTGCCCATTAAATATTGTAAAAAAAAAAAAAAACTATAAAAAGAGTACTGTGGCCTTTTGAAAATAGTATTTTTCAGGAACACAGTGATTCCCAGGAACAGAAAATATTCCCAAAGTGACTTCCAGTTTATGGTTGGGGCAGACAGTGGATGCAATGGATACAGTCACACCTTAATTTTTGTATCGAAACAAAATCTGTTTACTTTCAAACGAGACTCACTCTTGGAAGAAAGTTGAGGGTTTTTTGCTTTTTTTTTAAACAGAGAAAGCCGCCTATGGAGTATGAATTAAGTATCTATTTATTGAACGGGTGAATGTATGAATAAAATAAAATAACTGAAAATACCTCTAACATGACAAAGTATTCAATGGTGCCCAAGCACCACATGGTACTGGCAAGAAGCTAGCAAATATGACTTTGTGCTAAGATCATATAACAAGCCCACAGGATCAGTCCACTCGTGGCTAAACAAGGCTCTTGCCCTGTCTCCCCAGTTCTGTTGGCTTTCTTGAAACTCAGTTTTATCTGGTGTGAGCCCAGCCTCAGGCCTGTTCTCTGCAGTGGTTCTAATCTTATCTCAGCACTCAAGGAGTTACCTACAGAAAACCCGGGCCAGGAAAACTTCCCCAGGTTTCCGTGGCAGGAAAATTTGTGTCACCGGAAGTAACACTAGAGACGTCTCCCTTCCACTTGCTGCAGTTTTGAAGATATGGGGAGCACGTGCAGAGGCGTGTGATGGTTTCTGGTATTTGCAGTTTACAAAGTACTTTTACATATATTGTCCCATTAAGTTGATTTTTCAAGAGATGAAAGACTAGACCAAGACCCACACCCTTTTCCTTGAAGTCATTTTGCTTTAGAGAAAGTAATTTCTTGACAAAGTTCATATGAAAGGTCTTTCCTGCTGGGCAAGAGATGTTTTTCTCCCTTCCTCAAGAAGGAAATCTGGTCTCCAGGTGGGAGGAAGATATATTCTTAGGCAGCCACTGGGCTGGGAAGGAAGGGGCACTAAAGTCTGCATTTCAGAAGGGAGAAGGGTGTGACGTTTTTTAGGTTACAAGCCTCTTCTGGGAGAGTCGGGGCCAGATCTATTTTTAGATGCGTTCTCTGACACCCACGAAGAACTCGAAAGGTAACCAAGCACCTGGAAGATTTCCTGAGGGGAAAATTGTTAAGGGCCAGAGGGTTTCTCCCTGTTCTGAGTCACAAAGTTGGCTTGATCAATCCGATTCAGGGGACTGGGGGGGCTTTATTTTTTTGAATCATAGGTTGCATGATGACAGTATATCTGGGGATGACACAAACCCTTAAATCACGAAAGGTTAGGCCGCAGACTTGCAGAGAACTGGAGGCCCCAGTGACGTGTTAACCCAAAGTTACTTCCTGGCTGTGTGATCATGGGCGTGTGACTTAACTCCATGGAACTTAGTTCTCTCATCTGTAAAATGAAGGCTCAAATCAAGTGATTTTTTTTTTTTTTTTTTGAGTTAGAGTCTCACTCTGTCACCCAGACTGGAGTGCAATGGCCGCTCCCGGCCACCACATCCTCAACCTGCTGGGCTCCGGCGATCCTTCCGCCTCAGCCTTCCGAGTAGCCAGAATTACAGGAATGAGCTACCACGCCCAGCTGATTTCTTGATTTATTGTAGAGATGAGGTCTCGCCAAGTTGCCCAGGCAGGTCTCGAACCCACGGGTCAGACAATCCACTCACCTCAGCCTCCCAAAGTCGCGGGATTACAGGCTGAGCCACTGAGCCCGACTTCAAGTGATTTCTAAAGTCTTTTTAGCCCTAATCATCTAAGACACACACACATGATAATTAACCTCCATATGACTTGTTCCCTTATCCATAGACAAGAGATAAAAATAGACTCTATGACATGTATTTATCGTGAGTGGTAAAAAAAAGATAATAAGCGCAAATTGCTTGGCACAATCCCTAGCATAAAATAAGTGCTTAAATCATGTATTATTTTAAAACAGTGTTCTTAGGGCCAGTGGCATCAGAGAACTTTTTGTTAGAATACTGGATAATAAAAAAATGTCTTAAAACTTCTTACGGTGAAATACATCAGTGAAAGTGTGAGCTGGTGTTCTGGATGAACTGTCAACTAACAAATTGACCCTGTGTGCTGAGGGGGTGACGTTCGCTCACCAGATATAGGAAAGACCAGGCAAAAGGGTGTTTGGTGTCAAGAGCCAAAAATACAGCTTTCTGTACACCACTAAGCGAGTGGCCTATTATACCATTTACAATGGAAACCGAGGTTTTGTGACATGGAAATGTCTCTTTTCTATCTCGCCATTCCATCATAACCGTGCCCATTCCAGGGGAGGAATTTGGCAGAGAAGGGGGCTTGTTTTTGCCCCTATCTGTGGGCTTTCGTTATTGAAGATACAGTGGCGTAGGGTAGTCCCAATTCAGGAATGGTGTCAGAGAGGAGTACCTGAAGAATTTGGTCAGGATTTCTACCCTACCTAGAAAGCTAAGGTATTATTTTCTGGTCCTTGAGTAATCTTATTTGGAACTGGACATTCCCTCTTGTACATTGTCTGAAGCCTGCTCCAAGTCACCTGGGCAGAGTTCCTGGAAGGCCTGTAGGAACCAGCGTGCATGCCCGCAAGATGGAACATGTGGCATTCCCTCATGGGCATTCCCTTGTGTTTAAGCCAGCATCAGCTTCTTACACTGAGGGCCCCTGTGGGGCACTTCTCTTATGTGTCATAATTAGCACATATCACTTCTCCCATGACACACCACAGGCAGTGCAAACTCCTGGCTTTAGCAATTCCCTAGTGTAATTGTGTTTCTGATGATACTCCCTAAACACAGTGAAAAATATTATCCTGGGAAATGTGAGAAACCCATGATGTATCTTATGAGTCGGCATGGGAGCTTGGAGGAGTTAAGCACATTCCCTAACTCACCTTGCTTTTATTACAAGACGCTTGGTTAACACAACTGGTTGGAACATTGCATCCAAAGATGAGGTACAGAGATTTAATTTACTTGTAGATGGACACGTTGCTGTTCCTTATTTATTAACCATTCATAAGACCTTGTAGGGAAAGAAAAAATTATTTTCCCTCTACCCTTCTAAGTTCTCTGCTGGGGCCCCCATAACAAAAAACATTTTTTTTTTTTTTGAGTCAGAGTCTCATTCTGTTGCCCAGGCTGGAGTACAGTGGCACTTTCACCGCCACCGCAGCCTCGACCTACTGGGCTCAGGCGATCCTTCCTTCCACCTCAGCCTTCCAAGTAGCTGGAACTACAGGCACGTGCTATCACACTCGGCTAATTTTCTGATTTGTTGTAGAGACAAGATCTCACCAAGTGGCCCAGGCTGGTCTCAAACTCCTAGACTCAGGCAGTCCTCTCGCCTCGGCCTCCCAAGTGCTGGGATTACCCTCTTGAGCCACCATGCCTGGTCCAAAAAACATATTAACAAGAGAAAAACAAATAGAAGTTTACTAATGTGTGTACCTCATATACACATGGGAGGTACCTGGGGAAATGAACAACTCTCAGAGGGGTGGCTTAGAATTCAGGCTTAAATACCATCTTCGACTAAATCAATCAAAGAAAGGTATGGGGGAGGTAAATTCTGAGGTGACCAGGAAATGTACAGTAAACAAGGATAAGGTTTTTTTTTGCAGACTTAAGTTGGTGCCTTCTCTTCCTAGTACAGAGAGAGACATCCCTACACAAGTAGATTTCCTTCATAAATGTAAATTTCCCTTCCAAAAGGATAACTTCTACTGTGTTTTCAGAGTGTCTCCTGTGTCTGCTATTTCCCAAAATAATCAGCTCAAAATAATCCTTAGGCCAAAGAGGCATATTTTGGGGTAGCATATTCTGTTCTCCTACAGTCCTTAAATATATAGTGAAAAGTAAGCCATTTGTCAGAAGAGGACTCACTCAAGGATTTTATGGAGTTATCCCCTATGGCTGCATCAGTTGTATCCTGCCAAGATGCAGAATGTGTGGGGAGGTGTTGTTTGCATAGACTACAGTGTGATGGCTATCCTGGAGTTGGGCAGTACACAATTTGCACAAGCAAATGTAACAGTCCACATGGACCAGCTGTAGCATCACTCCCGGGAAGGGGAAAATCCCAAAACTTAAAGCATATATTTTGTTTAAGAGAAGGAGTTGGTTTTAGTTTATTTATAATTAAATGTCAGTGATGATCTTTGGAAGTAATTTCCCTTTTGTTTTGGTATCCTTTCTTGTTTTATTTAACTCAGGGTCACCATCAATGATATAACCAATCAGGTCTCCAAAATTGGATGCCAAATTTATGGTACACTTGTAACATATTCATTTTTGTGTTAATCTTATTCCTGATAATATTTTTATTCTTTGAGGTCCTACTACGTGACAGGATCTGTTCTCATGGCAACAACAGTGAAAAAGGGACAAAATCTATTTTATGTTGCTACTCTTGTTTTTTCTTTCTTTCTTTCTCATCTACTTCCAGCCTATGATTTCTTGTTATACTCTAATCACTTAAATGCCTTCCGGATCAAGATATAACATACAATAAGTAGGTGTCATAAACATATACGTTGCCGGGCTCGGCGGCTCAGCCTGTAATCCCGCGCCTTTGGGAGGCTGAGGTGAGTGGATTGCCTGAGCCCGCGGGTTCGAGACCCGCCTGGGCAGCGAGACCTCATCTCTACAATAAATCAAAAAATCAGCTGGGCGTGGTAGCGCCTGCCTGTAATTCCGGCTACTTGGAAGGCTGAGGCGGAAGGATCGCCAGAGCCCAGCAGGTTGAGGCTGCGGTGGCCGAGAGCGGCCACTGCACTCCAGTCTGGGCGATAGAGGGAGACTCCAACTCAAAAAATAAAAAAATAATTAAAAAAAAGAAACACAATTGCCTTCAATCCACTGTCTGAAATCTCCTTACCTAGGGAAGATTAATCAGGAAGAAGAAACTAAAGGTTGTCACCACACCCACCCATACAGACTTTTCATCTATTCTGCGAGGGCTTTTACCTGAGAGATTTCATCTGCAGATTGTTCACAGTGCAGCTCCACCCTTCCCTTCCCATAACTTGTTTACAACTTGCCCAGAGGAACTTTGTCCCAGGCTATGCTGTCTGTTCTTCAGGCCTATTCATCTCCCTTAAAAACCATTTACTCAGCTGGGCTCGGTGACTCAGCCTGTAATTCCACGCTTTGGGAGGCTGAGGTGAGTCAATTGCCTGAGCTCGCAGGATCGAGACCCGCCTGGGCAACTTGGCGAGACCTCATCTCTACAATAAATCAAAAAATCAGCCGGGCGTGGTAGTGCACACCTATAATTCTGGCTACTTGGAAGGCTGAGGCGGAAGGATCGCCGGAGCCCAGCAGGTCAAGGCGGCAGTGGCCGGAAGCGGCCACTGCACTCCAGTCTGGGCGACAGAGTGAGACTCCAACTCAAAAAAAAAAAAAAAAAAAGGATTGAAATTATGTAAAGTATGTTCTCCAAACACAGTGCAATAGAATTAGAAATCAACAACATAAAGAAATTTGAGGAATTCACAGATGTGCGGAATTAAATCACACACTGCTAAATAACCAATGGGTCAAAGAAAAAAAACACAAGAGGAAAACATTTTGAGATGATTGAAGATAAAGGTACAACACACCAACACTTATGCATACGAAGCCAGAATAAGTAAATAACCACCTTTAGCACTTTTAAATTTCATTTTGTAGAAAAAAATTAGAAACCATTTTTAAATGGCTGCAGGTTCTTGGCAGAAATCCAGTGTTTATTCATAATGATGCTAAATTAATATTTGTTGAGTGAATTAATCTGTGGCAGTCCAGTGGCAGGAAGGTAAACCAAGGAATCAGAAGTCCTATGGTAGATTCCTAATTGACCATCCCTGTTCCTTTGACTCACTTTTCTTTTTTCTTTTTAGAGTCAAAGCTTCATTCTCTGTAGTGGTGTGAGTACAGCTCATAGCCTTGAACACTTGGACTCAAGTGATCCTCCAAGCCTTCTGAGTAGATAGGACTTTCAGTACTGGCTAATTAAAAAAAAATTTTTTTTTTGAGACAGGGTCTCACTTTGTTGCCCAGCTGGAATGTGCAGTGGCATAAACATTGTTCACCACAGCCCCCAAACCCTGGGTTCAAGTGATCCTCCTTCTTCAACCTCCCAAGTAGCTGGGACTACAGGTGTGTGCCACCACACCTGGCTATTTTATTTTATTTTATTTTGGGGTTTTGCTCTGTTGCCTAGACTGGAGTGCAGTTGTGGGATCATGGCTCACTGTGACCTTGACCTCCTGGGCTCAGGTGATCCTTCTACCTCAGCCTCCTGAGTAGCTGAGACTACAGACATGTACCATCACACCCAGCTAACTTTTTTTATTTTTTGTTGCCCAGGCTGGTCTCAAACTCCTGAGCTGAAGCAATCCTACTACCTCAGCTCAAAGTGCCAGGATTACAGGTGTGAGCCACCATGCCTGACCAACACCTGGCTAATTTAAAACAATTTTTTGTGTTTTAGAGACAAGGTCTCACTCATTATGTTGAGGCTATTTTTAAAATTTTTAAATTTTTTTAGTTAGGGACAGGATCTTGCTGTGTTGCCCAGGCTGGTGAAACCAGGCTGGTGAAACTCCTTAAGTGATCCTCTGGCCTCAGTCTCTCAAAGTGCTAGAATTATGGGTGTGAGCCACCACAACTGGCTATGACTCACTTTATCATAAAAGCTATTTACCTGCCTATGTTTTAGGATCTTTTATAAATCTTATCCTACTGTCTTTCCCTTTCCTTTTAGAGCTACATTAGTCTCTAGTTTAAAATTCCTGCTCAAGTTGTTAGCAAACAACTTTTTTTTTTTTTTTGAGTCGGAGTATTACTCCATTGTCCAGGCTGGAGTGCAGTGTCACACTCATGACCACCCCAGTGTCAACCTGCTGGGCTCCAGCAATCCTTCTGCCTCGGCCTTCCAAGTAGCTGGAATTAAAGACTCGTGCTACCACGCCCGGCTGATTTTTGATTTATTGTAGAGATGAGATCTCGCCACGTTGGCCGGGCTGGTCTCGAAGCCGCAGGCTCAGGCAATCCACTCACCTTGGCCTCTCAAAGTGCTGGGATTACAGTCTGAGCCACCTAGCCCAAGCTAGGTCTCACTCTGTCGCCCAAGCTGGAGTGCAGTGGCACCATCAGAGCTCACTGCAGCCTCGACCTCCTAGGCTCAGGCAATCCTTCCATCTCAGCATTCCAAGTAGCTGGAACTACAGGTGCATCACATTCAGCTAATTTTTTGTAGTGAAGAGGTTTCACTCCGTTGCCCAGGCTGGGCTTGAACTCCCAGGCTCAAGCAATCTGCCCACCTTGGCGTCCCAAAATGCTGGGATTACAGCGTGAGCCACTGTGCCCAGCCTTTAATGTGTCCTCTCATTATGTTGAGGCTATTTTTTTTAGTTAGGGACCGGATCTTGCTGTGTTGCCCAGGCTGATGAAACCTGGACAATTTTAAACCAAAGACTAATGTAGACCTAAGAGGGAAGGGAAAGAGAGTAGGATAAGATTTACAAAAGATCCTAAAACATAGGCAGGTTCAAGACCAGCTTGGGCAACTTGGTGAGACCTCATCATCTCTACAGTAAATCAAAAAATTGGCCAGGCGTGGTGGTTTATACCTATAATCCTAGCACTTTGAGAAGCTGAGGCCAGAGGATCACTTATGGATCATTAAAGGCGCCCAACCTTTAATGTATCTGCTAGAAAATTCTTTTTTTTTCTCCAGTTTGAGTCTCACTCTGTTGCCCAGGCTGGTGTGCAGTGGCACGCTCATGGCCAACATAGTCTCGACCTGCTGGGCTCAGGTGATCCTTTCGCCTCAGCCTTCCAAGTAGCTGGAACTACAGGCACGCGCCACCATGCCTGGCTAATTTTTTGATTTATTGTAGAGATGAGAGCTTGCCAAGTCGCCCAGGCTGGTCTTGAACACCTGGGCTCAGGCAATCCTCTCACCTCGGCCTCCCAAAGTGCTGGGATTATAGGTGTGAGCCACTGCACCTGGCCTACTAGAAAATTTAAAATGCAGTATGTTGCCCACATTTGTGGCTGCGTTGTACTAAAACCTTTCTATCTTTCCCTGAACACAAAAGCTTGCTAGGCTCTCTGTCTTCAGCTTCTGTATAAGCATACTCATGATTTAGCATGCATTTGCAAAAATGTCAGGATCAAGATGGAGCCACTGATGCCACTCCCTAACAAAATAGAGTCGGGAGCCATAAAGGAGGGGCTTTAATGCACACAAGCCTATGATAAAAACTATGGCAAGGACTATCTGAAAACCACAACCTTGCACAAAGAATACTTCTACAAGGACGTCTGCCCAGCAGCTGTCTATTCAACCTTGGACTGATGCCATCCTTGTTATTGATCCTTGTAGCCAAGGATAATAGTTTCAAAACAACTTATGTAACCTTCCTCATTTTGCCTTTAAAAACCCTTGCCTTCCTCTGCCTCTCTGTGTATTCCTGGATTGCAATCCTTCTGCTTAATCCCGAATCAACTCACTATCTTTGGAGAATCTCCCTTTGTTATTTTAGGTTGATACCTTCCCCTCTTACCATGACAGTGAAGTCTTTTTCTCATCAAAACAGTTCCTTCCCAATCCTTACGTGATTATCCCACCTCGTAACATAATCCTCTTCACCATCTCTCAGCATTAGTTAATATAGCTCAACACAGTTGTAATTAACTTGCAATTTCTTTCTTTCTTTCTTTCTTTTTTTGGGTTGGAGTCTCACTCTGTCACCCAGACTGGAGTGCAGTGGCCGCTCCCAGTCACTGCAGCCTTGACCCGCTGGGTTCCGGCGATCCTTCCGCCTCAGCCTTCTAAGTAGCTGGAACTACAGGTGCAGCTAATTTTTTTGATTTATTGTGGAGATGAGGTCTCGCCAAGTTGCCCAGGTGGGTCTCGAACCCGCAGGCTAAGGCAATTCACTCACCTCGGCCTCCCAAGGCGCTGGATTACAGGCTGAGCCACCGAGCCCGGCGCAATTTATTTCTTAAAAAATAGAGACAGAAGCAGTCCGTGCGGCAGCCCCACAGATCTGTCTCTTGCTTCAACAGTGTTTGGACAGAACAGGCCTGGGGACTCCTGCTCCTCCAGCCTCCCAATGTTCTCCAACCTCTTCTCCACTTGCCACTTTTGAGACCGTCTTCTTGGCCACCTCCTGCTTCTGGGACCAGCTAACGCCATTTTTGCTGTTAGCTTCTTCTTGCTGGCCAACCATAAGCTCCCAGGTTTGCCAGAATTATTTCACCGAGGTAGAGGGAGCCTCTAACTGCCTGGTCAATTTGCATCTGCAGGCCTCCTGCTCCTACTTCTCTTGGGCTATTTTGACCGCGATGATGTGGCGCGAGAAGGTGTGAGCCGCTTCTTTCGTGAATTGGCCAAGGAGAAGAGCGAGGGCGCTAAGCATCTCTTGAAGATGCAAAACTAGTACGGCAGCCGCACCCTCTCCCAGGATGTCCAGCGCCGTCTCAAGATGAGTGGGGCACAACCCTGGACACTGTGGAAGCCTCCATGGCCCTGGAGAAAAACTTGAGACAGGCCCTTTTGAATCTTCATGCCCTGGGATTTGCCTGCACAGACCCCCATTGCTGTGACTTCCCGGAGAGCCATTTCCAGATGAGGACGTGAAACTCATCAAGAAGATGGGTGACCACCTCACCAACCTCTACAGGTTGGCCAGACCCCAGACTGGGCTGGGCTTGGCGACTGGGTGAGTATCTCTTTCTTTTTTTTTTTTTTGAGTTGGTATCTCATTCTGTCGCCCAGACTGGAGGGCAGTGGCATGCTTCCGGCCACCGCAGCCTCAACCTGCTGGGCTCCGGCGGTCCTTCCGCCTCAGTCTTCCAAGTAGCTGGAACTACAAGTGCGCTCTACCACACCCAGCTAATTTTTTATTTTTTATCGTAGAGGCGAGGTCTTGCCAAATTGCTGGGGGGGGGTCTTGAACCCGCAGGCTCAGGCAATCCTCTAAACTCGGCCTCTCAAAGTGCTGGGATTAGGCTGGGCTCGGTGGCTCAGCCTGTAATCCCAGCACTTTGGGAGGCTAAGGTGAGTGGATTGCCTGAGCCCGCAGGTTCGGGACCCACCTGGGCAACTTGACGAGACCTCATCTCTACAAGAAATCAAAAATTAGCCGGGCGTGGTAGTGCGCACCTGTAGTTCCAGCTACTCGGAAGGCTGAGGCGGAAGGATCGCCGGAGCCCAGCAGGTCGAGGCTGCGGTGGCCGGGAGCGGCCACTGCACTCCAGTCTGGGCACCAGAGTGAGACTCCAAGTAAAAAAAAAAAAAAAAAAAGTGCTGGGATTACAGGCTGAGCCACCGAGCCCGGCCGAGTGTCTCTTTCAAAGGCTCTCTCAAGCACCACTAGGAGCCCAGTGATCTCTGAGGGGATCCTTGCAAGGTATCAGGGCTTCTGCCTGAGCCTCTCCCACCAGTCACTGGCAGCTTTTTCACCCTGCCACCCTCTTCCAAGCCCTGGACCAAATGGAAATAAAGCTTTTGCAGAGAAAAAAAAAAAAGAGAGAGAGCGAGAGAGAGAATTTTTTTCTATGTTGCCCAGGCTGATTTCGAACTCTTTGCCTCAAGTAATCCTCCTCCTACTTTAGCCTTCCAAAGTGCTGGGATTACAGGCGTGCGCCACCACACCCAGCTGTAATTTTTATACTATTTTAACAGTGTTGGTAGCGTGGTGGCGCATGCCTGTAATCCCAGCACTTTGGGAGACAGAGGAGAGAGGATTGCCTGAGTTCAGGGGTTCAAGACCAGCCTGGGTAACTTAGCAAGATCTCATCTCTACAATAAATCAAAAAATTAGCCAGAGTGGTGGTATGTCTTTGTAGTTCCAGCTACTTGGAAGACTGAGGTGGAAGGATCGCCTGAACCCAGCATGCCAAGGCTGCAGTAGCCATTGTACTACACGGCACTCCAGCCTGGGCAACAGAGACGCCTACGCAAAAAAAAAAAAAAAAAAAAAAAAGGTATTTTTTTGGAAGGGGATCAGGATCTCATTCTGTTGCCCAGGTTGGAGTGCAAGTGGCATGATCACAGGTCAGTGCAGTCTCAACCTCCCGAACTCAGACAATCCTTCCACCTCAGTCTCCCAAGTAGGTGAAACTACAGGCACATGCCACCTCACCCGGCTAATTTTTTTTTTACTTTTTATTATTGAGATGGAGTCTTGCTATGTTGCCTAGGCTGGTTTCTAACTCCTGGGCTCAAGCGATCTTCTCGCCTCGGTCTTTCAAAGTGCCGAGATTACAGGTGTGAGCCAAGGTGTCTGGCCAACAATGTTTTGAATTTATGCTTACTATCATTTTTTTTTTTTTTTTTTGAGTTGGAGTCTCACTCTGTCGCCCAGACTGGAGTGCAGTGGCCGCTCCGGGCCACCGCAGCCTCGACCTGCTGGGCTCTGGCGATCCTTCACCTCAGCCTTCCGAGTAGCCGGAATTACAGGCGTGCGCTACCACGCCCGGCTGATTTTTTGATTTTATTGTAGAGATGAGGTCTCGCCTGCTCAGGCGGGTCACGAACCCGCGGGCTCAGGCTTACTATCTTCTTTATTTCATCACGAAGATCCCAAAGGTTAGGACTGGTCCTTCTAGGTCAAGCATTTACTTCCATGAATAGAGCAGCACACACATCTTGTGGTCAAATTTGAGTTTGCATTTTGGTTTCACCACTGAGCAAGTGATGTAAATTTCCTGAATCTCTTCATCTGCAGAATGGTCTTGTTATGAGAATTAAGCAACTGATATAAATGATAGGGTCCAAGATCCTGGAAGTACTCTACAACAGTAGTAATTGTCAGTGGATAATTTTTGGATTAGTAACAGGAAGGTATTACTTTTTGCCCTTAACGAAACTCATGGTAATGTAGCAGGAATAAATAGACGTCGTAAGTCAGTAGAAATGGAACTTTCTGGTTTAGCTGGAGCCCTGTAAAGATTAGCTGGAGAAGTTCAAGGCCTCAAATGAGATATTACACTAAGGAGGCTTTAAACAAACTTAATAAACCCTTTTTGGTTACTCACTGAGCTCAGCACTCCTAGGCCTCACATGAATGTGAGAGATAGCAGACCACTTTGATCCTGGAGCTTTTTCTCTGCATTGGGTGTGGGAAGAGAAGGGATACCAACAAGAGCTGTGCTCATACTTGCCCATGTTCCCTCCTGTCTCAGGATGGATGATTCAGAGTCAGCAATTCACATTAAAAAAATACTGCACATGGAAGGTATTACTGTTATTCTGTGAGGAAATAAGTTTCTAAGTACAGCAATCTGAAATTAATAACTTTTTCTGTGGAAACTCTCTTGACAACATCTTGAGATGAAGCCAAAGAGCCCAATTTTTACTGTCTTGGATGATCTTCTCTGCCTGCTTAGCTTGCACCAGCCATAGATCATGGATTTGGGAGCCAGAAATTTAGCTTTCTCCTTCATTGTACACTTTCTTTGCCAACTGGAGGCCTTAAATAGTGGTGACTCAATTTCTTAATTCTCCGATGTATCCACCCATGAATCAAGGCAAAGCATTATTTATTTAATATTATTTTTTGGAGTTGGAGTCTCACTTTGCCACTCAGGCTGGAGTGCAGTGGCATGCTCATGGCCACCACAGACTCGACTTGCTGGACTCAGGTGATCCTTCCACCTCCGTCTTCCAAGTAGCTGGGATTACAGGGGCGTGCCACCACGCCCAGCTAATTTTTTGGTTTATTGGAAAGATGACGTCTCGCCATGTTGCTTTGACTGGTCTTGAACCGGTGGGCGCAGGCAATCCTCTTGCCTCAGCCTCCCAAAGTGCTGGGATTACAGGCATGAGCCACCACACCTGGCTAGAATTATTTATTTATTAAAGGCTTTGGGGAACTAAAAAAAAAGATCAAGCCCTTACTGTCACTACAAGACATTTTGATTGAGGACATCAGAAAAGGAGTAGAAAAAGGACACTGGAAATTGAAGATCAACTTTCTTTTTCTTTTGATGGAAAATATTTCTGTGAACAAACCATTAATTGTCTTATGATAAATATTTGTGTCCACTTGCGGGGAGTATACAGATATTGAGGGACAAAATAATTTAGAAAGAAGTAGCTAGGAGGATGGCAACTTCTTTTCCATCAACCACGGCACTGCAGACGTGCAGAGATGGCAGTTCCTCCTCTAATAGCTAGCTATATGTGGCAGACCAACATATTCTTTTTCATTGTTTCTTACTTTTTTTTTTTTGAGTTGGAGTCTCACTTTGTTTCCCAGGGTGGAGTGCAGTGGCACATTCATGGCCACCACAGCCACAATCTGCTGGGCTCAGGTGATCCTTCCACTTCGGCCTTCCAAGTAGTAGGAACTACAGGCATGCGCCACCATGCCCACCTAATTTTTCGATTTATTGTAGAGATGAGGTCTTGCCAAGTTGCCCAGGCTGGGGTTCGTGGGCTCAGGCAATCCTCTCACCTTGGCCTCCCAAAGTGCCAGGATTATAGGCATGAGCCACTGCGCCGGGCCTCTTTTTTTTGTTTCTTACACACAAGTTTAGACGATCTGGACAAAGAAGTGTGCCTTTCTACTTTCCTCTGCTGAGATTTTTTTAAAATTTCAAATTAGACTTTTTCTCCCCTTTATATAAGACCATGTGGCAGGGCATTACATTGTTCACTGCACCTTATTAGATTTAAAGGTTGTTTTTCTGGATTGAAAACAAAAACTGAAGGCAGCAGAAGGAGCCTCTCTGAGAGTAAGCAGCCTCTCAGCTTGACATGCTGCTAGATTTGTTCACTCGTCCAGCGTTACGTGAGGCTACCACTGGGAAGTAGCGACAGATATGCAGGAGTCTGAATACTGAGAGAGAACTCAAAAACGAGGATGGTAAATTTTTTAGCATTTTTATTGATCACAATTTGCTCCGAAATAAGGAAATCTCGGGGGGGGGGGTTTAAAACACAGCTATCTTTAAAAAATGTAGTTAATAAATGTCAAAATTAGAAGCTAAGGCAATAATTATGTTAATACCAACTCTACCCTATCGACTTGGAGAAAGGCACTGGAGAAGAAATAGGAATTGCAGCAAGCCTTCAAAGATGGAGGACTTTTTCTTCTCTGTTGGACATGTGGTAGAAGCAGTTGCAGATGGCTGGGTGTGATAGAAAGAAACAAACCTTGCATGCCTGCTTTATAGCTATATTGTGCTAGATGCTGAGAGACATCATCAAAAAATTCAAAAGACAAATACTTATAATGAGATAAACACTTACAATTTAGCTGCATGATAATGTTTTATAAAGCTGGCTTAATGAGCTTGCTGTCCAGCTTTACCCCTTAACAACTCTGTGCCATTGGGTGAGATATTTAATGTCTTCGGGCGTTCCTCCTCCATGAAACACTGATGATTGGACCTTTTGTACAGCAGCCATGCCAGCCTTTCTGTTCTTCCACAAAGCAATCTCTCTCGTCACTGCCTTTACACATGTTCCTGCTGCCTGGAAAGCTCTTAGCATGGCTACATCTTTTAAGTTTTGACTTTCATGTCATCTCCTCAGAGAGGAGATCATGGTTTCAGAAATCATGGTTTCTGTACCTGCAGATGAGGCTGTTAAAATACTAAAGGATGATACAGACATAAGGATGCTGTTCTAATCATCTACTCGAAGGAGCATTTGTGAGCTAAGGCGTCTTAAGGATTTAGGGTCAGCAGACGTTGTCTTTTCTTTCTTTATTTCTTTTCTTTTTCTTTTTTTGGAGTCGGAGTCTCACACTTGGCCCAGGCCACCGCAGCCTTGATCCGCTAGGCTCAGGCGATCCTTCCGCCTCAGCCACCCGAGGAGCTGGAACCACAGGCCCGGCTAATTTTTCTTGATTTATTGTCGAGAGGAGATCTCGTCAAGTTGCCCAGGCTGGTCTCGAACCCCTGGGCTTGGGCCATCCTCTCGCCCTCGCCTCCCAGAGTGCTGGGATTACACGTGTGAGCCGTCGCGCCCGGCCAGCAAACGTTTTCAAAGCGTCAGAGAGCAAGGATTTTCGGGTTTGCAAGCGTACTCCCCAAACGGGCGCGGCTGTGTTCCTGCAGAATTTTACCCACGGACACTGAAATCTGAATTTCATACACTTCTCACGTCACGGCGAGGGATGGGATCTGACCCCTCCTTGTCGCTGGCTGACCCGACCTGTGGGCACGGCAGACAAGGAGTGGACAGGAACCGCAGTTCTGCCGCCGGACACCGGGATCGGTCTGCTGCGAAGGTCGTCCCTGGTGGCCGACGACCTACGTAACGGGCCGTGGTCCCGGGGTTGCGGGCGGGGCCTGGGGTGGGTGAGAACACGTGGGGGCAGCACAGTGCCGGGCAACGGGGCTCCTCCCCAACGGCGCCCTTTCCGGGGACGGCCTGTGGGGAGCTCGCTTTCAGTGGCGTCGAACCCGACACCCGAGCCTCGGAGACCGAGGCCGCTCGGGCAGGAAGCCACGGGGCGACGCAACGGACGAGGTCGGGGAAGGGGCGGGGCGGAGGCGCCGAGCGGGGCGTCGGGGGCGGGGCGGAGGCAGCGTCGGCGTGGCCCCGCCTCCTCCCCGGGGGCCGCGTCCGAGCCTCGGCGGCGGCTGCGCTTCCAACGGGAGGAGAGTCTCTCCGTGAGCGGCTGCGGCGGCCATCGAGACCCGCCCGAGGCGCTTTCCCCGGCCTCCCGCGCTCCAGGCCGCAGCCGCACCCTCAGCCCGTCGCTCGCTCCCTCCCTGCTGCCGCTGCGCGATGGCGTTGGCGTTGGCGGCCCTGGCGGCGGTCGAGCCGGCCTGCGGCAGCCGGTACCAGCAGGTAAGCGAGTCCTGCCCGGCCTCCGGCCCTGCCCTGCCCGCCGGCCGCTCGGCCGGCCGGCGGCCAGCGCAACGCCGGGGCTCGGCAGGCCGCGCTGGGCCTGGGCGGACGGGTGGGGTCGGGCTTGGATTCGAGCGGGCCCTGGCTGAGGAAAACCTCTTCCCGGCCTCGGTTCCCGCAGTTCTCGGGCGGGTCCCTGAGTCGGGCGGGACCCGCGGTCCTCAGGAGGCATCGACCCGGGGCTTCCGTTTTTCCTTTTTCCACTTTAGTTTGATGTCACTGGAAATAAAGCAAGAAAAAAAAAAAGCTTGAGATGGAAAGGGAAACTGGGCGGAGAGAAAAGATTAAAATCGCTGCCGGCAGCTCCCCGCAGCGCGAAGCGATTACTCAGGGTTTCAGAGCCTTGTCTGTCTGTCGAAACCCATCCCCCGCGCCTCCTTTTGAGACAAAAGTCAAAAATGAGGCGAGAGACGAGCTTGCGGCTTGCAATGCATTTGGAAAGGGCGATGCTTAGCTGTGTGATGTCCCTGATGTCCAGCCACGGAGAGGGCTGCAGGGCGTGTGCCTGGTTGCATTTTTAAATACTTGGAAGTGACGTTTTAAGCGATTTAATGGCTTGGCCGGGGAGGACATGTATAGGGGATGACTGGATTATCGTGGGTGTGATTTATAAATTGAGGCCCCAGGGAGAGGAGCTGCTTGTAATACTCCCTATCTGTAGCTGAGTTTCCCTGGAAATTCAAAGAGCATTCTGCAGGATTTGTGGAGATGCTAGCCTAACACGTCGTAACTATGGGAATTCAGCCAGGTAGTAATTGATGTTGATTGGAACTGCAAATAACGACTTATGTTTTGTCATGTTTCTAACGCTTTTGGTATAATTTGCATACAGATGTCAATGCTACTTTTATGGAATCAAGTATGCCATCTTGGATGGTCTACAATTTTATATTCCTGAAATAAAGAAAACCAATGCGATTAAAACACATAGATTTACCCTGTTGAGGCCGGTTACTGGTTTATTTTGTTGTCATCAGCTCTGTGTTGTAATCCCCCCACCCCCCACTCTCAAAATGACTAGTTAAGAATTTAGCTTCTTGGTTTCATAAACACGTCCAAATTGTGGCAATGGAGTTAATACCTAGATCTCTTCACAGCCTGGGATCTAGCACATTCTTTTTTTGTATGACCTTGGGCAAGACTCTGGGTTCCTCCCTGCTTTAATAAAACGCGAATGACAGATGCCATTTAGCTGTCACCACGGTGTTTGTAAATCACCCGTACTGTATAGTGCCATCAGATTCATTCTTATTATCCTGACTTGGATAAGGCAAACAAGCAAGAGAGCTGTGGTTTTTCTTTGTACTGCCATCTTCTTGAGCTATTAGGTAATGCTGGTATACTGCTAGAAAACAAAACATTTGCCGGAGTATCAAAATTATGTATTCCTTGGTGTAGTATGTAATAGCTTTTAATTGTGCAGAATTGAGGTATGTGGGGGATGGGCCACCTTTATTTCATTCCTTTAAAAATAATTACGTTGAAGAAATAACTTTAAAAAAATGGAAAAAAAAAATTCCTAGAAAAATTGTAAAAGGTGAAAGCCAAAAAAGTCTCCCAAAACTAAACCTGTCACTCGTAGATAATTGAAGGTAATATTTTGGTGTGCATTCTTACGGGTTTATAGCTATATAAATATACACAGGTATAGATCAGTGTACATGTGTACAGATAAGGAAAGCTAATAGTGATTTACTATGCACCAATCACAGTACTAAGTGATTTACATCAATTCTTTCATTTAGTCCTTTCAAAACCTTCAGGTTTTGTTCTCATTGTGTAGATGACAAAGTCAAGGCTCCAAGAAGCTCAGTAACTTGCTCAAGGTCACCAATGCAGCTAAGTAGTGATTATAAGGATATACACACACTCACCTACTTAAAACACAGGCTCAAAGTCCAAATATAGGCATAGACATTAGCAGATATATACACGTGCATATGCATTCTCTTTGCACTCATATATACATACGCAAGCACATCGTAGTTCATGTGCATTTCCATGAGCCCTGATCTGATCCTACTTGAGCACCCTTTCACATGTGTCCACTTCCTAAGACATATAGGCATTCACAAATTTGTATGTGTGTATATTCTTGGGCACATGTATATACAAAGGCACACTAGATATATAATAAAATGGGCTCATATTTGAATACTGTGTTATAATGCTCTTCACATAATGTTATTGATATCTTCCTACATCAAATTTTTTTTTTTTTTTTTTGAGTTTTGAGTCTCACTCTGTCACCCAGGCTGGAGTGCAGTGGCACGCTCATGGCCACCACAACCTCAATCTGCTGGATTCAGACAATCCTTCTGCCTCAGCCTTCCAAGTAGCTGGAACTACAGGTGTGCACTACCACACCCGACTAATTTTTTGATTTATTGTAGAGACAGAGTCTCACCAAGTTACCCAGGCTGGTCTCGAATCCCCGGGCTCAGGCAGTCCTCTCACCTCAGTCTCCCAAAGTACTGGGATTACAGGCTTGAAACCACCGTGCCCGGCCTTCAAATATTTTTAATGTCTGCATGATGTGTAATTGTATGTCTAAGCTACAGTTTAACTACTTATTGTTGGTCATTAAGGTTTATGATTTTTTTTAATCCACTGAAGTTGATTTGACATGCATCTACAGCTGTTTCCTTAGTATAAATTTCTAGAAGTAGAAATCCTTGGTCAGAGAATTTTTTTTTTGAGTTGGAGTCTCACTCTTGGTGCCCAGACTGGAGTGCCAGTGCAGTGGCATGATCACGGCCACTGCAGCCTTGCCCTGCTGGGCTCAAGTGATCCTTCTGCCTCAGCCTTCCAAGTAGCCAGAACTACAGACTCAGGCCACCACACCCAGCTAGTTTTTGTGATTTATCCTAGAGGTGAGGTCTCACCCAAGTTGCCTGGGCTGGTCTTGAACCCCCCCCCCGGGGTGGGGGAGCTCAGGCTATCCTCTCACCTCGGCCTCCCAAAGTGCTGGGATTACTGGCTGAGCCACCCGGCCTGGCCTTTTTTTTTTTTTTTTTTGAGTTGGAGCCTCACTCTGTCGCACAGACTGGAGTGCAGTGGCTGCTCCCGGCCACCGCAGCCTCGACCTGCTGGGCTCCGGCGATCCTTCCGTCTCAGCCTTCCGAGTAGCCGGAATTACAGGCGTGCACTACCATGCCCTGCTGATTTTTTAATTTATTGTAGAGATGAGGTCTCGCCAAGTTGCCCAGGCAGGTCTTGAACCCAAACCCGCGGGCTCAGGCAATCCACTCACCTCAGCCTCCCAAAGGCGCGGGATTACAGGCTGAGCCACCGAGCCTGTCTAGGCCTGGCCTTAAAAGGCTTTTGAATTGTAAAATGCTGGTGAATTGTCCAGGCAACCTGATAGGAGCATGGTACTCTAGGTGTCACAAAAGGCTGTTGACTTCTATTTGATCTGTTTAACCAAATTGAGCCAGTCCAATTTGCTAGCCTGGCAAACGTAATGGAAGACTGTATGATCCATTTATAAATGCAGACACAGTCTTGTCTTTACGTTCTTTTTATTGGTAGTGCCGTATGCCTGCAACTTTAATTTAGCATAGTTACAGACTATGCAGAAAGGTTGGTCATAGGTTCCCTGTGGCATGATTTTTTTCTTTTTCCTTTTTTGGGTTTTGAAACTGAGACTGTCTCATTGTGGAAGCACTGTTTTAGAAAGGTCTAAGTGTAGGCCCTTAGCGAGTATTGAGAAATCTGTTAGGTCTTATTCTCTCTAAGGATATTTATTACTGTTTGTCCGCTCCAAAGCCTCTCTGCTTCACTATAATAGGTCTGTGCCTATATCATGAATTTGGCCAGTTCATGCCAAATGTTTTGAAGTATTTGGATTTGAATTCATTGTAAGTGGGTGATGATGACACTGCCAGCTAGGTTGAATAACAGACCACAGAATGCTAGTTTTGGACTTAACTCCTTGCCTTCTAGAGAAGTTGCCCATTTTAAAAGAGTATCACCAGTGAATTTGTGTTACAGTTTGATGACATTGTAGAGCAGCTGTGGGAATGATCCATCTTTGGATAAATTCTCCAGATTGTGGGGGAACATTTTGATGAGGAAAAGCATTTCATCTCTGAACAATCATGATTAGATAAAGTCATGATCCTGGAGGAAGGAATGAATAGTGCCCATGTGGTTTGTTTTAATTTTTTTTTTTTTTGAGTTGGAATCTCACTCTGTTGCCCAGACTGGAGTGCGGTGGCTGTTTCCAGCCACCGCAGCCTTGCCTGCTAGGCTCCGGCGATCCTTCCGCCTCAGCCTTCCAAGTAGCTGGAATTACAGGCGCGCGCTACCACACCCAGCTAATTTTTTTGATTTTATTGTAGAGATAATAAAATTTTTTGATTTATTGTAGAGATGAGGTCTCGCCTGCCCAGGCGGGTCTCGAACCCGCAGGCTCAGGCAATCCATTCACCTCAGCCTCCCAAAGGCGCGGGATTACAGGCTGAGCCAATGAGCCCGGCTTGTTTTAATTTTTTTAGTTTTAGGAGTATATTGTTACCATTGAATGCCCCTTAGATGTTATGTCAAGATTTTTTAGGTCCTTTGCTGAATTTGTGGCCTATGTAGTCAGAGATCAAAGAAAATAATTTTTTTTTGAGGAGGAGAAATATATTTACTATTTCTTAAGTGAAAATGTGTCCTCATAGAGATCTTCAGCCTTATTCTCTTCAGTTGAGTAGGCTTGAAAATTTAGAAAAATTTTGGGAAGATGGATAAATTACTTATTTGAAAACTTTTAATTTAATTGTGGTAAAGCACACATACAATATGTCATGTTAATCATTTTTTTTTTTTTTTGAGTTGGAGTCTCACTGTCGCCCAGACTGGAGTGCAGTTGGCCGCTCCTGGCCACTGCAGCCTCGACCTGCTGGGCTCTGGCGATCCTTCCGCCTCAGCCTTCCAAGTAGCTGGAGGCGCGCCCTACCATGCCCGGCTAATTTTTTTAAAAATTTATTATAGAGATGAGGTCTCGCCAAGTTGCCCACGTGGGTCTCGAACCCGCGGGCTCAGGCAATCCACTCACCTCAGCCTCCCAAAGGCGCGGGATTACAGGCTGATCCAACGAGCCCAGCTCATGTTAATCATTTTTAAGCATACAGTTCAGTGGCATTAAGTACATTCACATCGTTGTTCAACCAGTCTATCTCCAGAATTTTTTTCACCTTGCAAAACTGAAACTCGCTCATTCTACAATAACTCTCCATTCCCCCCTTTTCCAGCCCCATAGAATGATAGCTGCCATTCTGTTTTCTGTCTGCGTGACTGACTACTCTAGATGCCTCTTATAAATGTAGTCATTTTGTGACTAGTTTATTTCACTTAGCATAATGTCTTAGAGGATCATCCATGTCATAGCATGTGTATATTCTTTGGACAAATGTCTATTCAAATCCTTTGCCCATTTTTGAATTGAGGGTTTTTTTGTTTTGTTGTGGAGGTGGAAGATATAATGATATTTATATTTTCAACTTTTAATGTGGAAATTCCAAACACATACACAAATAGAGTAGCATAATAAACCTTATGCACCCATCACCCAGCTTCAGCAATTGTGAACACATGGCCAATTTCATTTCATTTATACTCCCTACCATTATTTTGAAGCAAATCTTAGAAATCATATCATTTGTAAATATTTCTGTGTATAACTCTAAAAGATAATGAGTGGTATATCTTAAGCCAGTATTATCACGTTAGAAATATATCATGAGAGCTCTTTTGTAATCTGATAGGGATATGGAAATAGGATTTGTCAATGTCAGGGACTAGAGATCTTTAACTGTCCTTTGTATTGTTTTTGTAGCAAATGGTAGATTCCTTTTGATCTATTCTTATTTTCTGGCCTCATCCCACTGGTGACCACTTGTTAGGGAAGGTTTATTTGGCCTAATCATCCTATCTGTGTCCTGGAAACATGGCAGAATATCCTGGTTAGGGCAGAACCAAGGCGCAGTTGAGGTACTCTAGGGAATCTCGCTCTAAGCCGATGCCATCCATTGGTTTGCTTTTACATAATATCAAATTACTTTATCTGGCCGGGCTCGGTGGCTCAGCCTGTAATCCTGTGCCTTGGGAGGCTGAGGTGAGTGGATTGCCTGAGCCTGCAGGTTCGAGACCCGCTTGGGCAACTTGGCGAGACCTCATCTCTACAATAGATCAAAAAATTAGCCGGGCGTGGTAGCGGGCGCCTGTAATTCCAGCTACTCAGAAGCTGAGGCGGAAGGATTGCCGGAGCCCAGCAGGTCGAGGCTGTGGTGGCCGGGAGCGGCCACTGCACTCCAGTCTGGGCGACTGAGTGAGACTCCAACGCAAAAAAAAAAAAAAAAAAAGATTACTTTATCCTAGACATCAATTATATAACTTTAAATATATTTATTGTAGAGATGAGGGCTTGCCAAGTTGCCCAGGTTGGTCTCAAACCCCTGAACTCAGGCAGTCCTCTTGCCTCCGCCTCCCAAAGTGTGCTGGGGTTATAGGTGTGTGCTACTGCGCCTGACAACACTATGCCATTTTCCATCGGGGCTTGAGCATCCATGGATTTTGGTGTCTGTGGGGCGTTCTGGAGCCAGTTTTCCACGGACAGTGAGGGATGCTGTGCGGTCTGTGTTGCTGTCTCCACCCAGTAGTACTAAAGTGAACTCAGTTATCATGTAGCAGATCCTGGAGTTACAGTGAGACTTACTCATTATTTTTCTGAATAACATAATTTATATTAAAAGTCCCAAATACTAGCATCATTGATCAAGTTTAAGAACATTTTCTGTGAAACATCTTTTTGATTAGAGCAGTTCCTTTCACATGTATAGTATATTTTTTATCCTCCCAGCATTTTAGCATAATCTTGGGACAGTTTTTCTGCTTTTATTTTTTATTTTTATTTTTTTGAGTTGGAGTCTCACTCTGTCGCCCAGACTAGAATGCAGTGGCATGCTCCCGGCCACTGCAGCCTTGACCTGGGCTCCGGCGATCCTTCCCCTTCAGCCTTTCAAGTAGCTGGAACTATAGGCGCGCACTATCATGTCCGGCTAATTTTTTGTTCTATTGTAGAGATGAGGTCTCACCAAGTTGCCCAGGCGGGTCTCAAACCCGCGGGCTCAGGCAATCCACTCACCTTAGCCTCCCAAAGCACAGGATTACAGGCTGAGCCACCGAGCCCGGCTAGTTTTTCTGCTTTTATCTTTAAATTAGTATATTGTGGTAATATCAGTTAGTAGCTACAATAGTCAGAGGCTTCTGTTTATTAATTATATTATTTGTATTCAATGCTTATATGGAGTATTTAAGATTTAGCAGATTTAGCATTTCATGTTATACAATATTACATAAATACAGTCTTCATGTGCTGGATTCAGACAGTCCCTTTCTTTTTTTGTTTTTTTTTGAGTTGGAGTCTCACTCTGTCACCCAGACTAGAGTGCAGTGGCCGCTCCCGGCCACCGCAGCCTCGACCTGCTGGGCTCCGGCGATCCTTCCACCTCAGCCTTCTGAGTAGCCGGAATTACAGGCATGTGCTACCACGCCCGGCTGATTTTTTGATTTATTGTAGAGATGAGGTCTCGCCAAGTTGCCCAGGCGGGTCTCGAACCCGCGGGCTCAGGCAATCCACTCATCTCAGCCTCCCAAAGGCGCAGGATTACAGGCTGAGCCACCGAGCCTGGCTTGTTATGTTATTTTTAACTGAAGTCTGTACTGTGTTCAGGAAAAGGACCTAATGTTCCATCCAGGAACATTCAGTCATTGTGTCTCCTTAGGCTCCTCTTGTCTATGACATTTTCTCAAACTTGTTTTTGATGACCTTGACAGTTTTGAGGCGTTTGGTTCTGGTCTTTGTGGAATGTCCCTTACTTGGGAGTCATCAGATGTCTTTCTTATCAGACAGGTTGTGGGTACTGGAGAGGAAGACCCCAGAGGGAATGTGCCTTTCTCATTGTCTCATATCAAGAATGTATACGGTCAGCACGACTTACTGCTGTTGCTGTTGAGCCTGACCACCTGGCTGAAGTCGTGTCCGTCAGGTGTCTCTTCTGTGGAGTTAGTCTTTACCCCCTGTCCATGCTTATTCTTCGGAAGGAAGTCACTGTGCACAGTCCATGGGCGGGGAGGAAGGAGCCACGCACTCCCCCCTCCTTGAGGGCAGAGTGTTTGCATACGTTATTTGGAACTTTTCTGTATGGGACATTTGTCTCTTCTCCATTAATTTATTTATTCAATTAGCTGTATCATTTTGTTACTCATTGTTCCACCTTTGGCCACTGGGAAGTCTTTGAGTTGGTACCTATGTCCCTCTAATATACCTTTGTCATTGCAGGGCTTGTTTGTTTTTTCATAAGAATTTCTTAATTTTTGGCACCAGATTCATCTTATGTATTTCCCATATTATCCTAGAATCAAGCATTTCTCCTAGGAACCCTGGTTCTTTTTATTGGAGAATGATTCTAGAAACCAAGATCTGTCCTTGCTACTCGGGTATCATTGCTTCTAGGCTAAGCTGACAGAGCAAGGAAATATGCCTGTGTACCAGTGGGTGTACACATCTATAAATATTTCTGTATGTAACCATCTATCTGTATTAAGCTAAACACAAATTCATACTAGCATCTCAAGTCTATTGCCACAGGTATTGTTCTAGCCTTTCCCCCTTATCTGTTAACTCCCGTTTCAGTAGTGAGAAGCCTGGCTCCCACTATCTAGTCATCCATTTACTGAATTCTTCAGCTCTAATATACATGTGTAAGTGGTATCAGAATTGCTAACTCACACCCCTGTGGGAAACAGTCCGATCCACTAGAGGACAGGCCACATGTACAGTTTTTGGTTTTTTTTTGCCTTTAGTCTTGCAGACTACTCATTTCTAAAAGTTACTTAGGTCAGCACATTTCCCTCCCACCCCCTTGAGTGAGGTTGTTTCATACATTTGTAAAACACATATTGTTTTGTCACATTTTGCATACCATCCTGGGATCCCCCAGCCACCTAAATGGTTTTTTTAAATTTAAAATTACATTCAGATTCACTCTGTGCTGTAAAATTCTATAGGCTTTGACAAATGCATAGTGTCCTCCCTTTTTTTTTTTTTTGGAGTAGGAGTCTCACTCTGTCATCCAGGCTGGAGTGCAGTAGAGTGCTCACAGCCACAGCAGCCTCAGCCTGCTGGGCTTAAGCGATCTTTCTGCCTCAGCCTTTCAAGTAGCTGGAACCACAGGCACGTGCTACTATCTTTTTTTTTTAACGTTTTAAGAAGAATGGTAGGAGTGAGTTCTCTTTTTAATTTCCCAAATTTTCTAATAATAATCATGCTTGCTTTCTTTTTAAAGTACCTTTAAAAAAATTTTACTTAGGAATAATAATATAAAATAACACCCAGGCTGGGCTCGGTGGCTCTGCCTGTAATCCCGCGCTTTGGGAGGCCGAGGTAAGTGGATTGTCTGAGCCCGCAGGTTCGAGACCCACCTGGGCAGCTTGGCGAGACCTCATCTCTACAATAAATAAAAAATTAGCCGGATGTGGCAGCGTGTGCCTGTAGCTCCAGCTACTCGGAAGGCTGAGGCAGAAGGATCGCCGGAGTCCAGCAGGTCGAGGCTGCGGTGACCGGGAGCGGCCACTGCACTCCAGTCTGGGCGACTGAGTGAGACTCCAACTCAATAAAAAAATTAAAAAAATAAAATAGCGCTCATATATCTATTACCAGATTTACCTTAGCCGCTTTGTTTTGATGAACAATGAATATAGTCCTATAAAAACTCAGCACTAGCCGGGCTGGGTGGCTCAGCCTGTAATCCCGTGCCTTTGGGAGGCTGAGGTGAGGGGATTGCCTGAGCCTGCGGGCTCGAGACCCGCCTGGACAGCGAGACCTCATCTCTACAATAAATCAAAAAAATGAGCTAGGCATTGTAGTGCATGCTTGTAATTCCGGCTACTCGGAAGGCTGAGGCGGAAGGATCGCCAGAGCCCAGCAGGCGAGGCTGCGGTGGCCGGGAGCGGCCACTGCACTCCAGTCTGGGCAACTGAGTGAGACTCCAACTCAAAAAAAAAAAAAAGAAAAAAACTCTGCACTACAGGCAAAACCCAAGTACCATTAATCACCACAGTCCTTTTTCTGTATCATTTAGTGTTTATTTTGCTATTTACTTTGTTATTAAATTATTTTTTATTTACTTTGCCCTTATAAAATTTAGATGAAATTTTGTATACTAGGAAATCGAATAGTGTTCTTAATATCTTGAAACTTTCATTTCAACAGCTTTATGTTATAGTATCCAAACTTCTCATATACTTTTGCAGTAATAAACAATTTTTGAAGAATGTAATGTAGATTTCGGTATCTGGAAGATTTACTTTGGGTCCCAAGTGGGACTAATTGAGCCATAAAAGAACTTTATTATTTAATCAGTAATAGTTCATCTTCTGTCATGAACCAAGTAGTTATGTGACTGCGGGCAAGAACTTTAACCTCTTACTGGCTTTATTTCCTTCTTTTTGTGAAAGGAGGGAGTTAAACTCATTTCATTTTGATGGTTTCTTCCTGCTTTATTACGGATTGTTTTTGTGTGTAGAAGTTTGGTGGGGTTTTTGTTATTGTTGTTTTGAGTCTGGGTCTCTATCGCCCTGGCTAGAGTGCAGTGGCATGATCACAGCTCGCCACAGCCTTGACCTCCTGGGCTCAGGTGATCCTCCCACCCACTTCGGCCTCCTAAGTAACTGGCACTACAGGTGTGCATCACCATGACTGCTAATTTTTAAATTTTTTTTGTGAAGACATGGTCTTGCTATGTTGCCCAGGCTGGAAAATTAAAGAGAACTCACTCCTACCAGTCTTCTTAAATGTAAAAAAAAGAGCTGGGCTCGGTGGCTCAGCCTGTAATCCCGCGCCTTTGGGAGGCTGAGGTGAGTGGATTTCCTGAGCCCGCAGGTTCGAGACCCACCTGGGCAACTTGTCAAGACCTCATCTCTACAATAAATCAAAATGAGCCGGGCGTGGTAGTGCGCGCCTGTAGTTCCAGCTACTTGGAAGGCTGAGGTGGAAGGATCGCTGGAGCCCAGCAGGTCGAGGCTGCGGTGGCCGGCAGCGGCCACTGCACTCCAGTCTGGGTGACCAGAGTGAGACTCCAACTCAAAAAAAAAAAATGTAAAAAAAAAAGATAGCTGGGTGTAGTAGCATGTGCCTGTGGTTCCTGTTACTTGAAAGGCTGAGGCAGAAAGATCGCTAAAAATTTCTTTCTTTCTTTCCTTCTTTCTTTCTTTCTTGCTTGCTTGCTTGCTTGCTTGCTTGCTTTCTTGCTTGCTTGCTTGTCTCTCTCTGTCGCCCAAGCTGGAGTGCAGTAGTCCTCTCACAGCCACCACAGCCTCGACCTGCCGGTCAGGTGATCCTTCTGAAGCCTCAGTCCTCCAGGTAGCTGGAACCACGGATGTGTATCACCATCCGTGGCTAATTCTTTGATTTATTGTAGAGCCAGAGAGACAAGGTCTCACCAAGTTGCCCAGGCTGTTGTCCAACCCCTGAGATCAGGCAATCCTCTCGCCTTGGCCTCCCAAAGTGCTAGGATCACATGCATGAGCCACCATGCCCAGATTCACATTTTTTCTTGATGGAAAATTATTTTTTAAACTGATATAACTAAAGTGCTCATGCCAAAAGATTACAAAATTGATGCTTGGCCGGGCGCAGCAGCTCAAGCCTATAATCCCAGCACTTTGGGAGGCTGAGGCGAGAGGATTGCCTGAGTCCACGGGTTTGAGACCAACCTGGGCAACATGGTGAGACCTCATCTCTACAATAAATAAAAAAATTAGCTGGGCATGGTAGTGCACGTCTGTAGTTCCGGCTACTTGGAAGGCTGAAGCGGAAGGATCGCCTGAGCCCTGCAGATCGAGTCTGCAGTGGTCGGGAGTGTGCCACTACACTCCAGCCTGGGCAACAGAGTGAGACTCCAACTCCAAAAAAAAAAAAAAAAATTGGTACTTAGTTTAAAAAATACAGAAAATATCTCCTTAGTAGTAGATTTCAAAAGAATGAATTAATGATTACCGAATATTGTTTTGTACTTTTGCATACGTAGGCTGGCCTCGGTGGCTCAGCCTGTAATCCCAGCACTTTGGGAGGCTGAGGTAAGTGGATTGCCTGAGCCTGTGAGTTTGAGACCAGCCCGGGCAACTTGGCGAGACCTCGTCTCTACAAAAAGTTAAAAAAAAAATTTACATAAGTTAAAAGAATCTGTGTATTTTCACCTTCTGATCAACTTCAAACAAATGTGTATCTTGGCAAAAGTTGACAATATTTTAGAAGTTAGGAAAATTTGCTGGGTACAGTGGCTCACCCCTGTAATGATAGCACTTTGGGAGACTGAGGTAGGAGGATCACTTGAGGCCAAAAGTTGGATACCAGCCCAGGCAACATGGCGAGACCCTGTGTCTACAAAAAATAGAAGAGTTAACTGGGCATGATGGCACATGCCTATGTTCCCAGCTACTCAGGAGGTCGAGGCAGAAGTGTCATTTGAGTCCTGGAAGTTGAGGCTGCGGTGAGCCATGATCATGCCATTGCACTCTAGCCTGGATAACAGAGTGAAACCCTGTCTCACAAAAAAGAAAAAGAAATTAGGAAAATTAATCTGTTTTTAAAACTAAAAAAAAAAAAACCCTTTTAGAGCAATTTTTAGTTCACAGCAAAATCAGTATTCTTATAGAAGCAAGAAAACACTGGTTTTATTTTTTTATTGTTTATTTATTTATTTGAGTCGGAGTCTCACTCTATCAGCCAGTCTGGAGTGCAGTGACATGCTTACAGCCACCGCAGCCTCTACCTGCTGAGCTCAGGCTATCCGTCCACCTCAGCCTTCCAAGTAGCTGGAATTACAGGCGTATGGTACCACACCCGGCTTATTATTATTATTATTTTAAATTTGTTGTAGAGACTAGGTTTTACCAAGTTGCCCAAGCTGTTCTTTTTTTTTTTTTGAGTCAGAGTCTCACTCTGTTGCCTAGACTGGAGTGTAGTGGCCGCTCCCGGCCACCGCAGCCTCAACCCGCTTGGGCTCCAGCGATCCTTCCGTCTCAGCCTTCCGAGTAGCCGGAATTACAGGTGCGCGCTACCACGCCCGGCTGATTTTTTGATTTATTGTAGAGATGAGGTCTCGCTGCCCAGGCGGGTCTCGAACCCGCGGGCTCAGGCAGTCCACTCACCTCAACCTCCCAAAGGCGCGGGATTACAGGCTGAGCCACCGAGCCCGGCTCCAAGCTGTTCTTAAACCCCTGAGTGCTGGGATTACAGGCTTGAGCCACCGCGTCCAGCCTAACACTGGTTTTAAGATTTTTTTTTTAGCCACCCCCTTTTTATTTTTATTTTTTGAGTTGAGTCTCACTCTGTCGCCCAGACTGGAGTGCAGTGGCCGCTTTCTGCCACTGCAGCCTCGACCTGCTGGGCTCCAGCGATCCTTCTGCCTCAGCCTTCCGAGTAGCTGGAATTACAGGCATGTGCTACCACGCCCGGCTAATTTTTGATTTGTTGTAGAGATGAGGTCTCGCCAAGTTGCCCAGGGGGGTCTCGAACCCACGGGCTCAGGCAATCCACTCACCTCAGCCTCCCAAAGTGCTGGGATTACAGGCTGAGCCACCAAGCCCGGCCAAGGATCTTTATACATGATTGGTGGTAGGTAAGAAATTGTTTTCAGCACTTTTGTCCTGTTGCTGAATTGCATTTTCAGATACGAAATTTTAAAGTGTGCTTAGAATCAGTTCTGCTTTGTCATGCATGTGAGGGTAGGCAGCATTAATGCTCTTAAACACATTGGTCAAGTTTCTTTTCAGGTAGCTGAGTTAAAAAAGGTGATCACGTTTAGGCATTGAATCATGTGAGCTTTACAGCCATCTTGTCATCTTTCTGTTCTGGCCAAAATGACTAGCTAAGAGGGAGAGAAAAGATAAATTATGTTGGGCATGAAAGGCTTATTGGCTTATTATGTCTGCATCTCCTATTGTATAGAAGGTTAAAATATCTTTTATTTTCTACGTTTTACAAAGGTTTGACGTAATCCAAATGCCATTTTCAGCTTAAGACTTCACATTTCAATGAAAATGTTTAAATGAAAATCTGTAATTGTGTTGAAAAGGATCTCAACAATTACTATGGCATATTTTCTAACATTGATTTTACGTTTCTCATAGCTGATTGGTGTAATTATTATTTCGTTCTCCCTAGTTAATGCTGTAGTATAGATTTTTTAAAAAATATATTTGTGAGAAATGAACTTTTTTCTCTTTAAAGAAATATAGACTGACTTTCAAATATTGCACTGATATTATAAGAGAATATTTGATAATGAAATAAAATTCCAGCATGTGTTTGCTGAAGACATTGTAAGATAATTTGAACTTCCTCCAAAAGGTTGGAAAGGAGGTCTGAAAGATGGTATTATGGTGATTTAATTTCTTCTCTATAGTTCTCTGTGTTTGCTAGATTTTCTCCTTATAAACGTATGCATTTTGTAGTCAAGAGGGAGATATTTTAAAAAATGTATCTGTGCTGTTTTCATCATAAAAATATTACTGTAATACTTGGAAGATGTAGAGCACAAAGTATTTTTCATTTCAAAATTGGTTTAAAAATGTCTAGCTGTATTCTGCAGACTTTTCATCTTATGAACTATTTGTAATTTAAATTAAGTTACACACTTAAATACTATGGATTTCAAAAGTATGTGCCACAGACCTTCTCAGTTAAAAGGAGTTCACAAAACACCTGTGGGTTGCTGGTTTCTTCTCTTTCCCTCGTCCCTCCTTTCTTTCTCCCTTTTAAAGTAGCACCCAGCACAATTTTATGTATATAGTTGGTATTCGCAAAATACCTGTTGAGTGACTCCAGTCTTTGAGATGAATTACAATATTGATATAGTCAGGTATCAAATTAATTTAGAGAGTGAGATACTATATAAAAGGCATCATTTTGGGATGGACATTAGAGAAGGAAGAAATCACCATAGCTGGGCGAAGTGGCTCACGCCTGTAATCCTAATACTTTGAGAGGTGGAGATGTGAAGATTGCCTGAGCCCAGAGGTTCGAGACCAGCCTGGGCAACTTGGTGAGAACTCATATCTACAGTAAATTAAAAAAGTTAGCCAGGCATAGTGGCAGACACTTCTAATTTGAGCTACTTGGGCACCCTAACCTCAACCTGCTTGCCTCAGGTGATCCTTCCACGTCAGCTTTTCAAGTAGCTGGAACTACAGACATGAACCACCATGCCCAACTATTTTTTGATTTATTGTAGAGACAAGGTCTCGCCATGTTGCCCAGGCTGTTCTCAAACCCGTGGGCTCAGGCAGTCCTCTTGCATTGGCCTCCCAAAATGCTGGGATTATAGGCGTGAGCCACCATGCCTGGCCGTATCAGATATTTTGTTGGTCTCATTTTTCAGGGGGAATCTTTCTGACCTCTTGAACCTGTTCTGGAAGGTTGCTCTCAAGGCTTGCTATTCATTTGTCATCCTGGGGATTTCTTTTCCCAGTCTCTCTAATTGAAGCCCCTCTTCCTGATGAACTTTTCTGATTTATTGCCTCATTCCCTGGAGCATATCCTCCAGAAGCTTTTTGAGGAAGAATACGTAAGAAGTTAACTTGTTTTAAATTAGATTTTACATATCTATCTATCTATCTATCTATCTATCTATCTATCTATCTATGTGTGTGTGTGTTATATATATATATATATATATATATATATAATTTTTTTTTTTTTTTTTTGAGATCTTCACTCTTGCCCAGGCTGGAATGCAATTACACGATCGGGGCTCGCTGCAGTCTTGAATGCCTGGGCTCAAGTGATCCTGCTACCTCAGCCTCCTGAGTAGCTGAGACTACAGGTGCATGTCACCATGCCTGGATAATTTTTTAATTTTTTGTGGATACAGTGTCTTACTATGTTGCCTAGGCTGGCCTCAAGTGATCTTTCTGCCTTGACCTCCCAAAGTGCTGGGATTATAGGCGTGAGCCACTATGCCTGGCCTAAAAATCTTTTCTTTTTTTTTTTTTTTTGAGTTGGAGTCTCACTCTGTCGCCCAGACTGGTGTGCAGTGGCCGCTCCCGGCCACCGCAGCCTCGACCCGCTGGGCTCCAGCGATCCTTCCGCCTCAGCCTTCCAAGTAGCCGGAATTACAGGCATGCGCTACCACGCCCGGCTGATTTTTTGATTGATTGTAGAGATGAGGTCTTGCTGCCCAGGCAGGTCTCGAACCCGCGGGCTCAGGCAATCCACTCACCTCAGCCTCCCAAAGGTGTGGGATTGCAGGCTGAGCCACCGAGCCCAGCTATTTTTATTTTTTTGTAGAGAGAAGGTCTTGCTATGTTGCCCAGGCTGGTCTCGAACTCCAGGACTCAAGCAGTCCTCCAGCCTCAGGCTTCCAAAGTGCTGGAATTACAGGTGTGAGCCACTGTGCCCCAGCCAGGATTCTTTAAAACTTTTTAGAACCTCTTGTTTTTTCCATCTTTATCTCTACTTTTTTTTTTTTTTTTTTTGAGGAGTCTCACTCTGTCGCCCAGACTGGAGTGCAGTGGCCGCTCCCGGCCACCGCAGCCTCGACCTGCTGGGCTCCGGCGATCCTTCCGCCTCAGCCTTCCAAGTAGCTGGAACTACAGGTGCATGCTACCACGTCCGGCTAATTTTTGATTTATTGTAGAGATGAGGTCTTGCCAAGTTGCCCAGGCAGGTCTCAAACCCATGGGCTCAGGCAATCCACTCACCTCAGCCTCCCAAAGGCACGGGATTACAGGCTGAGCCACCAAGCCTGGCTGTCTCTATTTTCTATGAGTTTTTTTTCCCAATTTTATTTTCTAATTCTTTGATAAAATTTTAATTTGTTATTTTTAATTTTCAAAAACTAAATGTCTTACCTCCTGTTTTGAATTCCACACTGTCCTTTTATGATTCTGTTTTTTTTTTCCCTCTCATTTATCTGAAAATTTTGAGTTTTGGTTTTTTTCTTTTCTTTATTTTCCTGCGTAGTTGCTTTTTTGTCTATGCCTTGGTCTTTTATGACTGTTAATGTTAGCAGCTTTCTATGGCAACCTTGCCTGCTTGTTAAGAGTGCACTGTCACTCAGTAAAGCAGTTTGGAAGTTCAGTATGTTTGATGAAGGCTCTTCTTGTGATCTGCACCATAATATGACCTGACTAGGCTGTTTATCATTGTCTTTGGGTCTTTTCTCACGGGCTATTCATTTTTCCCAGAGAAAAAAAGGTCTGGCCTCTAGTATTGGGGAAGCTGATTGGGTAAAGAAAGCTAGGCGATCTTAACATTTAGTAAATGCCTTTCACTGAATCACTCTTTTCTGTATGTTGTTGCCCTTTCCCCTAGATGCCGTGTCTCCAGTCCAGGTCTCTGCTTTACTGTCTCCGGAGAATAAGCCCCCGGTTTTATGGGGACCCTAGGAACTGTTTAACTGTTTTCTTCCTTTTCTATTTCTTTCTTTTTTTTTTTTTTTTTTGAGTTGGAGTCTCACTCTGTCGCCCAGACTGGAGTGCAGTGGCCACTCCCGGCCACCGCAGCCTCGACCTGCTGGGCTCCGGCGATCCTTCCGCCTCAGCCTTCCAAGTAGCTGGAACTACAGGCGCGTGCTACCACGCCCGGCTAATTTTTGATTTATTGTAGAGATGAGGTCTCACCAAGGTAGCCCAGGTGGGTCTCGAACCCACAGACTCAGGCAATCCACTCACCTCAGCCTCCCAAAGGCACGGGATTACGGGCTGAGCCACTGAGCCCGGCTCCTTTTCTATTTCTAAACTCACTCTCACTCCTACTTATACCAGTACTTGGTGCCACCAATACTGAAGCTTTTGTAAGATTGGTTGAAAAGCAGGTTGCTTTTCTGCTTTCTGGTTTAGGATTCAGCTTTCTTGGGTCTACTGAGTCAGTTACCACCTGTCATCTTGCTTCAAGTTTTCTGGATTGTATTTCCACTTCCTTTCCTGTTGCTTGTCTTTGTAGTTTTTTTGCTTTTAAACAAACAGAATTTTACTAACATTTATATTTAAGGCAGTTCTAGAACGGGTAAGAGACAAATGTGAGTGTTTAGTCATTTTTTTTAATTAGAGCCACACATGTACATTATTAAGGGTTATGATTGAATTTCCAAAGGGATTGGTTGATCCTGACTTTTGAGACTGTGCTGAAATTGGTTTCTTTCTTTTTTTAATTTAATTTTAAAGATGTGGGGTACAATTTAGGATTAGGTACATAAGTGGTCATCATGCAGGTAAAGTTTGGGCCTCTCTTTGGTCCCTACTTTGCCTGTTTAATCTTTAACTGGAACATTATACAGTAATTGTAATTCTTTGATTCTTTCATTTGCTAAACTGCAGGCTTAGTGAGGTAAAGAAACACCAGCCATGTTGCTATTGTGTCCTGAAACCCCACATCAGTTATGACCTGACATATTTATTGAGTGGTGTTACATTCATCTTCTAGTTAAATTCTTGCAGAATGAAACATTCTTTGATGATAGGGTGGCAGAAAAGATACTAAATACTTGATGTATCCACTTCTTGGCTCTCGTCATTCTCCCAGGAGGAGGGGCCCTCATGACCAAGCCTGAGTCAAGGTGGACTCTCTTGAGTAGAATGCCTTTTCCCACCTGTAATCTCTGCCTGAGTGCAATCTACCCAAGGCTGATAGGCAAGTATAACTTTGGAAACTTCTCACTGTCAGAGCTCAGCAGGCTGGAGTCAGCATGTAAGCCTGGGTTCTAGGTATGGCTCGGCCACTGTCTTTTGATGTCTGTAGGTTGGATTTCACTGTCTTTTCAGGGTAGAATATTGCATTTTTGGGATATGGTTTGTTTTTTGTTTTGTTTTGTTTTTGCTTTTGTTTTTGAGCTGAGTCTCGGTCAGTTGTCCAGGCTGGAGTGCACGGCCACTGTAGCCTTGACCTGCTGGGCTCAGGTGATCCTTCCACCTCAGCCTTCCAAGTAGCTGGAACTACAGGCACGCGCCACCATGCCCGGCTAACTTTTTTTTTTTAATTTATTGTAGAGATGAGGTCTCACCAAGTTGCCCAGGCTGATCTCGAACCTGTGGCCTCAGGCAGTCCTCTCACCTCAGCTTCCGAGCCACCATGCCCGGCCTTAGTTGGTTGTTTTTAGAAGAAAAAACATTCTAGTAGTTACAGTGTGATCAAAATACCAATTCTCCTTTATATACACTACAAATTTTATTGAACACCTATTTGTACCCAATATACTATGCTGAGTGTTATAGATTGAATACTAAAGTGTTTCTTATTTCTAAAAAATAAAGGTTGGAGATGGTTGTGTTTCTCCTTTGTGTTTCTTATTCTTTTTTTTTGAATTGGAGTCTCACTGTCGCCCAGCCTGGAGTGCAGTGGCCACTCCCAGCCACTGCAGCCTCGACCTGCTGGGCTCCGGCGATTCTTCCACCTCAGCCTTCCAAGTAGCTGGAACTACAGGCGCGCACTACCACACCCGGCTAATTTTTTGATTTATCGTAGAGATGAGGTCTTGCCAAGTTGCCCAGGCGGGTCTCGAACCCGCGGGCTCAGGCAATCCACTCACTTCCACCTCCCAAAGTGCTGGGATTACAGGCTGAGCCACCGGCCCACCTCAGCTTTTCTTTTTTTTTTTTTTTTTGAGTTGGAGTCTCACTCTGTTGCCCAGACTGGAGTGCAGTGGCCGCTCCCGGCCACTGCAGCCTCAACCTGCTGGGTTCCGGTGATCCTTCCACCTCAGCCTTCCGAGTAACCAGAATTACAGGTACGCACTACTATGCCCAAACGATTTTTTTTGGTTTATTGTAGAGATGAGGTCTCGCCAAGTTGCCCAGGTGGGTCTCGAACTGGCGGGCTCAGGCAGTCCACTCACCTCAGTTTCCCAAAGCCCGGGATTACAGGCTGAGCCACCGAGCCCGGCTTATGTAAAATCTTAATAGAGGCTAGGAATGTTCTGTATACCAAGTCCAGAATCCTTTTAGCTCCATTGTGAGCTTATAAATAGTGACAAAGAATTTTTGGAATTGTTTTTTTGAAATCTAAAAGACTTCTTCAATAGATGCCAGTCGTAGTCTATGTTCTGTTGTGACTACTTTTTTTTTTCAGGGTTGCTCAACCCTTTGCACTTGGAGACATCTCGCGGATCGCCTACCAGCAACTTGACCACTTATTTATGAAATAGTGAAAAATGAATCACTTCATATTAAATAGTATAGCCTTGAAACCAATTATTTTATTGTAATGATATTTGACTTATAATGGAATTTTGGGCATTGAACTTATTTATGAAAAAATTAAAATTTTGTGTCTTTTATTTTTCTAATGTGTGGTAATGTATGAAATAGTCACTGACCTTCATTGCAGGATCATTGACACATGTTGTGCAATAGTCATTTGTTTGATGTCTTTCACTTAGTGTTTTTCTGTTCACACAAACAATGCTGTCTCATTTTCTTCCTCCCACATTAATAATATATAATGTATTGTCCAGTCTGTGTGCCACTGTGAAAGCACTTCACACATACTCTTTCTACCTGATGCTAGCTGATTTTTTGAAAATGTATATCTCAGCATATATTCAGTCTCTTTATTTGCTTTTTTGTGCAATTTGAAGGGAGAAATGTTTCAAGGAAGCATACATTTTTGAAAAATTTGCCCTGGTATAAGTTTGTCCTGTATAATCATCAGCAATCTCTTTATGTCGAGTGGTTTGCTAGATTTACAATGTCCCTTCAGAGGAGATATCCGAGTGCAAAGGGTTAATATATCCTTTTAAATGATGAATAATTACGAACTTGTTTTTGCTTCCATGTTTTTGTTAGAGCTTTAACATGCCTTAGGTGAAAACTATATGTAGGGTTATTTTTTTAAGCACATGTATTTACATATAAATTATAGACTAGAATTTTATATAAATTATTTAAAAATAAGCCTGGTCTAGCTAGTATTTTTAATATTATTTACTCTGTAAACAAAACATGAACCATTTCTGCCATCTTGTCAGAGTCAAGGAGAATAAACCAGGTATTAGTCTCCATTTCAACTTGTCTTTGGGCTTTAAATATCTTGTCAAAGTAGGCTCTGCAACTCTGAACTAAGCCTGGATTTTATTATGGAACCAAAAAGGTGGAGAAAGGGTAGGACTCACATTTCTGAGGACATGGATTGGTGGTTATAAGTAATTCAGGTGCTGCCTCTTAAAAATGCTGTGTGTTAGCCAGGTGTGGTGGCTCAACCTGTAATCCCAGCATTTTGAAAGGCCGAGGCGAGAGGATTGCCTGAGCCTGGGGGTTCGAGACCAGCCTGGACAACTTGATAAGGCCGTCTCTACAATAAATCACAAAAAACTAGCCAGGTGTGGTGGCGTGCGTCTGCAGTTCCAGCTACTTGGAAGACTGAGGTGGAAGGATCACTTAAGCCAAGCAGGTCAAGGCTGTGGTGGCCATGAGCATGCCACTGCACTCCAGCCTGTACAACAAAGAGTGAGACTCCAATTCAGAAAAAAAAAAGAAAAATGCTGTGTGTTCACAAGCAAAGAGACTTACTGTTAACTATTTGGAAATATTGGGCGATTGTTCGTCGTTATTTCCCTAGTCATCATCTAATCCTGACCCATCAGGGGCTTTCCATTAACCTGGAAGGCTCTCGGCTATAGGTTTTGCTGAAGCTGGAAGCCAGAAAACACTGAGGATCATTTGCTTGATGGTGTCTTGGTGGGGTCATCAGTGCTAGAAGGATTTGGATGTAAGACACGAATCCCAGGGGTTGACAGGTTGAGGACAGTTATCTGGTGCCTCACATGGTTGCTGATTTGTGTCTTTGTGGATGAGCAGTGATTTCTCTTAGTGCCTTGGCGTCTCAGGAAAGTTGAAGTTGCAGATGAGTGGCTACCACATTGCCTTTCTTGTATCCTCTCTGGATGGTATGCCTTCACTTGGTACTTGGACCTAAGGTGAGGAATAGATAGATAAAAAGAAAACCCATAAAATTGGTGATCCTAGATCACAGTATTTGCTCTTTTATTTCTAAGGACTCAACATGTTTAGAGTATGTTCTTCCAAACCAAGTTGTATTCATCATTTGTATTTATGTATGTTAGCAGCGATAACCACATAAATCTTTAAATAGAAAGCTTTACAAACTGATGGCCATTCTAAGGGGATTTGCTGCGGTATTAGATATTAGAGTATTCTTTTTCATCTATTATTGTATTGACTTTTTAAAAGCATCCTGATTACTTTGCTTTTCTGAATTTTGATTTTTAATTGTGTTTTCATTTTTATTTTAAGAAGCTTTCCACTTACCTTTTTTCTTCTAACATGAGAGATATTGTTGGGGATTTGGTTTGGGGTTTGTTCCCCAGGAACAACTTAAGGGCTTGCTTTTTTAAAGTTATGTTTATTTAAATTCTTAAATTAGAAAAAAAATTGTGTCTTCGAAAAAGATATATTTTTCTTTGTGTCTTCAGAAAAAGATATATTAAGGTTTGTGTTTTTTTTTAAACTGATAATCAGTTTATAATTCAATATGTTCTTTTTCTTGTTTTTTGTTTTTTTGTTTTTTTTTCTGTTTTTTTTTTAGATGAGGTCTTGCTCTGTCACTCAGGCTGGAGTACAGTGATGAGATCATGGCTCACTATAGCTTTGAACTCCTGGGCTCAAGTGATCCTCTGGCCTCGGTCTCCTGAGTAGCTGGAACTATAAACACATGCCACCGTGCCTGGCTAATTTTTAAAATTTTTTGTAGAGATGAACCTTGCTGTACTACCTAGGCTGGTGGTGTTTTCATTCACTTACAAATATGAGTTCTGTGTTAAGCTCTGGGAATACTGGTGTGATCAGTATTCCTTTCTGTAGCAGGATATAGAGACTGGTTTAGCAAGAGAATAATTTGGAGTAAATTTTTGTTTTGTTTTAAATAAAGTTTATATTAATATAGGTTTGTTTTTTTTAAAAAAAGAAAATACTAGCCGGGCTCAGTGGCTCAGCCTGTAATCCCGCGCCTTTGGGAGGCTGAGGTGAGTGGATTGCCTGAGCCCGTGGGTTTGAGACCCGCCTGGGCAGGTAAGACCTTATCTCTACAATAAATCAAAAAATTAGCCGGGTGTGGTAGTGCACGCCTGTAGTTCCAGCTACTTGGAAGGCTGAGTGGAAGGATCGCCGGAGCCCAGCAGGTCGAGGCTGCGGTGGCCGGGAGCGGCCACTGCACTCCAGTCTGGGCGACAGAGTGAGAGTCCAACTCAAAAAAAAGAAAAGAAAAAAAGAAAATACTACATTCATACTGATCTATTCATAATAAAATAAACAAAAATAGAAAGTATTCTTTTTCATTTTTGAGAAAAAAATCCACATATTATAAAATTTACTTTTTTAAAATGGGCAAGTCAGTGATTTTTATTATGTTTACAAGTTTGTACATCATTACCACTGTCTAATTCCAAAACATTTTTTGTCACCCCAAAAAGGAACTTAGACCCATTAGCAGTCATTCACTGCCCCTTCTCCAGCCCTTGTAAGCACTGATTTACTTTCTGTCTCTATGGATTTTGCCCTTTTTTTTTTTTTTGAGTTGGAGTCTCACTCTATTGCCCAGGCTAGAGTGCAGTGGCATGCTCACCGCCACTGCAGCCTCAGGTGATCCTTCTGCCTCAGACTTCCAAATGGCTGAAAACACAGGCATGTGCCACCACACCTGGCTAATTTTTTGATTTATTGTAGAGATGAGGTCTCGCCATGTCAGGTCTCGAACCCCCCTTGAGCTCAGGTAACCCTCTCGCCTCTGCCTCCCAAAGTGCTGGGATTACAGGCTTGAGCCACTGCGCCCGACTGGGTTTTGCCTTTTTTTGGACATTTCATATCAATGGAGACGTAGAATGTATGGCCTTTTGTGACTTCTTTTACTATGTTTTCAAGGTTACTCCAAATCACCATTCTCTCGCTAAATCAAGGTTCATCATTTTTTTCTAACTGAATATTCCATTGTATAGAGAGAGATATCACATTTTGTCTATCCATGTCCAAGTTGATGATCATTTTGGCTGTTATGGATAATGCTGCTTGAACGTTCACATACAAATTTTTGTGTGAATATGTTTTTAGTTTTCTCGGATATATACCTTGAAGTGGAATTACTGGGTCTTATTCTAAGTCTGTGTTTGACTTTTTTATTTAAGGAACTGCCAAACTTTTCCACAGCAGCTACGCCATTTTACTTTCTCACCAGAGGTATATTATATTAGGGTTCCAGTTTCTTCACATACTCAACAACACTTGTTACTGTCTTTTTGATTATAGCCATCCTAGTAGGCATGAAGTGGTATCATGTCTTGGTTTTGATTTGCACTTCCCTGATGACTTAATGATGTTGGACATTTCATGTCTGCTGGCCATTTGTGTATCTTCTTTGGAGAATGTCTGTTCAAATCATCTGCCCTTTTTATTTTTATTTTTTGAGTTGGAATCTTACACTGCTGTCCAGGCTGGAGGGCAGTGGCACTCCCCTGGCCATCGCAACCTCAACCTGCTGGGCTCAAGCGATCCTTCTGCCTTAACCTCTCAAGTAGCTGGAACCACAGGTGCATGCCACCACACCCGGCTAATTTTTTGATTTATTGTTGAAATGAGGTCTCACCAAGTTGCCTGAGCTGGTCTTGAACCCTTGAGCTCAGGCAGTCCTCTCACCTCAACCTCCCAAAGTGCTGAGATTATAAGCCTGAGCCACTGCCCGCAGCTACCTGTTTTTAAAGTGGTTGCCTTTTTATTGTTTAGTGTCTCTTATCAGAATTTAAAATATCATCCTCTAATTAATAACAGTTTGATTTTTTTTTTTTTTTTGAGTTGGAGTCTCACTCTGTCGCCCAGACTGGAGTGCAGAGGCCGCTCCTGGCCACCGCAGCCTCGACCTGCTGGGCTCCGGCAATCCTTCCACCTCAGCCTTCCAAGTAGCTGGAACTACGGTCACGCGCTATCATGCCCAGCTAAGTTTTTTTTAATTTTATTGTAGAGATGAGGTCTCGCCAAGTTGCCCAGGCGGGTCTCGAATCCGCGGGCTCCGGCAATCCACTTACCTCGCCCTCCCAAAGTGTGGGATTACAGGCTGAGCCACCGAGCCCAGCCAATAACAATTTAATAGTGAATTGTAAAGAATTGAATGTAAAGAATTTGGTGACCTGGCACAGTGGCTCACGCCTGTAATCCCAGCACTTTGAGAGGCCAAGGTGAGAGGATTGCCTGAGTCGAAGGGTGAGAGACCAGCCTGGGCAACTTGGTGAGAACATCTCTACAATAAATCAAAAAATTAGCCAGGCTTAGTGGCATGCACCTGTAGTTCCAGCTACTTGGGAGGCTGAGGTGGAAGGATTAGAGTGCAGTGGCCAGAGGCTGCAGTGGCCATGTGTGTGCCACTGCACTCCAGCTTGGGCAACAGAGTGAGACTTCTACTCAAAAAAAAAAAAAAAAGGGAATTTGATATTGTTAGAATAACACAGTTTACAGTTATATAAAATAAGTTTACAAGCCACACAAACTTAGTGGCAATTTCTGAGCAACAGTAAAATAGCATGCTCAGTTGTTTACCTACAGAAATATGCTTGTTTACTTTCTGTAATTATACTGTCTTGTCTGGTAGGACTTAAAGGGTAGTGGGTTGATAATAAGATTTTTAAAAATTCCATTTTGAGGTAAAAATTTTAGAAATTAACTCTAAGATTAGAAGTGGTAAATAATATTTAAAACTAAAATTTAGACATTAACCTAGGATTTTCCAAGATTTCCCGTTAATAACTTTATGAAGGGCCTGTAAGCAAAATAAATGTTTTAATAAGTAAATACAAATGCATTTCTCTTTGTCACACCTGTTTATTTATTTACCCTGTTATTTATTTATTTACTCTGTTTATTTACTAAACAGGGACTGTTCATATGAAAGTTTTCTTGCTGTTTAATTAGGACCCTGGCTGGGTAGGGTGGCTCACGCCTGTAATCCCAGTGCTTTGGGAGACTGAGACAGGAGGATGATTGAGACCAAGAGTTCAAGACCAGCCTTGGCAACACTGAGAGACCCCTGTCTTTATCAAAAAATTAAAACATTAGCCAGGTGTGGTGGCGCATACCTGTAGTCCCAGTTACTTGAGAGACTGAGGTGGAAGGATTGCTTCAGCCTAGGAGTTTGAGGTTACAGTGAGCTGTGATAGTGCCACTGCACTCCAGTGTGGGTAACAGAGCAAGACTGTTTCTTTAAAAAAAAAAAAAAGTTAAGTAATACCCAGCCAAAAGAATTGAATAGTGCAAATACTTGCAACTTTATGGATTTATTGGATAGTTCAGCATTGTTTTTCACTTGCTTTTTATTTGTATGAATTATGAGGTATGTCAGTAGGGTTTTTTTTTGGGGGGGGGGTTGGAGTCTCACTCTGTCACCCAGAATGGAGTGCAGTGGCCGCTCCCGGCCACCTCAGCCTTGATTTGCTGGGCTCCAGCGATTCTTCCGCCTCAGCCTTCCAAGTAGCTGGAACAGGTGCACGCTGCCATGCCCGGCTTGATTTTTTTTTTAAATTTATTGTAGAGATGAGGGCTCATCAAGTTGCCCAGGCGGGTCTCGAACCCGCAGGCTCAGGCAATCCACTCACCTCAGCCTCCCAAGGCAAGGGATTACAGGCTGAGCCACCGAGCCCGGCTCAGTAGGGTTTTTTGTTGTACTCTCGTTTTTAGTAAATACAGAGAATCCAGGAATGACTTTTAAGTGCCTTCAGGACCTGCCATTTGGTACAGTTTTAAATGCTGTCTCTTACTTAGCCCTAATCCTAGCCTGGCTCTGCTGTTGATAAAAGCAACTCATTTCTAAATTGAAGATCACCTTTAGAACTGCCTGGGGGAGGAGGGTAGTGCCAACACTTTCTATTAGAACTAGAAATATGTATGATTTCTGATTTTGGTGATTTATTAAAATGTCATTTCTAATAGCAGTACTAGGTACAGGGAAAGGTGATGAGAGAAAGAAACTATTTTAGATGTGCTGTGTTTTACAGGCTTAGTCTTGAGAACAAAACCTTAGTAGCACCTATTTTAAAAAAACGTTCAGTGTTCTTAGCATTGAGGATGATCAGGCCAAGAGTCATGGTGGCCAGTTGTGATGTATCTGAAGTGAGGGCATAGAGGAATATGCTCAGGATAGAGAGGAGCACAGGTAACAGGAAGGTGGAAGGCACACCATCTGTATTCTCAGATGATTGGATGATTTCTGTCTCCATGTTGGAGACATAGGTAGTTAGAGGGAGTTCTGTATTAAACTCAGTACTTCATGTGGCACACGTAGGTAATTGTGTAGGTCTATTTGGAAAATGCCATTTAAATCATATGTGGAGGCAAATATAATTGATCAGAATTTGAACAAAAACGATGACAGGAAAGAATCCAGTCCCTGACAGCTATTTATTATCTATCACAGTGACCCAATCAAACAAAGGGTGTCTCCCTCCTGCCCCTACCCAGCAGCTCTGTGCACTGAGAGCAGAAGTTCCCACCACTCTTCTGACCTGTCTCTTGGAGTATGCCCTGCACCCCAGGTTCTGCAACAGTTCTCTTGGACTCGGGCTTCCACTGGCACAGTTGGTAGAGGAGACTGGGCATCTTTCCACTCTAACAACCCCAAAGTGACAATGACAACTGTTCTCTGGGAGAATCAGGAAAGAGCCTGAAGGTCCCTGAGCTCCACGGACATGGCAGGGAGGCTACCCAGGGAAGATTCCCAGGGACAGAAAAGGGGAATCTTTTTTTTTTTTTTTTTTTAAAGTCAGAGTCTCACTGTTGCCCAGGCTGGAGTGCAGTGGCAGGCTCCTGGCCCCCACAGCCTTGACCTGCTTGGGCTCAGGTGATCCTTCTGCCTCAGCCTTCCAAGTAGCTGGAACTACAGGTGCGAGCCACCATGCCTAGCTAATTTTTTGATTTATCATAGAGATGAGTTCTCACCAAGTTGCCCAGGCTGGTCTCAAACCCCAATCCTCTTGCCTTGGCCTCCCAAAGTGCTAGGATTACAGGTGTGAGCCACTATGCCTGGCAAAAGGGGAATCTTAAAAATACACTTTGGAACTGAGTAACCAATTTAATAGCTCACTCTAGTTCTAGTGCACTTGTTCCCCGCTTTATTGGTGAATGCCTGACTTGTTGCCCTGAAAGTATAGAAAAGATGTACACGTAAGGATTCTATTGTTCTGCAAGTTATTCATACAGGTGATGGTCACTTTTTGAAGGCGATTGCCTTCTCCTATATTGTAGTGTTTTATTCTATTTATTTATTTATTTATTTTTGAATTGGAGTCTCACTCTTTCGCCAGGCTGGAGTGCAGTGGCACACTCATGGCTACCTTAGCCTCAAACTGCTGGTCTCAGGCCATCTTTCCTCCTCAGCCTTCCTAGTAGCTGGAATTACAGGCACATGCCATCACACCTGACTAAATTTTTGTTAGTTTGTTTGTTTGTTTTGGATTTATTGTAGAGATGAAGTCTCACCAATTTGCCCAGGCTGATTTTGAACCTGTGGGCTCAGGCAATCCTCTCACCTTGGCCTCCCAAAGTGCTGGGATTATAGGTGTGAACCACCGTGCCTGGCCTGTAGTGTTTTATTTTAAATAGTTTGCTTTTTTTCTTTCTTTCTTTCCTTTGTTTTTTTTTGAGGTCTCTTACTCTGTTGTCCTACCTGAAGTGCAGTGGCATGATCACGGCAATCACAGCTTATTGCAGCCTTATCTTCCTGGACGCGGGTGATCCTTCCACCTCAGCCCCTAGAGTAGCTTGGACTACAGATGTGTGCCACCAAACCCAGCTAATTTTTTTTTATCTTTTTGTAGACTTTAAGTCTCGATATGTTGGTTAAATTGGTCTTGAACAACTGGGCTCAAGCAGTTCTCTTGCCTTGGCCTCTCAAAGTTGCTGGGATTGCAGGTGTGAGCCACTACGCCCTGCCTTAAACAGCTTTCCTTTTTTTTTTTTGAGTTGGAGTCTCACTCTGTCGCCCAGACTGGAGTGCAGTGGCCGCTCCCGGCCACCGCAGCCTCGACCTGCTGGGCTCCGGCGATCCTTCCGCCTCAGCCTTCCAAGTAGCCGGAACTACAGGCATGCGCTACCACGCCCGGCCGATTTTTTTATTTATTGTAGAGATGAGGTCTTGCTGCCCAAGCGGGTCTTGAACCCGCGGGCTCAGACAATCCACTCACCTCAGCCTCCCAAAGGCGCGGGATTACAGGCTGAGCCACCGAGCCCGGCAGCAGCTTTCTTAATAGGGCCTAATCTTATCACCAGCCTTATAGAAATAAACCAGAGTGGGAAGGCTACTGTACAGTGAGGTCTTGGGATTATCCCATAGTCATAATGGGTGTTCTAAATTGTTTTTTTTTTCCAGCTGGAAATAATTAGTACATGATTCTAGAGTAGTGAATTTTAGTTGAGCAAAATCTTCACCTGGAATTGGTTCTCTTTTCCTCGCCAATGAAAAAATTAGGGTTTTTGAAAAGGTTAGAATCTCTTTCTTTCTTTTTTTTTTAGAAAGCAAGATTTATTGAGAGGACAGAAAAGCTTCCACAGTGGGAGGGAACCCGAAGGGGTTGTCCCAGGTTGGAATTTTTTTGCCCTGTTATTGTGGTTAGGGATGATGGAATTTAACATTTCCATGTTGCTAGGTGACAGACAGCCTTTCTTACCAATACGGACATGTAAGACCTCTATACCTCTTTATTCTTTGGACAAGTTTCGTTAAAACCAGTATTTCAGGTGAGCCATGGTCCCATGAACACTCTTTAAATAATTCACCGATTCCTGCATCTCTGCAGAAAGTACAGGTATCCCAGGAATATTTGGTTTTACTGTAACTATTTTGCCCAGTTTATCCTTGTTTAAAAGGAAGAATTATCTTAAGTTACAAATACAGTTGTTTTGGGAGTGCCTTAAGTTTAGCATTTGATTACTAGGATTCAAAAAATGAGTCGGGCTTGGTGGCTCAGCCTGTAACCCCGCGCCTTTGGGAGGCTGAGGGGAGTGGATTGCCTGAGCCCGTGGGTTCGAGACCTGACTGGGCAACTTGGCGAGACCTCATCTCTACAATAAATCAAGAAATCAGCCGGGCGTGGTAGCGCATGCCTGTAATTCCGGCTACTTGGAGGGCTGAGGTGGAAGGATCGCCGGAGCCCAGCAGGTCGAGGCTGCGGTGGCCGGGAGTGGCCACTGCACTCCAGTCTGGGCAACAGAGTGAGACTCCATCTCAAAAAAAAAAAACCCCCAAAAAACAAAGAAAAACAAAAAAAAATGTACTCAGATGGTAGATACAGATGAGAATTGGTTATAAGGATTCATTTGAAATTGAATGCTTTTGCAGCATTAATTAGAAAAGTTTATTGACATATGGTTTTGAATAGCATAAGGAGTGGCGATTCAGATGGTCGCTTAAGATTTAATGAATTAAGGAGTTCTACTTCATGTTATGACACTGCAGGATAAGATAGAGTTCTTTGTCGCAGTGTGGTTTAGAGGTGGTGTGTGTTTGACAAGTACCTCAGTTGGCTCTATATCTAACTACGATACTGAAGCCAAGAACAGACCCCTAAGTCCGTTACACACTTTGTTACCACTTTCCAGATTGACTCCCAATCTCAGCCAGCTCGTCTTTTAAATTAATGTAATCTCTTGTCACACTGGAAAAGTGAAATGAAATGTCTTTGTTCTGTGAAGATGACTTGGTTAGACTATCCAAACTAGCAGGCAGACACACTTTCTGTTGAAGTGAGTTATTTCAAATAACCGAAAATTTGGCCAGCAAGAATGTTGCTGAGAAGAGGAAAAAGGGATATGTATTAACAGAGGTTATATGTAGAATTAGGTGGAATTTTATGTTTTCATAAATGTCTCATTTAAGATTTAATTTTTGTGCACAAACTGAATAAATGGTAACATGGTTTACCTGTAATTTGTCTTTGTCTTAACAGATTATTTTTCTAACTTTAAAAATGTATGTAGGCTGGGCTTGGTGGCTCAGCCTGTAATACCAACACTTTGGGAGACCGGGGCAAGTGGACTGACTGAGCCCGCAGGTTCGAGACCAGCCTGGGCAACGTGGTGAGACCTCATCTCTACAATAAATAAAAAAAATATTAGCCAGGCTTGGTAGTGCACACCTATAGTTCTGGATACTTGGAAGGCTGAGGTGGAAGGATCACCAGAGCCAAGCAGGTCGACGCTGAGGTGGCCATGAGTGTGCCACTGCACTCCAGCCTGGGTGATGGAGTGAGACTCCAACTCAAAAAAAAAGTATATAATTTATAAGTGCTTATTCCAAAAAATTAGAACATATAAACAAAGAGAGGAAAATATTTCCCTATACTGCCATTACCTAGAGATAAGTGTAGAGGTCTGTCATTCTAGACCTTTGTTCCATTATCTGTGTGTCTTTTTTTTTCGAGTTAGAGTCTCACTGTGTTGCCCAGGCTGGGGTACAGTGGCACACTTACGGCTGCCACAGCCTCAACTTGCTGGGCTCTGGTAATCCTTCCACCTCAGTCTTCCAGGTAGCTGGAACCACAGGCATGTGCCACCATGCCCGGCTGATCTCTTGATTTATTGTAGAGACAACATCTCACATGTTGCTCAGTCTGGTCTTGAGCCCCTTAGCTCAAGTAATCCTCTCGCCTCTGCCTCCCAAAATGCTGGGATTACAGGCAGGTGTGAGCCACCATGCCCGATGTGTGTCTTTTTAAAAAACAAAGTTATGTGATGCATACTGTTAGGCAAATTTAGCTTTTTAAAAATGAATATATACTTAAGTCTTCACATTTTTTTTTATGGCTGCTTAGTAGTCCTCTGTGAGATGTACTATAATTTACTTAAGTCCCCTATGATTGGAATTTAGGTTGTTTCTAATATTTGCTGCAACAGCATCTATATTTACCTTTTCTGCCTCTTTATATATTACCTTAGAATAACTTCCTGGGAGTAGAATACTTTTCTTAAAGGATGCGTGTATTTTAAGGCTTTCAAAACATTTTGCCAAATAGCCTTCCAGAAAGACTGTCCCAGTTTTTGAGTTCTTATGCTTGGCTTTATACTTGCATTAAAATAGGAATTTGTATTTAGTTGCAGAATGACGAAGAGACTGGAGGACCAGAGCAGGCTGTAGGTGACGCTCCCCCACCTTACAGCAGCATCTCTGCAGAAAATACAGGTGGGTAGCAGGGCCAGCTGATTCCTGAACTCCTTGAAAACACCGTATGCTTTGACATGACATCAAAAAAAGGGTTTCAAGAGCAGATTCACCAAAAGTGAATCTGAATTTTAAGTAATTGAGAAATGGATAAACTTAGAAATCATCCCTAGCCTTTTACATTTGTCTATCAGTGGTTTTTGGTTCAGTTATTATGTATGTGCTCTTAGGAGAGTGCTAGGCTTTGTTGTCAGAGTAAGTGGAAATCCTTTTATTTCTTCAATTCAGTTAATCATCTGACAATTCTTACTTTTTAAATTCTGCAGCATATTTTGACTACAAGGATGAGTCTGGGTTTCCAAAACCCCCATCTTACAATGTGGCTACCACACTGCCCAGTTATGATGAAGCTGAGAGAACCAAGGCTGAAGCTACTATTCCTTTGGTTCCTGGAAGAGTAAGTACAATTTTCCATGTTGCTTGGTAGCTGTCTCTATGAGAGTTAAGTTATTTTTTATTATCTAGTTTTGATTTATTACTTATGATTGTACTGATTAAGCAATTTTTTGAAATGTGCATAATCTTTTGGGCAATAAATTCACCTCTTCCTGAAAATGATGACGTAAAGAAGTATAAATGAACAAAAAATCACTAGGTAAGCAACTCATATATGAGAGGGGACTGCTCCCCAAAAAACAGAATTTATTTATAAAAATTGTGTATTTATTCTTAAATGTTTAAACTTCAGTCACCTTAAAATACTCTCCATTTGATGCAATACACCCATCCAGATGCTTTTTCCATGCCCTCAAAACAGTTTTTGAACACATCAGTTTTGATGCCCTTCAAGTGCTTCTGCCATTTTCTTGTTTCATCTCTTCCACATCAGCAGAAACATTTCCCTTTGAGGACTTTTCATTTAGGAAACAAAAAATCAACAAAGAAAGTCACTCAGGGCAAGACTAAGTGAATAGGGAGGTGGGGCGGGTGGGTCATACCATTTTTGGTCAGAAACTGCTGAACACCCAATGTGGTGTGGGCAGGTACACTTGTAAATCACCCATCATGAACTGGACAAACAGCATGTAAAGAGTCTCCAAAAAAAAAAAAAATGCACTGAAGCCAAATGCAGTCTCTCATGCCTCCTGGCATGACTTTGCCTTGATTCTGAACACTTAGTATTTTGGTGTTAGGTAGATAGCTGCTAGAGAGGCCTATGGAAAGAATAAATATGTGTAACTTAATAGAATTAGACTCATAAAAGGGACCTTCACATTCATTTAAATGCCTCCAGCAGTCCAGATCACGTCATTTGCAAGGGCTTAATGAGTTCAGTTCCCATCTAGCCTAATGTTGATTTGTGGGAGTGGGATTGGCATGTGTTACAGGCCAGTGGGAATTATTGGTCGCTCTTGGTCCTTGATGTCAGATCGGTACGTGCTATAGGTGTGGTTTTGTAAATATTCATCCAGGTTGAGGTTGACACAGGCTGGGCCTTGGGCCAGATGTTGGGAGCATGAGAGCAGGGTAAATCCTCAGGGATGTGGTGACTATCAGGACTCCAGGCTCTAGTTCTGGCAAGAAACTCGAGTGAACGAGAACAAGAACAGAAGCCCTGTCTGGGCAGTGTGATGACATAGGCCCCAGAGGTTCCACCTAGCTTTGGAGTAGTAGACTGCTCCCAGACAACATCTGCTATGAGAAAGCTTAGCTTCTAAAATCACTGCTTGGTAGAAAGCCCAGTCTAGGGTGATCCTATATGGTAATATGCTTTCAGTTCTTGTCCATGTCAGGGAGAAACTAAGAACCCTCATGAAGCTTGTTGTCTAAAGGCAAAACAATTATAACTGCCAAATATTGGAAGCAAGCAGGAGGCTTAGTATTGTGCTCAATGCTTTTATGTATTCCGTATATTGTTTCCAATCCTCACAATAACCTTGCAAGGGAGCGCTTATATTTCCAGTTCATAGATGCGAAAATTGAGGCCCAAAGAGATTAAGTAATTTTCCTGAAATCATATAGCTAATAAGTAGCTGAAGCAAGAGTCAAACCTAGATGTTCTAGAATCCAGGGTCCTTGTATGTTTCATTGCTCTCTGCAGAACTGTTGGAATATACAGTATAGTCCAGTATGGAAATAAGCTTTGATTAATCATAGGACTCTTCAGCATACTTTCATTTAATACAAATACCTATTTAGGAACTACTTAAGGGGAATCTAATATTCAGCAGACTTGTATAGAGCACTTTTTAAATACAAGGTGCTATATATTTTGCAGTGAATAGGTAAAAAGCTTTATATAAGGCAGTGTTCCTGCCATAAAAAAACTTAAATCCAGCTAGGGTAAAAGGTCCTCAAGTACTGATACCTAAGGTGCACAAGAACAGTGGCATCAAGAACGTGATTTTTTACTAGGTGGTCACGGGGGAAGATGGGATTTGATGGCGCTGAATTTTGATGGGTAAGAGCATCCAGAGGGAAGAAGCAGGCAGATACAGGGTGGTTCCGTGAATGTGGTTCTGTGTGTAGTTTTGTGCACGAGCAAAGAGTGTGCTCAAGGGAGATAGGAAGTTGTGACCAGTTCTGTTTGTATAATCCTTGCACTGCTGGATGGAGGCATTTAAACTTAGTGTATAGCTCTCAGAATCCTTCAGAATTTTTGAGAAGTATGAAAGGACTACTGTGATGTTTTGGAAACATTACCCTGGCAACAATTTGCAGGAGGAATTGTGGTAGAAGAGTTACCCAAAGGACAAGAAGAATACTTAGAAGGCATTAGAAGTTACTTTCATGTTTTTTGGAGTATACCTTTTGAGTAGTTACACAAAAAACTGAATTAGTTTTTATTTATTTATTTAGAGGTCTCTCCAAGGTGCCCAGGCTGGTTTCAAACCCTCGGCTTCCCAGAGTGCTGGGATTATAGGTGTGATCCATCACACCCGGCCTTGAATTAGTTTTTAATTTGGTGAAATTGTATTCTGCTAACATCAAGTAAGAATACTAGATATTTAACACTTTAAAAAATTAATTCTAAAACAAGCATTCTTGTAAAAATTTCAAACAGTAGAGGAAGTACATTGAGTTAGAAAAGGAAGCTACCTTTGCTACTTACTTCCCCTCTCTAGTTTCCACTTTTCTAGGGAACCATCCACTGTTAATGGTTTGGTGGATCTTTCAGCCCCTCTTCTACATAGGACACGTTTTCATTGTTCCTAAAATAAGTTTTTCTTTCATTTGAGGGACCCTCAGTGAACTAGGTACAAGTCTGTCACTTTTACTTATAGGTATGTTCAGTTTTTGTTTTGTTTTGTATTTTGAGTTGGAGTTTCACTCTGTCGCCTAGACTGGAGTGCAGTGGCAGGCTCACGACCACCACAGCCTCAACCTGCTGGGTTTAGGCCATGCTTCTGCCTCAGTCTTACTAGTAGCTGGAACTATAGGTGTACGCCACCATGCTAGCTAATTTTATTGTAGAGACAAGGTCTTAATAAGTTGCCCAGGCTGGTCTCGAATCCCTGGGCTCAAGCAATCCTCTTACCTCGGCCTCCCAAAGTGCCTCCCAAAATGGCATGAGCCATTGCGCTTGGCTGTATGTTAAGTGTTTTAAAATATCTCAACACATACCTACTTTAGTTAAAAAGACAGACCACACGTGTTGGTGTTGGTCAGAATCATGTTCCTTCTGGACCTGCAGTAATGTGTTTTCACATTAGATGGGAGAGATCCTATCTGCTGATGAGGTTAGAGGTGAGCTTGTGGCAGACCTGTGTACCTCTCCCAGCAGTGCCAATGGAGTTGAGCAGTGGCAGCTCTGTAGACTCTTCATGGTGCTCGTGCTGTTCTTATTTTCCCCCATGTCAGTCTCAGAAAGCACTTGAACTGGTCGATTTTAGCTTCTTAGTAGGCCCTGGATTACTGATATTCTAGAATTCAAGCCAAATGTGTAAGTAAATTTTTCTTTTTTTCCTTTTCTTGAGGTATATTTTTAAAATGGAAAGGGAACTAGTTCTTTGTGAACTTTTAAATTTTTGAAATGTATTGTTAAAGAATTTGAGTAATAAGATGGAAATTTCATTTAGAAACTGTGGTGATAGAAGAAAGATTTGTTTCTTCTTAATTATGTATTTTACTTAGACAAAATGAAATTTTTAACAGTACTGAGCCTTTAATATTCATATTCTTGAATTGAGTCAAAACAATACATTTTCTCCTCGATAAATTTGCTACTTTCTTTATTTCTCTTGATTTCTTTCCTTTGCCTAAAGGTGATTCTTTTTTTTTCTATTTAGGATGAGGATTTTGTGGGTCGGGATGATTTTGATGATGCTGACCAGCTGAGGATAGGAAACGATGGGATTTTCATGTTAACTTTTTTCAGTAAGTATCTATGCTTAGCAAAGCCACTTCCCACAAACCAGAGTGCTTTGGATTATGGGTGATTCTGACTGAGTTGAAATAACTAGTTGAGCTCATATGTTAATGCATTATATTTAATTTGTGCCTGGGATTTTTAGAGCTTATTATCTTATTATCCCTTATCTTCACCTTCTATTTCCATGAATATCTATGGAAAATGTAATCAATCAAAGGAGTTATGGGCATGCTGCGTTTTTGCGTGAGCTGAGCCTTGTCTTTCAAGCCTGCATTGCTCCTACTTATAACTGCAGTAGAGGAATAAAATGCTTATGATGAATTTTGTTCTGCACCCTTCTTTTTGCTGACAGATCAAAATCAGCCATATTTTTCCCCCTTGATGTTATTTTGCATGTGCCTCACTTAGAAGTGATCGGTCATTTCTTTTGTTTGTTGTATTAAAAAGATACCAAAAATTCAGTGCTTTTAGAGGTAATATTATATAAGTTGTCAAAATTCAGAGAATAGGTGGATGAGTTATTTGAATCAGATTATTTGGGAGCACTAATTTAATGTCCAAGACATTTATTTACTGAAGTATATCACACAGTACAGAGCACAGGTCATAAGTATACAATTTGGTGAATGTTAAGGCACTTTTGAAAGTGAATAGCAATAGACTTAATAGTGTAAAACTTGGCATTCGGAGAGATATTTTTTGTTTGCTTTTGGGGGAAAGACAGAAGAATGATTGTTTTGGGGGAGGTAGGGTGAGGATTGTGGAGGAGTGGCCTTTTATCCTGGGGAGAGTTACTTAAGCAGAGGCAGGTGTAAAGGGCATTCTTGTTCTTGGGTAACAGGACATGTCTGATATCTCTCCCCTCTGCCTCTGCTTTTACAGTGGCATTCCTCTTTAACTGGATTGGGTTTTTCCTGTCTTTCTGCCTGACCACCTCCGCTGCAGGAAGGTATGGGGCCATCTCAGGATTTGGTCTGTCTCTAATTAAGTGGATCCTGATTGTCAGGGTAAGTTGTACAACCGAAAAGATAAACTCTGCAGAGAGACAGTAATCAGAATGCTTTGGGATATTTGATTTTCTCATTTGCTTTTTAAGATTATCTCAACATGTTAAATGATCTTTGGTTTGTCTTTGGTTTCTCGATGAAGTTGAACCCAAATCAGTTGCCAGCCGTTTATGCACCCAAGTTATGTAGTCACGTCTATTGAATATAGGTCTGCCATCAGTGTTTTTCACCAGCTCCTTTCTTTGTTTTTAATATGATATGAATATGTCTGAAATCAGTTGTTTTTATAATAAAAGGAAGAATATTATCTCTTTGGTATAATCAGAAACCAGCATTAATTTTACTTATCAATTCCAATGAAATTGCAATCTAGCTTTCTTCTTCCTCCATCTTTTCACCCTCTCTTCTTCTCCCTTCCAGGATTGGCTGTGTCTGGGGAGCCAAAACTGTTTAACAAATGCTACTTCATTAGGTGCCTACGTTTGAAGTAAATTAGAGTTGCATATCTTCAGTGATTTGGGAGTTTCCAATTAGTTAAAATTACTTGAAGTAACTTAAAGTTGTAATGTATCCTCTGATTTCAGATACATTTATTACTGTTGTCAACCTTATAGACAAAATTTATGTGTCATAAATTGCATACTTAACTATTAACAGGTATTTGTTGACCACTGTAGTTTTTCAAGGTAGTTCTACCTTATTTATTCTTTTTTTTTTTTTTTTTTTTTTTTGAGTTGGAGTCTCACTCTGTCACCCAGACTGGAGTACAATGGCTGCTCCCGGCCACCACAGCCTTGACCTGCTGGGCTCCGGCGATCCTTCCGCCTCAGCCTTCCAAGTAACTGAAACCACAGGCTCACGTCACCACACCCAGCCAGCTTTTTTGATTTATTGAAGAAACAAGGTCTCGCCAAGTTTCCCAGGCTGGTCTCAAACCCCTGGGCTCAGGCAGGCAATCCACTCACCTCAGCCTCCCAAAGCACGGGATTACAGGCTGAGCCACCGAGCCCGGCCTACCCTATTTATTCTAAAACAGTTGTTAGCTTGTTTAGGGTTCTAGAGTTCTTTGAGAATCCAAGGGCTTTTTTTTTTTTGAGTTCTACCTGCTGGGCTCAGGCGATCCTTCTGCCTTAGCCTTCCAAGTAGCTGGAACCACAGGCACAAGCACGCACCACCATGCCTGGTTAATTTTTTGATTTTTTGTAGAGATGAGATCTTGCCAAGTTGCCCAGGCTGGTCTTGAATCCCTGGGCTCAGGCAATCCTCTCGCCTCTGCCCACCAAAGTGCTTGGATTACAGGCGTGAGCCACAGTGCCTGGCCTAGAGAATCTGATGAAAGTTCTAAGCTTTTTCCCCAGACAGTTAATATGTACTCACCTAAAACATGGACTTTAGGTTAAAAGCCCAAGCCCTAAAGAAGTTTCATTTGTCCAGGCATGGTGGCTCACGCCTGTAATTGCAGCACTTTGGGAGGTGGAGGCAAAAGGATTGCCTGCCTGAGCCCAGGGGTTTGAGACCAGCCTGGGCAACTTGGCGAGACCTTGTTTCTTCAATAAATCAAAAAATTGACTGGGTGTGGTGACGTGAGCCTGTGGTTTCAGCTACTTGGAAGGCTGAGGCAGAAGAATCACCTGAGCCCAACAGGTGGAGCCTGGCACTCCAGCCTGGGCAGCAGAGTCAGACTCCTACTCAAAAAACAAAATAAAAACCAAGTTTCATTCCTTCTCTAAATCTTGTTACTTTTTTTTTTTTTAAGTTGGAGTCTCACTGTCACCCAGGACTGGAGTATAGTAGCATGCTCATGGCCACCACAGCCTCGACCTCCTGGGCTCAGATAATCCTCCCACCTCAGGCTTCCAAATAGCTGGAATCACAGGCACGCACCACCATGCATAACTGATATTGTGATTTATTGTAGAGACAAGGTCTTACCATGTTGCCCAGACTGGTCTTGAACCCCTGTGCTCAGGCAGTCTTCTCGTGTCCGCCTCCTAAACTGCTAGGATTACAGGCATGAGTCACTGCACCCGACTTTGTTACTTTACTAAGATGTAAAAGACTATATTTTAATTCTCAAACTATGTTAAACTCATAGATACCAAAGCTGCTAAAGAAAACAGAATAAAATTAACTACCAGTGTTTTTTAAAAACTGAATTTTCAGCTAAATTGATTAAAATTTTAAACTGAAGTGAATGAATTAACTTGTATCCCTTAGGATGCTTGGACTGTGAATAACAGGAACAGCTTAAAATGGCATATAAAAATCTTTTTAATTGAGAAAGTTTATTTCCCCTGAAAACTTGTCCTAACTAGGTTAGTTAAATCGGTGGTTTATCAACATTATGAGGAGAGCTGGCATATCAGTGTGTGATATAGTTCCCCCTCCCCTCAGCATTAGAAGATGGTATCACATGGAAACACAACCATGCTCAACAGAAGAAAGGGATTGTTTCTTCTTTTTTTCTGTAAGAGCCAGGAAACCTTCTCAGAAGCCTTCATTTCCATTGGCCGGAATGGCATTCTGTGCCCATTTCTAAACTAGTTGCTGGCAAGGATGTACATGATAAAGCTTTCAAAGTCAAGGCCTGATTGGAAGAGTAGAAACAAATCAGGCCTCATTAGAAATGAGGCAATGATATCAACCTGTAGTCCCAGCTACTTGAAGGCTGATGCAGGTGGATCACTTGAACCTAGGAGTTTGAGTCCAACCTGGACAACTTAGTGAAATCCCATCTCTGGGGGAAAACATAGCGATGGCTCTGGCACTGTGGGAGTGCAAGGCAAGAGGATCACTTGAGACCTGGAGTTCAAGATCAGTTTGGGCAGCATAGTAAGACCCCATCTCTACAAAAAATTAAAAGATCATCAGGGCATGATGATATGCACCTTTATTCCCAGCTACTCTGGAGGCTGAAGCTGCAGGATTGCTTGAGCCCAGGAGTTCAAGGTTATGGTGAGCTTTGATCATAGCATTGCATTCCAGCCTGGGCAACTAAGTGAGACCTTGTCTCTAAAAAAATAACAACAAGCCGGGCTCAGTGGCTCAGCCTGTAATCCCGCGCCTTTGGGAGGCTGAGGTGAGTGGATTGCCTGAGCCCGTGGGTTCGAGACCCGCCTGGGCGGCGAGACCTCATCTCTACAATAAATCAAAAAATCAGCTGGGCATGGTAGCGCATGCCTGTAATTCCGGCTACTCGGAAGGCTGAGGCGGAAGGATCGCCGGAGCCCAACAGGTCGAGGCTGCGGTGGCCGGAAGCGGCCACTGCACTCCAGTCTGGGCGACAGAATGAGACTCCAACTCAAAAAAAAAAAAAAAATTAACAACAATAATAATTGCTTTTGGTACTGAAGAAGCAAAGTAAAAGTATCACTGAAACTTATTTCTAGAAGAGCAAATATTATGTATACAAAAAAAGTTGTTTAAAAAACAAATTTTAGTGTACTTTCAAAATAAGGAACTGTTTGTTTTGAGTCAGAGTCTCCCTCTGTTGTCCATGCTGTGTACAGTGGCATGCTCATGACCACCGCAACCTCAACCTGCTGGACTCAGGCAATCCTTCCACCTCAGCCTTCCAAGTAGCTGGAACCACAGGAGTATGCCACCACGCCCAGCATCTCTACAATAATTTTTTTTTATTTATTGTAGAGATGAGGTCTCGCCAAGTTGCCCAAGCTGGTCTCAAACCCCTGGGCTCAGGCAATCCTCTCTCCTCAGCCTCCCAAAGTTCTAGGATTACAGGCGTGAGCCATAGTGTCCAGCCCAAAACAAGGAGTTAATAAGACTAAAAGCTATCATATTTAACAGTTGCTTTTCCATGAATAGAAGTAGATTTTCATTTGTTGTAGACATTTCAAATCATTGTAAGGGCTAAATGACAATATTGGTGTAATAAATGAAAGTCTTGTATTTTTTGTACCTTTAAGTTAAAATGTGAAATTGTCTATAAAGCTGCTATAAAGTGTTTTTTGTTTGTTTGTTTGTTTTTAGTTTTCAACCTATTTCCCTGGATACTTTGATGGTCAGTACTGGCTCTGGTGGGTGTTCCTGGTTTTAGGTAAGTATTAACATAAGAAAAGGAAAGAAAATGTTATGTGAAATTTTACAAATAAAATTTCTTTTAGTAAACTTCATCTTGATTACTGTTTAGTAATAAAGTTTCTTTGTGGTGGAAGCCTTTTCCTAATGGAGTATACTGATAAGATGATTCTATTGTTTGTGGATTTTTTTTTCCTCCCTGTGAGTTACTGCCACAAAGTTTTTACAAACTTAAGCCCACATTGTTTATAGACTTACTATAACTGTTTGAGCTGACTCCTAAGCATATGTGCCCCATTTTTACTGGATCTGTCAGTAGAAAACAGAAAATGTATAACCTTGCTAGACATAACTTTTGAAAGAACCACTGTGTTGGGTTTCCAGAATTCTTTAGTTCACCATCAGTGAGAATAAGAATTATTTCACAGTGGGCAAGAGGCCTTTTAACATTTTTTTTTTTTAAATACCAGGTATTTCGGGTTTTTGGCCTTCAGATTTTTACTCTAAATATTTATTTTAAAATCTATTTTCCCTGGACATTAAAACAAAGAAATGAACATGGGGTGAATTATTTGAATATTGGCTTTTTCATTACTTGTAAAGAAAATATGTATGATACAGTAGGAGAGACCATCATCACTGCTATCATTTCTACAAAATAACAACAGCAGGGCCATCTTGTGGCTGTTAAAGATAGTGTGGTTGCCTCATCCTGCTTCTGTGACATCACTTCCTCCCATCTCCTGTTTTGGGCCTTCTTCTTAGTTAAAATTATTGGTGGCAGTGCTGCTAATGGGTCTGGCTGCCATATCTTAGCACCCATGTCTAACAGGTGCTTAACACATTCAGGACCTGTTTTGCCAGGACTGACAGAACCATGCATTGCTGGTTCTAAATTTTACTTAGAAAATACAAGTCATCCATCTCACCATCCCCTTCCTCCCCAGTAGCATTGTCTACTTTACTGTTGGTCATTAGAATTCCAAGGAAAGAGAAATAGTGTTTTTGGTTTTTTTCCCTCCCTCTATTATTGAGAAGCTGTTTTCTTCTCATGTTATTTCAATAGTTTAGGGGTACAAATAGTTTTGGTCACATGGCTGCATTATATAGCGGTGAAGAAGTCTGGACTTTAAGTGTACCCACCACCCCCACCTGTGTACATTATAACTGATAGCTGATTTTTTTGTTGTCCTTTCACCCCTTCCCACCCTCCCCTTTCTGAGTCTCCAGTGTCCATTATACCATTCTCTATGTATTGAGAAGTTTAATCATGAAAATGGCCAACAGGAAAATAACTTAGGAGGAAGTAGTTTCCTGGCTTGCTTATTTTCTAAACTGCCTTTAGGAGAAAGGCTGACACCTAAGGTCAAACCAAATCCTGAATGAACCAAGAAGAGCCCTTACATATATTTTCAGATTCATTGATCATAGCATAAATAATTTAAAGAAATATGTAAAGCGCTGACTTCCTTTCTATTAACGTTTCATGGGAGATGGATCTGTGATACTTTATACAGATCATTCTTGCTGTGTACCATTACTTGTAAGCAAAAGATGGTGAGACTTTAGTCCACTTGTGTGCATTTTCACCCAGTGTTTGGGTCATTTTGGGAACTTCTCAGCCAGCTTTATGGAGTTTCTCCGGCAGGGGTCTATGCAGAACTTAAAGGCTGGCTACTCATGAGCTACAACTAGCTAAAGTTCCTAAAATTAGTTGTCAACATTTAAAAAGTGAAGACTTTATATATGTATGTATATTTAAAGCATCTGAATCTTTTTACTTTTCTTAAATGTTGGAATAGGTCGTAAAACTGACCTACATTCCTACATGGACCCTTTTATTGGAGCTGAGTTGGAGCTGTCCCCTTGATACAGGTCTTGTTCTTCCAGTTCATCAAGATCCCACCTATCATTTGTAGGGATGGCTCTTACTCTATAGTCACTTGCTTTTAGTGCCATATAGAATGGTGTTCCCCAAGTCTTGAACTGACAGCTCTTGGTTACTGCCAAAAATCGTTTCCACTGTCTGAGTATAAAGAGTTTTTCACCACTGAGTATGTTTTAGAATGTGTCTGACAGAAAGTAGAGTATTGGTTGCCTGGGGCTGGGGAAGGAAGGAAGGGGAGGAGGAAGCAGGTGAATGAAGTGACTGCTCATGGGTACAGGTTTTGGGGTTATGGAGCATTCTAATGAAAGTGCTCTGAAGTTAGATTATGGTCACTACTCCTCTATAAGTGTACTGAATTCCAAGGAGTATACACGGATTAACTTATGGTATTGTTTAAAGTGTGTTGAAGACTCAGGGACCATCTCTGAAAGGGGCCAGGAATGTCTGAGTTTCCACTGGAGAGGCCATGTCACTTCCTGCTGATAGAGGCACTAACTTTTGTTACTGTACAGATCCTGGTATAGTCATACAGAATGAGTCTTATTGAGGATAGAGAGCTGGAGTTGAGAGTTGAGACAATAATTGAGGAGTAGGTAAGGGGATTCTGACATCTAGTGGACAATATTATGTACTGTCAACAGAAAATAATTCCATTACAAGAAAAAGGTTAAACACTTTTTTTAACTTGAGAAAAACAATTATAACAGCTTTTTTGAGTTAATTATTTTGGAATGCTTTTTTGGAACTAGTGGGTAGATTTTGGTAATGTGTCTCAGTGAGGCTTTCATATGTAAATGTCTCTCTCTCTCTCTCTCTCTCTCTCTCACACACACACACACACACACACACACACACACACACACGTTACAGGCATGAGCCTTCGTGCCCAGGTTTTTTTCCTTTTAGACCATTTAGATTCTGAGTGTGTGAAAAGATAGTGTTGATTCCTGCAATTATATCTTCTCACTGGGGGTTGGATAGTTTGGCATGAAAATCCTTTGAAGATTCTAGAGGAAATTGCTCATGTTTTGATAGCCTTTAGCAGAAAAATGATGGTGTATTTCTATCAGGAGGGATCTTTCTGGGGAGGGAACTTAACCTGGAATTAGTAAATTCACTCTTGACTTTTCTTTTTTAAATTAGGCTTTCTCCTGTTTCTCAGAGGATTTATCAATTATGCAAAAGTTCGGAAGATGCCAGAAACGTTCTCAAATCTCCCCAGGACCAGAGTTCTCTTTATTTACTAAAGGTATTAAAGGAAAAAAATGTATTCTAGTCCCAGTGTAATGTGATGCATTGCAAATTTCCATTCATTTTCAAGTGAGTATCTGTGGTGGGGTATACAGAGAAGGCACAGTCCCTGCCTTTTAGCAGTTTCTAGTTTAGTGATGGGGTCTTCTACAAAAGGCTGTTGATAAAGGTAAGTTAGAAAAACTGCCAGAGAAGAAAACACTGCCTCATGTTTAGACAGTGTGGAAGAGGTGGCTTAGTAGTCATTAGGGAGCGAGAGTGTTTGGCTGCTTGATAAGATCCAGCATCTGCAGCCACTGCCTGCTGTTGCCTGGGTTTCAGAGGAGGACATTCAGATGGAAATTTCAGGCCTGACTCTCTTGCCCTGAAACCCCAGAGCTAGGAGAGATTCTAGGGTCTTTCTTGAGGTTCACATTCAGACGTTGTCATTCTGGTGAGGAGGGTCAAACTCAGGGAAAGGAAGGAGAGTAAGGACCTTTTCCCTTGCCCAGCACAGGAGAACTAAGCCCTGCCAAGGCTCTCTGATTCACACCTGGTTTCCCGCAGAAGCTGACTTCATCTTATGTCAGTAACTACCTAAGGAAGAAACAGGAAATCTTGAGAGAGAGGACCCCAGAGAGAGACCACTCTGGTAACAAGCTCTAAGAGGCCTTCTTGGGGCTTTTGGGGACTGGGTGGATCATGGAGTAGAACTTTGAGCATCACCTAGAGGCCAGGCCAGTGGGAGTCCTCAGGCAGAGCTTTGTAAAGGGTATATGTAGCAGTTGAGACAAACCTCCAGTGATAGTTTCAACGGTGGAAAATGAATTAAAGAATTTCAGAATCACCTGAGGCAGAGTAAAGAGTGGAAGAAGCCGGACTCAGTGGCTCAGCCTGTAATCCCGCGCCTTTGGGAGGCTGAGGTGAGTGGATTGCCTGAGCCCGCGGGTTCGAGAACCGCCGGGGCAGTGAGACCTCATCTCTACAGTAAATCAAAAAATCAGCCGGGTGTAGTAGCGCATGCCTGTAATTCGGCTACTCGGAAGGCTGAGGCGGAAGGATCACCAGAGCCCAGCAGGTTGAGGCTGCGGTGACCGGAAGCTGCCACTGCACTCCAGTCTGGGCAACAGAGTGAGACTCCAACTCAAAAAAAAAGAGTAGACAAGGTAGTATGGAGCTTGTTCGAGGAACAGCAGCTTGATTGGGGCATAAAGGAGTATTGAGGGTCAAGGCTAAACATGTTGAAACCATTTTCTCACATATCTTGAACACTAAGCCTACTTGCAGCAGGACCATCAAATCCATAGAGCCAGAGATATGTTAGCTCAATGCAAGGCTAAGCCCATGTGAGCATCAGTTTGTTCTGTATTTGCCATTGGGTATCACATTTTATATCAGCAGTCATGCTAACAGTAGAGTTCTCAGTTTTGAAAACTTGTGATGGCCTCAGAATACAAGCTTCAAGAAAATAATCTACCACATTTAATTTGGCAGGTGATAGAAAAGCATTGAAAGCTTTTACGCAACACACTTATATAATGTGACCTTGAACATAACACGTTTTTTCAGGCATGGTATAATAAATATAACTAACATTAACATTTATAGAGTTTTTATGCATCAGATACTATATTAAGCATTTTACACATGCAATTCTTATGTAGGTAAAAAAGCTTAGGCTAGTATTAAAGCCACTTTCTTCAAGGGTATATATACTTGTGTTTATACCTTGTTTTTTCTTTTATAAAAGGGCAATCTTTTATCGTATGTTTAAAAATATGTGGCATGTCATGAATTTGAATTCATTCACAAAGTCTTGACACAGATGGACATTGACACCACTGACCTGGGTCCTAGTGCCTATGATATATCTTTATGTCTAGGACATTATAACTTTAAGAGGCTTATCAGATGTTCTGTGCAGTTTTATTTCATTACTGTTGTCATCTTTTATCTACATGTTTAATTATAACTTACCCTCAAGTTTAACTTTGATTGATATATCAGAGATTCAAAAGTTAATATTTTGTCTTGCTACAAGTCTTTACTAAGGGTACTGATATCACAAGTTTTCCCTAATGCACTGGTGCCCACAATATCCTGAGGGGATAGATATCTTTCTTTTTTTTTTTTTTAATGATGATAGTGTAGGTCTAGTCTATGGTAGCTCTGAATTTCTAGCTGGACAGAAAAATGGACCTCTGTGTAGCCTCTTCATTCTTCAGCTAGAAGGAGATTGTAATCTTTATTGGGGGATTGCATACTTTTTTTTTTTCTTTCTGAGTCAGAGTCTCATTCTGTTGCCCAGGCTGGAGTGCTGTGGCATGATGACAGCTCACCTCAGCTTCTACCTCCAGGATTCAAGTGACCCTCCCATCTTAACTTCCAGAGTAGCTGGGACCACAGGTGCATGCCACCACAACAGGCTATTGTTTTGATTTTTTTTTTTTTTTTTTGAGTTGGAGTCTCACTCTGTCACCCAGACTGGAGTGCAGTGGCTGCTCCCGGCCACCGCAGCCTCGACCTGCTGGGCTCCGGCGATCCTTCCGCCTCAGCCTTCCAAGTAGCTGGAACTACAGGTGTGCGCTACCAGGCCCAGCTAATTTTTGATTTATTGTAGAGATGAGGTCTCGCCAAGTTCGCCCAGGCGGGTCTCGAACTCGCGGGCTCAGGCAATCCATTCACCTCTGCCTCCCAAAGGCGCAGGATTACAGGCTGAGCCACCGATCCCGGCTATGTGTTGATTTTTTATTGAGACAAGGTCTTGCTGTGTTGCCCAGGTTGGTCTCGAACTCTTGGGCTCAAGTAGTCCTCTGCCCCAGTCTTTCAGAATACTGTTTTTTTGTTTGTTTTGTTTTTTGAGTTGAAGTCTCACTCTGTCATCCAGACTGGAGGGCCACTGCAACCTTGACCTGCTGGGCTCCGGCAATCCTTCCGCCTCAGCCTTCCAAGTAGCTGGAACTACAGGCGCACGCTACCACGCCCGGCTAATTTTTTTTTATTTATTGTAGAGATGAGGTCTTGCCAAGTTGCCCAGGCAGGTCTCAAACCCGCAGGCTCAGGCAGTCCACTCGCCTCAGCCTCCCAAAGCGCTGGGATTACGGACTGAGCCACCGAGCCCGGCCCAGAATACTGTTGTTATAGGCATGAGCCACTGCTGTGCTCAACCTATATTGTTTTGCTTTGATTTTCTAAAATTTCTGAAATCTGTTATGAGAGCGTCTCACACGTAACACAGACTGTGATTTGAAGTGAACAGTCCTTAGTGATAATGTTGTTGGGCAGTTGAGGGGGATTGTTTAAAATGGGGGCTTGGCAGTGAGTGCTTCGGGAGTTGCTTTAGAGCTGTCGGAAACTTACTCAGGGCAAGTGAGTGCACTCCACTGGGAGCTTGCTTTTGTCACTGACCTTGATAACCTTGTTGATTTTAAATAATTCCTGACACACCCAGAGGATTCAGAACTCTAAATTATAGGCTTTGGGAATTTAAAGCAGCATTTAAAATTCTAATGACTTGACTAATTTTCAGGAGCTCCTTAGAGAGAACCCGAAAATCTGTAATATCCTGTGGGACTGAGTTTCCCTTGTCCGTGAAAGAACCAAGAATGCTTCATCCAGATCCAAATGTAGAATACTTTTCTTCTGCTTCAGAGCAGATATAGTTTAGTTAGCAGATGTACTGGGAAACCATCACAAGTATGAAAGCTTTATTTTCTTTTATGACCTCTCCTTTCCTTGGAGATGTTACTAGTTACAAGCTAGCTATACACTCTCTGTCAGAAAGACACAGATAGGGAGCTTGCCCTAGCAGAAAAATAACACACTTTCTTTGTACTAAGATTTGGTATTTTACTAGAAAAGGTTTAAGAATAGTGACTTTTCTAATCAGGCTACCCAAAATATAGTACAAATAAACCAATCTCGAAATGATCCCAAAAGACCTCTCTCTGATCAGCCAGAATAGATGTTTCAGAGCCGAACACTAATGCTCATGTGCTGCTGTCGTGGGGCAGCTCTCAGTGCCTTTCAGAGGCCATTTAGGCATTAGGGGACACAGAGTACATGAATACTCAGAACAGAGTGCCAGGAGGACGGCTACAGGGGGCAGTGGCACCAAGAAGCCTGTGACTGCAAAGAAGCAGAGTGTTTCTTAGGGATGGTTCAAAAAGAAACAGGTGCCTTTCAGAAACCTCTTTCCTTGAGGTGTGAAAAAATGTGCAGTGTTTGTACTTTTTCCTGTTTACCAGTTCACTGGAAGATATTGTTGAGGATTACCACCGCCTCTGGTGCTGCAGGTGAAGAGGGGGCTAGCTAGCTGCAGTAACTAAGTTGGCAGCAGAGGTAACTGGTATCTCTAGCACAGCTTGTGTTGGACCAAAAGCACTGGTACCTGTGGAGCTTAATATAGTTAGAAGTCTGTTATTTTAGCCACATCTGAAATGGAAAAAAAGGTTTTTTGTGCCCTAACATCACTGAGCTTGGGCTAGGGCCTTCATAATTTTAAAAAGTGATTCCTAGCCGGGCTCGGTGGCTCAGCCTGTAATCCCGCGCCTTTGGGAGGCTGAGGTGAGTGGATTGCCTGAGCCCGCGGGTTCGAGACCCGCCTGGGCAGCGAGACCTCATCTCTACAATAAATCAAAAAATCAGCCGGGCATGGTAGCGCATGCCTGTAATTCCGGCTACTTGGACGGCTGAGGTGGAAGGATCGCCGGAGCCCAGCAGGTCAAGGCAGTGGTGGCCAGGAGCGGCCACTGCACTCCAGTCTGGGTAACAGAGTGAGACTCCAACTCAAAAAAAAAAAAAAAAAAAGTGATTCCTGGCCAGGCATGGTGGCTCACGCCTGTAATCTCAGCACTTTGGGAAGCTAAAATAGGAGGATCGCTTGAGTCCAGGTGTTCAAGACCAGCCTGGTCAATATAGCAAGACCCTGTCTCTACAAATAAACTTTTTTTTTAAAGTGATTTGTCAGGTCTAATGGCTCATGCCTCTAATCCTTTGGGAAATGGAGGCAAGAGAATATCTGAGCCCAGGGTTTCAAGACCAGCCTGGGCAACTTGGCAAGATCTCATCTCTACAATAAAAAATAAAATAAAATAAAAATAAAAAATCAGCTGGGCATGGTGGTGTGTGCCTGTAGTTCCAGCTACTTGGAAGACTGAGGCAGAAGGATCACCTGAACCTAGCAGGTCGAGTCTATGGTGGCTGTGAGTGTGCCTCTGCACTCTAGCCTGGGTGACAGAGTGGGACTTCAATTCAAAAAAGTAAATTAATTAAATTAAAATGTGATTTCTATGATCTGGTACGCTGTACCTATTAGGCAGCAAATATTTTAATTTTTCTTCCATATTATGACAAATACTTTCGTATCTCCCTTTGTATGATCTTCCTCTGTTCCTTATTTATTTTATTTAAGGAAATCTATCCAAGGTAAATTTTTATTTATTGGACTGAGTTATAAAGGAACAAGACAGTAGAAATGGTGTTTCCAGTGGAATTTTTGCTAACATTACATAATATCTCCAAGAACTGATTGTCTTTCTCTTTGCAGTAAAATGTGCTGTAGGCTATTGAATTTCTTTTGTTTCCAAGGTGATCTGATCTGCAGTAATGATAGCCACAGTCCCTAAGATGTGGTTATTATTTGTCCTTGGTTTCTGTGCCGCCCATGTTTCTGCAACACTGCCAGTTGAGTTGGGCTGAGCAGGCCTCAGGTCTTGGACAGGACAGCAGTGTCTCTCCGGCAGTCTTTTAATTTGGAGTGTGTATGGTGACTGAGATTCCCCAGTGGTAATTTATCTGACCTTGGTAAGGAATTTTTAATGTTTATTGAGTGCAGGTTCTGACTTTGAGGGATCTGTTAAAGCTGTTTACCTATGCTGAAGCAGATAAACTAAGGAAATGGCCAGGCATGTGTCTGTACCATATTATATGTTCTTGCAAACTCTAGTGCTTTGACTAGTAGACTCTGTTTCATCAGTTTTCATCTATTGTAGGAACTAATAAAACTGAAATTACTTAGTTTGTAATGAATCTGACCTCACTGCAAAAACCTCCATTTGACATCGGTTTACCAGTTTTCTTTTTGCTGCTGCTTGGCTTTTAGAGTTCCTTATATTCTTGTGTCTCTCTATCTTTGCAATTTCTGAGGTCTTCTAATCTCTTATGCTTCTCAATTTGAAGAAAAGGTGTCCTGGGTGTCAATTATATTGACTTGCTTTAAATGAAAGCATAATTGAATTTGAAGTTTGAAAAAATGTTGGCAGTTTTTAAAAAATTATTAATTTCCTCCTATATTGTAGCCTCTCTGCATTTTGGCAGCCTTTTAAAGATGTATGCAGTAGTCTAACTAAAAAAGATTAAAAAGGGTTTCTTGTGACTTTTACAGTAATTTGGAGAGAGAGAAAAATAAGTTTGGGGCCTACAGATGAGCTCACTCGATTCTCACTTGGTGCTAGGTACCACAAAGTAGTTTCTAAGTAAATATTAAATAGTTAATGTATCTCTTCAGTGTTTCTTCTTTTAGCATTAATGCAGGGAATTACTTGTAGTTTTACCTAAGTTATTTCCATGAAAACCAAAGCAGTATACTGTGCCAGTGCAGAAAAGCCTCTAAGTATTATGTGAAAACTGCATTTAGCAAAATGTATAGACATTACTTTGAGGACATTTATTTCATTCATATATGTTCCTTTCTTAGTTTGTGGTTACATATGTGTCTTATTTTTCGAGAAATGTACCTAAAAAAATACTGACTTTTAAAGAAAATTTATTTTTTAAAGGTATTGATGGTACCTGTGAGTTCATGGTTGTTTAACTTTGCCATTTTCTTTTTTTTTTTCCTTCCATACACAGATATAAATGATCTTTTTGACAGCACATTTCAGTAGTGGAGAGAAAGACAGAATGAGGCAACTGGGTATTCAAAAAAGAAAGGGGCTCCAAAAACACGTATGGTGGGAAGAAGGAATTGAAGACACCGAAAATAACATTTTTTCATAACTTTGCCATTTTCGTTTAAGTATAGCATGACATCAGTGACATCCTGTTAGAAATCTTCTTTGTGTGGTATCTGGCAGAACTGTTAGAGTAAACAGTAGCTTTGGGTGTAATAGGAAGATTTCCCGTGCACTTGCAGTCGACTCTTTCCCTGTGTCAAGATTAAGTCATTGCTGACAGGGTTAAGTGTGGTATGCAGAACTACTGCTTCCCTTCTGTTTTTTTTTCGTTGTTGTTGTTATTGTTTTGGAGACAGTCTAACTCTCTCACCCAGGCTGGAGGGCAATGGCATGCTCACGGCCACTGAAGCCTCAACCTGCAAGGCCACTGAAGCCTCGACCTGCGAGGCTCAGGTGATCCTGCCGCAGCCTTCCAAGTAGCTAGAACTACAGGCATGTGCCACCCGGCTAATTTTTCTTGATTTATTGTAGAGATGAGGTCTTGCCAAGTTGCCCAGGCTGGTCTTGAACCTGTGGGCTTAGGCAGTCCTCTCACCTCGGCCTCCCAAAGTGCTGGGATTATAGGCATGAGCCACTGCACCCAGTCCCCCTTCTGTTCTTTTATTAGGAGATTTGGTGAGACTCCTGAACTCATGGGTTTTCAGAAAAAGCATTCCAGTTCTTTCTAGTTCTGGAGGCCTTGATAACTTATAGAACCGAAATGTTAATGTTTATTGAATACTGTGATGTCAGTGTATAGTAATCTTAAAACTATGTTAAAATGCACTTCTTGTGTCTCCAAACATCCTGCCTTCTTTTGTGACTACTTCCTTCTCTTAGTCAAAATAACACACTAACTGGAGTTTCAATATTCAATATCCTTCTCTGGCAGATGTTTTCTGGCAAAGACCTTCCTGCGTTTATGAATTCTCTCTCAAGAAGCAAGAAAACACCTGCAGGAAGTGAATCAAGATGCAGAACACAGAGGAATAATCACCTGCTTTAAAAAAATAAAGTACTGTTGAAAAGATCATTTCTCTCTATTTGTTCCTAGGTGTAAAATTTTAATAGTTAATGCAGAATTCTGTAATCATTGAATCATTAGTGGTTAATGTTTGAAAAAGCTCTTGCAATCAAGTCTGTGATGTATTAATAATGCCTTATATATTGTTTGTAGTCATTTTAAATAGCATGAGCCATGTCCCTGTAGTCAGTAGGGGGCATTCTTGCTTTATTCATCCTCCATCTCAAAATGAATTTGGAATTAAGTATTTTATTGTAAGATATGTATAATGCTGGCCATTTTAAAGGGGTTTTCTCAAAAGTTAAAACTTTTGTTATGTCTGCATTTATGCACATAATCCATATCTGCTGTTAAATTTAATCTAGAAATTGATTCAGTTGTACTTTGTGAACACCTGGAAGCAAAACCATAGTACAAAATACATTTAAGGTGTGGTCAAAAGTATGTCCTTAATTAGTAAGTAAGCATTAATTTTTAATACTCTGTATTCGAAATTTTGCAGTACCTTACTGTTCTGTGATGTGTACCTAAGGGATTCTAAAAGGTGTTATTGTGTAATATAGAAAGGACTAGGATACAAATGCAGCTTAATTACTAAAATGTAATTCTTGACACTCTCTGTATTAGAATTTCTACCTTTTGTTTTCTTTTTCTTTTGTCTCCTGATGATTAGGCCAAAGGCTGGGAGTAGGGAGGGGATTCAATACTTAGGAGCAAAGAAAGAAGTAGCTTGGAACTTTTGAGATGATCCCTAACATACTGTCCTACTTGCTTTTACAATGTGTTAGCAGAAACCAATGGGTTGTAAATGTAGAATGATGTGCTTTCTGCCCAAGTGGTAATTCACCTTGGTTTGCTTTGTTAAAACTGTAAATACAACAGAACATTAATAAATGTCTCTTGTGTAGCACCTTTTGCTGCAGATTAGTGTTTAATTTCTTGGTCTGCATTTGTTCATTGCTAAGGCAATTTTTTCTAATCTTACAGAATCATTCAGTAAATATTTTCAACACAGAAAGTCTACTTCTTTCACATCCTACTCAATACATTCCCAAAAATGTATATTAACATTGATCCTACAAAAGATAATGGACTAAAAAAAAAAAAAAAAATCAAGGAGGCATTTCAGAGATCTTAAATCATTCTCAAATTCCCAATTGTGCTTCAATTTTTGGCTGTAGTTTGAGATAATTTATTTCTAGTGTTTTCTGCATGTTCACTTCATTACTCTTCGCAGTTAAATGCAGCCAGCTGGTTTAAGTCCTGTGAGCACTCCGTCCTTATTCTTCTTGATTTCAGTTGTTTTGTTCTTAAATGTAGAGACTAGTAGTGGTTATAATATTTCATCCATTTGAATTTTTTTCATTTTCTACCTACTCAAGAAATATTGAGAGAAAAGTACAAGATGGATTACTACACAAGCCAGCACTAGCTGTGTGATAGCTGCCAGTTTTCATTCATGTGCTGGGTGTGGACGTCCGGCGTCTGCTCGGAAGACTGTTTAGGGGTGTCAACGAGTACAGAAGTACGGAAGTGTAGGTTGTTGGAAAGCCAAACAGGAAAGTTAAGAGCCTCCTGGATTGACACCTCCGTGGTCATTCTAACTAGTTTATTACTATGAGTAATAGTATAGTGTGTTCTTGTTCAAAAGTTGTATTTTATAATAGAAAAGGTGGGAATTTTATTAAAGTCTCTGAAGTTTTGTTTTGTTTTTCATTTTGAATCAAATTACACCAACAGTAGAGTTTGGGAGTTTTTACGGCCTATAATTAAGTTCCAGGATGAAAAGATCTCTAACAGTCCAAATAAACGTGGACACGTACAGCGGAGAGAACTATGTAAATTTTCCTGTAGAACAAAATAGAAGAATCCTAAATCACATTAACTCAAACATTGTAGACTGGCTTTGTGTTTATTCTTTAGGTCCTTGTGCCTTATTTGGCTTTGTATATTCAGTGAACTGAAATATTTGGAATTCCTATTTTTATGTATTTGGTGGTCCATAAGATTTTGTCAAATGTAAACCTACAATTTGACATGCTTTAGTAGTCAAGAGGATGATTTCTCTTTATTCTTTTAAATGTTCTGAGAATGGAAGTCTTTTGAGGTCCTTAAAGTTGCTGTCATATGCCGTCTAGAGCCCTTACTGATATTCAAGGTGAACATGTTCAAGCTGCACTGGTACTTTTCATCTTTGTCTCCCATTTTCTTTCTCCCTTTGATATGTTCATTTTTAGCCTGTGGATTTGATTAATGGTGATAACAGATAAAAATGAGTCTTTATAATAAATGGTTTTGAAAGGGGATACAGTGGAATCACTGTTCTTTGCCTAAGGTTATGGAGTGAACTGGCTTGGAACTTGGGCTGCAGGACAGCTAGGACATAATGACACTGGCCCTTATGTCTCTTTACTTGTTGCCATTTGGAATTATGCCCCTTATGTTTAAAGGGTTCTGTGTAGCCATTTCTTTTTTTCAGAAAGTTAGGTGACTTTGTGTGAAAATAAAAGGCATTATTAAAATTTGCTTATTAAAAAATAACAAGAGGCTAGGCATGGTGGCTCATGCCTATAATCCCAGCATGTAGGGAGGCCGAGTTAGGAGGATTGCTTGAGGCAGGAATTCAAGACCAGCCTGTGTAACACAAGATCCTGTCTCTCTAAAAGTAGAAAATTAAAAAGCTGGACGTGGTGGTGCCTGCCTATAGTCCCAGCTACTTGGGTGGCTGAAGCAGAAGGAGTGCCTGAGCCCTGGAGTTGGAGGGTACAGTGAGTTATCATGCCACTGCACTCCAGCCTAGGTGACAGCAAAACTGTCTCCCCCCCAAAAAAAATGATAAAAATGAATGTATTTACTAATAGGATCAACTTTTTAAAGTCATCTTAAAGAAATAAAATTTTTAGTAAATGGTAGGTTTTTTTGTTTGTTTTTCTTTGCTTTTTTTTTTTTTGCTTGCTTTCTTAAGAATCTTGAACTCTGTCATCCCCCCTTTCCCCATGAGTCATTAGTAGCACAGATCAAATTTTTTTGGCCCTCACTGTGTTCTTATTCTAAAATGTATTCCACTCAACTATAAACCATTATATTTAAGGACAAAAAGTAAATCAAGGAATGACTGCTGAAGTGGAATATCAGGACCAGGGGGAGTGATCATTCGGTTTGAGTGGTTGCCTGAGGTGGCGAGATTCTGGGGTGATGATCAGCAAGATAGACTCCAAGAATGGAGCCCTGGCCTCAGCTTTGACTCCAACCCAACCCCTTCTTCCTGTTGTCCCAACTGTGAGAGTCGGCACAGTAGATTTTGACATAAGAGGAAACGATCACTAGGCCCTGATTCTTGTTTTGTTTTGTTTTTTGAGTTGGAGTCTCACTCCGTCGCCCAGACTGGAGTGCAGTGGCCACTCCTGGCCACCGCAGCCTCGACCTGCTGGGCTCTGGTGATCCTTCTGCCTCAGCCTTCCAAGTAGCTGGAACGACAGGCGCACGCTACCACGCCCGGCTCATTTTTTAAAATTTATTGTAGAAATGAGGTCTCGCCAAGTTGCCTAGGCGACTTGAGGTCTCGAACCCGCGGGCTCAGGCAATTCACTCACCTCGGCCTCCCAAAGTGTGGGATTACAGGCTGAGCCACCGAGCCCGGCGGCCCTGATTCTTTTAAACATCAGTAATCAAATTTTAATTTAACACATGCCAAGAACAGACATAGAACTGCACATGTATGTCAAGTAGAAGGGTATGTTTTATGAAAATGTCTTTGTGGCCCCTGTTACCTACCTGCAGCTGGTTCTTGGTTAAACCTCAGTGGTGAATCTAGGTGTAAGTCATGTGCAGAATGTAGTGAGGCAGGGTAACTAGTATAGTTAGGCATAGGCAGATAAATCTCTGATAAACAGTTTTTAGGTTTTAGTAAGAAAGCATCCAGACGTCTTGGTGGCAGGCAGAACAGCCATGTGGGCTGGAATGTGATTTCAGTATGGACTCCCAGGCCACCCCACCCTCTCACCCAGCAGAGGCAGAGAGATGGCAGTCTCTTCAGAGCAGAGACCCCCACCTTCTCGTGAACATATTAGTCACTAAATGGGTATATGTGGCCTTTTGTTAAAAGCAAAAAGCATGCTTCTCTCTTGCCCATGTCAACTCTATCATGTCTTTCTATCTTTCCTGTCTCTCTAATAAAGTGTTTTAAAACTATCCTGGTCACTCTGAAATTCATTTTAGGTTTGAGTCAAAGAGCCCATGTGTTTTGTGCTATACCACATTCAGTAACAGTATAATTTTTAGGTTTTGGGCTGGGTGTTCACGCCTATGATCCCTGCACTTTGGGAGGCCGAGGTGAGAGGATTGTCTGAGATCATGGGTTCGAGACCAGCCTGGGTAACTTGGTGAGGCCTCATCTCTACAATAAATCAAAAAATTGCTGGGCATGGTGGCGGGTGTCTGTAGTTCCTGCTACTTAGAAGGCTGAGGCAGAAGGATCGCCTGAGCCCAGCAGGTCAACGCTGCGGTGGCTTGTGAGCGTGCCACTGCACTCCAGCCTGGGCAACAGAATGAGATTCCGACTAAAAAAAAATTTTTTTGTTTTGGTTCTGCTGGTGTTGCAACTATTTAGATTTTCACCTTTCAGGCTTTCAGAAGATGATCTTAGGAATGATGAGGGGCATAAGAAAATGCAAAATATGCTTCCATAGGTGGTTGCGTATTTAGAAAAAATTTGTTTTGCATATTTTTAAGCCTAAATAGTATTTATAGTCTGTAAGATAGATGAGGTGGATTGAGAGAGCATTTGTTAAGCCAGTATTAAAGTACTCATGTGTATTCCTTTCCACGTAACTGCACTTCCATGGATGTGCAGTTATACTCATTTGGACCACCCACAAAAAATGCTTTTCAACAAGTGGCCTTTGAATGTTGGCTCTTTGCAGGCTCTACTGCTAATGTGGAAGACATCTCAAATAAATATACTGGGAAATACTGAAGGAGAGAGGAAGTTTAGGGTAAGAGTAAAAGGTTTTCAGAAGGAAAAGGTGTAGAAATTAATTTTTTATCATCCCCATTCTAAAAGAATCTAATAACCCAGTCGATTGTATCACCTCCAACTTTATGACCTGTAGAAAGAACTGGTCTCATGTAAAATATCTGAGTGGAGCACAGTCCTGAGGCCGGTGTTCTGTCCATAAAATCTGAAGTCCATCTCTCCTACATGACATTTTAACTCCATCAGCCCTCCAGTTATTCTCAGAATTTGCCGCTTGTGGAATAAATATGTTACTGAACGGTTTTGGTTTAATTTGATACCTGCTTGTACTTAATAACCTGTTTCTTTTTTCTTTGTCAAAAAGCATTTTCTTCTGATTTTGAGAGTTTTAATCCTTAAGTTGATCAACGAATTAGTAAAATGTAAATTTAAATGCAAGCCCTTTTTTTTTTTTGAGTCGGAGTCTCACTCTGTCGCCTAGGCTGGAGTGCAGTGGCACACTCCCAGCCACCGCAGCCTCGATCTACTGAGCTCAGGCAATCCTTCCACCTCAGCCTTCCGAGTAGCTGGAACTACGGGTGGGTACTACCACACCTGGCTATTTTGTTCATTTATTGTAGAGATGAGTTCTCACCAAGTTGCCGAAGCTGGTTTCAAACCCCTGAGCTCAGGCAATCCTCTCACCTCGGCCTTCCAAAGTGCTGGAATTACAGGCTTGAGCCACCATGCCTGGCCTAAATTCAAGTATTTTAAACCTGAATATGGAATACACAATAGAGAGGATTCTCTTGCACTGATGCAGAATTTCACTCAGGTCAGGAACTGAGGTGTAGTTGTATACAGTAGACATCGCCCAACCTGCTTTGTATGTTGTTTACTGTGCGCTAAAAACGACTAATTTTAATCATTTATGTGGGAAAGGAAGTGTTTCATAGACTTTTTCCCACCCATTAGTGATTGCAGGTTTGTAGGCATCAACATTGAAAAAAGTGATTTCCTCTTACAAAGGTTAGTGCTGGAGCTCTGGGAAGAAGGCAGTATTCATTGTTATTCTTCAGTTGTCTGGAAGGTTCGTGAGTAGGATGCGCAGCCTGGGAAACGAAAATAGGTCAAAAACCTGAAAGAAGTCTCGAATAGAGGCGATTCCCTGGCAAAGCAGTATTAAGAGAATTATAGAACTAAGGAAGCCCTGCCTTCTGGTGATGAAACCCAGCCTGACTGCTGAAGTCCATCCAAAATGCCCGAGCTGCGGTGGTGATTTTCACTTCACGTGGTTAAAGTTTGCGTTCGCATCCTCTGCTGAAAGCGGTTTTCCCCCACCCGCCTTTCAGCCAGGTACTTCCTGAGCCAAGTGGAGAGGAGTGGAGCAACCTATTATAACTGGGCTAGAGTTACTCTTGATGAAACATCCCTCTTTTCACTTGAAGAACAGTCAGAAATGGCTAAAATGCTCCTAAGCGAGGTTTTAGAAATAATTTTGCTATCTGCTTCCTGATTTTGCATCTTTACCTTGACAGAACATTTCACAGGCCTTAATTGGCAGTTGCTCTATTTAGATGGCATTGTGGTCATTTTAGTGTTGGGTTTTTTTTCTGTGACTATCGACATTGAGGATTTCTACATATATGATTTATTTCCAGTTTACATTTTAACTGAGGTTGCAAATAAATTAGTAATTGAGCCAGCATCACAACATTAGTAAGTGGGTTGACATCACCAACTCTTTTATTACTTGCATGGTTTGGTATCATATAGTTGGTAAAAATAATGGGCACTGGTGGCCTTAAGGGAGCAGAATGAGCAGTCCTAGTGTTTTTCTTGGTACGACTCTGACCCAAGCCCTCTGTCTACCTGTGTACTCACGGGCATGTGCATGACAGAAAGCATCTTTTTTCCTTGTTTTGGTTATTTATATGTATATGTGTGTATGTACATATGTATGTGTATATATATATATTTATTAGCTTATTTATAAAACCCCTGAGGCTATGTGTGAAATGTGGTTGAATCTGCACAGCCTGTTTTTGGCCTTAAGCTCCTCTGTGATTTAGCAATTCTGTAGATTTAGGTATTGAAATCAAACTGTTAAGTTCATCCTATTGAGTTACAAATGGATAGCCTTAGTTCCTACCTGGAGTTTCACAGAGCTTCCACGTCAGGATAAGAATCATGGGTAAGAACCCATTTCTAATCTTCAGTTTCCTAGAAGAAGGTTAAATAGAACAAACTTGTAGAACATACATCTACACTTTATAAATGTTGAGTGAGTTTTTCATTAAAGCTCATGGCTCCAATATTTTCCTCCTTTCTGTGGCAGGACTGTGGGAGGGAATGAGTATTCAGAGCAGTGGGGGAAGGCCATAAGGTGGTTAATTTCCAAATATGTGGCTAAGAGTGACTGTGGACTCTTCCTTGGAGGTCTTTAAACACAGAGTATATCCTCTGTTTGGAATGGCTTAAGGGTGGAGGAGAAGGAATGGATTAGCAGGCCCCTGAAAGACCCCAAGAGCTCTAGAAGCTTTTATGTGGCCCATGTCGGTGACAGATGGGACAGTAAGTTCAACAGATGTCACGTCTGCTGTTCCCAGGCTATGCTTTCTTTGATGTGGTGTCCTCCTGGGAGCATTGTTCTCGTTGTCTGCAAGAAGGAAAGGAGTGTATCTAAACTTCTGGTAAACCTAATCTGGGTGGCATATTACCTACTGCTATATATTGTTTTAAAAGATCCAGTGATCCAAAAAGTCGTGCTTTGCTCAGAGTTCCAAAATGAGAAAACAGAAAACCACCCCGACCGAGTTCCTGGTGCCGTTTTCAAACCGTTGTTGATTCTGAAGGAATTTTGTGTAGGTGGCATTCCCTCGCGTTGCCTTCAGCAGCCCTTCCCCCGAGGGACAGAAAACGGGTGAGGAGGGTGCTGGAGGAGGTGAAGGCAGCCTGCTCAGAAAGGAAGGACGAACAACCTTGTCGGTCCCTTTTGTTCTTTGCTCCTGCTTTAGTCCTTCAGAACCACAGGGCAAGAAGGCCAGCGGATTGCTAGGAGCCACCTATGAAACAGGATTGGCCCGATGGAAGAATGCATTTAAGAGTGACTAAGGATTTTTTAAAATTCCTTCTTTATTTGGGTCACTTTGCTTTACATATACTTATGTCTCCAAGAAGTGTGTGGATACCCTCTTGAGAGGTTTTCTGTACAAAAAAGAAAGGGAAAAAAGTCTGAAATTCCAAAGAAGCTTCCCGCCCCTACACCGAAGCACTTAGGCAAGAGTATGAGGCACTAAACTCATGAGACTTTACTTTCAACTTGGAAAAAAAAAAAGAAGACTGTAATGTGTCTTATGGTGGCATTTTTACACAAGTGACTCATTGCTGGAAGTATGTTGACCATTTTAAAGTGCAATCTGATCTTTCGGGGGGAGACATTTAAATTCTCTGAATACAGACACTGTACTTAGAGCAAATTATTATATTTGTACCTTGGTGCCAATCTCAATCATGTCCTCATTGGGTGCTTATTTTCAAATACCTGATCCGTCCAAAAACAGTATACTAAAACTCGTCATTAAAAATATATCAAGTTTAATAGCTAGCCATGGATACTTTTACTACCTTTTATTTATTGCTGGGTGTATTTTATTAGAAGGAAAGGTAAATAAATGTGTTTTGCAGAAAATACGTCGTATAAGTCAGCTCCAGTAGCAGTTATTATTTTTTAACTAGATGGTGGAGCATTTACACACTTAGTTTATTAGTGACCTTCTCATAAAATTTTTAGTAACACAGGGCCAAGAAGAGGTCATAGGTTTATCCAAGCCAGCCCTCGAGAGCACTCCTTTGGTGACATCAGACAACTGAACGGAAACCAAGGAACGTTCCCTACATCTTCAGGCTCCATGTGGCCCTGGCTTTGCCTCCACCTGAGGTATTTTCCTCCCCTCAGAATTACAGATGAAATGTGGATAATCAGCTGTGTCAGAGGTGAGAAATTTCCAGTTTTGAAAAATGTAGTTTCTACATATTCTAAATAACCGTGCTCTGGCTTCTTGCATGTAGTTGCTTTGAACCTTCACTTGATAAATATTGATTTGTGTTAGCCAATTAGGCTGTATGTAGTGTATAGAAAGGTTTATACAAAATGAACCCTGGACACGGGAAGGTTCTAGTCTGGGCAGGGAGGTGGGCAGGACCTCAGACAAACTGCTTTCCTGTCCAAGAAGTCTTATTGCTTCTGTGCTTTATTTGCATTGTGGTGGAAAAAACTTTTTATACTTTTCCAGCTAAGATTCCTTGCTGCTAATTTAATTTTCATCAGAAAGACACTTTCCAGGCTGGAGTGCAGTGGCATACTCACGGCCATCCCAGCATCAATCTGCTGGGCTCCAGCGACCCTTCTGCCTCAGCCTTCCAAGTAGCCAGAACTACAGGCACGCTCTACCATGCCTGGCTAATTTTTATTTATTTATTGTAGAGACAAGGTCTCGCCAAGTTGCCTGGGTGGGTCTCGAACCTGCAGGCTCAGGCAATCCACTTGCCTTGACCTCCCAAAGTGCTGGGATGACAGGCTAAGCCACCAAGCACGGCCCAGAAAGGCACTTTTAAAGGCCTTCATAAAACCGAATATCCTCAAAGGAGCGAGAACTGCCAGCAGCACAGGCCACCTTAGAGAGACCCAGGAGATGGAGAGGGAGCGCCCAAAGCCGGTTCCTGCAGGTCAACCGTCCAGGGGCGTGCGCATGGGCTCTGCCAGCCTGAAGTCAAGCCCTCGCTCCACACTTCCAGCTGGGTGAGTCCAGGGCATTCCCTTGTCCCGTCCATGCTGTGGTGTGCTCACCTGGGTGCTACTTGTCGTTCCATATGGGTTAGTGAAGGTCAAGTGCCTGGCACTAGAGGACGGCTGTTGCTGCTCTCTGATCATCTGCAGCATTGGGTCCAAAGGCAGGACATGAAAAGCCCAAGCTTGTCATCCAAACCCAAGCCGTCCATTTCCTCTTCAAGACCTCAGAGCTCCCCTCGGCTCGACCTTTCCTCATCCTTCTCTCCTGAAGGCTGTCACTGGACATCCCTGGAAAGTCAGGCCACTCTTCTACACTCCTGCAGCCAGGTGAGCATATGACTTATCCTTGCTTTCCTGGGCGTACCGTCCCGTGTTTATGCAGGAACTTACAGGCGTGCTCACCTGAGCTCACAGATTACTATATATATATATATATTTTTTTTTTTTTTTTTTAGTTGGAGTCTCACTCTGTCGCCCAGACTGGAGTGCAGTGTCACGCTCCCAGCCACTGTAGCCTCGACCTGCTGGGCTCTGGCGATCCTTCCGCCTCAGCCTTCCGAGTAGCTGGAACTACAGGCGCATGCTACCACGCCGGCTAATTTTTTGATTTATTGTAGAGATGAGGTCTCGCCAATTTGCCCAGGCGGGTTTCGAACCCGTGGGCTCAGGCAGTCCACTCACCTCAGCCTCCCAAAGTGCTGGGATTACAGACTGAGCCACCGAGCCCGGCTACAGATTGCTATAAAAGGGATGACGTTGCATTCTTCACCACTAAGCAACCAAAGCCACCCTCCCCCTGGCAGATATTTCAACACTCAGTCACAGCAAAACACTCTGAATCCAATAAACTCTGGTTCTCACTTCCCTGAGTTCTACAGGCTGAAGCTCAGGCCTCTTTTTTCTTGGGCTGTTTGTATTATATTACAAAGTTTGTGTGGATTGGGGCCTTCAAAGCTCCTTTGAACTCCTCTCTCTGCTCTCTGCATGGACCTTACATTGTCTGCTACTCTGCTACTCACCTGTCTTCATCACCTTTCTCCACCTCCCCCAGCTGTGTTTCCAGTGCTACTTTGTTTCATTTGTTTTTTAGAGACAGGGTCTCACTCTGTTGCCCAGGCTGAAGTGCCATTGTGCAATCGTAGCTCACTGCAGCCCCAAGCTCCTGGCTTCAGGTGATTCTCCTTCCTCAGCCGCCTGAGTAGCTGGGACTACAGATGTGCACCACCACATCGGCTAATATTAAAAGAATTTTTTTTTCTGTAGAGACAATGTCTCGCTACGAGGTTTGACAATTAAGTTTACAAATCCGTCACCATGTGCTCACGTTGGCAGCACTGTACAAACAACTCCATAAAGTTTCATAACCTTGGTATATCAGTGTCTCACAGCTGTGTTTGTGTCAATGTGTAGTGATGTCTTGCTGAGTGGCATTCCTTGTTGCATGTTTTTGTGCGCCGTTGCAAGAATGCTGGAGCTTGAATTAGAGGAACAAACAAACATTTAAATCCTCGTTAAACTTGGCAAGAGTGGAAGTGGAATCAGGGACATGCTATTCCAAGTTTATGGGAATAATGCCATGAAGAAAACAGCAGTGTGCAAATGGGTTAAATGGGAGAAAAAGCATCACTGATGAAGAAAGGTCAGTCCGACGGTCAGTAACAAGCAGAACTGATGAAAACATTGCAAAAATTTGTTGAATTGTGTGTCAAAGCCATCAACTGTGAGAAGCACAGCAGAGCAAATAAACATCAACAGAGAAACAGGAAAATCTTAACTAACTTGGCATGAGAAAGGTGTGTGCAAAAATGGTCCCAGAGGAACTCTTGCATCACAACAATGCACCAGCTCACTCAGCACTGTCTGTGAGGGTGCTTTTAGCCAGTAAACAAATAACTGTATTGAAACACCTTCCCTACTTACCTGATGTGGCCCACAATGACTTTTTTCCTGTACCCAAAGATATAGGAAATATTGAAAACAAGACATTTTGATGACATTCAGGACAGCAAGGGTAATATGCCAACAGTTCTGATGCCATTCCAGAAGAAGGGTTCCAAAATTGGTTTGACGGGTGGACTAGATGCTGGTGTAGGTGCATAGCTTCCCAAGAGGAGTACTTTGAAGGTGACCATAGTGATATTCAGCAATGAGGTATGTTGCACTTTTTCTAGGATAAGTTCATGAACTAAATTGTTGGGCAGCATATGTTGCCCGGGCTGGTCTCAAATTCCTGGCCTCAAGTGAGCCTCCTGCCTTGGCCTTCCAAAGTGCGGGGATTACAAAAGTGAGCCACTGCACCCAGCCTCCAGCACTTCCTAGATGGCTGCTCCTTGCCTTTTCCTGTCCTCAGTTCCGCCACAACTTCGGACAGGACATTTTCTCAGTGGCCCTTGCCCTTTTCTCTGAATCTTGCCTGGGCCATTTGAACTCTAGTTTCTACCTTCCTTACCACCCTCCTTAGTCCTACCTGATGAGAAAACCACACGCTTTCTGCTTTCTTTTCCTTCCGGAAGCCCTCTGGGTCGCTTTCCTGAATGTCCCCGGTTAGATGGCCTCAGCCTGTGTGTATCTGTGCTCCCCACCCCGCACCTGCACATCCAAGCCTGTTTTCTTCCTTGGGATCGGGGAGCTTCCCACAGATGAGGACGTGTTCACGGGCTCACCTCTTCTGTGTCAGTTTGGCTTGATCAGTAAACAGCAGATGTTGGGTATCCTCTGTGCACGGTTCTTCCTCACCATAGGTGACCTCTAGTGGCCTCTGTGTGGCTCTGTGGTACCACTGGCCTCTGTGGGAAGGCCCCTGTCCATTGGCTGGCCCCAGGTTTCATCAGCCCCTTGATGCTTCTGAACTGCCACGAAACGCCTAGGATTCTATAAGCCTTTAATTGAATTTTTTTTTGAGTCAGGGTCTCGCTCTGTCACCCAGGCTGAGGGCAGTGGCACCGTCACGGCTCACTGCAGCCTTGATCTCCTGGGCTCTGGATCCTGCCTCAGCCTCCCCGAGTAGCTAGGACTATAGGTGCATGTCACCATGCCTGGCTCGTTGTTTATTTTTTGTAGAGACAAGGTCTTGCTGTGTGGCCCAGGCTGGTTGCAAATTCCTGGGCTGAAGCAATCCTCTTGCCTTAGCCTCCCAAAGTGCTGGGATTACAGGGATGAGCCACCTCGCCCAGCCTTGTCTTGCCCCTTCTTGATCCAAGCCTTAGCACTCCTTTCTCTTCCCTGGGGCTCCCTTTGCTGGAAGTTAGAGTAGGTGAATTCTGGCCTGTGGGAGCAGTACACCCCTCTGCCACAGCGGCCTGAGGTGTCCCCTACCCACGCTCTTCCCCATGAGGCAAGCTCACACCCCTCCCTTGTCAGTGTACCCCCCCGGGGGGGGCTTCTGCCCCCGCCTCAGAGCTAGTGCCAGACAGAGGTGGGGCAAGGCCCAGGTGTCTTTACTCTCCATTAAGCAAATGACATCTTGAGACAGGATTTCGATTCTAATTCCACATGACACCTCATATCTATTCAGCCTTTATTGTGTCCAAGTGCAGTTATATCCTTTTCTTGCAGAATATCTGAATCCTCTACAACAGCAGCAGTGCTGTTATTCCCATGGTACGCTAAGGGAGCCAGCTCTCAGAGAGGTGCAGGAACTTGGGTATGGACACACAGTGCACAGAGCAAGAATCCAAACCCAGGTGCTCTTGACCACTAACCAGTACTCTGCCACCCTCCTTCTGTTTTCCAAAGGTAACCCACGTTCACTATGGAACCATGTTCACTCTTTAAAAATCTGCCTTCTGTTAATCATGCTAGGCGGAGTACTCTTTCAACCTCTTAAAATGCCAGCGATTCTGATGTATACCCACGTGAACCTTCATGGGGAGAGCACGTCTTTATGCCAGAGAAGAGTGTTTGAAGCTGCCCAGTTGATGTCATAATACTGAGTTATTTGTAGGAAATATTTCTTCTTCGTTTTGATGTGAGAAGTCAGGATTATTGTTATTATCCACTCTTTAAATTGAACTTATTTTTTTAATCCTCAACATTTAGGTCAAGATCTGTCACAAACCTGAAAGGAAACAATTTGTCATCTCTTCCTGTGTTTTTGTATAGCTTGCCAGTAGCTGTATAAATAAATGCTATAATCCAGTGCTTCTTAACCTTTAATATGCATACTGGTTACCCAGGGAGTTTGTTAAAATGAAGAGGCTGGTGTGGGAGACCCAGGCTGGGGCTTGAGAGTCTGCATTTGTAACAAGCTCCCAGGTGATGTTCAAACCGCCAGAACCAAATTCTGATGAGCAAGGAAGGCTCTAATCCACAATATTCAAGGGAAAAAAAAAATCAAATTCAAAGGTATAGCTTTACAAAAACTATGTACTGAATAAGCCAAAACTCAAATCAGTCATCAAAATAAATAAACAAATAACAGCCCCTGTCCTCAAGCTCCAAAGCAGTCTGATTTTCTTGGAGTTTCTCTGGGCTTAATCTTGACTTCCTCTTTGGTTGTGTTAGTGCATAATGGAGGAAAACTCACCAGCTTTCCCCTCCATCTATGTGAGTTCAGTCATTCATCGTGTGTGTGTGTGTGTGTGTGTGTGTGTGTGTGTGTGTGTGTGTGTGCGCGCGCGCGCGTGCGCGCACATCGGAGTCTCACTCTGGTCACCCAGACTGGAATGCAGTGGCATAGCCATGGCTACCGCAGCCTTGACCTGCTGGACTCAGGCAATCTTTCCATCTCAGCTTTCCAAGTAGCCTACAGCATGCGCCACCACGCTGGGCTAATTTTTTTATTTTTTTGTAGAGACAAGGTCTCACCAAGTTGCCCAGGCTGGTCATGAACTCCTGGACTCAGACAGTCCTCTCACCTTGGCCTCCCACAGTGCTGGGATTACAGGTGCAAGCCCCTGCGCCCGGCCTAGTCATTTATCTCCTACATCCAAACCTTGATGCAGGTGGGTCATGGCTTGAGGTAGCCCACATGTCGTGCTGAAATGATCTATAGTTAATTTCCTAGAATTTTTAATTTTTAAAAATTTTTTACTTTATTTCATTTTTTTTAGAGACAGGGTCTCGCTCTTAGCCAGGCTAGAGTGCAGTCATACCTCACTGCAGCCTTGAACTCCTGGGATCAAGTGATCCTCATGCCTCAGCCTCCTGAGTAACTGGGACTACAGGTGCATACCATCCCGTCCAGCTAATTTCAGAATTTCTTGTAGAGACAGAGTCTTGCTGTTAGAAAGTCTCGGTTAAGAGATCACCGTGAGGTGGGATGGGGGGCGGGGGAACCGTAGATTCAGAGCCCCAGGGTTGGAAGTCAGTTTGGTGCTGTCTGTGTGCCTGTATCTGATAAAGTGCTGGAAGAATTTGCCTCTCCCCCACCCTTACTGCCACCCACTGTGAGCCTGGCCGGGTCCAGATTGAACTCAGATGGCAGTCATGGATGCTCAGAGCACAGAAGGTCTCTTATTTGCCCAAGGGTCTATCAGAGTTTAAATAAACTGGTGGAAGCACAGCCTTGCCTTGTCAGCTGCTTCTCAGCGCCCATGGTCTGCCATGTCCATCTTCAGGCCCTTGCATCAACCCAGCTCCATCAGTGCCCAGTTTAAAACCACAAGGCCAGGCCACTCTGCGCCGAGGTGGGGCAGAGGCAACGAGTCAGTTACTGAACACAGGGCTGGGGGCGGGGGTTTGGGTCCTTAAGGCTAGCTTTGCGTTCTGCCCACATAGCGGATAAAGCTATGACGGGCTGAGTGTGGAGAGGCACTCAGAGAGAACCCTGAGAGGACGGCCTGACCTCACTTGGTGAGACCTCATCTCTACAATTAAAAAAAAAAAAATTAACTGAGCATGGTGGCTCATGCCTGTAGTTCCATCTACTTGGAAGGCTGAGGCGGAAGGCTCACCTGAGTCCAGCAGGTTGAGGCAGCGGTGACCATGAGCATGCTACTGCGTTCCAACCTGGGCGACAGAGTGAGACTCTAACTCAAAACAACAACAAAAAAATCCATAAAATAACCATTGATGGACTAATTTTATTTTTCTCAAAATCACACAAAAGTAAATACGTGACCATTAAAATGAAAAATGTTATATACTGTCCAACATCATTTAGCATTCTATCAGGGTATTGAAGCCACACTTTAAAAATCCCCGTTGTCAGATTTAAAAACTGCATGTCTCTATTGCAGTGGAATTGTGGGTAGACTAACATAACCCTCAAGCCACCCACCCCAGGCAGCCTTTCTGGCATAGGATCAGACTAGGGTCACGGAGCACGGTGCTAAGCGATTCAGAGAAAAGGCTGTGTGGACTCCAGGGAGGGCCCTCTTCTGGTGGAGACCACGCCCTGTATATTTCAGGACCGTCTTTAATTGCTCTAATGAGGCAGCCATGCCAAGAGAAAGAAAGTTACTTAGTTTGCCTTGAGGGAGTTGAAGGATTCAAGGGCGAGAATCTGCTCAAGAGCTGTGTGCTCTTCCTGAAAGGATATTGCTGGGGTATTGGGAGTTATGGAGGGACTAGCCAGGGGCCGAATCTGGGCACAGGGGGTCCCAGCCTAGGATGAAAGAGGCCTCTGATTCAATCCCATTTGTTCCCGTTTCCATGTTAACCAAGTTCCTCCCTAAACCCCATGCCCTCTGGGGCATAAACCAAAGGGAAATACGGAGTCCTGTTGTCTGAAATTGTGTCCGCTTTGACCTACCTTGCTGCGCCTCTAGTACAGGCAGCTAAAGAATGTTCCTAATTTCCTGGCTTTGCTGTTATTCCAAAATGTGCTAAGACCCTCAGTGACTGAGGGCCCTCATCCCTCCCCACCGGTAAAGTTGCGTTTTCCACGTTAGGGTTTCCGATCTTGGACCTTAAGCAGCTCTGTAGTTTGTCAGTCTCTTTAACCAGCACGTGGGATAAAGGCGAGCAGTGGGCTCGTGCTCTGAAGAGGATTCCTGGAGTCTGTCTTCTTTCACTTGCCTGGAGAAATCAGAGAGTGGGAAAGGCTCTTTCTGAGGACCAGTTGTAGTCGAAGCTCTTTGATGAGGCCCACCTGTCGTAGGAAAGTGACGGTTGTCTGCTGCACAGCTGAGCTGGTTTCTTGATCATCCCAGGGGCCAGGCACGGTGGCTGACACCTAAAATCCCCACGCTTTGGAAGGCTGAGGTGGGAGGATCAATTGAGGTCAGGAGTTCGAGAACTGCCTAGAAAAGATAGAAAGACCCCCTGTCTTCATTCAAAAATAGGCTGGGCTTGGTGGCTCAGCCTGTAATCCCAGCACTTTGGGAGGCCGAGGTGAGTGGATTGCCTGAGTCCACGGGTTCGAGATCTGCCCGGGCAACTTGGCGAGACCTCATCTCGACAATAAATCAAAAACTAGCCGGGCGTGGTAATGCGTGCCTGTAGTTCCAGTTACTTGGAAGGTTGAGGTGGAAGGATCGCCCAGAGCCCAGCAGGTCGAGGCTGCGGTGACCGGGAGCGTGCCACTGCACTCCAGTCTGAGTGACAGAGACTTCAACTCAAAATAATAATAATAATAACTAATTTTTAAAAGGAAATCCTTGATAATCCCAGACAGGGATTGCCTGTCAGTGGTTATTGGGCTGTTACTATTTCACTATGAGGATATGAAAAAAAAAAAAACAACCATGAAAAACTAAAAAGAGAGGTGTGCTTTTGAAGCGGGCTGGGCATTCACACCCAGACCGTCCTCATCCTTACAGCTCGGCAGTGGCTGACCTGTGACACGCTTCTGGGGATGGCAACTGTGCTACCTAGTGCTGGTCCCGGAAGCAACATCCCATCTCTCTGCTCCCCATCTTTCCCTGTGGCCTCTACCCAAAACTGACATGGCTAAGCTTTTAAAAAACATCTCTCACCAGCTTTCACCCCATCTCCGCAGCCACCCCTCCTCCCCGCAGGAGCTTGTGGCTTGAGTTTACAGCAACACCAGGCCCAGATGGAATGCTGCCAGTCACAGGAGATTCCTAGGGAGATAAAAAGCACATCTTTGACCACTTCTTTACCAAACAGACCCAAGATGTGTAATTAAAGGCCCCGGGACTCTGCTGGAAATAGGTTTAAACTTGAGGTAATCCCTCCTGGCACTTCCTCTTCCTAATAACCATCAACAAAAATCAAACAAATCCACCTGGCTCCAGTCAGTAAGTCTGTACCCAGCAAAGGTCACGGGAGGAGCGATAAGAAGAAAGCGGCCACAAACAGTATTACTGGAAACACATGTTGGGACGCGTTAGAAAGCAGCTCTTGCCAGGACCATCCTGGCCCCCGAGAAGGGCCGGCTCTGCTGTCGAGAAACGTACCCTCTGCCTCGGAGAAGGAATGCCAGTGAGACAGGCAGGGGAAGGGCACCGTGGGGAGCTGCTGGCGCGGCCTGCCTGGGGGCTGTGACCGGAGCCAGCGAAGACACCGGAGGGAGGCAACGCTCGGCGCTCTTCGGGGTTCATTCATTTCCCTCCTTTCCAAAAGGAATGCCAGGCCGTGATTGAAAATATTGATAGGCACACGGGAATGCAGTAGTCATCCCTCATTCCCCAGTTAGTGTCCATGTAAACATCTACTTCCAGTCTTTTTCAGTACATGTGTGGTATCCAGTTGTAAGATATATAGACATGGATGCATGAGAGCGTGCTGTTTGTTTTGTCAACTTTCAAATGGCATTACGCTGTTTCATAGTGAGTTTGGGCTGCTTTAACAAAATGCCATCGCTTGGGTGGCTGACGTGACAGAAAGTTATTTTTTCACAGTTCTGGAGACTGGGAAGTCCAAGATCAAGGTGCTGGTTGATTTGGTTCCTGGCGAGGGCTCTTTTCTTGACTTGCAGACGGCTGCCTTGTCACTGTGTCCTCAAATGGCAAAAAAAAAAAAAAGTCCTACTATCTCTTCCTCTTCTCATAAAGGCACCAGCCCTATGGAATTAGGATCCCCCCATGACCTTGTTTAACCTTTATCACTTCCTCACTGGCCCTATCTCCAATTACAGTCACATGGGGGGGGTCTGGGCATCAATATATGAATTTGGAGGAGACACAATTCAGTCTGGACCAACTGTACACTCTTTTTAGCCTGCCTTTTCCTTTTTTTTTTGAGTTGGAGTCTCACTCTGTCACCCAGACTGGAGTGCAGTGTCACACTCCCGGCCACCGCAGCCTCGACCTGCGGGGCTCCCGTGATCCTTCCGCCTCAGCCTTCCGAGTAGCTGGAATCACAGGCGTGCGCTACCACGCACGGCTAATTTTTTATTTATTGTAGAGACAAGGTCTCGCCAAGTTGCCCAGGCGGGTCTCGAACCGGCGGGCTCAGGCAATCCACTCGCCTCGGCCTCCCAAGTGCTGGGATTACAGGCTGAGTCACCGAGCCCGGCCTAGCCTGCCTTTTCTAGCACTCAGTTTTCCTTGACTATTTGTTTTCAGTCTTATGTCCATCACCAGACTGTGCCATCATTTACTTTCATAATCTCTCTCTTTTTTTTTTTTTTAGTTGGAGTCTCACTCTGTCGCCCAGACTGGAGTGCAGTAGCCGCTCCCGGCCACCACAGCCTCGACCTGCTGGGCTCCGGCGATCCTTCCGCCGCAGTCTTCTTCCGAGTAGCCGGAATTACAGGCATGCGCTACCACGCCTGGCTGATTTTTTGATTTCTTGTAGAGATGAGGTCTCGCTGCCCAGGCGGGTCTCGAACCCGCAGACTCAGGCAATCCACTCACCTCAGCCTCCCAAAGGCGCGGGATTACAGGCTGAGCCACCGAGCCTAGCTACTTTCATCATCTCTTATTGAATATCTAGGCCGTGTCCCAATCCCATCCACCCCCCAATTAAGCTATGTGTGGAAACATCTGATTATTGGAGCAAATGGATTTTTAGTTGAAAGGGCAGGTGTCAGCTGGCTTCAGCCTCTCAGGTGAGCTCAGCAGCACCTACACCTGCTTTCAGCAGTGAGAAGACTGGCCCATGCCTGAGGCACTTGAAGACAACATGGAGAGAGAGCATCACAGGAATAAGGGCCAATTGGGGCCCTCCCTGGTGCTGAGGCATGTTGGCCGTGGAAGCCCAGGAGGCTAATCCACAATGACTGCGGAGTGACAGTTTGCTGAGAGCAGTGGAGTACAGAACAGGAGCGCTCTGAAGAATTGGAAGTCAGCCAGGCGCAGTGGCACACATCTGTAATCCCAGCACTTTGGGAGGCCGAGGTGAGAGGATTGCTGGAGCCCAGGGATTTGAGACCAGCCTAGGCAACTTGATGAGACCTCATCTCTAGGAAAAAAAACCCAAAGAATTGGTAGTCATTTCCTTCCTGGGTATCTGTGGTCCTCTGGGCCCTGGTGGTGGAGCCATGCCAGACAGGAGGCTGCGATGCTAAAACCTAGTTGGATCACTGGTGAATTTGAATTTGGCCCCAAAGGTTAAGCAGGCCACTTACACATTTGTTCCCTACCCGTGTTCTCTATCTGTGACATTTTCAGCAAAGGATTCCAATTAAGAGAAAGTGCAAAGTCAGGACAAGCAGAACAAACCTAGCAGTGAGTATGAAGCGAACACGTCCCATGAGTCAGGCCAGTACATGTTAGCATCTCCATCTTGCAGGGGAGGTGTCCATACGTACAAACCGTCAGTCATTTGCCTGGGGCCATGCAGCTGAGCAGGAATTCCATCCCAGGTTTGATACCAGAACCTGCCCCAAACCATTTGTAAAAGCATTCTAGTCAGGCAGGTCTCTATATAAGACTTAATTATAATTAACAGAACAAAATAAGGGCGTTTGTTTGTTTTTTTGAGTTGGAGTCTCACTCTGTTGCCCAGACTGGAGTGCTGTGGCCGCTTGCGGCCACCGCAGCCTCGACCTGCCGGGCTCTGGTGATCCTTCTGCCTCAGCCTTCCAAGTAGCTGGAACTACAGGCGCGCACTACCATGCCCAGCTAATTTTTGAATTACTGTAAAGATGAGGTCTCGCCAAGTTGCCCAGGCGGGTCTCGAACCTGTGGGATCAGGCAATCCACTCACCTCGGCCTCCCAAAGTGCGGGATTACAGGCTGAGCCACTGATCCCGGCTGTTCAGTGGTATTTAGACAATGATCTTTGCAAAAATCTTGTGGGGTTGGGGAGTGGGGAAGGTGTGAGGGCAGGTCTGGAAGCATCCTTGAGCCTCCTCGGAATGGTTTTGTATGAATTTATCACAGTAGAAAGTATGACTAATTAAGTTAAGTGTTTGTATCTTACAGTAAGACACAGCTCAAATGTTCCGTATTAACTGATGTTCTCAGTTTGAATACCTTGAATGAATATTGTAGGGAAGAAAAAGGAAGTTTTTCCTCACCCATCTCAAGGTTCAGGTTGACACCCCTATAACAGAAGATAGATTCACAGAGAAAAACATTATGTATGTGTTTAACCAAAGTTTTATGTGACACAGGAACCCTCAGAAACGAAGACCCAGAGACCAGGGAAACGAGTTTTATGGGCAGTAGAAGTATGATTGGAGGGAAAAAGAGTATGCTCTACAGGTAATTAAATGGAGGGAACTCAGCAAGGCTCCCTCGTGGCCTCTCTGTAGAATATTCATTCCTTCTCTCTGGGTGTAGGATATTTATCAAATGAGGCTCTTCGAGAGAGAAGGTGAGAAATACTTTTCTGTTCCTGAGACTTTCTTAATTTCTTTCAGCTTGAGAGCCTCAGTGGGGGCCGGGTGCGGTGGCTCAAGCTTGTAATCCCAGCACTTTGGGAGGCCGAGGCAAGAGGATTGCCTAAACTCAGGGGTCCGATACCAGCCTGGGCAACTTGGTGAGACCTCATCTCTACATAAATCAAAAAATTAGCTGGGTGTGGTGGTGTGTGCCTATAGTTCCAGCTCCTTGGAAGGCTGAGGCGGAAGGATTGCCTGAGCCTAGCAGGTCAAGTCTGCGGTGGCCGTGAACATGCCACTGCACTCCAGCCTGGGTGACAGAGTGAGACTCCAACCCCCAAAAAAGATCTTCAGTGTGCCAAAATGCCCATTTTGGGATAGCACTTCCTGCAGTCCATCAATGTAAATAGGTGACCTCAGAATTGTTCTGCCTAAAATCTCAGTATGCATTGCAGCAAGTTGGAGGATAGGTTTAAAACAAGTAGAGAATTCAATTTGTGCTTTTAATATTTTTTCAGCTTTAAATATTCAAGTACCCTTTTGCCTGTGATATGAGTAATTTTCACCTGATTTACCAAAATGTAAAAAGGCTTCGGAAGGCGGGAATGTATTTTGGTGATATGTGCATGTCGTAGGATGCCACGGGAGCCCTGGAAGCATTTCCACAACCGTCCCTTGGAAGGAGGGGAATGCTGCTCCAAGCAACCTGTCTACACTGAAAACGCAGTCCTGGCCCACAGAAGCCTGCTGTGGGGAGGCCTGTTTCCTGGGGACTGTTACTAAGATTTCAGTGTGCTCGTCTGCCCCCCAGTTGCACCAGGACTGCCAGAGGTATTTGACTGTTAGGGACACGTGGAGAAGACCCTTATCTTGCTTCCTGTGTACCAAGAAGCTGTGGCCCAGTTGCATGTCACACTCTGTCCTGCCAGAACCCACAGGACTCGCCGAGGGAGCAGGCCTGACCCACCGCTGTGCTCACAAACGAGGCTGTATCCTGATTTGAGGGCCTCCTGCAGCTATCTCTGTCCCCTTGTCTGGGTCTCAGTGCTGAATCAGGGTGGTGGATCCCATCTGCTTGGCGATTCCCGTGTTGTGCTGGATCCCCAAAGACCCCAAAAGAGAAGACACTGTGTCTTAGAGGCCGAAGAAATGACCCGCGGGAGACTACAGATGAGACATGGGCTTTATTCGGGAACTTATTTACAGGGAAGGTGGTCCAGGAATGGCCAGCTGGACAGGAAAAACCGTTTCCAACTGTAAAAGGCACATGGGTTATATAGTATTTGACAGAGGACGGAGTAGGTGTTAAGGGCGAAAAGGGTAGGGTTTCTAGTGCACAGGTACAGTGCGAGAACATGCTTATATGAGTCATATGTCACATGTATACAAAATGGCTGTGATTTCTCTCTGGGGGGCGGATTTTAGTATCGTAATGATCCAAAGGTAGCCAAGTGTTATAAGCATTGATCCAGGCATGCCCTGTCTGGACTGAACCAGCCTGGGGGACTGATTGCTTGAAGGAAATTTGCACAAGAACATTCGCTATGTTGCAAGAGGTGGTCAACAGGTACAGAGGACTCTTTGCCCATGGCCTCAGCGTGACCTGCATGCCCAGGCACGGATCCTAAGGGGAAGGGGACATCCTGGCTGGCCACCCCCAGGACCCGTCTCTAGGCTCCAGCCCCTTGCTTGGGGCCATATCCAGGGGGTGTTCATGTTGTCACTGAGTATATGTCACCTGACACCTCCATCACCAAAGATAACATTGGATGACCCAGAAGCCAAGAGCTGGGGAGGATAGGGCATGGCACTGACCAGAACCTGCCTAGGGACAGAACAGGGCCTTCTAGAGCAGAGCTCTTAGCATCTGAGTGTGTAGCTCTGCCAGAAGTAACAGCTGGAACCAGGCACATCAGCTCACACCTGTAATCCCAGCACTTTGAGAGGTCAAGGCGAGAAAATTGCTTAAGGCCAGGAGTTTGAGACTAACCTGGGCAACATAGTGAGACCCTGTCTCCACACAAAAATAAATAAATACAATTTTAGAAACTAAAAAAAAAAGAGTAGCAGCTAAGGAGGAAGCCAAGGGAACCCATGCCACCCGGAGGGATTCAAAAATGATGGGGAAATGGGGATAGCAGAGAGGGAGTAGGGCAGTAACATAATTTGTTCCCAGGAAGCTAAGGTGGAGAACTGGGGTGCTTTCCTCTGCACACATAGTTCCTCTCCCACGCCCGCACCCTCACTGACCCTGGCAGCATTGTAGGTGTTAAGTGGATGAAGGACAAGATTCTGCGTTTACAGAGTCCGTTGCCACTAAACTGAGTGCAAAGTCAGTGATGGGGTAGGTGCCAAGCAATCTAGCATGTCATTCCTTCTAATCTCACATTCCTCAGTGTTGTCTGCACAAATGGACTGCGAGTGCTTCTGGGCCAGAGACCAGCCTTTGGCCTCCCATACAAACCTCAGCCAGTTTAGTGGGGTTTTTTGTTTGTTTGTTTTTGAGTTGTAGTCTCACTCTGTCACCCAGGCTGAAGTGCAGTGGCACTGTCACGGCTTACTGCAGCGTCAGCCTCCTGGGCTCAAGCAATCCTCCTGCCTAACCCTCCCAAATAGCTGGGATCACAGGCATGCACCACCAGGAACAGCTAATTTTTTTGCTTTTCTTTCTTTTTCTTTTCTTTTTTTTTTGTGTGGAACAGGGTCTCACTATGTTACCCGGGCTGCTCTCAAACTCTCAGTCTTAAGCCTCTCTCCCACCGCAGCCTCCCAGAGTGCTGGGATTACAGGTGTGAGCCACTATGCCCGGCCAGGTTCAGGTTTATGGGAAGTAGTGGTCAGTGCTTGAAAACTGATCACCAGCCTTGAACCCTGTAGTTGGACTTGGGGCTCGTATGGTTTGTTTGCAGGTTTTAGGCCCAGAGTCTTTTTCAGACAAAAAACGGAAGAGCCTCTTCGAAGAGTGGTTAGTCAGACGCTGCTTTCAGAGAGGCACGTTTGAAGTCCGTCCCTCATCAGCAGAGCCACTGAGGGCAGATTGCTCAAGCTCCCTGAGCTTCTGTTTCTTCTGCTGTGAGAGTGGACAACCATGCTGAAGGAGCTTGCCTTGGGGTTGTACCTGCCTGTGGTCAGCACTCAAGACCAGACACGGCTGCCCAGGACCCTGGCCCTGAGGCGCTTTGTCTTATTTCGTCAGGCTCTGGCTGTTTCTAGAACTGACCTTTTCAGTTCTGTTCTGAGCCAGACTCTGGAAGTCCAAGAAAGGGGTTAATGCTTGAGTTTTACTTTTTTTCTTTAAAAGGAGGATTAAGAAATACTTTTGGAAGACTCCTATTGGCTTTTTGAAAGACAAGCAAAACTGGGAGTAGAGAAAAAGCCAGGTGACAACATGTGACCAAAGAGATCTTTAGTCTTGTAAGAAACTATTTATTATAAAAATTTCAAACAAAAAGTAGAAAGAATAGCATTAGTATAATGAGCACCCACTGCCCAATATTTCTTATTGTGGTGAAATAGACATAACATAAAATTTACTTTTTTTTATTCAGTTGGGGTCTCACTCCGTTTCCCATGCTGGAGTGCAGTAGCATAATCACAGCTCACCGCAGCCTCGACCTCCTGGGCTCAAGTGATTCTTCTGCCTCAGCCTCCCAAGCTGCAACTACAGGCCTGTGCCACCATGGCTGGCTAGTGTTTTGATTTTTTTGTAAAGATGAGGTCTCACTATTTTGCCTAGGCTGGTCTCGAATTCCCGGACTCAAGCAATCCTTCTGCTTCAGCCTCCCAAAGTGCTAGAATTACAGGCATGAGCCACAGCACTCAGCCTCATTTTAGCCATTTTTAAGTGTATGCCTCAGTGGTATTAGGTACATCCACACTGTGTGTGACCATTGCCCCATCCATCTCCAGGACTCCTCGTGATCCTGTATTGTAATTCTATGCCCATTTAAACAGTAACTGCCCGCTCTTCCCTCTCCTGGGCCCAGGCAATCACTGTTCCACTTTCTATCTCTATGAATTTGTCTATTCTAGGTACCTTATATAAGTTCATTGCCTAGACTTAGTAATCATTAACATTTGGTCATATTTGCTGTAACTTTTTTCACTGATCTAACTTATAGTATATTACAAACACCATGACATTTCTCTAAAACATTCCATATGCAACTCTAAGAACTAAGGATGTCTTCCTCAATAACCTCAGGACTGTGTTATCACAACTTACAAAATAACATTAATTCCTTAAATCATCTAATACCAGATCTATATTCAAATGTCCTCAGTTGCCCTACAAATATCTCCTACAGCTGGTTGGTTTACACCAGGACCACATATTACATCTGGTTACTATGGCTTTCAAGACACTTTTGTTCCAGTACGCCTCCCCGCGCCTCCTCCCCGCTCATGACATTGCCTTGTTGGAGAATCCAAGCAGGTTGCCTGTGAAAGGCCTCCCCTCCTGGGTCGGTCTGATTATTTCCTTGTGGGGACGTTTAACTCCTTCCCCATCGCCTGCCTTCCTGGAGACACGGAGCTAAAGCCAGCAGCTTGATCAGATGCAGGTGTGGCCACACCATGGCCTTCCTGTTGCCTCCATATGGCTGGAGGGCCCACTGTGGGTCCCCCGGGCCTGGGGGTGAGCTGGGTCCCACCTGATCCCACCAATCAAGTTGCATTTCCAGTTTCCACCTTGCAACTAGCAAGGGATTTGGGGGTGTGAATATCTGGTTCCCCAGAGACCAATTTTACCCAACAACTTTAGCATCCGTGCATAATCCCTGCCTGAATCAGTTATTTCATTGGGGTTGCACAAAGACGGCTTTCTAATTTTTGTCTGTTATGTAGAATATGTCTATAATGAAGCACTCTCAGGCCAGGCTCAGAGGCTCAGCTTGTAATCCCAGCACTTTGGGAGCCCGAGGCAAGCAGATTGCCTGAGCCGGCGGGTTCATGATCAACCCAGGCAACTTGGTGAGACCTTGTCTCTACAATAAATAAATAAAAATTAGCCAGGTGTGGTAGCATGCACCTGTAGCTCTGGCTACTGCGAAGGCTGAGGTGGAAGGATCGCCGGAGCCCAGCAGATCAACGCTGGGGTGACTGTGAGCATACCACTGCACTCTGGCCTGGGTGACGGATTGAGACTCCAACTCAAAAAAAAAAAAAAAAAAAAGAAACACTCTCCCTCCTTGCCTAGGACTGTCTTTTTACCCTGAAATACGGTTCCTCCTGGAAGGAAGGGGTACATGCTTTGTTCTTTCCTCCTCAGTACTTATTTTCCAAGAAAGGCCTTAGAGAAATAAGTTCGGTCTTCAGGAGGCTGAAGAGCAAATACGACTGAAAGGCTGGGGTTTTCTCTTCCTCCTCTTCCTCCACTTTCTCCTGGGATAAGGTCCTAGGGCTGGCCACTACTGGGAATGTTAGCCACTCAGGGCTGGACCTCTGAGTGGGAGGGGGAGAAGGGAGAGTAGGGTGCAACGGTGAGGTCCTGTGTTTCTTCCGTGTTTGGAATGAGCTGGGAGGGCCTTGGAGGGGGGCGTGTTGTTTGGGGGAGTGTTATTCTCTGTTCTCTCTCGGAATCCTTCACCCTGGCGCTCTGTTTGTGGGAAGGCCACAGGTTTCACCAGTCTCTTCCAGAATGCCCCAATGCTTTCAGTTTTTATTTCTGGCCATTTTCATATATTAAAAATGGGCCAAATGGTATCAACCTGCCACTCACCTGATACTCATGGAGCAACGCCTGTGGGTGTTGTCCTCAGGCTCAGTGGACAGGAGATATTGTCTTGTCTGATAGTAATAGCTGATTGACCGCTTATTGTATAGTAGGCACTTGTCTTTCTTCCTTTATTTATTTATTTGAGTTGGAGTCTCACTCTCACTCTCGCCCAGGCTGGAGTGCAGTCACACACTCACGGCCACCCCAGCCTCGACCTGCTGGGCTCCGGCGATCCTTCCGCCTCAGCCTTCTGAGTAGTCAGAACTACAGGCGCGCACTACCATGCCCGGCTAATTTTTGATTTATTGTAGAGACAAGGTCTTGCCAAGTTGCCCGGGCTGGTCTCGAACACGTGGGCTCAGGCAATTCACTAGCCTTGGCCTCCCAAATTGCTGAGATTTCAGGCTGAGCCACCAAACCCTGCTGACACTTGTCTTTAAAATTACTGGAAGAAGCTAGGTGCCTTGTAATCCCAGCACTTTGGGAGATTGAGGTGAGAGGATTGCCTGAGCCCATAGGTTTGAGACTAGTTTGAACAACATGGTGAGACCTCGTCTCTACAATAAATTAAAAAATCAGCCGGGCGTAGTGGCACATGCCTGTGGTTCCAGCTACTTGGAAGGCTGAGGCGGAAGGATCACCTGAGGACCAGCAGGTCGAGGACACGGTGGCCATGAGTGTGCCACTGCACTCCAGCCGGGGGGACAGAGTGAGACTGTGACTCAAAAAAAAACTGCTTGAAGACATATTATCATTCTACATTTCAGGTAAGGAGACTGAAGTTCAGAGAGGTTACAGTGCTTCCCCAAGGCCACACAGCTCCAAAGTTGAGGAGCTCGGCTCTGTCTGAAGCCCAGGCTCCATTCACACTACACTGTTTTGTTACCAGATGTTCACAGAAGCAGGACTTTAGAGAAGGTTGGGGAATAGTGCAGTTACTATCTACAGGGGGTTTGTTACTTTGGAAATTTTAATAAGGGCTTTCACTTTTAAATATCCTTCCAGTCTCTGCCCACGGGTACTAGTATTCCTGCAAAGACTTAATCCTAGTACATAGGCTAGTTCATGTTTCTTGTTTGACTTTTACGTGCGTTATAAATACTTTTATGATGTCTTTATATTTACCATTGTAAAACTGAATAATATTCCATTGAGTGGCAGGAGCATTATTTATTTAACAGCCTGCTTTTTAGAGTCTCATCTGGGCTGTGTTTAATTTTTGTTATCTAAAAGGTGAGATTCTCTGTGCATTTTTTTTTAATCCCCTTGTGAATAATTTCTTTAGGAAAATTCCCAGGAGTTGGTCCCCTGGTTCAAAGATTCGAGCGTTTTGGTGGTATTTGACACATTTGGCTGAATTACTCTCCAGAAGGACCATACACCATCCGTTGCTCCCAGAGTGGCTGAGGGGCCACTTTCCCCAGCCTTGTCAGCGTGGGGTGGTCTTTTGGCTTGGGTCGACCTTCTGCTGATTTCCTGGGTGTAGCATGTCCCGTGAGGTTTTCCATGTCCATACCACTGATGTCTCTTTCCCTGCCATCTGTGTACTGTTTGTATTTCTTTCATATGAATTGTCTTTTCTAAGCTTTGACCACTCATTTCTTGGGGCCTTGTCATCGCTTTATGTTTGGATGAGATATCCCTGTATAGGGCACCCTCAGCTGGGTGGTTGAAAGAGAATTTGGTAAAGGGGTGGTTTAGAAGGTGCGGGCAGGGTTCAGGGAACCAATGAGGGATGGAGCAGCCCTCTGGGGCTAGCACCAGCCTGCCCTGGCCACTCAGACACCTTGGGAGGCAAGGAGGAAGTAGATCCTAGGCCACGTTGGGTTGATGTGGAGGGCTTCCTTGGCAGGCATGCCAGACACAGCCAGCCCAGGATGATTCCACAGGGACAGGGCCAAGAGAACAGTCCCCAGCTTCACTCTGCCCTCCCCTCCCTCTCCTGCTAGTGCTTGAGGTCAGACCACCACCCCTGTGTTGGAGGCCCTGGTCAAAGACTGTTTAAAGTCTAACGGTCACATATTAAAATGAACACACACATGCATGTATATTTTTTTATATAAATTTTTTATTTTAAAGATGTGGGTTACAATTCAGGGTTAGGTATACAAATGTTCATTATGCAAGTACCCTGTAGATGAGGGGTGCCCCCCCACCCCCTGGCAGTTTCCCACTACTGCCAATCCCTTGCTTATAGTATTATGATAGTTGTTCAAGGTCCGCTTATGAGTGAGACCATGTGATATTCAGTTCTTTGTTTCTGTGAGAGATCACTCAGTATTATAGCCTCTAAGTCCATCCAAGTTACATGCACATACTATTAAATACCTCTATCTCCTTCATGCAATAACATGTTTAGAAAATAGATTGTTTCTTTTGGCACAAGACTAAATTATGTCTTTCAGTTAAAAATGGACTTGATTTGATGGACTGTGGAACACAGGCCTGGCGAAACTGACTGGAGTTGACCAGTACTCTCCACACACCCTGCAGCTTCTGAGACTTGGATCTCGACCCCCCCCAACACACACACGTGCGTGTGTGCACACATGCATACACTCTCCCTAACCATTCTTCCTTGGAGGTCAAGGATTCTTGGTCACCAATGGTCGGACCTGATGTCCCACAGGTACGAGGGGCTGCAGGAATGCAGCAGAAGATTCCCAAGGCCCCAGACACTCCCTCACCTCATATGGGAGGCAGAAGAGGATCCCTGTGCCTGCTTGGGTTCACTGAGTCATGGCCCAATGTGAGCAGGCTGCCCCAGGTCCCATGGCCCTGAAAATGACTGCTGGGCTGAAGAGTTCTCCATGGCAGAGCCAGAGGGGAGGAGGAGGAGAGCCAGGGCCCTGGGCCACATGCTGGTCTGGGAGAAGCACAGTGAGTGCCACCGCTCACTCCAGCCTTGACCTCCCTGGGGCATGTGTGTGCAGTCCAGAGGACCTCCACCAAGGGATGCCACCCAGACCTGAGTGGCCAGGGGCCAGGCTCCCTCCCGCTTTTCCACCTGGGAAACGTGAGCTGAAAGTCCTTCCCAACCTCCTAGAAGGATGGGTGCTACCGGGAATCTTGCCGCTCTGTCTTGTCTCCAGCTATTAAATCTTTTATTAAATTGTTTGCCATTTAGCGTTATCTCCATCCTTTCCTCTGGGACTGTCTGCTTCACCCAGAAAATGCCCCAGGGCATGTATCTCTGCAGACCATCTACAGGAGACACCGGAGAACATTGGGCAGAGGAGGCATGCCACTGTGAAGTATGATGGTTGTCATGTCACTCAGAGGCAGGCTGCTGAGATCCCCTGCCGAAGCAGCCATTTCTTCTGGAATAGTGTGAACAGCAATTCCAGGTTTGAATCTTGGGCCTCCGCAAATATGGGCCAGCAGTCCTTGTCCCCAAAACCTTGGGGAGAAAGACCAGTCTTTCCAACTTGCCTGAGGCAGGCCCAGTGGCCCCCTGTGACCACTTTCGTTTTAAAAGCATTTGGGAGCTGGGCTCGGTGGCTCAGCCTGTAATCCCGCGCCTTTGGGAGGCTGAGGTGAGTGGATTGCCTGAGCCCGCGGGTTCGAGACCCGCCTGGGCAGCAAGACCTCATCTCTACAATAAATCAAAAAAAAATCAGCCGGGCGTGGTAGCGCATGCCTGTAATTCCAGCTACTTGGAAGGCTGAGGTGGAAGGATCGCCGGAGCCCAGCAGGCGAGGCTGCGGTGGCCGGGAGCTGCCACTGCACTCCAGTCTAGGCGACAGAGTGAGACTCCAACTCAAAAAAAAATAAAAAAAATAAAAGCATTTGGGAACAATACATTATGGCTACCCACCTGCAGGCATATGTGCCCCCCCCCAGGAAGGTAATAGAATTTGGGGCAGGTGGCTGGGCACAGTGGCTCACGCCTGTAATCCCAACACATTGGGAGGCGAAGGCGAGAGGATTACCTGAGCCCAGAGGTTCAAGATCAGCCTGGGCAACTTGGTGTGACTTCATCTCTACAATAAATAAAAAAATTTAGCCAGGCTTGGTGATGTACACTCGTAGCTTCAGCTACTTGGAAGGCTGAGGGGGAATGATCATCTGAGCCCCACAGGTCAAGGCTGCAGTGGCCGTGAGCATGCCGCTATACACCAGCCTGGGCAACAGAGTGAGACTCCAACTCAAAAAAAAAAAAAAGAAAGAAAAGAATTTTGGGCAGGGAGGGATTTCCAAAGGCTTTTAGTCCATTCTGTGACTGGAAGGCACAAACAGGCCCAGACCCCTGGATCTTCATCCAGAAAGATCTGCAGACCCGCCTCAGCTCTGCCTGGGCCCAGCTCTTTGCAGGTATCTCAGCAGTCCTGTCGTCCACCTCAGAATTTTCCAAGGAGAGATGAGCAAACGGGAAAGCCTGGGACTGCAGGATAGGGGGAGCGGGCTCCTGCTCCAGCAGTGAGCATGTCCTTGAGCTTGAAGATAGCCTCTGGGTAGCTTGTTCTCAGGTAGAATCATGAGAACCACAGCGAGGAGGCCAGGCTAGTGAGTGTGGGTGGCCCGAAGGGACGGCAGGAAGGTAAGGTGACTGCGGCAGGCCATGCCTGTGGGGTCAGGGCCATGGCCGCCCAGAGCCAGACAGCCTTTATTCCTCCGAGTGTGGCTAGCCCCTTGCCACCACCAAGTCTGCTATGAGGAGCCCCCAGCTCTCTCTGAGTCTGGCCCCCTGCCCAGGCTGCCTGGGGGACTCTCAGCCTAATTCGAATCTGTTTTCACCCCCATCCCCACCGGCAGTCAGCCGCTTCCTAGGAGCAGAACGGGCAGTGTCCCTGGATAGGGAGTGGACTTCTCTATTTTGTCATTCTGAAAAGGATGTGCCTACATTTTATGTAGTTATAGGACCACCATTGAGTCCCTGATAAGTGGCAGGTACTGGAGGTGCAGAGGCTGGATCCTGATTCCTTCTCCACGTTCGTGGTGAGCAACTCTGAACCCCGGGCACCGAGAAGGGAGCCATGATTCCACCCTGACTGGGAGGAGGGCTGGGGAAGGCTCTAGAAGGGAGCAGCATTGGGGCAAAGCCCTGAGGGAAAAGGGGTGAGGGCAGCTTTTCCACGGCAGGCAAAGGTAGGAAGGACTTTCCAGACCCAGGGAAATGCTTTGAGCCGCCGTCTGGAGGCATGGGAGAGACAGACACTGCCGTGGGGTGGACTGGGATTCAGGGATGGGGTGGAGAGTCCAGCCCAGAGGTATGATACGAGAGCCCTCTGGAGTCATGCGGGCTAGCCATGCAGCCCTGGGCAACTCATTTCATTTCTCTCGGCCACAGTTTGTCTGTCTGTATAATGGGGATAATAGAACCTGCTTCATAAGGTTGTTGTGAGAATTAAAATCTATATCGGGTGTAAATCAACCAGTGTGGTGTCTATCATATACATACTCACAAAATGTAAATCATTGACACGGTTTCTCCTGCCACTAATAAGGGTGGGCTGTTCTTTTCTAGAACATATGGCTTGAGTCACTGGGGTGAGCTGGCAGCGCTGCGCTCCCAGACCAGGCATGGTCTTGTGATTCCATTTAGGAAGATGCTATCTGGTACAAGATGCAGACAGAAGAAAATGCACATGGCCGGGCGCTGCGTGCTGCCATCTCTCTCCGACAGTCCCATCCAACTGGCAGTGTGGCTCCTGGCTTCAGTAAATGTGTTTATTCGTTCCTTTTTATTCCACGCCTGTTTATTACAAAACTGCTACGTGTCAGGGACTGGGTCCAATGTCTTAGGAGAATGTGTGGGTCAAGGTGATAGGGGGAGAGAAAGAAGTGCAAATCTTTTCCAAACTAATTTTGTAAAATCAGAAGTATATTTAGAGGTCATAATTTAGCTGCATTTTGTGACCCCGTACCTGGAAATGTGGTGGAAGGGAGAAAATATTTCATTCTGTATATCTCTTTCATTAGTGTAAGGGCCTCAGGATCAGCTGCCGTGGGGACCAGATCACATTTGTCCATTTGGACACCCAACAGGGTGTGTGTGTGTGTGTGTGTGTGTGTGTGTGTGTGTGTGTATTTTTTTGAGACAGGATCTCACTCTGTCACCCAGGCTGGAGTGCAGTGGCACGATCACTGCCCTGTCCTCCTGAGCTCAAGCAATCCTCTTGCCTCAGCCTCCCGAGTAGCTAGGACTCCAGAAGCGCTACACCATGCTTGGCTAATTTTTCTATTTTTTTGTAAAGAGAGTCTGTCTCATTTAACAAAATGAACTCCTGGCCTCAAGCAATCCTCCCGCCTCAGCCTCTCAAAGTGCTAGGGCGTGACAGACACGTATTAGCACTATCCTATGTACTACCTGTTCAAAAGGTCGTTGAGATGGGAAGAGCTCTTTCAGGATTATGACATTCACCTCGAAAATGATCATGTTCCTCATCTCTACAATAAATCAAAAAATGAGCCGGGCGTGGTAGCGCGCTTGTAGTTCCAGCTCCTTGGAAGGCTGAGGCGGAAGGATCGCCGGAGCCCAGTAGGGCGAGGCTGCGGTGGCCGGGAGCGTGCCACTGCCCTCCAGCCTGGGCGACAGAGTGAGACTCCAACTCAAAAAACAAAACGATCGTGTTCGTTTCAGAAAGAATCGAGCCCATGTGTTCCTGCTTGCTCCTACTCAGTGGACTTGCAAAAAGAAAGGCTGAAGTTTCATGCATCTGTGTGGCTGTTGGAAAACTGAAGCTGGAGTCGAAACCTGCCCAGAGGAGTGAGGGCAGGGGAAAGGGGGGACTGGGGGCAGCTCCTGCTCTGCACAACTCTGTGTTTGGGGGAGCAGGCTTGTTTCCGAAAGGACAGCCGCTGGACTCTCCCGCTTAGCATGTCACATTTCGCTCTCCGCTGACGCGGCGGCGGTGATGGGGTGGCCAGTCCCCTCAGGAAAAGAGCGACTGTGTGCTCTCTCCACTCCCTCCCCACACGTGGAAACCGGTGTCTGCAGGAGGCCGTTCATCCCCTTACACCTGATTAGAGGAAGGAGCTGCCTCCCACCTGTTAGTGAGGAGACTGTGGAGTCATAATGAGCTCATTTAATGCTACCAGTTAGAGTAGCCATCATTGTTGAAAACTTACAGTATTCTAAGCCAACGTACGCTTTTCCGTGTATTGTCGTGTTTAATCCTCACAGCAACCCTGTCACGTCTGTACGATCATCCCCACTTCACGGAGAAGGAAGAGTGAGGCCAAGAGAGTGGGTAAATCCATGGTCACAAAACAGAAGAGCTGGGAGTGGAGCCCGTCTCTCTCAGAGGGCACTCTCTGTCCTGGCAGAGGGGCTGACTGCGCCATGACTCGCCTCCACCTTTTCCATCCCCTGGTCTCTCCTCCCCGTCGTCCCTCTCCTGCCCCTTCCTCCCTGGCCATGTCCTACCCTCCCTCCCTTCCCTCTGCCTCCCCTCCTCCCCCTTCTCCCCTCTCCTGCCCTGTCCTCCCTTTCCTGCTCCTGCCCTTCCCTCCCACCTCTGTTTCTTAATGAGTCTTCAATTAACCAAGCGAGGCTTTGAAAACCCTGGCGACTTTCCCTCTAGCAGTGGGTCATTCATAAAGCGGCGCCCCACCTGGAGCTACAAGGGTTAACTCTGACCCAGTGTCCGGAGAGGAATGCCTTGGCCTTGGGAGGTGGCTATTAGTCCTCCTTTCTAATTAAAAGTCGCCACCACTGGCTTTCATCCCTCACTAACTAGAAGAGTGTGTGTAAGTTTGTGATCTCTACTTCCCGTCTCATATTTAATCGGATGTTTTTGCCAGTGTGTGGGCGTGGAGCACGTGTCCGGCTGGGACCCTGGTCTGCTGGTGATCATTCCCGAATTGCATTCTGGGTCCGGCTTGCTCCCAGTGAGACTGATTGGTCTTCCTGTGGAGACGGGGCACCCGGGAGCAGCTCTGAAGCCCCACCCTGACAGGGGAGGCCAGGCCAGAGACCCTGGGACCCTAAGACCGGGAGTTTCTGTGTCCCCACGGCCCAGGTCTCTGAAGGGGTGCCTTGGGGGCAGCAGATTTTCTGCTTTCCGGAAGATCTGGGATGGCTCCTGTGGCTGGTGGGAATGGGTGAACCGTAGCTCCAGGCCCTGGGATCTTTCTTCCCGGAGGCTGGTGAGGACGAGGTGGACACATGCAGACTTCTACCTCTTACTGCCTGCTCAGCAGTGCTGGCAGACTTTTAACCTGATGAGGAAACGGAGGGCATTGAGGTGGGAAGCCCCTCCTTCTCGGCCCCTCCATGGGTGTAAAAGGTAGATGGAAAAAAGAAAGAAAGGTGGATAGAAGCCCCCTTGGCTTAGGGTCCAGGTAGCCCAGCCTCTCACCTCCCCTGTCTGGGTGGGGCTTCAGAGCTGCTCTCTGGGTGCCGGGTCTCCACAGGGTGGTGACTGTTCTCATTCTCCTGCATGCTGAACCCCAGCACTATCCTGGGTGTTTCTGAACCTCTGAGATGTGTGTGTGTGTGTGTGTGTGTGTGTGTGTGTGTGGTAATCAGATTCTGATTGCTAAGGATGATTTCATACATAGAATGGGATCAAGTTAGTTGGTCACATAAGAGCTCAAAGAAGCTTGCAGCCTCTCTGACCTGGACAGTACAGCACCTGGTACCGCAGGAGATTCTGGGTGAATGGTGAGCATTTTCTAGCATTTTGGGAGAGTGTCCTTGGCCTTACGAACCTCCCGGAGCATCTGGGACTTCTCCAAAAAGTTAAGCATCCCTGGAGTTTAACTTAACTCCCTCCTCTCTTCAAAGAGGGCCATAGAAAAGCCCCCTCTTGGAACGCGGTTGAGGAGGGTCAGAGGGGACGGGGGACTCAGGAGCTCCTCTAAACAGTCCTGGATCTCACACTTTCAGGTCACTTGGGGTGATGAGAATGGGTGGGGGGAAGTGGGAGGAGAGAAAGAGTCTGTATTTCTTTGCAGACAAGAGTCATTCATTTTTCTTATCTGCTCTTAGCTTTGTGGATGTACAGTAAGGAGTCTCGAGTGTAAAGAATTATAACCAGCCCAGTCTCCCTGGCTTTGAATAATCCATTATAAAAGAACAGTTCCTTTTATCACAATATTCTTATCTTCTGTTTGTTTCTGAGCTGCAAAGCAATACCCTGAGCTCACCCCAGCTGTAGAGTTTCTAGACCAAAGGCTACTGTTTTCTTCCTGTAGGAACCCTGGGGTGTTTGGGGGTTAAAAGGCCTGGGCCAGCCATGTGTGTTTAAAAAACAAGGCTGACTCTGAGGCCGGTGGCTCCAGCCTGACTCCATCCTGCTGTTAATAGAGGACAGAGGACCACTTATAGCTTCCTCTTCACCCCATAACAAATAACCCAGTGCTCCCCCAGGCCTTCCTGCACGCCCTCCCTTCCCACCAGCTGCCTTCCCGTGGTGGCGGCGCAGGCCTGCTCTAAGCCAACCTTCTCAGCAAGCCCTGCGGTCAGCCACGACAAGCCGACAAGCCGTCTGAGACCCAGCTCCTTTCGGAGATAAGGCCCAAACTAACCACATTAGCGGGGTGCTTGGCAGGTTCTCTTGCCTCTGTCTTGTGTTTGGATACTCCAGAGCCTCTCCGGCAGGGTGGAAGCCTGTGCCCTGCAAACAAAGTATGGCCTAGCTTTGAGTACTCCTGTCAGACCTCCTCCCTGACTGCTCTAGCCCAGGTGGCTGCCTCTCTGTTTTGTTTTGTTTCAGAGACAGGGTCTCCCTCTGTCCCCCAGGCTGGAGTGCAGGTGCAATCGTGGCTCACTGCAGCTTCGAACTCCCGGGCTCAAGTGATCCTCCCGCCTCAGCCTCCCGAAGTGCTGGGATTACAGGCATGAACCACTGTGCCCAACCCCATGCACCCTTTAAAAGAATCCTGTATTTATTACAGCCTGTACATACACAATTTAGCACATTGTCATCATCTCTGTTTATTCACTATGCACCCAGCTTGGAACTAAGCATCTTATATAAAGGATTGTATTGACTCAGCACTAGAGTCCTATGAAGTTGGTATCATTGGTATCCCATTCTATAGAGAAGAAAACTGAGTCATCCCTGTTTCTTTTTCTTAGCTTTTATTAGTCTCTGCAGTTCCATCGTATGTTTGTTTGGTTACTTGTTCCATATCAGGCTCATGTATTACATCATGAGCTCTGTGGGAGCAGGGATTTCTCTCCCGAGGTGCTGGGGACCTGGCTGGAGCAATGCCTGGCATCTGGGAGGTACTCAATAGATGCTTGCTCTGTGACTGACTGAGACACAGCATGCTGTCACTAGTCTGTGGCCTCACGTCTGGCCAGCAGTAAAGCTGAGATTTGAACCCAGGTCCCTGCGTACAGTCGTTGCTTCCGGTAGTTCCTGTCTGTGTGTGAGCTCTCCTCCCCCACCAGACTATCAACTCCTTCAGGCAGGCCCAGGCCTGACCTGGAAGGGCACCAGGGCTTTGGAGTGAAACTCATCTGGGTTCAAACATTGGTTCTGCCGCTTGGTTGGGCAACACTTGGAAAGCTACTGTCCGTTCTAAACCCAAGCAGCCACGTTTCTGAGTAGGAAATAACATGGGCTGCCTGGGTTATCCCAGGTGCTCAGTGACAGGACGGCCAGCCAGCGTGAACAGAGCTTGTCCGAAATTCTCAGGCTTAGAAACCTATTTGTTCTCTTTTCTTAGATTATAAAACTGATACATGAGTACACGCTCATTGCAAAAAAAAGAAGAAGTCAAGGCCGGGCTCGGTGGCTCAGCCTGTAATCCCGCGCCTTTGGGAGGCCGAGGTGAGTGGATTGCCTGAGCCCGCAGGATCGAGACCCGCCTGGGCAACTCGGCGAGACCTCATCTCTACAATAAATCAAAAATTAGCCAGGCATGGTAGTGCGTGCCTGTAGTTCCAGCTCCTTGGAAGGCTGAGGCGGAAGGATCGCCGGAGCCCAGCAGGTGGAGGCTGCGGTGGCCGGGAGCCGCCCCTGCACTCCAGTCTGGGCTACAGAGTGAGATTCCAACTCAAAAAGAAAAAAAAAAAAGAAGTCAAATAATGCAGAAATTAAAAAAGTAAAAGCTTTGACATCCTTCTTTACCCAAATCCCAGTTTTCTCCCAGGAAGTAAATACTGTTAGCAGTTTGGCGTGTATCTTTTAGATAGTTAAATGCATTTGGTCAAATAATATATTTTTACGTAAACAAAACCATTCAAGTTTTAAAACTTGCTTTTTTCACGAGCCTATCTTGGGGGCCTGTCCCTGTTTCCACATTCAGGTCCCGTCAGTCTCCTGGGCCGCTGCACTGTATTCCTGAATGGCAGGACCACGACTCCTGCTGATGGCTTTTGAAGTTGTTTCCGATTGTTTATTTCCTACAAGACGACAATGGACATGGCTTCTGGAATCTATTCCTGAGTCACAAATCCCTCCACGCTGAATGGCTGAAAGCAATAACCTCTCATTCCCCAGGTGCCTGTGGGTGGACAAGCGGTGGTGCGGCCGTGTGCTGGAGAGAAGACCCGAGTATCCTCGCTCATGCAACTGGCCTGGGCGCTGGCTTTCCATGCCCATCCACTGACTTCCTGAGAATTTTGCACGAGCCCTGTTCACACTGGGCGGGGGCCTGGGCGGGGGCCATCCCCACAGGTACCTTGGCTCTCCTCCTGCTGGCCTCTTCAGGTGGCTTGGGTTTCTCACAGTGTGGGGCTGGGTTCCAGAATGGCACTTCTGCCATGTTCTGCTGATCCACGCCAGTCACAAGGCGAGCCCAGCTCAAGGCTCTCCCTCTCGATGTGGGAGCAGCACGTGTGTGCATGCAGGGAAGGAGGAGCTGCTGCTGTTTCTTGAGACTGGCTACCATCCATGTGTGTGTCTGTATGTATATGTGTATGCCTGTCCTGGTTTTCCACATTTCTATGTGGATAGGTGGATGTCTTCATAGGCTGATTTCTAGAAGGGCGTCATTAGCTCAGAGAGTATGCACGTTTAGATCTGGGTGGCTGCTGCAGGATCGCCTTGGACAAAGCTGTGCCAACACGTTCTCAGCAGGGCCCAGGAGCTCCCACTTCTCCATGCCCTCCCACATCATCCGTTGTTTCCTTTGTTGTCAACCTGATGGATGAAAAATGCCTTTTTTTTTGAGTTGGAGTCTCACTCCGTCGCCCAGGCTGGAGTGCAGTGGCACACTCACGGCCACCCCAGTGTCGACCTGCTGGACTCCGGCAATCCTTCCACTTCAGCTTTCCAAATAGCTGAAACTATAAGCGCGCGCTACCACACACGGCTAATTTTTGATTTATTGTAGAGACAAGGTCTTGCCAAGTTGCCCGGGCTGGTCTTGAACCCACAGGCTCAGGCAATCCACACGCCTCAGTCTCCCAAAGTGCTGAGATTACAGGCTGAGCCACCGAGTCTGGCCAACTTGTTTTTACTATTAAAGGTGTTGAACATCTTTTTTTTTTTTTTTTTTTTTTTTTTTTTAGAGACAGGACCTTGCTGTGTTGCCCAGGCTGTTCTTGAACTCCTGACCTCAAGTGATCCTTCCACCTTGGCCTCTCAAAATGTAGCATTACAGGTGTGAGACACCATGCCCAGCTATTGTTGAGCATCTTTTTATGTCTTATTAATCTTTATACTGAGAGTTCAGTTAGGGAATTAAGCCCATGGATTTCCTATACCACCAAAGAAACACGTTTTGGGGTTGGAAGGGAGCAAATATCCCATGTGAGGACTCGGATTTGGGGCTTCATCAGACAGCTCTGCTACCTGTGACCTGCCTTTGAGAGAGAGAGTTTCAAAGTGTTGATGAGAAAGGTATAATTATTATTTTGAGTCAGAGTCTCACTCTGTTGCCCAGACTTGGAGTGCAGTGGCACAATCAGGGCTCACTGGAGCCTTGACCTCCTGGAAGGCGATCCTTCTGCCTTAGCCTCCCGAGCAGCTGGTACTACAGATGCACACCACCATGCCTGGGTAATTTTTTAGAAAATTTTTTTGTAGAGACGAGGTCTCGTTATGTTTCTCAGGCTGATCTCGAACTCCTGAGCTCAAGCGATCTTCCTAACTTGGCCTCCCAAAGTGCTGGAATTACAGGTATGAGTAACCTTGCCTGGTCAAGAAAATTATTTTTAATTTTATTTTTTAGAGATGGAGATCTTGTTATGTTGCCCAGGCTGGTCTTGAACATCTGGCCTCATGTGATTCACTCACCTGAGTCTCTTATGTAGCTGAGATTATAGGCACTACACTAGGCCAATGAGCAAATTATTAACCCTGTACTGTCTTCAGACTCATTACTTATAAGAGCCTGGACTCTCAGAGGACCATGTAATTCCTAGAGAATGTCCTGTAATTCCCAGGAAAAGAATCCTATGAACTGTGAGACAGCTCTGAACTCTGAACTCTGGCCCCAGGGCTGGGCTAAAGATGCCCATTTAGGGGGAGAGAGTAGACTGCTCGAAGTAAGACCAGAGGAGTAAAGCCTCCATTCAATGCCCTGCTATTAACATACATTTCAGGCTTTTTCCCTCTGGTACTCCCACTTTCCTGAGAGAAGCGACCATGATGACTTTGCTGGTGTAGTTCAGGGTTTAACTCAAAGACACTCAGTGGGCAAGGTGAGTCCCTCTGCTTCTCCAGCCTTGGGCCCAAGCTTCAGTCTCCTGGAGTTTACACACTAGCAGGTTGGACAGGGCCATTTTGGTTATAAGACACAGAAAAGCCCCCACACACTCTGACTTAAGCAGGAGGGAAAAAAAGAAGGAACTTACTGGATGGCATACGAGGCTGTCTGAGGGTGGAGACAGCACTGGGGGGGACTCGGGCCCAGAGAGGACGCATGTCAACCTGGACTCTGTCTCTTTGCTCTCTTCCCCCCGCCTTGGGCTTCTTGTGAAGGCAAGATGGCCACGGCACCTGCGGTCCCCCATTCTCAGGTCTCAGTCCACCTGGATAGAGTGCCTGTCTCCAGCTCTGCATCACCAGCAGAGGCCTCTGTGACCCATTGGCTCCCCTGGGGTCATTTTCCTTCCCTGACCCAAGCTCCGGAGGGAGCACTGGGGATGTGAGGGACAAAAGTCACTGCTCCTGGTTCTTCCATGGTGCATGACACACAGCCAATCTTGTAGGCTCTCAAATCTGGCCGGGCGCGGTGGCTCAGCCTGTCATCCCAGCACTTTGAGAGGCCAAGGCGAGTGGATTGCCTGAGCCTGCGGGTTCGAGACCCACCCAGGCAACTTGGCGAGACCTTGTCTCTACAATAAATTAAAAAAAAAAAATTTTTAGCCCAGGCATGGTGGCGCACATCTGTAGTTCCAGCTACTTGGAAGGCTGAGGCGGAAGGATCGCTGGAGCCCAGCAGGTCGATGCGGCGGTGGCTGTGAGCGTGCCACTGCGCTCCAGTCTGTGACAGAGTGAGACTCCAACTCAAAAAAGAAAAGACTATCAAATCTGCAGTGTAGGCATTTGGGGATCCAACCCATCCTCAGTTAGAGCTCATTCATGTCATCCCAAGGCCAGCATTGGCAAAAAATCACGGGTAGTCCAAGGAAAATGGCAAGTGATTCAAAGGCCTCGCTGTTGCCGGGGTTACGGACTGCTTATCAGCCTTCACTGAGGAGGTGACGACGAGGCCGGATTCTAACCCATCTGCGTCCCCTTGCCTTTTGGGGAAGGTGTCTGAGTAGTGAGCCAGCCACGAGGGAGGGTGGGGAGAAACTGGGAGGCCAGGCTTTCCACGTTTAATTTGCAGGATTATTATTTGTAGAATTGATTATTGCAAATTACTCATGGGGGGTTAGGTTAAGGGTATATATTTCCTTCAACCTCAAACCCATATAGTTTAGGGGACTGAAATGTACTTCTTTGCCGGGCTGGACCAGCAATCCTGGGATGTACTAACAGGCCCAGTGGGACCGTTAGCCTCTTGTTAATCCTTTTATGGTTGAATTTTTATTTATTTATTTTTTAAAGCAAAAACTCAGGTTAAATTTTTATTATTCGGGCAAGGAATCCTGCTGTATCCTCCTGCTTTTCCTGCTTTGCCATTAGTTGTTCAATAGTTAATGGCATGCAAATAGCATAAACTCTAAAGGGGACAAGATGCTGGATGGGAAAAGTATGGCGCCCCTGGAACCTCGGCACCCGCCCCCCGAGTCCCCAGAGGCATCCCTGGCACTGGTTTCCATGTATCCCTCCTGAGACGGACCACACATTCCTTCTTTTTCATCGCAAATCGCCCCACATACACATCTCTTTAAGATGACGTATTCTTTCGTTCTTTAAAATAAAATGATCAGAATTTTCCTCTAGTGACTTGAAGCCCCAGAGTTATGGTCACAAGCCAAAGAGGACACATCAGCCCACCTCCCCCCACCCCGCCCCACCCCACCACGGTCAGTGACCTTCTGGTCCGGGGGCACTCGCCATGCGGGGGCCACACTCTCGTTCGCTTCTTTCCCTGCACCCCCATTCGCAGGGCCCGCAGGCTTCCCAGGCTTTTGACCAAAAAGGGTCTCACTCAGCATCATCCCACAAGCTCCTCCTCCCCTTCCTCCCCGTCTGGGTTCCAAATGGCCTACAGTTTCCAAAAATAAAGCTGAAGCCTTGTCACCACCGAGGTCATGCCAGAGCGGATGCTCAGAATCTGAAGGCACTTCTGAAAGAAGAGGCCATGGGGAAAGCATTCGTTTAGCCCCTGCTGTGTTCCAGGTCTTGTCCTGGGCCCTGAGGATGAAGGGATGGAGAATATAGAGCGTTCTTCCCAGCAGGCTGAGTGCAGACCCAGGACACAGGCGTGGGTGCTGGTGGAACATTGCTGTTCAGTGCCCGTGTGAGGGTCTCGGTCCCCCATGTGATGGGTTCAGTCCTGTGGAGCTGAGCCAGGATGAACAACGTGGACTTTTAGATATCAGAGTTCTGCTGTTTTGGGCCAGGTGTGGGGGCTCACACCTGTAATCCCAGCACTTTGGGAGGCCAAGGTGGGAGGATTGCTTGAGCCCAGGAGTTGGAAGCTAGCCGAGGGCAATATAGTAAGACCTCAACTCTACAAAAATAAAGAAAACTAGCTGGATGTGGTGACCTGTGCCTCGGAAGGCTGAGGTAGGAAGATCACCTGAGCTCAGGAAGTCAAGGCTGCAGTGAGCCATGATTGTGCCACTACACTCTAGCCTGGATGACAGCGTGAGACCCTGACTCAAAAAATAAAACAAGAGTCTTGCTGTGTCTCTTTAAAAAAAAAAAGAACCAGCCGGGCTCGGTGGCTCAGCCTGTAATCCCGCGCCTTTGGGAGGCTGAGGTGAGTGGACTGCCTGAGCCCGCGGGTTCGAGACCTGCCTGGGCAGCAAAACCTCATCTCTACAATAAATCAAAAAACTAGCCGGGCGTGGTAGCGCATGCCTGTAATTCCAGCTACCCGGAAGGCTGAGGCGGAAGGATCGCCAGAGCCCAGCAGGTCGAGGCTGCGGTGTCCGGGAGCGGCCACTGCAATCCAGTCTGGGCGACAGAGTGAGACTCCAACTCAAAAAAAAAAAAAAGAACCAGTAGCTCAGTAGTCGCATATCTTATAACGCAGTAAGGAGAGAGCTATGGAAATAGTAATAGTAATAATCCTCACTTTTTTCTTTTTTTTTAGTGGGAGCCTTACTCTGTCACCCAGGCTGGAGTACAGCGGCACACTGCTCATGGCTACCGCAGCCTCAAACTGCTGGGCTCAGGCGATCCTTCCGCCTCAGCCTTCCAAGAACTGGAACTACCTGCACCAGTACTGCACCACCACACCAGGCTAATTTTTTGATTTATTGTAGAGACGAGGTCTCGCCATGTTGCCCAAGCTGGTCTCGAACCCCTGGTGTCAGACAATCCTCTTGCCTCCGGCTCCCACAGTGCTGGGATTATAGCTTGAGCCACCATGCCCAGTCAATCCTCACTTGTTGACGAGCAACAGTAACAATTCTTGAGCCGTGTAGCAGGCCCTGAACCAAGCACTTCCCCAGCTTTATCTGAAGGGTCCTTCCAAGGGCCCATGAGGTAGGACTGGTTATCATCTTCATTTTACAGATGAGCACCTGGCCTCTGGGAGAGGAACTGAGCAGCAGAGGTCACAGGCTGGGAGTGGTGGCAGCAGCATTCCCACCCAGGGCCCTTTGATCCCAGTGCCCTTGCCTTCGGCCATGTACAAAGCCACTGCCATGAGCACTGTGAAGCCACCAACCCATCCTTTGATAACCTGTTCAGAATTTAAAATATTCGGCCGGGTTCGGTAATCCCAGCACTTTGGGAGGCTGAGGTGAGTGGATTGCCTGAGCCTGCGGGTTCGAGACCCGCCTGAGCAAACTTGGCGAGACCTCATCTCTACAATAAACTAAAAAAAAAAAAAAAATTCAGCCAGGCGTGGTAGCGTGCGCCTGTAGTTCCAGCTACTCGGAGGGCTGAGGCGGAAGGATCGCCGGAGCCCAGCAGGTCGAGGCTGCGGTGGCCGGGAGCGGCCACCGCACTGCAGTCTGGGCCACAGAGTGAGACTCCGACTCAAAAACAAAACAAAACAAAAAACCACACCTCGATTTGTTTGCATGGAGCCATACACATAGCTCACACCATTCTCAGATGTGCATGGAAGGTGTAGCCTCCTTATTCTAGGCTAGATCTGGTAGAAGCCCCCACCCCACCCACTCCTACTTACTGGGGGCAGGAAGAAAAGCTAGTGTCACCCAGGGCAGTAGATCATGGAGCCTGATCCTTAAGCAATCTCTTGAAGCCGGTCTCTTCTCCCGTCTTAGTGGGTGGTCGGGAAGGAACTCGTGAGAATTCATGGTCTACAGGAAGCGTCCGCTGTCCTTGTGTCTGTCTTTGGTGTGAGCTGGCTGATGTCACAGGGGACTGTGGTCCCGTCCCGAGCCTGGGCAAGGTTCCACTGAGGCTCCTGGCTCCTCTGAGGATGGCAAGCAGACTCCTTCCCCTGACCGTGCTGCCGGGTCCGTTGTTCTCCTTGGCCTCATACTGTGTTGGTGACCTTCCGAAGGCCACGTCGGAAGTGGAGCAAGAGCCTCCCCTGCCCTGTGTTCTGCCCCCTGATCCATCCGCCACGCCTGTCTGGGGGAAGATTGGGCCATGTGCACTTGCCCGTCTCTCTCTCGAGTCTTCTGCGTGCTGCCTCTCCCCACAGTCTTTGGGGGCAGGAAGGGGTGTTTTCCCAGCTCACCCTCACAGCTAAGTCTTGGGGACCCACGGCAGTGAGAGATGCCACACATAAGTAATTCCAGGCCCCCAAAGACCCCAAGAGGGGAGGCTTTGTGTCCTAGGGGCTGAATAAGTGACCCAGAGACAACAGACAAGACTTGGGCTTTACTCGGGATCTTACAGGGAAGGTGGTCCAGGAGCAGCCAGCTGAACAGGAAAGGACTGCTCCCGATTGTAAAAGGCATACGGGTTGCAGGGCGTTTTCTGGAGGGTAGGGTGCAGAGTTAAATGTGAAAAGGGTAGCCCGGCGTGGTGGCTCATGTCTGTAATCCCAGCACTTTGGGAGGCTGAAGTGAGAGAATTGCCTGAGCCCAGGGGTTTAAGGCCAGCCTGGGCAACTTGGTGAGACCTCATCTCTACAATAAATCAAAAAATTAGCTGAGTTCGTTCTGGCTACTTGGATGGTTGAGGTTGAAGAATCACCTGAGCCCAGTGGGTCAACGCTTGGGTGGCCATGAGCCTGCCACTGCACCCCAGTCTAGGCAACAGAGTGAGACTCTGACTCCAAAAAAATAAAAGAGGTAGGGTTTCTAGTACACAGGTGTAGTGTGAGAACATGCTTATACACATGTTGCATGTATACAAAATGGCTCTTGGGTGGACTTTTTTTGCATAATACAGTGAACTGAAGGCGAACTAAAGGTAACCATGGATCCAGGAGTGTCCAAGGGGCCAACAGCTTCAAGGAAGGCTGCTTGAGAACATTCACTATGCATAGCTGCTAGACATGGAGGACACTTCACCCGTGGCCTCAGCACGACCTTCATGCCCAGACATGGAGCCTGAGGGGGAGAGGACATCCTGCCTGGCCACCTAGCACCCCTCCCCAGGCTCCAGCTCCCGGCTTAGGGCCATACCCTGGGTGTGCTCACATTGTCACTGAGTGTGTGTCCCCCACAAACGCCAATAATTTTCTCCCAGAGAAATGACCATTTCTAGCTTCTTCAATCTTATGCTTTTTTGCCCCTAAGGCAGACATTTGCCAAGGGTTGTGAAATCATTTTTGACAACTTCCTTTTCAAACCTCACATGGGTGGGTCAGTGCCCTACTCTGGCAGGTAGGAATGCTATCATCAATCATTTTGTTCTTGACCATCTGGAACCTCAGGGAAAACCAAGACATAACGAGTCACCTCTAACATCTGATGTCTCAAGTTTGCAATGTACTAAAAGTGTATATTTAGGTATGTATGTACATACACAGCACACACTCCATTCCAAGTCCCTCCGGGTAACACAGTGTGGGGTGGACAGGGCAGCTGAAGTTTAAAGAGCTTACGATATTGAATTGGTCAAAATGAACTGGGCCAACAAAAGAAGTTCATAGATTGGAGATAATTCTTCCAATTTTAAATGTTTTTTCTGCCAAAGTTACATATGCTTGTTTGATGTTGCTTGGATCGTCAAGTTCAACTTTCTCCTTAGGTAGGTAAACTATGTTGATTTAAACTTTTTAAAATCATTTAATTAATTTTTTTAGAAATAGGGTCTTGCTCTGCCGCTCAGGCTGGAGTGTAGTGGCATTATCGTGGCTCATTGCAGCCTCAAACTCCTGGACTCAAGTGGCTCTCCAGCCTCAGCCTCTTGAGTCGCTGGAACCACCACACCAGCGAATTTTTAAAAACTTTTTGTAGAGACAGGGTCTTGCTATGTTGCCCTATTTGGTCTTGAACTCCTGGGCTCAAATGATCCTCCTGCCTCAGCCTCCCAAAATGCTGGGATTATAGGTGTGAGCTGCCACTCCGGCCTTCATTTCTTAAAATATGTCTTTATGTTTTTGAGATACAGAGTCCACATTTATACAAAAGAGTCATATTTTCCCGGAGCAACATACTCCTGGCTCATGGAAGGAATTAGATATGTCAATATTTTCTCTTTTTTGAGTCAGAGTCTCACTCCGTCTCCCAGGCTGGAGCGCCATGGCACGATCACAGCTCACAGCAACCTCGACTTCCTGGGCTCAGGCGATCCTACAGGTGCACACCACCACGTCAGCTAATTTTTTATTTTTTTGCAGAAATAAGATCTGGCTATGTTGCCTAGGCCGGTCTCAAACTCCTGGTCTCAAGTGATCCTCCTACTTCGGCCTCCCAAAGTGCTAGGATTATAGGCATGAGCCACTGCGCCAGGCCTGAATATGTCAATATTTTCTGGTGTCCCTTGTGGTGACCTCAAACTCAGCACCACCTGGCCAAGCCAGTCAGGAGTGACATTCCCTTAAGTGTGTTTCCTAGAGGGCTAGTTCCAGGAAAAAGAACCGATGACAAGAAGGGGCACCACAGGAGGTATGTGTCCATGGTTCAGTAGGTTTCAGAAACAAGTTAAACAAAGTTAACCAGGCTTCTTTGCTACCGGGCTTCTCATGTCTTTCATAGCGCAAACTGTTCTACTAATCCCAGGACAGGACTGCCACAGATAGCGTTACCCACGCTTATTCTTCGACGAGCATTTCATGGGACTAATGCTGCATGAAACCCGCTCTGGGAAGTGCTGATCCAGGGTGAACCACACAGGGGAAGCATTCGTAAATATTTCCTTGCGAACAAAATCCATGGTCCCTGAATCAAAGAAGGAGCTTGCAAGACAGAACCATATCCAAGGGCAGAGGAGAGCCCATGTCCAGGGAGCTGGTCCTTCACTGCTGTCATCTAACAAGCCCTCTCCAAAACCCTCTCCAAAACCCTCTCCGCCAGGTGCCTGGCCAGTGCAGGCCTCCTCCTGCCTCTAACAGGAGCAGGCAGCTTTTATTATTATTTTTTTTTTGAGTTGGAGTCTCACTCTGTAGCCCAAACTGGAGTGCAGCGGCCCCTCCCGGCCACCACAGCCTCGACCTGTTGGGCTCCGGCGATCCTTCCGCCTCAGCCTTCCAAGTAGCGGGAACTACAGGCACATGCTACCACGCCCGGCTGATTTTTTTTTTTTATTTATTGTGGAGATGAGGTCTTGCCAAGCTGCCCAGGCGGGTCTCGAACTCGCGGGCTCAGGCAATCCACTCACCTCAGCCTCCCAAAGTCACGGGATTACAGGCTGAGCCACCGAGCCCGGCTGAGCAGGCAGCTCTTAAGGAAGGCATCGGGGTTGTGCTGCTTGACTTGGAGGTGGGAGACCAGTCTGCTAAAAGCTCTGCTTGTTCAGTCACAAGAGATAAATATCCTCACCCCCTCACCCCTCCCACCCCCCCACCCCACATCAAACACTACAGCTTTCCTCCAGCCAAAACAACACTCGAAAAGCAAGAACAGGAAGTGAACAGGAATTTCAAGAATTTGCATGATGCTCCTTTTTTCCTCCTAGTACCATATTGCTTTAGACTGCAAATATGATTCCAGCCATGTAAGATTTAGATGACAACCAGAATGAGTTGTAACAAGATTCCACATCTGTTTTGTTGTCCTGCAGCCTCTTTGGCCAAGGACCTAGAGATGGTGGAATTAACGAGAGCAGGTGGGTTTTAGGAAAATTCCTTTGCAAATGGCCATGATTGACCCTCCAAGCCTGTGGGGAATTGAGTAGCTCAGTGAACATTTAAGGGTTTCGAGAAGGAGACGGGCCCCATCTCCCAGGCCCACTGGAACTGTAGACTGGACTGACTTTTTGGTGAATAAAGTTACCCTGACCGCGTAAGGGGGGAGTCAGGTTGGGACGACTCTGAAAGAATCTACGGATGAGAATTAAAATCCTCCCTACCTAGGGAAGGCTTCTTGTGCCATACACCTCCCTCGAACAGATTTATATGCCTAAAGCATAAAGTCAGCTCTTGGAGAGCAGTACTATAAAAACATAGCCACGGAGGGTATAAATTGCTGACTGCACAAGCCATAAATCAGCGGTGAGAGGATCCAAGGCCCTGTTGAGGCCTGCGGTCTGCAGAGCAAGAGGGCAGTGGCCAAGATGCTCTGCTGGGCCTGCCTTTTCCACTGCAAGATCACCAAAGCGTCACCCCCCTACCTCTGTCCTGTGAACTGAGATGCTGAGATAGCCTAGTGGTAGGTGGTGTTCATTCCATTTCTGAAGGCCACCAGTGCTGTTCGGAGCTCCTGCCACATCAGCATTACTGTTCTGAATCATTTTCTTATGGTGGCATATCTTAGTTCCCTTCAGAGGCTGTGGGCTGGAGGACACAGATTATGCCCTGTTTCTGCGTACTTCACAGCCACTATGCAATCCTTTGCATTTAATAGGTAAGTAGGTGACACTTTGGGGGTGTGTCTGAACTGCCATTGACCCTGAGTTCCTAAGAAGTGTTCCTCTTCCAATCAAGAATGGACCCAGGAAAGAAAGGTTGGCCAATGGGTACACACATATAGTTAGATAGATGGTATAAGTTCATTTTTTTATTAGAATACATTTATATTTTAATTATAGAATACTTTTTAAATATGTAAAGTCATAAATGGTCCAACCTCTACCCTACCACTTGAATAGATTGCATTGTGGGAAGTAGTCTCCCAGTCTTTTTTAGGCACAGGTACGAGTATTTCTATAGATGGTATAAGTTCTAATGTGCAATAGCAAAGTAGGGTGACTAGACCTGTAGATATACAGATATAGATCCATAGAAATATATATACACACATATGTACATATATTTATATTTTAGTTAGCAATTATGTTCAAAGTAGCTTGAAGAGAGAAAATATTCCCAACATATAGAAATAATAAGTACTGAAGGTGATGGATACCCCAAAGCATGAGCAAAATATCACGTTTCATAAACATATAAAATATTATGTATCAGTTTTTTAGAAATGGAGCCAGGTTTGTACTATGTAGTCCTGCCCCCCCGGCTATAAGAGGTGGACCACTGACCCTCGGGGACCACTCAGATTCCCTCTCTGGGGAATCTGGAACTGGAAACCGGACACTAGTTGGCTCCCACTAGTCTTGCGAATGGGAATCTGTAAAGCAGGAGACGTAGTCACCATCACCATGGAGAACAGAGGAAGGAGGTCAGCCCGGAGAAGAGGATGCAGGGACAGCATTGATGGGTGACTGTGTGGCCAGGGAGTCTGAGGAAGGATGCCAACCCTGGCTCCTGTAGCTCTTCAGGACCCGGTGCTTGGCCTTCGTGAGGCCTGGCTGCCCCCCTGTCTTGGGGTGCTGAGAGACACACCCGAATCCTTACAATGCATCTCTTTGCATAAATTTGAGTGAATTCCTGTTTGCAGCCACAGAGCCTTGACTAAGCAAGATAAAAATACATGACCCTTGAACAGAATTCCCAAGTCTTTCATCACACCTTATTGACTTTACCTTTAGAACGTATCTAGGAGCCGGGCTCGGTGGCTCAGCCTGTAATCCCGTGCCTTTGGGAGGCTGAGGGGAGTGGATGGCCTGAGCCCGCGGGTTCGAGACCCGCCTGGGCCGCGAGACCTCATCTCTACAATAAATCAAAAAATCAGCCGGGCGTGGTAGCGCTTGCCTGTAATTCCGGCTACTCGGAAGGCTGAGGCGGAAGGATCGCCGGAGCCCTGCAGGTGAGGCTGCGGTGGCCGGGAGCGGCCTCTGCACTCCAGTCTGGGCGACAGAGGGAGATTCCAACTCAAAAAAAAAAAAAAAAAGAATGTATCTAGGAGATGACACTTCTCACCATCCCCACGGCGCCTGACTCTTCACTGTCTCGTTGGATGGTTACGATGGTCTCTCAATGGGTGCTCCTTCTACTCTTGCCTTCCACACTCTGTTCTTCTAGCAGCCAGATTGTCAGAGGGTCATTCCCTTTACCTCCTTTCCTGAGTTTGCTCATCCCTTTCTGAACACACTGGTCCTAAAACCGAGCAAGGTGGCATCAATGACAGGACACCTGGAAGGCAAGGTGGGGTACACATGAATAGGTTACAAGAAGAACACGATGTCACTTCTCTGATATCCATGCCAAAGATGTATGACCAAAATCTAAAATCATGAGGACCAAGTTGAAACGCATTCTGCAAAAAATGGGCCTGTAATCTTCAAAAGTGTCAAGGTCAGAGTGGCTAAGAAACCTTCCAAACTGAAGAAGACCGAAAAGATCCGATTAACTGCAATGTGTGACTCGGAATTGTGTGGGCTCTGCTGATCCAGGCTGGCCTCTGTGAGTCGTGGCTCCAGGCTGTGGGCCGAGTTTGTACCATCCACTCCTAATCCCCTCGGACCAACAAGGACCTGAGGCATATCCTTTCCATGCCCCAAAGCACGACAAGCCCAGCTGCACAACCACATTTCAAGTTTCTGCCCACTTTGTATCTGCAATGTCTAACTAGCTAATGCAAGTCACAAGACCCAACCCTGAGTCAAGGGAGAAAGACACACTCTGCCCTCCCAAGACCACGGCCAAGGGACGGGCGTGCCAGAAGAAGACCGTGGAGACTCAAGACCAACGATTCAACCCACCACACTCTATATGCGCCTTAGCTGTTTTCAGGCACACAGTGCAGTCTAGGAAGTCCCCTGTCGAGTGTGTGTTAGCGCCAGCCACACTGCTGAGCCCAAGGAAGTTGCTTATCCCAACGAATTGATTGTTGCCAAAGGCTTTTCTCTCCTTGTTGGAAAAGAGACTAAAACCACTGTGTCAACGTTCCCGAACTATGCTGGTCCCAGGCAAAGGCAGCCTTCCTGAAATTTGGACCTATCTGCTAACATGTAAACTGAGTCATCCATTTTAATTTCCTGTCTTGGAGAAATAGTCATAGATATGGTTAAAAAGCAAACACACACGAACAAGGTGCTTATTATAGTGTGGTATGTGAGAGGGACAAAGTGGAATGTCCCAAAGGTCCCTGTATAGGAGAGGAACTAAATATCATGCCCTTTCCATAGAGGTTACGGAGAATAAACAATGAAGTATCTTACATGTTCTTAACAGTTCAGTTAGAGAAGAAGAATCTCAGAAGGTACAGACGCACGTGTGTGTGTGTGTGTGTGTGTGTGTGTTTATGTGTGGCATTGCGCAGTCAGTCAGGAGCAGGTTAGACTGTCTTGGGGAGGCTGTTATCCTCTCATCAGACGTGGGAGCTTGGGGTCCACAGGGCAGGGAGAGAAGAAACAGTTGGGGCCTGCGAGACCCCTGAGAGCCTCTCTCTGCCTCCATCTTGGCCTGCATGCCCCATGGGAGAAGCTGACCCTTCACGCAGGCCTGGCCCAGGAGATGGAGACGCTGGCGAGGACGGACAAACGTGGGAGCCGCTGCAGGGGCAGAGAAGAAGCCGTGTGTGCCAGCCAGTGCTGGACAACGCGTGTCCTGGCCACAGATGCGTCACAATGCCACCACACTGCTGACAGGGAAATATTTCCGAGATACATTGGTGGGTAAAAAATATAAGTTTCAGGACACTATGGAAAACACTTTTTTTTTTCGAGTCGGAGTCCCTTTGTTGCCCAGGCTGGAGTGCAGCAGCATGACCATGGCTCACCACAGCCTCTACCTTGTGGGCTCAGGTAATCCTCCCATCTCAGCCTCCTGAGTAGCTGAGACTACAGGTGCACACCACCACACTTGGATAATTTCTTGAGTTTTTTGTAGAGATAAGGTCTCACTATGTTGTCTAGGATGGTCTGAAACTCCTGGGCTCAAGCAATCCTCTTGCCTCAGCCTCTCTAAGCGCTGGGGTTACAGGCATGAGCCACCACGTCCAGCCTACATTAAAAAAAAAAATGTTTTGGGCCGGGCTCGGTGGCTCAGCCTGTAATCCCAGCACTTTAGGAGGCTGAGAAGTGTGGATTGCCTGAGCCCAAGGGTTTTGAGACCCCCTAGGCAATTGGTGAAGACCTCATCTCTACAATAAATAAAAAAGAGCCCAGCATGGTAGCGCGCCTGTAGTTCCAAATACTTGGAAGGCTGAGGCGGAAGGATCGCCCAGAGGTCAACAGTTGAGGTGGCTGTGGGAGTGGCCACTGCACTCCAGCTTTGGGGAAAGAGTGAGACTCACTCAAAAAAAAAAAAAAGAGCAAAAAATAGATGTTGATCTCACAGGGTAGGTCAAAACCGGGAAGAACCCCGATTTCCCGAAGGTAAGGCGCTGACCACGGGTTCAACCGGAAGGGGACTGCATCTGGGATGTTCAAAGGGGTCTTATGGATTTCCCCCTGGTTGAAAGTACCATTTTGGAAAAGCCCAATCAAAAAATGGGAAAGGGAAAACTTCCCAGCTCAGGTCCCTCAAATTTTAGGGGTTTTCCGGCTGCCTCCCTAGGAGGGCCCCTTTGAGTCCCTTGAATGGCCAAATGGAGGAAGACTCCCCCCAGGACCCCCTGGGAGGAGGTAGGTGCCTCACAAGTGTTGTTCTGGTTGGGTTTCCCCCTTCCATTCTTGGTTTTTTAAATTACCTTAACAAGCACATGCAAAGCCCTACCCCTTCTGCTTTGGGCCTTTGGCCCAAACCTGACAGGTGAGTTTTAACCCCGGGGCTCTGCCTGCAGGGGCCCGGGGAGGTTGGGGCAGGCAGCAAGGCTTCACATCCCGCCTACCCCAGGCGAGAAATCCAGCAGGAAAGTGGGGGTGGCCCAAGGAATGCCAGGCTTCCTGCGTGAGTGCAGGGGGAGGTTAGCCAGTTTTTTCAGGGAACGAAAGCTGGGGATAATAAGGGTCTTGTGGCTTCGAAGAAATTTGCTAGCTCCCTGAGCCCCAGGGCATTGCCCCGGAAACCCACCGAAACTTTGTTCACGGCAAATAGCCCCGTGGTAAACCCATGATAGTGGACAACTGTATTCCCAAGGGGAGAGAACCAACTCAGTGGCTTTTAGCATGTGAAGGCCCAGCCCTTTTGGAGGGAAATGGATCCTTCCTGTGCCCGAGCAACATGGGTTCCAAGACCCTCGCTACAGGCAAAATTAGGAGGACCATTATCCCCTGATTCCAATATAAAAAATGAGCCGGGCGTGGTAGCACGCGCCTGTAGTTCCGGCCACTTGCAAGGCTGAGGCGGAAGGATCGCCAGAGGCCAGCAGGTTGAGGCTGCGGTGGCTGGGAGCGGCCACTGCACTCCAGTCTGGGCGACAGTGAGACTCCAACTCAAAAAAAAAAAAGAGAGAGAGAGAAACAAATAGATGTTGAGTCTCAAGAGGCTCCCAGGCCTCTAAAGGTGACTCAGCAAGAACCTCCTGCATCGTGTCCCCAAGTCCAGAGGCGCCTCCCCTACAGGGATGCCTCCTCCAACCCACAGCCTCCGCGTGCCTGCCTTCTGGGACGCCTTCAGGGGCTTTCTTCCACTGAGCAGCTCCTTCCCCTCTCTGTTTTCTGTTGAAATCCCAGCCATACTTCGGATCTTTCTGGAAGAAGCTTCTCATCAACCAAAATGGGTTTGGTTTCTCCCTCATCACCCAGCTGTCCCTTAAGGCAGGACGTGTTGCCCAGCTGCAGGGCCCTCAGCCGGAATCTCTCAGGGCAGCCCCTCTTGTCCAGGGCTGCCCTGCCCTAGGCAGAGGCCGCCTTAGCAGCCCCCTCTGGTGGCCGGGTAAGGGGAGGCATACGAGGCTGCCCCCCCCACACACCCCCTTGGCAGGAGGGGGATGACCTCTGACCAGTCTGTACCGCAGCTTGGCTTTCCCCTCTGCACGGATCTGTTCCCGCAGCCTTTCCTTTCACAGGCATTGACCTCTAACAAGCATCATGCACCCCACACGCCCTATCAGCTTCTGCTTCTGGGATCCTAACCTGGGAATGGTCCAAGAAAGCAGCTGACAGGTGTGGTTTGGAACTGGATGGCTCACCACAGGGCCAGCAGGGAGCAGGGTGGGGCAGGGCAGCACGAGGCTTGGCACAGGGCGTGGCCCAGCTGCTCCCCCGGTGGTGAAGCCGGGAAATGCACTAGCAGGCCTACACGTGAGAGGTGTGCCCCAAGGCATGGATGGCTAGTCCATGACGTGCAGGGAGAGAGAGGAGAGTTGAGAGCCAGTCACAGGCAACTGAAAGGCGGGAGTGAAGTCCAGAGGGCCTCTTTGTGGCTTTCGAAGACGCCCTCATCTCCTTCAGCAGAGGGCAGAGACCCACGTGAAATGCCCAACGAAGCAGTTCTGTTCACGTCAAATTCAAGCCCCTGTGTGTAGAACCCGGGAGTCGATATGTGGACTGGAGACCTGGATATGGATGCCCCAGGAGACTGCGAATTCTCAGACTCAGTCGGCCCTTCTGAGCATGTGGAAGGCCCATCCTGCCCTGGAAGGAACTGGCATCCTTCCTGTGCTGAGCAACAGTGCTTCTCCTGAAGCACCCTCAGCTACAAGGCCTAAAATTAAGGCCAGGTCACAGCATAATCCTGGGGGCATGATGGGTCCAATATGGGAGGAAAGGGACCATCCTTCAGGGGCTGCAGAGCCACGCCAGACAGTACCCACAGGCCTGGATCCGAGGATGTCAGTTAGAGGACAGAACATGGCACTGGGTGGGGAACAGTCTGGCTTTGGGGTGATTTCCTGAGAGGCGAGATCCTCGGGATGGGCTCACGCACACTGGGATGCTCCCGGAGGCATGGAGAAAGTGACCGCCACGCTGAGCCAAGTTGACCTGCCAGAATTGCCATGGCAGACTGTGGAGGGAAGGATTAAAAGGCTCGGGGAGGAAGGATCCAGAACGTCTGTCTAATAATACATAATACATTCTGCGGAGGCACCCAGAGGACGCTGACTGTGCTGGTGAGGGGGCACCCGTGTCACTAACACGTTCAGTGGGGGCTCTCCTCTCTAGCTGGGGTAGGGGGAAGATGCTGTGACAGAATCTGGCTCCCTGATGGCCATGGAAGGTAGGATTCCCAAGCAATAGAGGTCAAGGGACAGTGCTTTAATCGCCAGAAGCAGGGGCCACAGTGCTCATAATGGCTGGAAAAATGGAAGTGGTAACCCAGGATGCCTCAGGGTCAAATGGATGGACAGTCAACAAGGGTATTATTCAGCTTGTGCATGAGAAATCAAGGAGCGATGAACTGATCAAGACCTGATAAAAAGATGCAATCCCGCCGGGCTCCGTGGCTCAGCCTGTAATCCCGCGCCTTTGGGAGGCTGAGGTGAGTGGATTGCCTGAGCCCGTGGGTTCGAGACCGCCTGGGCAGACGAGACCTCATCTCTACCATAAATCAAAATATCAGCCGGGCATGGTAGCGCGCGCCTGTAATTCCAGCTACTTGGAAGGCGATCACCGGAGCCCAGCAGGTCGAGGCTGCGGTGGCTGGGAGCGGCCACTGCACTCCAGTCTGGGTGACAGAGTGAGACTCCAACTCAAAAAAAAAAAAAAAGATGCAATCCCCTGTTCAGTTTCCAGACCTAAGTTCGTTTTTAAACCTGGAAGCCACTGATTGAAGAGGCTGGGACTGCAGGGAGATAAGCCCTGTGTCACCATGGCATGTAATACCCCTGTTCTTGACATGTGGTGCCCAAAGGAACCTGCAGCCATTTATTCAGGTCACTCTGCACTGAGGAACTGGGAATACCTAGGCGTTGGAGGACCACTGGACACAGGGTCTGAATTGACATTGATACCCAAAGACCCAACGTGTCATCTCAGCTTCTCTATTAAGTGGGAACGTGTGGGGGGGTGGTTCCTGTGACAAATGGAGACCTGATCAAGATGCAGCTCACAGTGGGTCTTCTAGGCCCCAGACCCCACCAGCGGTCACTTCTCCCCCTCCCCACTCTACCTCCCTACCCTCTTAACTTGAAGTTTCTTGAAAATAAGAGCCATGTCTTTGACCTCCTCCTAGCACGGGATATGATTCCTGGTGTGCAGACATTGAGCGAGTACTTAGTAAATACCAGGGGGAGTTTGTTTTGAAATAATTATAGGCTTCTTAGAAGTTGCACAAATAGTCCAGAGAGGTCCTGTCCTCCCCTTCACTGAACTCCCCAATGATTGCCTCTTATGTAACAATAGCACATTAGTAAATCAGGAAATGGACATGGTACGCTGCTATTCATCAGGCGACAGCCCTGATTTGAACTTTAAAGGTTTTTACCTGCACTTTGTGTGTGTTTATAGTTCCATGAAATTTTATGACCTGTGCAGAATTGAGTGACCATCACTACAATCAAAACACAAAACTAGCCGGGCTCGGTGGCTCAGCCTGTAATCCCGCGCCTTTGGGAGGCTGAGGTGAGTGAATTGCCTGAGTCTGCGGGTTCGAGACCCGCCTGGGCAGCGAGACCTCATCTCTACAATAAATTAAAAAATCAGCTGGGCATGGTAGCGCATGCCTGTAATTCCGGTTACTCGGAAGGCTGAGGTGGTAGGATCGCCGGAGCCCAGCAGGTGGAGGCTGCAGTGGCCGGGAATGGCCACTGCACTCCAGTCTGGGTGACCGAGTGAGACTCGAACTCAAAAAAAAAAACTAACAGAAAACTGTTGCATCGATGCAATAGAACTCCCTCGTGCTGCCCTTTTACGGTCACAGTCTTTACCCACCCCTGACCCCTGGCAACAACTGATCTGGCCTCTATCTCCATAATTTTACCATTTGGAGAATGTTATATAAATGGAGTGATAGGGCATGTGTCTTTTGAGATTAGCTGTTTGAGCTCAGCGTGATTTCCATGAGATCTACTGAAGGTTTTGCGTCATTCTTTTTTACTGCAGGGTAGTATTCTATTGTGTAGAGGTACCAGAGTGTGTTTAGTTACTCCTTGAAGGACTTTTTGGCTGTGGCCATTTACTGGTTATTACAAAAAAGTTGGTTTGAACATTTATGTATATATATGTATATATATATATATATATATATATATGGAGGGAGAGAAAGAGAGAGAGAGAGAGAGAGAGAGAGAGAATTGGAGTCTCACTGTGTTGCCCAGACTGGAGTGCATGATCATGGCTCACTGCTGCCTCGACCTCCTGGGCTCAGGTGATCCTTCCACCCCAGCCTTCCAAGTAACTGGGACTACAGATGCACATCACCATACCCAGTTAATTTTTTGATTTTTTGTAGAGAAAAGGTCTCACTATGTTGCTTAGACTGATCTTGAACTCCTGGGCTTTAGCAATCCTCCCACTTTGGCCTCTCAACGTGCTGGGATTACAGGTGTGAGCCATTACTCCCAGTCAAAATACAGATTTTTTTTGTGTGTGAACTTAAGTTTCATCCTCTGGGATAAATGCCCAGGAGTGCGCTTGCTGGGTCATAGGATAAATGTGTTTAATTTTACAAGAACTTGCTAAGCTGTTGTCCAGAGTGGCTGTGGCATTTCACAGTCTCACCAGCACCGTGTGAAAGCTCTGGTTTCTGCATACTCCCCAGCACTCACCATAGACAGTAGCTGTTTTTTAGCTATTCTAATAGGTTTTAATTTGTGGCTTTAATTTGCATTTCCCAGTTAGTTGAAGATGGTGAACATTATTCCCTGTGTTTCTTTCCCATCTGTATATTCTCTTCAGTGAAGTCTTTTGCCCATTGGATTATCTTCTTCCTGTTGAGTTTAGAGTTCTTTTCACATTCTGGATGCAAGTCAGAAATGTGATTTGCAAATGTTTTCTTTCAACCAGTGACTTGTCCGTTCATCCTCTGAATGGGGTCTTTCACAGAACAAAAACTTTAAATCTTGGTAAAATCCGATTTATCAATGTTTTCTTTTATGTATTGTAATTTTTGGTGTCAGGTCTAAGAACTCTTTTTACTCCTTTTTTTTTTTTTTTGACTCAGAGTCTCACTCTGTCAACCAGGCTAGAGTGCAGTGGCACGTTCACAGCCACCGCAGCATCGACCTGCTGGGCTCAGGCGATCCTTCCGCCTCAGCCTTCCAAGTAGCCGGAACTACAGGCGCGCACTACCATACCCGGCTAAATTTTTTCATTTATTGTAGAGACGAGGTCTCACCAAGTTGCCCAGGCTGGTCTTGAACCCCTGGGCTCAGGCAATCCTCTCGCCTCAGCCTCCCAGAGTGCTGGGATTACAGGCTTGAGCCACTGCACCTGGCCTCTTTTTTTTTTTGTCTTTTAAGAAACGGTCTCGCTCTGTTACCCATGTCGGAGTGCAGTGGTGAAATCACATCTCAATGCAGCCTCAACCTCTTGGGCTCAAGCGATCTTCCCATCTCAGCCTCCTGAGTGGCTACAAGTGTGTGCTGCTTTTCTCATCTAATTTTTTACTTTTTTGTAGAGATGAGGTCTTCCTGTGTTGTTCAGGCTGGTCTTGAACTCCTCACCTAAAGGAATCCCCCTGCCTACTAAAGCATTGGGATTATAGGCATGAGCCACCACACCAGGCCAAAGTCTAAGAACTCTTCACCTATCTTTGGTTTATGAAGATTTTCTTTTATGTTTTTATCTAAAAGCTCTGCTTTAGAATTAGGTCTATAGTCCATTTTGAGTTAGTTTTTGTGTAAGGTGTGAAGTTTAGCACAAGGCTTATTGTTTCTGCCTATGAAAGCCTTAAACCATTGCTCCAAGACCACTTGTTGAATGCTTTCCTCCATTGGCTACTTTTTTCCTGCACACCCATCTGTTCACTACCTAAATAGTAAGACTAAAAGTAGCAGCTGTACCTTGTGCCTCCTGGCAGCCCCCTCTGAACTTAGCATTTATTCACTCATCGTTCATCCATTCCACAAATGTTAATTGAACACTCATTGTGTGCCAGGAGTTAGGTTAGGCATAGAATATATTTGTTTTCGTGGAGCTTATAACATAGCAGAGAACGACAATAAAAAAGTAAAAAAGGCTAGATGTGGTGGCTCATGCCTATAATCCCAGCATTTTGGGAGGCCAAGGTGGGAGCATTGCCTGTGCCCAGGCGTTTGAGACCAGCCTGGGCAACATAGTGATAGCTTGTTTCTTAAAAAAAAAAAAAAAACACCTTTCCCTAAACATTTGGGTGGCTCACACCCCTGTTATATCCCATAAGATTTTTAGTTCTTCCAGAGCATGTCACCACAATGTCAACTGGACACTCTTTGCTTTTACTTATTTATTTTTTTTGGTCAGGGTCTCAATCCCAGGCTGGAGTGCAGTGGCATGCTCAGGGCTCCCCTCCGGGCTCAAGCGATCCTCCCACCTCAGTCTCCTGAGTAACTGGGACTACATGCACGTGCCACCATACCCAGCTAATTTTTTGATTTTTTGTAGAGATAAGATCTCGCTCTGTTGCCTAGGCTGGTCTCAGACTCCTGGGATTCAAGCGATCCTCCCGCCTTGGCCTCCCAAAGTGTTGACATTACAGGCATAAGTCACCATGCCGGGCCTAGTAATTGCTGTTTCTATCTTACTGAGGCTCAAAAGGTGAAGTAACTTGCCTAAGGTCACCCAGTTAGCACAAAATAGCAGGTCTACAGACTCAAGAAGCAAATTCTTTCTCCTACACAGTAATCTCCCTTGTCCTTGGGGAATACCTCCCAAGACCCCTGCAGACACCTGAAACCTAACTATGTGTACTGTGTTCTTTCCATGCACACATACCTATGATAAATTTATGTAATTTATAAATTAGGCACAGTAAGAGGTTGACAACCATAAATAATAATAAAACAGAAAAATTATAACAATATATTGTAATAAAAGTTATACAAATGTGGTCACTTTCTCAAAATATCTTATTGTGCTGTACCATGGGTAACTGAAACCCAGAAAGGAAGACCACAGGTAAGGGGGTGACCACTGTACTCTCCTGTCTTTTGTTGGTGCCAAGGGTGTGTTCCAATACCTGAAAACCATAATATAAAGTACCACCTTGGAATAAGAATGTCCCTTAAAGCCATGCAGTTTATGTTGGAATATGCTTACATACCTCCAGTGACGAGTAACTCACTACCTACAATAAGTAACTGGAGAGTGACTGCTGGTGGGGTGCCAGAAGCAGGAAGGTCTGGCACATGGCTGGCTGCGGAGCTGTCTTTGCCAGGATGGAGTCTGTCTGAGCAGCGTCCCGCAGCTGTGCCCACCAAGTTGGTCTCCCTCTCAGCCCTGCCGGGGGCCCTCCCAGCTCTTCCTCTTTAAAACCGCAGTCCCTCCCTCAGAAGGGAGCCCTCTCTGCACAGACTGGTTAGGGTTTATTAGCCCTTAAAATTCCTTCGAGATGAGTTGGTATTTATTTCCCTGCAAAGCTTATGTAACCGTAAGAGGATCCCGGGGCTGCCAAGGCTGTCTGTGGTTTGGACGGGGCTCGCGGCGGTTTCTTCTGGGAGCTAAATATCATAATGAATGACCTCATACTATCATTTTCCCTGGAACCGAGTGGTGCTTGTCCCAGTGGTCCCTGAAGCTCCCTCCTGGGCCCCTCTGTTTTGATTCAGGCCGGGACTGGGGGTAGGGTCAGGGGCACAGGGAGAACAAAATCCGTCTCTGGAGGCCACTTGGCCGCTCGGCTCCTCCAAGGAGGCTCGGTCTGAGTCTTCAGCTGGGCCTGAGCCCTGGGTGGCCACCGCGAGGGGGCTGCCGGGGAGATGACGGGAAAGGCCAGCCTTCCGGCCACTGTTGGTTCCAATCTGGGCTTTTGTGAGATCGAAGATTCAAGACTTAGAACGAGAACGGGTTGGGAGGATCTGCCTGCTGAGCCATCACAGGCCAATCCTGAGGAGGACCTGGTATTGCTGGGGAAGTCTTGTGCTGGGAGCCTCCGGCTGTTGAGTAAGGGGTACCGCTTTTGGAGCGCTTACTGTATACTAGGCACCAAGCTGAGCGCTTGGCCTGCATTCCCTGGGGAGGTTGTGTCAGGTGGTGGGTTGGAGGGTCGCCTGAGGCAGAGAGTGTCTGGCCTGTGTCCCAGCTCCACCGCCTCCTGGCCATGCGACACTGGGCGATGATGTTCTATCTCTAAAGGCAGGGGGGTGACAACAGCCTTCCTCTGGGCTGTGAGGAGGATACACTGACATCTCTTGCTTGGTCTCTGGCGCTAGCAAATTGCTCAAAAACGTGAGCGATCATTATCCTCATGATGGGCTCATGTCCTCCGTTTTGCAGGCGAGGAAAGGAGGCTTCGAGGGACCCGGCGCCCAAAGTCATACAGGGGGTGAGCCACAGGACGGGGCCATGGAAACGTCTTCACTGGTGTCCTCCCAGCCTGGAGATGGGAGAGGTGGCATTTATACCCATTCCCTCCACAGGGAGCTTGGAAGCAGCCATATGCAAGGCGAGGGACAGACAGAGCTGGATTCTCTGGCCATGGAGGTCTCCTCGTGCCTCTTGGAAAAGACCCCAGAAGCCCACTAGCTTGTGAGCTCCATGAGGGCTCAGGGACCGCTGTGGGCTTGCTCGATCCAGGCCCCAGCTCTGAGCTGGGGTCTGGCAGCCCCAGTCCTTGGCCGCCGGGTCACATTTGAGAAGACCCTTCCCGTGCTTCAGTTTTAACAAGAAACGCCTGGCTTCTTTTTCTGTTTTCAGTAACTATTTTGACCTCAGGGACACAATGCAGGTGGCAGTCACAAGGTTGATAAGTCCCCCGGGAACAAGACACCCAGGCAGGAAAGGGAGAAGGAGGAGTGCGGGGGACAGGACTGGCCACGGCAGACACAGCACTGGCCATCAGAGGAACCACAGGAAGAGGGAAGCACAGGTGAGAGTGGCCAGGCCCTGTCACGTGCCTTGAATTTAGTGGGAAAATACATAAAAGTACCTCCTAGGTGCCTGCGGTATGCCTAGGTGCTCAGACACAGCAGCGAACAAGAGAGACATTCTTCCTGCAGTGAGGGCAAGGCCAGCCTGGCAGGGAGAGAATGGCGAGTGAGGAATCAAGTGAGCGGTTATTGATGATAGATTGTGGAAACTGCAGTGTATAAAAAAGTCCTGCACATCGAGATGCAGAGGAGCAGAGAAGCGGAGTTCTTATTTTAAAGTAAAGGTAGGCCTCACGGAGGAGGCGACATTTATGCTTCTCAAGTGGGCTCAGTTTTCTCTCTTGATGGTCACAGGGGAGAACTTGATGCTCTTAGGCCCAAGGCTGGCACCAAAGCCTAAGTAAAGCCATGTTAGGGTATTTTTGGACTGGACTCTAAAACATCCATCCCACCCAAGAGGCTGGGAGTAATTAGCAGTGAAGGAGCTAACAGAGGAGCCTAATTCAAGAAAGAAGCGGAATGGCTCCAGCCAATCAGGTTAGAGGCCCTGCTCACCCCGTTCCCTGCAGGCATACGTGAGACTTGTTTTCAAGAGGATTTTCGTGCTTATCCTCTCGGTTCAGAATCTTCTCACATTTTTTCAGCATCCCCAGTAAGAAGGCGGCTCTGGACTTTAGCTTAAACCGTTGGCCGAGAAGTTTCTTTCCTTTTCTTTTCCTTTTTTTGAGACAGTCTCACTTTGTTGGCCAGGCCGGAGGACCGCGGCACGATCAGGGCTCACTGCAGCCTTGACCTCCTAGGCTCAGGCGATACTCCTGCCTCAGCCTCCTGAGTAGCTAGCACTAGAGACATGCACCACCACGTCTGGCTACTTTTGTAGAGAGAAGGTCTTGCTATGCTGTCCTGGCTGGTCTCGAACTCCTGGGTTCAAACGATCCTGCTACCTCGGCCTCCCAAAGTACTGGATTATAGGTGTGAGCCACTGTGCCTGGCCAGGGAAAGCATTTTCCTCTCGCGATCATCCCGTCCACACCCATTAGGCCCTGTTGGTTCTCCCACCCCAGTGTCTCTCGAATCCATCCTCTCCCAGCTCCTGGCCCAGGGCTCCTGTCCACACCACCCCACGTCCACACACTGCAGTGTGCCTTTAGATGCTGACCTTTTGGTGCATCCTTATCGTAACTTGAAGCCGAGTCGTAAAAACTGCTTTCCACTGCCTGGGCGGCCCATGTCCTACTCCATCTGAGTCTTGGGCCCTGTGCAGAGCTCTCATCCACCGCCCTTCACCTTGCCCCAGGGTTTCAACTGATTGGATCCAGTCTGAGCTCAAGTGTCTCCTTCCAGCTGGATACATTCAGCAAAGACAAGTCTGAAAACCTAGGCGTCAATGCTCAGTAGCTGGGGGCAATTTGTCTGTGAGCTTCAGTTTCCTCATCTGGCCAATGGGCACAGGAAATTCATCTTTGATAATAGATATTTCATGAATTTTTTTTTTTTTTTTTGAGTTGGAGTCTCGCTCTCGCCCAGGCTGGAGTGCCGTGGCACACTCCCGGCCACCGCAGCCTCCACCTGCTGAGTTCCGGCGATCCTTCTGCCTCAGCCTACCAAGTAGCTGGAACTACAGGTGCGCACTACCACACCCGGCTAATTTTTGATTAGTTGTAGAGATGAGGTCTTGCCAAGTTGCCCAGCCTGGTCTCAAACCCGCAGTCTCAGGAAATTCACTCACCTTGGCCTCCCAAAGTGCTGGGATTACAGGCTGAGCCACTGAGCCTGCCCTAATTTTTTTTTTTTTTTTGAGTTGGAGTCTCACTCTGGAGTCTCCCAGGCTGGAGTGTAGTGGCCGCTCCTGGCCACCACAGCCTTGAGCTGCTGGGTTCCGGCAATCCTTCCACCTCAGCCTTCCAAGTGGCTGGAACTACAGGCACGCGCTACCACGCCCAGCTAATTTTGATTTATTGTAGAAATGAGGTCTCGTCAAGTTGCCCAGGTGGGTCTCGAACCCTCAGGCTCAGGAAATCCACTCACCTTGGCCTCCCAAAGGGTGGGATTACAGGCTGAGTCACCGAGCCCGGCTTTTTTTTTGGAGTTGGCGTCTCACTCTGTTGCCCACCCTGGAGTGCAGTGGCATGCTCACGGCCACCCTAGCATCAACCTGCTGGGCTCTAGCAATCCTTCCACCTCAGCCTTCCAAGTAGCCAGAACTACAAGCATGCTCTACCACACCCAGCTAACTTTTTACTTATTGTAGACATGAGGTCTCACCAAGTTGCCCAGGGTGGTTTTGAACCCGTGGGCTCAGGCAATTCACTTGCTTCGTCCTCCCAAAGTGCTAGGATTACAGGAGCCACCAAGCCTTACTCAAGGTCACACAGGAACGGACAGCAACACTGGGACTGCAGCAACAGCTGCACTTGAACTTCTCTTGAGGGTTCTGCTCTGACAGATGAAGACACGGAGGCCCAAACTGGCCGGTGTCTGAGGGACAGACCTCGCCTTTAGGTCAGCCCCTGCCCAGCTGCCCAGTGACAGGGAGATGCCCAGAGAAAACCATGCCCTTTGGCTCAGCGCGTGGTTTTCACACCCGTTTCTCATGGCTCTTACCTTCTGCCCGGCCTTCTCCCCAAATCTTCCCCTACCCTGCTCTTGGCTTGCCCAGCCCCCGCCCCCTCCAGTTTACAGCCTGACCTGGGACAAGGCCCAGGAGACCCCTGCCCACCAGACTGTGTGGGGAACTTGGGACAAGGGGGATTTGGCTGTGGGGCTGGGGGGCAATGTAGCTTCCTCCAGACGGTTTCCCACCAGGGCCAGGGTGCATTTCCTGAAAGGAGCCCAGATCAGTACCCACATGCTTCCAGGTGGGAAGCCGGCGGGAGAGGAATCTCAAGGCCTTTGTATTCTTGGAATGAGGAGGACCAGGAGGGAGACAGGGCCTTCGTTAACTCTAAGCAAACAAGATGAGTTTGGATAATGCCAAGTGCGAGGTCAAAAGCCAAGAGGGAGTGGGGAAGGTGGGCCAGACGGAGAAGGCATCTCTGAGGGCGCGGTGCTTGAGTGGAGACTGGAAGGGTGACAAGCTGGCTCTGCTCAGGTGGAAAGGAAGAGTGTTCAAGCCAAGGGAACAGCCAGTGCAAAGGCCTTGAGCTGGAATGGGCTTGATGTGCTCAACCCTTTGCACTGAGCAGAGCTAGAAAAAGTGGGCAGGACACGGCTCATGCAGGGGTGGTGGGCCTGGCTCATGGACTTGGGAGACTTGGAAAGGTATTCACTTAAGCGGAATGTCACGATTGGACGGCATTTGGAAAGATCGCTGCTTGAACTTCCCGAGCCTCGTTTTCCCCATCTGTTAAAATTGACATAATAGGCCATGTCTGACAGAATTATTGAGAGAAGTCAACAATGTGACAGCAAGAGCTGCAGGCCGATGAGCCTGTATACCCAATAGGCAAAGCACATACCGGGGCCCCGTTGTGAAGGCCCTGCACGAGAGACAAAGAGGTCTGCTTAGGAGCGATGGCGGCTCCCAAAGGGTTAATCAAACCTGTCTGGGGAAAAGCAATCCCATGCCGCTAATAAAATGGCGAGGGATGTAATCCAGGCTGTTTATTTTTTAGAGATCCAGCACTCCTATTAAGCAATCACTCTGTTTATGTCACCACTAATTGAAGTAAATTGCTTTCTGCAATCAAATCGGGAAGTTCCCCCTTCCGATCATGAAGGGCCTTGGACTCCGGTTCCTGATTTCCAGTATTTAGTCTGACTTGAGACTTGCCCTGTAATTAATTGCATGCATTCCACTGATTTCCTTCCACGAGCAGTTGGTCTGCTGCTGGGTCGGCAATGGGTGCGTTGATTTTTGAAATTGCGCCCTGGGATGGAAAATGTTCTCTCTCTCTCTCCCCAGTTGGAGCAGCCTTCTGGGGCTGGTGGGGCTGATGGGGCTGGTGGGGAGTGGGCCTCGGGGAGAGGTGGAGGTGAGCAGCAGGTGTGACCGCTGCCCGGTCAGATCCTCAGGTGCCCTGCCCGGGAGAGAGCTCTGGTGTATTCAAACCAAAGTCAAGCTGGAGGTGCTCCTGGGCCCTTGGTCCAGGCTTCCTCGCATCAGTCATCTATCTGGTCTACCCTTGCTTTTGTGGCCACACAGGAGGACATAGAGGGAGATGGGCAAAGAGCCACATTCTATCCCAATAAGGGCCCCGAGAACTGTGACCCTCCCGGCTGCCCGGCCGCACCATCACTCCGCCACGTGCTCAGGCCTGGTTAGCGTGGGGACCCTGGGAGCAGAGGCGGTGTTGGGGGAGTTCACCAGGCGGCACAGAGCAGGGTGGAGGCAGGGCCCTGGGGCCTGGAAGGATGCGATGAGAGGGAGAGGGAGCGACGCGCGCGAAGGCCTGTGGTCCAGCCCCGGTGAGGGCACTCCAGTGCCAGCTTCTCGTCTTGAGAGTCAAGGGTGCGGGTGGGTTGGGCACCCCCAGAAGACTTTCTCACAACTTTTCCCCAGGTGACTGAGGAGATAGGCAGAAAGTGTGCCCCATCCTTCATTCTGGGTGCCAAAAAGAAAATAAAGGGCTTCAGGATTCAGTTCAGCGCTTGACCTTGAGGTGTGTGGAGAGTATCTTGTTATGGATTGATCCCGTGCCCCTGCAGAAGGCAGCTTTCATAGACCTGGCCCAGCTGCCACCTCCTCCGTGAAGTCCTGCCGGACGCACTCAGCTAGACTCTCTCCCTCTCGCACTTCCCAAGGCACTGTGTGCCTCTGAGATAGCACCTCATTCCTCCCACCCTGTAGGTGGCCTCGTATTTGGGTTTCCTCACCCACTGGCACAGACCTGGCACGAGTGACACACAACCTCTGCTTCCAAGGAGCTGACAGTCTCTGGGTACCTGGGCAAGTAACAGGAAGCAAGTGACATCAGCTGAAGAAGTAGCTCGCCTTGAGGGCTCACCCCAAGCCAGGCACAAGTTCAGCATTCCTCCGCATGCCTCCACATGGGGTAGGGACTCAGGATGTCAGGGCTGCAGACAATAACATTGAGGCTGAGCCCCTCTGGGAAACAAGGGTGGACGTTTCTTTTCTTTTCTTTTTTGCTGAGTCTCACTCTGTCGCCCGAGATGGAGTGCAGTGGCATGATCACGGCTCACTGCAGCCTCCATCTCTTGGGCTCAGGTGATCCTCCCGCCTCAGCCTCCCAAGTGGCTGGTACTACAGGTACATGCCACCATGCCTGGATAGCTTTTTAATTTTTTTGTAGAGGAGAGGTCTCACTATGTTAGCTTGGCTGGTCTCGAACTCCCAGGCTCAAGCAATCTTCTCGCCTCAGCCTCCCAAAGTGCTGAGATTACAGGCATGAGCCACAGCGCCTGGCCCATGGTGGTAGTTTCTTAAGAATTAGGCTTTGAGACCCGCCCGGGCAACTTGGCGAGACCTCGTCTCTACAATAAATCAAAAAATTAGCCAGGCGTGGTAGCGTGCCTGTAGTTCCGGCTACTGGGAAGGGCTGAGGATCTCCGGAGCCCAGCAGGTCGAGGCTGCGGTGGCCGGGAGTGTGCCACTGCACTCCAGTCTGGGCGACAGAGTGAGACTCCAACTCAAAAAAAAAAAAAAAAAAAAAGAATTAGGCATAAATGGGCTGGGCGCAGTGGCTCACGCCTGTAATCCCAGCACTTTGGGAGGTAGAGGCAAGAGGATTGCCTGAATCCAGGGGTTCGAGACCAACCCATGCAAATTGGCAAGACCTCATCTCTACAATAGGTGAAAAAAATTAGCCTGGTGAGGTGGCACGTACCTATAGTTCCAGCTACTTGGAAGGCTGAGGAGGAAGGAGCACCTGAGCCCAGCAGGTCGAGGCTGTGGTAGCTGTGAGCAGCGTGCCACTGCACTCCAGTCTCAGTGACAGAGTGAGACTCCTACTCAAAAGAAGGAAAAAAAAAAAATGAGGCATAAGTTTGCCACACACCCAGCAATTCCATTTCCCAGGTGTATACCCAGGAGAACTGAAAACATGTGTCCACATAAAAACTTCAACGTGAATGTTCCCAGCAGTACTGTTTATAATAGCCTCAAACTGGAAGCAATTCAAATGTTTATTAGTTGATGAGTGGCGGGTAACATTTACATAAGTAAAACGCGTCTTATTAGTACAACGAATTTTTTTTTTTATTTGGAGTCTCACTTCATCACCCAGGCTGGAGTGCAGTGGCACACTCTCAGCCTCCCCAGTGTCGACTTGCTGGGCTCCTGCAATCCTTCCACCTCAGCCTTCCAAGTAGCCAGAATACAGGCACGCTACCACGCCCGGCTAATTTCTGATTTACTGTAGAGACGAGGTCTCGCCAAGTTGCCCAGGCTGGTCTCAAAACTGCGGGCTCAGGCAACCCACTCGCCTCAGCCTCCCAGAGTGCTGGGATTACAGGCTGAACCACCGAGCCTGGCCTGAAATATTATTTGACAATAAAAAGGGTGACATACTGATGCATGCTACAATGTGGATGAACTTGAAAAACATGTGAGTGAAAGAGCCAGACACAAAAGGCCACACAGTGTACGATTCCTCTTACAGGAGATGCCCAGAAGGGGCAACTCTATGAAGACAGGAAGTAGATGAGTGGTTACCAGGGGCTTAGGGTAAGAATGAGGATTAACTGAATAGGTATCAGGGCGTTATTGGGGCATTAGAAGTTTTCTCAGCTGGATTGTGGTAATGGTTGCACAGCTCAGTAAATTTACTAAAAACTGTCATACTGTGCATGCACTTAACATGGGTTAATTTTATGATATATAAATTATACCTCAATAAAGTTTTTTAAAAATTGAGGCTAAGATCTGGCTGGGTGTGGTGGCTCACACCTGTAATCCCAGCACTTTGGGAGGCTGAGACTGGAGGATTTCTTGAGCCCAGGAGTTCGAGACCAGTCTTGGCAACATAGTGAGACCTCTTCTCTACAAAAAAAAAAATCAAAAAAATTAGCTAGGCATGGTGGCATGCAGCCTTCCCACATACTAAGGAGGCTGAGGTGGAAGGATCACCTGAGCCCAGGAGTCGAGGCTGTGGTGAGCTGTGATCATACCACTGCACTCCACCCTGAGCAACAGAGACACCAACTCCCCCCCCCCAAAAAAATTGAGGTCAAGTAATTTGTCTGAAGTGACCAGGTATGAAGTGAAGCTAGAACTCACACCCAGGCAACCTGAGTGCAGAGACCGCATTCTTAACTATTATACATTAGGCTTTTATGTCAGCCCAGCATGCTCACACAGGCCTGGGATGAAGCTGGCCTTCTTGGGGTGTCTCTGGAAAAGGTAACACCGGAGTTGTGTTCAAGTCTTGCACGCAAGCTCTCCTCCACCAGGAACCCTTCTGGGCTCCCATCTTTCGCCCTCACTTTCTTTGAAGAGCTGGAACTCGTTGAGTAAACAGAAGAGCGAATGCCCACAGATAATAGGTGATGCCAGCCACGTTCCCCGCCATGATGAAAATCCACAATCTCGTGACAAATGGGGCCTCTGGAGCAGCCCTTAGCTGGAGCTAGGGACAGCCTCACGCTCAGGCTCTGGTGCCGCTGACATCCAGGGCCGATTCCCACAGGCAGCAGTGTCCTCTGTCCCTCTTTGGGGTTGGCAGGGAAGGACAACTTTCTTCTTCAGGTCTCTTGGAAATTCTTAGCTTCCTGGGGACTCCTTCTAGAAGCATGCCTGAATGAGGCCAGGAAGGCAGAGAAGAAGGAAGGCTTCATAAAAAGCATTTTCCTCAGTGTGGTGATTCCGAAAAGAACTAGATATTGACCTTTCATATGACCCAGCAATCTCTCTTCTGGGACTATACCTGGAGGAACTTAAATCACTCTACAAAAAAGATACCTGCACGCACACGTTTATTGCAGCACTATTTATAACAGCAAAAACGTGGAACCAACTGTGCTGCCCATCGAAACTGGACTAGATGAAAAAAATGTGGCACATATACACAATGGAATATTACACAGCCACAGAGAACAAAATCTGATTGGTCCAGTCTGAATCAGGTGACCAATCCTAGTGCCATAGTCAAAATTATGACTTCTCTGCGTGTCAACCTCATTGTCCCTCGCTGCATGACGGCTTTCTCAGCCTGATTGAAGTAGCACCGTCTTCGTTCAAGCAACCCGCAGAGACCAACAAGCGTTTGTTAGTTCCAAGTCCCGATTCCTGGGAGGCAGAATCTGATTGGTCCAGTGTGGATCAGGTGACCAATCCTAGTGCCATAGCCAAAATTACGGACTCCACAGCAACTTGGATGGATTTGGAGTCTGTAATACCCGGTGATTTATCTCAGAAACGAAGAACTGAGTCCCACATATTCTCACTCATAAGTGGACCCTGAACATTTACCATAATACTATAAGAAAGGGATTGGTAGTAGCTGGAAACTGGGGGGTGAGGAGGGGGACACGGGGAGGGCAGGGGAGACAACATTAATAAAGGTAACTGATCTCAAACCAGGCAAAGTAGGGACCAAAGGGAGGCCCAAACTTTGCCTGTACGATGATCGTGTATATACCTAATCTTGAATTGTACTTCACACCTTAAAGAAAAGATTTTTAAAAAAGCATTTTCCCAAACCCTTCAGGTTTGATCCTCACTGACTTAGTCACAGCTGTGTGCAAAGAGCAGGGTTGAAGTGGGAGGATCACCCTGCGAGGGAAGAGTCAGAAATAAACCCACGTGAAGGTCAGCCATACGCCAGCTTTTCCGAACTATGTCAGGCATAAAATATTCCTTGACAGTGGGACAGACTGCTCCTGAGCCCTGCCCTTTGTGTGCTACTGTTTGGTTGAGACGATTTAGTGGCGGGTAACATTACAAACTGGCTTAAGCCAAAGAGGTAGGGCGTTATGACGAACTGGGGTCTTTCATGGAGAAGCCTCTGGGCAGAACCTCTCTCCTTTCTCCAGGACCTGTGACACACCTCTGGCTTCTCTCTGTGTCAGCCTCATTGCCCCCTCTCTGCATGATGGCTTTCCCAGCCTGACTGAAGTAGCACAACCTTAATTCAAGTAACCAGCAGAGACAGACCCATGTTTGTTGTTTACAATTTCAGATTCCTGGGAGGCAGAATCTGATTGGTCCAGTGTGGATCAGGTGACCAATCCCAGTGCTGTAACCAGGGGAGGGTATCCAGAAAACCAGGGCTTTTAGGGCCCATGGGGCTTGTGTGCTGGCCAGACAACCCAAAACAAGCCTACTGTATTCGTATTGGTATACTTTGAGAGGGGCTGGACAGTTCTTTGTTCAGAACACCTAGGAATCTGTCTCTTCATACACCTGTTTCCTGCTGATACAACCCTTTTCACTCAAGTTGCCTGGAGTGGATTTTTTACTTCTTGCAATAGGACACATCTTGAACAACAACAAAATATAACATAAGTTGAACATAACTTGATAGACAAAAAGGACCCCATAAGGAAGGCAAACACCCTTTGTGGTGTGTGCAGGTGAATAGGGGGATTGGGGTGATTTCACCACTGAATGAGGCCCGCTTCTTTTCTTTTCTTTTTTTTTTTTTGAGTTGGAGTCTCACTCCGTCACCCAGGCTGGGGTGCAGTGGCACGCACGCTCAAGGTCACCCCAGTGTCAACCTGCTGGGCTCAGGCGATCCTTCCGCCTCAGCCTTCCAGGTAGCTGGAACTACAGGCGCCCGCTACCACGCCCGGCTAAGTTTTTGATTTATTGTAGAGATGAGGTCTCGTCAAGTGGCCCGGGCTGGTCTCGAATCTATTAGCTCAGGCAATCCCCTCCCCTCGGCCTCCCAATGTGCTGGGATTATACAGGCTTGAGCCACTGCGCGCGCCCAGCCGAGGCCCACATGTATGCTTGTGTTTCACAGTGGGGAGTTTTACTTTTCTCTGGAACTCTAGGAAACTGAGATAGGCTACAACAACGTAGAGAAGAAGGTAATGGCGTCTGTCTCTGTCCCCTCGTGTCCTGTTCTTTCCCATGGACTTTCCATGCTCTGCCCAGACAGCTCTCAGTAGGGAATTCCCCAGCTGGGACTGCCATGAGACAGATTTGCCGAATGGTTGCCAAGCTGATCTCCTCTGGGGTGCTCCCTACCTCCCCCCACCCGGCCCTTGGGAACCTGACTCCTGACTGGCAGGTAGAGTGCCAGTTCTCAGGGCCATTTGGAAGCATTCTGGACAAAAATATCTAACCCGAATCTGATTCATCCTCCACTTCCAGTTTAGAGAGATAATAAGTGGAAGGATAAGCCAAACGACACCATGAGGAAACAACCCAACACATGGAGAATACGGAGTCTCAGTAACATAGCAGGCCCCACCTCTTCAGAAAGCCAATCTCATCCAAAAAGAAAGCTGGGGGACGGCTCTAGGTTAAAAGAGGCTTAAAGTTCATAACAACCACATGCAGTGCTCAAACTTGAATTGGCTCCTGGCTCAAGTAAAAATAAGATAAAATATTTGGGGAATACTAGAGAAATTTGACTTTAAGCTGGCAAGATAAAATATTTGGGGAATACTAGAGAAATTTGACTTTAAGCTGGCTTGATTGATATTAGGAAACTGATGTTAATGTTCTCAGAATGAAAAAAAGTTCTCAGAATGGCAGTAAGTTGAGTGGTTATGAGAAGAGTGTCATTATTTTGAAAGATGCATCAGGAGATGTTTGCAACTTATTTTACATTTTTCTCAAACTAAAACCTACATATTTAGCTCAATAACAACAAAACTAAATTCAAAAATAGGCAAAGAGGGTCGGGCTCGGTGGCTCAGCCTGTAATCCTGCGCTTTGGGAGGCCAAGGTAAGTGAATTGCCTGAGCCTGTAGGTTCGAGACCCGCCTGGGCAGCCTGGTGAGACCTCATCTCTACAACAAATCAAAAAATTAGCCAGCTGCTTGGAAGGCTGAGGCAGAAGGATCGCCGGAGCCCAGCAGGTCGAGGTTGTGGAGCCCAGCAGGTCGAGGCTGCGGTGGCCGGGAGCGGCCACTGCACTCCAGTCTGGGTGAGAGAGTGAGACTCCAACTCAAAAAAAAAAAAAAAAAACAGGCAAAGAGCCTGAACAAACATTTCTCCAAAGAAGATAAACACACGGCCAATAAGAATGTGAAAAGATGGTTGACATCATTTGCCACTAGGGAAATGCAAATCAAAATTGCGATGAAATATGACCTCACACCCGTTGGATGGCTACTATCAAAAATCAAAATAACACGTGTTGGCAAGGATGTGGAGAAACTGGCACGCTTGTACATTGTTGGTGAGAAGGTAAAATGGTGCAGCCACTATGAAAAACGGTATGGAGAATGGATGTTCCTCAAAAGTTCAAAATAGAATTGCCATATGACCCAGCAACCTTGGTATTTATCCTAAAGCATTGAAATTAGGATCTTGAAGAGATAATTAGAATTCTCATGCTCATGCAACACTATTCATGACAGTCAAGATTTGGAAACAACCTAAATGCCCCTCCAGGGATGAATAAAAAAATGTGTTTATACATACGATGGAATATTATTCAGCCTTAAAAAGGAAGGAAATTCTGACATAGGCAACAGCATGGATGAAGCTGGAGGCCATTATGCTAAGTGAAATAGACCAGTCACAAAAAAACAAATACTGTCTGATTCCATTTCTATGTAGTACCTACAGAATTCAAATTCATAGAGACAGAAAGTAGAATGGCAGTTGCCAGGGGCTGGGAGAAGGAGGAAGGGGGAGTTATTATTTATGGGTGCAGAGTTTTCGTTTTACAAGATGACAAGAGTTACAGAGTTGGATGGTGATGATGATTGCCCAATCTTTTTTTTTTTTTGAGTTGGAGTCTCACTCTGTTGCCCAGACTGGAGTGCAGTGGCCGCTCCCGGCCACCGCAGCCTCGACCTGCTGGGCTCCGGCGATCCTTCCGCCTGAGCCTTCTGAGTAGCCGGAATTACAGGCATGCGCTACCACGCCCGGCTGATTTTTTGATTTATTGTAGAGATGAGGTCTCGCTGCCCAGGCGGGTCTCGAACCCGCGGGCTCAGGCAATTCACTCACCTCAGCCTCCCAAAGGCACGGGATTACAGGCTGAGCCACCGAGCCCGGCTGGTTGCCCAGTCTTATGAATGTGTTGAATACCACTGAACTCTAGACTTAAAAATGATTAAGATGGTCAATTTTATGTTATGTGTACTTTAACAAAACAAAAAATTAGGAAAATGCAGGAAGGATATACAAAGAAATCTTATTTATATATACTTAAAGCAGATAAGAAAATATTTACAGTTGTTGAATCTAAGTAGTCAGTATAAGGATGTTCATTGTTGTATTCAACTTTCTTCTATGTTGAAACATTTTCATAATGAAAGTTGGGAAATAAAAATAAAGGAGTGGGCCAGGCTCAGTGGCTCAGCCTGTAATCCCGCGCCTTTGGGAGGCTGAGGTGAGTGGATTGCCTGAGCCCGCAGGTTCGAGACCCGCCTGGGCAGCGAGACCTCATCTCTACAATAAATCAAAAAATCAGCCGGGCGTGGTAGCGCATGCCTGGAATTCCAGCTACTTGGAAGGCTGAGGCGGAAGGATCGCCGGAGCCCAGCAGGTCGAGGCTGCGGTGGCCGGGAACGGCCACTGCACTCCAGTCTGGGCGACAGAGTGAGACTCCAACTCAAAAAACAAACAAACAAACAAAATAAATAAATAAAATAAAGGAGTGGGATTATATTTGAATCTCTGTGCCTCCAATAATAAGCATGGGCCTTGAGCCAATTACACAAACCTTTGGAGACTCAGTTTTCTTACCTGTAAAATGGTGATACTCACAGTGCTCGCTTCACAGAGGTATTACGAAGATTAAGATCATTTATATAGCACCCTTAACACAGTGCTTGGAGCATAAGTGACCAGTAAGCTGATTATGTCCACAAACAACACTGACACAGAGAAATACCATGTGGCGACTTTCTCTGTTTCCTCCATCCTTGGTTGGAGGCTGTCATCTCAGTCAACCAGCAAATCATTTTTGAGGGCTGGGCTATAGGTCTTCTGTTGGCCGTTCCAGATCCAATCTCTACCTTCTCTACCCTACTCTGTGACCTGAGAGGCTGGCCTGTGTGGCCTGCCTCCTTGGACTCCCTTTCCCTCTGGTTTTGGTTGGGTTTGGCCAATGGGAAGCACCAGAGAAGGCTGGAGGGGGTGGAGGGTGACTCCCTCCTTGCTGGCTTGACTTGGCCAGGCAACCATTCCCTCTTCTTGCCCCTTCAGACCTAGGAATTTAAAAGACCCCCCACTATCGTTCCTCTTGGTACACTGTATTATCCCTGTTGCTTTCCGCAAACCTTGTAAATAGAACCTTTATTCAACTGTTTGTTGGTCTGGCTTCAGTGTACTACCTATTTCCTGGCAGAATTCTGACTGACACAGCATCTTCTGTGTGCCAACTGTCTTGCCAGACCCCGAGAGATATCACAACTAGTAAAACAGACATAGTCCTTTCTGGGACTTATCTTCAACTCAGACCTGTCCCTTTGGGAATTTCTGAGCTGACACTGAGTTCCCTACCCCACAGACTAGTGCACACGGAATGGCAGGCCACCTACTGCCTCCACCTCTCCACACATGCATGGAGAAATCTGACTTGGGTTCTGGGATATCTGGGCCCATCCCAAATCTTCAAACCGAACAGAGAAATGCTGGTTGCCCTCATTCCCACAGACTGTGTGTCTAGGAGCTTAAGAGCTCATGGAGCCTCTTGAAACGTCGGAGGACATTGACAGCAGACAAACAAATATGGTAACACTTAGCAGGCTGCCATGTGCAGTGTGAGGCTTCATTAAATCAAGTTCACGGTGAGAAGAGCTCAGAAAACACATCTGTTTAAAACAATAGGATTAGATCATAGTTTTCTCAGATGTTTTTTTGAGTCTTTCAATATCTGTACAAATAACCTCCAAATGAGACGAGGATTTAACATCTTTGGGGACTTTGGGGTTCATAAGCTCAGGGTCTTATTTCACATTTACTCTGAGAATGGTTTTCTCCCTTCCGCTACAAACGTGAAGAGTTGGACAGTGTTTGTGGGCAGGATTTATTTGCAACGATACTGAATAGTTCCCACCCTGGTCCTACCTGCATTTCATAGAGTGATTTCAAACATCCCTGTGTTCTCCGTGTTGGTAAGTCACCCACGATGGAACCATTTTGCCCCCGGAGCCAATGAGGCAACTGGTGAGACTCAGTTACCTTCCGGTTTGGAAGATGCCAGAGGCTCCTTTCAGAGGTTGTTGTTTTTTCTTAAATAGCCCAATGACATAATTAGAAACCTTCTGAGCTGTCCTTCTCAGGGACCTCAGAAATCCAGGCCAGATGGAGAGCTGGCTTGCACTTGGGTCCCATTCTCGACTCCATGTGTTGGATGCAAGGTTGCGGTGACAGTTCCTAAGTATATAAGCCTCGTTCAGGGCACCATCACATTTGCGGTGAGCACATGGACACATGGAAAATGGCTCAAGGAATTGCCGGTTTAGGAGCTGGCTCACAGGAAGGTGTTGCAGAAAAGGGGACAGTCGGGGCACGTGGAGTTCTGGCAAGTCCATTGTAAATCAGCACAAAAAGTCCTTCCTGCAGATGGCTTCCCCCAGGAGGAATGATCCCAAGATGGAGAACTAACGGTTACTGAGCATTTATTTATTACATGCTTGGCACTGCTGATGCCCTTGACACACATCGTCTCATGTCCCTTACAACAACCCCTGGGTGCTGATCACCCTGAACAATAATGTTTATTTCCGTAACAAAGCCCACTATACAGATGAGGGAACTAAGACTTAGAAGGCTAAGAAAAATCTTCCTAAGGTCATCCAGTTTGCAAATGGGTAGCAGCAGACCTTGTCTCCAGGTTTGGTTTGTTTTAAAAACTGCTGGGCACGATGGCTCATGCCTGTAATTCCAGCACCTTGGGAGGCAGAGGTGAGAAGATTGCCAGGGCCCAGGGGTTCGAGAACAGCCTGGGCAACATAGTGAAACCTCGTCCCTGTAAAAAGTCAAAAAATTAGGTGGGTGTGGTGGCAGGCGCTTGTAGGCCCAGCTACTCGGGAGGCTGAGGTAGAATGATCGCTTGAGCGCCGGAGGTCGAGGCTGCCATGAGCCATGATCATCGTGATCATGCCACTGCATTCCAGCCTGGGCAACAGAGTGAGACCCTGGTTCAAGAAAAAACAAACAAAGGGCTGGGCTTGGTGGCTCAGCCTGTAATTCCAGCACTTTGGGAGGCTGAGGCAAGAGGACTGCCTGAACCCACGGGTTCGAGACCAGCTCCGGCATCTCGGCTAGACCTCGTCTCTACAGTAAATCAAAAATTAGCCGGGCGTGGTAGTGCGCACCCCTAGTTCCGGCTACTTGGAAGGCTGAGGCAGAAGGACCTCCAGAGCCCAGCAGGTCAACAGTGGGGTGGCTGTGAGCGTGCCACTGCACTCCAGCCTGGGCGATGGAGTGAGACTCCAACTCAAAAAAAGAGAGAAAGAAAGAAAGAAAGAGAGAGAGAGAGAGAGAGAGAGAGAGAGAGAGAGAGAGAGAGAGAGAGAGAGAGAGAGAGAGAAGAAAGAAAGAAAGAAAGAAAGAAAGAAAAAACAACAGACAAGTAACAACAAAACAACCCTGTCCCTGCACATCCTGACCGTGTAGCCAAGGAGACGCTTTATTGCCCCATAGACCCAGACACAGGTGCGAGCAGAGAAACAAGATCTGCCTGCTAGGACGTTAGCTTCCTGAGACAGAACTCTTTGTTTAGTTCACTGCTGTATCCCCAGCACCTAGAACAGTGCCGGGAACAAATGTGTTCATCAGTGAAAGTGCCACTTATGGTCATGTGTCCTCTAACCTCAGCCAACATGCTCCCGGCCTGTGTGTACGGGTGTGGCCTCAGGAGTTGTGGGGTGGGATGTGTTTGGATTTTAACTCTGTGGATCATGGCTGCAGATACTCGAGGGATGCTGCAGAGAGCTCCCCAGGGTGAGCAGGGGCTGGCAACAGGTGACAGCAACAGATCTCTGACTTGTGCTTCCGTTGCACTTAACACGCTGTGTTGGGTCGGGGTGAGGGGCCGAAGACAGGGGTGTGGGAAATCCAGGGGAGGGAGGGCGAGAACACAAGCTTCCCGGAGAGAACACAAGAGGTCGGAAGGCCCTCTGGCCTGCTCCAGCTGGCCAGACAGCCGTGTGGGCCCTCCTTCCTCCTGCCCCTTTGTTGGGCCGTCTGGGCCAGAACAATGGGAATGGAATCCTTCTTCCCCTCCTGCCTGGCAGGCCTGGGCCCACTTCCTCCTCGCCCCACCGAAAGGAATGCTTTCTTGTCCAGACCGTGTGGTACCCGCTGGGAAGAAGGGCACTGGGGGCTCCCCGGGGACCAAAGGCTTTGTGGCTTGAGCCGATGACAATGGGGTTGGAGCCGGGAGGGGGTGGGTGTGCTGGATCTTTTCAAAATTTCTCTTGGGTTTCTAATGAGTATTTCTGCTCTTTTTTCCGGACTCATTATGGGGTCTCCGTTGCGAGGCCCTAAGTCACGCTAAGTCACTTGGAGTCTTTTCTGCCTTCTGGAGCAGACCACTCAGGCGGATCTGTGAGCCCAAGGGACAGCCGAGAGAAGCTCTTTGAGACAGGTTAGCTGTGCCCGGATGCTTCCCACCCGGGCGAGGCTGAAGTATTTCTTATTCCTGAACTCCCAGTACCCCAGCCGCCTCTCCATTATGGATGGAAACTGCAGCTCGGCGGGGAGGAGCACTGTGGCTTTTATTTCAGGTTTGGAAGACACAGGACCTGTCCCTTCTGTCTCCTCCATGCCTCAAAGCAGTTGTTTAAACTCCCCCTTGCTTAGAGGAGTGGGCACCCATTCCCACAAGCCCATGTGTTTGACCGGGAAGCTCTCGAGAATTGCCTGTGAGGACCCAGATACCATCTCTGCCCTCAGATGCCATCTCTCTCTCCAGGGCCCATGACCCCTTGGCAACTCTTCGGCTCTCCTCCAGATTTTTAGAAAGCCTTTCCGCAGCGACCTCCAAGGCTAGAAGAAGGTAGAGGAGGACTCCACTGTGGGCCCAGGAGTAGCTGAGTCAGGGCGTCTGAGGGCTGAGCTTACCAAGGGCAAGGGAGGGTGGCCGGGCCCTCGGCATGTCTGAGGGGGCGTGAGAGGATTCATCCAAAGGGTATATTATAGGAATTGGGGACAGTGGTGAGAAGGTGGTCTGGGGCAAGTGACTGCCTTAGTTGAGGAAGCCAGTGGAAATGTAGCAGGAAAAAGACGGATCATGACACCGAGACTATTATAGGAAGTGGCACTTTATTACGCTGGCTAGCACAGTGGGCACGATAATTTCATGCATTCAAATCAAGCTCGAGCACCCCAGAACAGGAGACGTGGGGTCTTATACCCTCGTTTAGGTAAGGGAGGGGGGTCGTGTTGAGTGATTACATATTTCCTTTGGAATCTTCCAAGGTTGTACTTAGCAAAATCAGATTTTTCAAAGAACAAATAAACTGGGCCTAGGAGTTCTGTCTCATTGGGTGTCTGGGTTCCAAACCTCCCCCTTATCTGTGGAACAGGGGAAAGGCGTGTTAATGATCACAGTCACGGGGGCTCTTCGGGGAATTAATCGCCATACTCGGCTCATTCCGTGTTCTGTCTCTCTCAATCCTTATAGATCTCCGAGGGCCTTACGACCTTATATTAGGGATGAGGAAACTGAGGCACAGAGAAGTAAAGCAAGCCACCCCCTTTCTTTTTCTTTATTTTTTTTTTTTGAGTTGGAGTCTCACTCTGTCGCCCAGACTGGAGTGCAGTGGCCACTCCCGGCCACCGCAGCCTCGACCTGCTGGGCTCCGGCGATCCTTCCGCCTCAGCCTTCCGAGTAGCCGGAATTACAGGCGCGTGCTACCACGCCCGGCTGATTTTTTTTATTTATTGTAGAGATGAGGTCTCGCCAAGTTGCCCAGGCGGGTCTCGAACCCACGGGCTCAGGCAATCCACTCACCTTGGCCTCCCAAATGCTGGGATTACAAACCACCCCGTTTCACACAGCTGGGAGGTGCTAATGCCAGGAATGTTTTCTCTAATCTCCTGAGATGGTAACATTTGCCTCAGGGTGGGTGTGGAAGAACAGGCTATATCTTAGTGTCAATGCCAATGTCCCCACTGTCTCTTGGTCTTTCCTCCTGGCCTGCTCAGGTTCTTCAAATAAAACTCCCACAATCTCCTGCCCGGAAGGTCTAACCCTGGCTGCTCACCTTCTGAGGACCATGTTGGGGGCAAAGGGCAGGAAGTTATCTCAGCATACATTCGATAAACATTCATTTAATACCACCGCTGTCACCTGTGAGGCTGCCCTCCAGGCAAGAGACCTCTGTGACTCCTTCTTCAGAGACCAGACCTCCCATCTCTGCCAGCGTTGTGGTGGGGGCCACAACCTGACTGCACGGAGAGTAGCAGGGTGTGGGGTCTAACTGTGTCTTCACCAGCCTTCCAGCTTCCCCCGGTTATTCATCTGCACTGTCATCCTGCTGCTTGGGGTTCCTCGGTGCTGTCGGTCGGGAGTCCTCTGTAGGGACCCGCAATGTAGACCACAGGCTGCTCGGGGCTCCACTGCTGGCCTAGAAGCAGCTTTACCAGGTCTGCCAAGTTGGTTGCCACTTGCCTGTCTCTTTCCGGCTTTCTTTTTTGTTGTTGTTGTAGGGTTTGTATTGTTTTGCTTATTTTTTGACTGCTGTCTCTTTTCCTGTTCATTTTGTCCTTCTGGGTTTCTGTCTTTAAAAAAAAAAAATTCCTCCATCTAATTCTAGTGGGCTTTAGAGAGCTAGATGAATGTATTCAGTCTCTCGCTTTTTTTAAGTCGGATTCTCACTCCGTCGCCCAGGCTGAGAGCAGTGGCACACTCACAACCACCCCAGTGCCAACCTGCTGACTCCAGCGATCCCTCTGTCTCAACCTTCCAAGTAGCCAGAACTACAGGAGCGCGCTACCACACCTGGCTAATTTTTTATTTTTTGTAAAGACGAGATCTTGCCAAGTTGCTCAGGCTGGTCTCGAACCCTCAGGCTCAGGCAATCCACTTGCCTAGGCTTCCCAAAGTGCTGGGATTGCAGGCTGAGCCACTGAGCCCATCCCAGTCTCTCACTTTAACCAAACAATTTTCATTCATCAATCATATAAAGCTTTCAGGCTTTAGATAACAATAGATGTGATAAGGCACGGCCTTGAAACACATTTCTGGATTTAAAAATTAATTCTGCTGATGAGTCCGTGTGTGTTTTCTCTCTTTCTCCTGCCGTCTTTCCCTACAAGTTTGTTCCAGCATTAGAGATCTGGAGCTTTATCCAGTATGAGACCTTGGTGAATACGTGTTGGGTGACGGACTGACTTATGGCCTAACTAGCCGATAGCTGATGGACTCTTTCACCTAAGAATAGACACTGAGCGCACTGTCAAGACTACTCTCCACAGAACATACTTTCTTTGTTATTAATTTCATTATAAACTATATCAAAGATATCAAAAGTATATAAGACACAAGACGTGGCGTGTAAAGAAAAATAACACAAGAACTACCATGGCCCTCAGCACACAACCTCAAAGGCTCCCAGGGCCTCTTCCTGAGCACCTGCCCCTTCCTCTCAGAAGTGCCCATTATTTTGTGTTAACCAGTCACTTGCTTTTTTTTTTCTTTTTTTGAGTCAGGGTCTCACTCTGTTGCCCATATTGGAGTGTAGTGGCAGGATCATACCCATCGCAGCTCACAGCAGCCTCAATCTCCTGGGCTCAGGCAATCCTTCTGCCTCAGTCTCCAGAGTAGCTGGGACTACAGGCTCACACCACCACGCCTGGTTAACTTTTTCATTTTTTGTAGAGATGAGGTTTCACTATGTTGCCCAGGTTGGTCTCGAACTCCTGGGCTCAAGCAGTCCTCCCGCCTCAGCCTTCCAAACTGCTGGGATTACAGGCATGAGACACCGTGCCAGGCACTTGCTTCTTTATAGTTCTACCACCTGCACATGTAAACCAAAACAATACCCTTTTACCCTTTTTTGAAATGTATATTAATGAAATAATATATTTGTAGTGTTCTCTGATTTGCTTCTTTCACTCAACATTGTTTTTGAGGTTTATCCAGATTGATCCTAGGAGCTGCATTTCATTGATTTGGCTATAATATTGCATTGTAAGACAGCACCGCAATTTATGTATTCTACTGTTGATAAGCATTAGGATTACTTCATGTTATTACTGTCCAGAGCTGGGACTAGGGTGAGGCGACAGACATGCTAGTCTCCTAGAGCCGCCGTAACAAATTAGCACTAACTGGGTGGCTTAAAACAGAAATTAATTTTCTTACAGTTCTGGAGGCTGGAAGTTTGCAATCAAAGTGTTGGCAGGGCCATGCATTTCTTTTCTTTTCTTTTCTTTTTTTTGAGTTGGAGTCTCACTCTCTTGCCCAGACCGGGAGTGCAGTGGCACACTCCAGGCCACCGCAGCCTTGACCTGTTGGGCTCTAGCGATCCTTCCACCTCAGCCTTCCCAGTAGCTGGAACTACTGGTGCGTGCTACCATGCCTGGCTAACTTCTGATTTATTGTAGAGACGAGGTCTCACCAAGTTGCCCAGGTGGGTCTCGAACCCGCGGGCTCAGGCAATCCACTTGCCTCAGCCTCCTAAAGTGCTGGGATTACAGGCTGAGCCACCCAGCCCGGCCAGGCCATGCCCTTTCAAAGCCTCTAGGAGGCCAGGCTCAATGGCTCAGCCTGTAATCCCAGCACTTTGGGAGGCCGAAGTGAGTGGATTGCCTGAGCCCGCGGGTTCGAGACCCGCCTGGGCAACTTGGTGAGACCTCATCTCTACAATAAATCCAAAAAATCAGTCGGGCGTGGTAGCGCATGCCTGTAATTCCGGCTACTTAGAAGGCTGAGACGGCAGGATCGCCGGAGCCCAGCAGGTCGAGGCTGCGGTGGCCGGGAGCAGCCACTGCACTCCAGTCTGGGTGACAGAGTGAGACTCCAACTCAAAAAAACAAAAAACAAAGCCTCTAGGAAAGAATATTTCCTTGCCTCTTCTAAATTCTGGTGGCTCCAGGGGTATTCCTTGGCTTATGGCTTATGGCTGCATGGACACAACCTCTGGCTCAATCTTCACGTGGTCTTCCCCTCATCTCCCATGTCTCTCTTCTGAGTGTCTCTTATAAGGACACTTGTCATTGAGTTGAGGGCCTGTCCAGGCTATCCAGAAGGGTCTCGTCTCTAGATCTTTAACTCTATTACAACTTCAAATATCCCTTTTTCAAATAAGGTCACGTTCACAGGTTTCTGGACACAGACATATCCTTTGGGTGGCTGTCATCAAGCCTGCTATCAACACTGAGGGTGAAATATTAGAGGCCACAACCTGCAACCATCCTGAGGGAAAGTACCACCTTCAGTCTTATGCCCTAGGGGCCTCTTTTCCTCCTTCTGGTCCTGGACCTGCTAAACAACCCTGCTAAGAACATCGGTGTGTGTCTCCTGGGACCACTGGAGAGGAGTTTTTCTAGGCTGCATAACACAGAAGTAGACTTGCTGGGTAGTAGAATATGTGATCTTTCTCAGGTAGTCTCCAGTTGTAGTCAGTCCAATAGGTGTAGAAGAGTATTTCATCAAGGTTTTGGTTTGCATATCTCTGTTTACTAATAAAGTTGAGTATATTTTTATATGCTGATGGGCTATTTGTGTTCCCTCTTCTATGAAATGTTTTATCAAGGCTTTTGTTCAAGTTGATCATTTATTTTTCCTTTTCCATTTTGCTTTGTATGAGTACTTATATATATTTTCCATAGCAATCATTTGTTAGTTAAATATATTTCAAATATCTTCTCCCAGTAAGTTGTCTTCTTATTCTCTTTTTAAACAACGTAGTTGAATGTATCAATTGTTTCTTTTACCATTTGGGCTTTTGTTCTTGTTTTAAAAATCCCCTCCTCCATTATTGAGCATATAAAAATATTTCTGTTAGGTCTGTGGGATAAGCAGGTGCCGTGGGAATGGCAAAGAATTGCACAGAAATTAAACTGAAAAATATAGTTTATTTAGAAAGTAGGTTAGAGGGGGGAGATTCCACCTTCCCAAGATTTGGGAGGGGGCCAAAGCTTAAAGAAAACATGACCACCAGAGCTTAAAGAAAGCATGGCAGCCTGAAGTTAAAAAAAAAACATGGTCACAGCTCTTGAGGTTGACTGCTTTTAAGGCTTTCCCTTAGTGGAGGTAGGTCATTAAGGTGGTTGGGTAGTGGTTTGTTTTACATTATCATGAAGTGGGCAGGTAAGCACAGGAACTGATGTCTATGGCAGGTGAATGGGAGGCTTAGTCACATAACTGTTGCCATGATGGTGGGGTGGTAGTCGGTGTCACGTAGGTCATGAAGAGCTGATCACAACAGATTAGGTTAGTTTGGCCCTTTATGGCTGGAAGACAAAGACTTGGAATAGAAAAATAATCAGCACCTGGGGGGTTGTAAGACAATTACCAATAGCTACCTCCAGGAAACTGGTTCTACCTTTTGTTAATAATTAGAAAGCTAGCTGAGTAATTTGCTAAGAAAGCATGACAGAGATAATTCAGTGTTAAAATGGTTGCACTAAGGTTATTCTATTTTTGGTGGTTCATCCTTTCAATTTCTCTGTGTTGCCTTTTATTTAATGAATGGGTTTTTTTGGTATATGGTGTGAGGCAAGGATACAATTTCACTTTTAAAAATGTAATTAGGCTGGGTGTGATGGCTCATGCCTATTAATCCCAGTACTTTGGGAGGCCGAGGTGAGAGGATTGCCTGAGTCCATGGGTTCGAGACCAGCCTGGACAACTTGGTGACAATAAACCAAAAATTTAGCCAGGTGTGGTGGCACCAACTGTAGTACCAGCTACTTGGAAGGCTGAGGCAGAAGGATCGCCTGAGCCCAGCAGGGCGAGGCTGAGGTGGCCGTGAGTGTGCCACTGCACTCCAGCCTGTGTGACAGTGAGACTACAACTTTAAAAAAATGTAATTAACCAAATATCTCAGCACCATTTATTAAATAGTCCAGGCTTTACAAATGCCCTCTCAGTATACATGGATATTGTTCTTGGTTCTCTATTCTGGTCCATTGGGTCTGTTTATCTGTTCCTTTCCAATGCCACGCCACCTTTAATACTCCAGTTTCAACAGGGCATCATGGTATCTGGTTAAGGTATGTCCCTTGCAACTTATTCTTTCTCATAAATGTCTTGGCATTCTTGGACAGCTGCTCCTCCACATAAAAGGGGGGAACCCCGCCGAACTGGAATTTATTTATAAAAAATTGTTTATTTATTCTTACACGTTTAAACTTCAGTCATCTTCAAAGACTCTCTGTTTGATGCAATACACCTATCAAGATGCTTTTTCCACTGCTCAGAACAACTTTTGAACTCATTAATTTTGATTCCTTTTAGTGTTTCTCCATTTTTTGTTTCAACTGTTCCACATCGGTAAAATGTTTTCCTTTGAGGACTTTCTTCACAGAAACAAAAAAGTTTCCTGGGCAAGATTGGGTGAATAGGGAGGGTAGGGTATGGGGGTCATGCCATTTGGGGTCAAAACTGCTGAACACTTAATGTGGGGTGGGCAGGTGTGCTCGTAAATCAGCCGTCATAAAATGAGCAAACACGTTGAAAGAATCTCCCCCCAAAATTCACTGAAGCCAAACGCAGCCTCTTACAACAAAGCTACGTGGTACACTAATGCTGGTGGGTCCCTAGAACACTCTTCTAGCAGGCAAAGCCTGTCGTACAAGAGCCTACCTTCCAAAAGGTAGTTCCAGGATTTTTTTGGTCCTCCTTCATAGATGTTTCAAATTGTTTTTCAAGTTTCTGGAAAATGCTGTGGGGATTGTTATAGGTCTTTGATTAAAGGTAGAGATCAGTTTGGTTAGAATTGACAAATATAATATTGAGTCTTCCTATCTAAGAAATTTGTGGGCAACCCCCTTGGGTCCCCTCCTGCTCTGGGAGCTTTTCTGTCCTCTCAATAAATCCTGCTTTCACCTTCCACGCCCCCCAAAAAAGACATTTATATTTCTCTTCATTTACTTAGTTCTTTTAAAATAGAATTTAGAACTTGAATTTTTTTTTTTCAAAAGGTTTGGCCATAGCCTGGATGTTTGAGCTCACCAAAGCTCATGCTGAAATCTCATCAGGGGAGGCCTGATGGGAGGTGTTTGGGTCCTGGGGGTATATCCCTCAAGACAGATGCCCTCCCTTGGGGAACATGAGCTGGTTGTTAAAGGGAGTCCAGAACCTCCCTCCCCTCCCACACTTTTGCTTCCCCTCTTGTCATGCAATCTGCACACACTGGCTTCCCTTCACCTTCCACCATGAGTGGAAGCAGCCTGAGACTCTCAGCAGACGCAGATGCCTACTCTTGAACTCTTCCAGGCATAAGAATCCTGGGTCAAATAAATCTTTTTCTCTATAAATTGCCCATCCTCAGATATTCCTTTATAGCAACACCAAATGGACTAGGATAAGTTTACACATACTTTATAGATTTATTCCTAGAAATAAATCTAGGAAACAAATTTATTTTCTCGCAGTCTTAAAGGCTGAAGACGAAGAAAAGGACGTTGGCAGGGCTGGTTTCTTCTGAGGCCCCTCTCCTTGCCTTCTCCCTGTGTCCTCACATGCTCTCTCCTCCGTGCCTGGGAATCCCTAGTGTCGATTCCTAGGTACAAAACATATTTTGGTGGCTAATAGAAATAGGTATCTTTTTTTTAAGAGTCGGAGTCCCACTCTGTCGCCCAGGCTGGAGTGCAGCAGCACGCTCGTGGTCACCACAGCCTCGACCTACTGGGCTCTGGCGATCCTTAAGGGACATACCTTAACCAGATACCATGATGCCCTGTTGAAACTGGAGTATTAAAGGTGGCGTGGCATTGGAAAGGAATAGATAAACAGACCAATGGACCAGAATAGAGAACCAAGAACAATATCCATGGATACTGAGAGGGCATTTGTAAAGCCTGGACTATTTAATAAATGGTGCTGAGATATTTGGTTAATTACATTTTTTTAAAGTTGTAGTCTCACTGTCACACAGGCTGGAGTGCAGTGGCACACCCATGGCCACCTCAGCCTCGCCCTGCTGGGCTCAGGTGATCCTTCTGCCTCAGCCTTCCAAGTAGCTGAAACCACAGGCATGTGCCACCATGCCCAGGTCTCACCAAGTTATCCAGGCTGGTCTCAAACTCCTGGATTCAGGCAATCCTCTTGCCTCCGCCTCTCAAAGTGCCGGGTTTACAGGCCTGAGACACAACACGACCAAAATAGGTATCTATAAAAAATTCAAGCCGGGCTCAGTGGCTCAGCCTGTAATCCCGAGCCTTTGGGATGCTGAGGTGAGTGGATTGCCTGAGCCCGCGGGTTCGAGACCCGCCCGGGCAACTTGGAGAGACCTCATCTCTACAATAAATCAAAAATTAGCCGGGCGTGGTAGCGCACACCTGTCGTTCCAGCTACTTGGAAGGCTGAGATGGATTCCAACTAAAAAAAAAAAAAAACACATACTTTATAACTATTGCGGTGTGTAGAAATTCTATAGAAATGCAAATAATTTTTGTATCCAGTCATCTTGCAGATCTCTCTTATTAATTCTAATGCTTTATCTGCATATTGCTTTGAGGTTTCTATGTAGCCAATCATTCATCTGCAAATAATGAATTTTATTCCACCTATTCTTTTTTTTTTTTTTTTGAGTTGGAGTCTCACACGGTCGCCCAGACTGGAGTGCAGTGGCCACTCCCGGCCACCGCAGCCACGACCTGCTGGGCTCCGGTGATCCTTCTGCCTCAGCCTTCCGAGTAGCCGGAATTACAGGCATGTGCTACCACACCCGGCTACTTTTTGGATGTATTGTAGAGATGAGCTCTCACCAAGTTGCCCAGGCGGATCTCAAACCCGCGGGCTCAGGCAATCAGCTCTCCTCAGTCTCCCAAGGCACGGGATTACAGGCTGAGCCACCAAGCCGGCTCCATGTATTCTTTCTTGAATGTCTGGAATGCTTAATGAGGCATTGTTAGTCCTGCAGGTCCAGTAAGAACACTAAGTGACACTTACTGAGTTCAAAATGACCATTTACCCGTTTTATGTAAATTGATTTTAATGTTTAAGAGGTTCTAATCCATGTCTGTAGCATAAAGTGCAAAAATAAGTTGGAGCAAGAGATCTGAACGCTTGTTGATGAGAAGCATGAAATTCTGAAGCGAATTAGGAAACCAACCCCTTGACTTAGGTCCTGAGATGGTAAGGGCAAATTCCTTACCATATATAACAGGTCTCTGGTCACATGAGGTTGAGGGTGACACTTGCTGACAGAAGGACTGCCGAGGGCCCTCCTTTCCTTTCTTCGAGGATGGGAGAGGATGGGCACGTGCTTTGGAATCAAACACACTTGCATGGCCCCGAGCAAGTGACTAAGCGCCTTTGAGCCAGAGCCTCCCCACCCACAAAAGGGTGATGATTAGCAGAACTGGGGGTGCAAAGTTTGGGGAGGACTGAATGGATTAATAAGAATAAAGTGTGTAAGAGCCTGGTACCTGCTAAGTGCAACATTGATCTTGGAAACCAGAACTGTTCCAGAACTGCCACAGACCCTTACAGCTGGGCAGGTCCTTAAGTCTTGTGACTCCATAATCCTTCAGCACCGGGAACAGAACACTGTTAAAATGGCAGACAGGGGCTTTTGGAAATCCTTCAGTGTTGTGGTTTCAAAACAACTATTCAGCAAGGGCACTTTCTTTAAAAGAAAAAAAAAAGTGGCGAGTACTGTGGTTTATGCCTCTAATCCCAGCACTTTGGGAGGCCAAGGCAGGAGGATTGTTTGAGCACAGGAGTTCGAGGCCAGATTAGACAACATAGCGAGACCTCAACTTTACAAAAAATATTTTAAAATTAGCCAACTGTAGTAGTTTATGCCTGTAGTCCCAACTACTTGGGAAGCTGAGGTGGAAGGATCCCCTGAGCCTAGATAGTTGAGGCTGTGCTGAGATGTGATTGTGCTACTGCACTCCAGCCCAGGTACAGTGACACTGCACCCAGACCTAGAGTCTCACTCTGCACCCAGTGAGACTCTAACGCAAAAAAAGTAATAAACCCCAATATTTACAAATCTCAGCTACAGCAGGTGCTGGTCCAATGCAGTAGGTTTGGAAGATTAGGCCCCCGTCCTTTCAGCCTCCCTGTGCCTGCCTCTCATGATGGCCAGCCTCTGGGGCCTCTCAAAAGCACACCTGTACTTCACAGAACACTGATTCAGTTCACCCCCTCTGCATTAGTCTGCATGGGCTGCCATTATGAAATACCACAGACTATGTGGTTTAAGCAACGAAATTTCTTTTCTCATAGTTCTGGAGACTGGAAGTCCAAGGACAAGGTGCTGGCAGGGTTGTTCTCTGGGGAGGGCTCTCTTGGGCTTGCAAATGGCCATCTACGTGCTGTGTCCTCACATGGCCTCGTCTCTGTGCATACACGAAAAGAGAGAACTCTCTGGTATCTCTTCTTCTCCCAAGGACACCAGTCCTATCTGATTAAAGCCCTATGCCATGACCGCTTTATAAACTTTCTTGTTTCCTGAGTGGCTCTACGTCCAAATACAGTCACGTTGGGGGTTAGGGCTTCACCATATGCATTTTGGGGGAAGCAAAATTTAGTGCGTAACACCCTCCCATTTCCCAGATGGAGGAACTGAGGTTCCAGTGAGGTAAGTGATTCTCCCCAGCACATTTTGGAAGTGAGGGACTGAGGCTAGACCAATTCTGGCATAAGCACAGCTGCCCTGATCTCCCAGTGGCTGCATAAGGTCCAGAGCCTGGCAGAGCACCATTCTCTTGGCTTCTGCTCAGAACCCGGCACTCCACCGGTGCCCTGAGGATCAGCAGGAAGTTCCAGGAGTACCTGCGGGCAGCCTCGCTAGCATGGACATTGGCATGGACACAGGGCACTTTCGTAAGGGCTGCACGGGCTAATCACAGGGTGACTGAAGTCTGTGTGAACATAGGACTGGGAGAACACTCACAGGGGATGAGCGGTCCCAAGGTTCTACTGTGAGAGGTAGACAGTCTCAAGACGGTAGACGCTGGGGTTGACTGCAGCAGCTCAAGTTGGCAGAGTTCTTCTGTGCCACCAGCACGGTGCGGAGTACTTTATCACTCTCCGTCATCGGCCCCTCACGACCACCTTGTGAAACAGGAGCTTTTATTATCAGAGAGTGTGACACAGCCAGGAGATGGTGGCACCCAGTGGTGGGTCCAATTCTCTCTGACTCTGAAGCTCGTACCCTTAGCACCATGCTCTGCGGCCTGGGCCCTCCCCAGCCTCTCCTGCAAGCTCCTTTCTTCTCCAGAGCTAGAGAACAGCCTCATGGTGTTCTGCTGGGCTAACCTCTTCCCATTCTTGACCAGACTTGGATGCTTCTCCGCTCCCGGAGGAAAAATGGTGAAGGGAAATGTACATTGTCGTTTTCCAAGCTCCATCCAGGAGCCAAGCAGATCAACCGGGGTAGGGGGTGGGGGGCTGGAATGTCCCAGGCTGTCTTTTCCCAAGTTGAGGGGCGGAAGCCATGACAGCTAAGGGGATTTGTGGAAATTCCTCCGTGCATTGTTACCGGGCAAAGGAAGTGGTTTAGAGTTGAGCTCTCAATTTCTGCCCTGGGGAGCCACCGCCAGTTTCCGCTTCTGAAACTTGTTTGTGGGAAACTGGAGGGGCTGTTTCAGGTCTTGAGAGTGGGGGGGCTTCAGATAACCCCCACCCCTGCTTCCCAAGGGCAAAGGGGGCAGAGGGTCCAGCACGCCAGACAAAACAGCTCCAGAATCGGTTCTTTTTCCTTCCACTTTGGGACGGGTGGCTCAGAGCCGAAGCAAATGAACAGAAACATTTTTTCTTGGCCTGCTGGTATTTGTTTCTGGCACAATCAGCGCAAGCAGATTAGAGAAATAAGTTGCATTTTTTAGTCTGTGTTTGCTCTTTGGACTGGACCTCGGCACGCTTGGTCTGTGCGTTTCGCCACAGCCTCCAGCCCCTTCTGGAGGGATCGCTGGGCCCAAGTCCCTGGCATGGCTGTCCACACTCTTCCAGATGGTGAGCCACTTCCCTGTCTCCTGGGAAGGCCGTAATTAACTCACCAGGAAAGATATACATGCATCCATACATGAGTCTACACATGGAGATACCGCGTACCACACCACATGTGTGTATACTTACCTGTGTCAAATGGCTGCTGTGTCCCTTCCGTTGCTGTCCCGGGGTTCCTTTGCCCCACTTTCTGATGCAGGAGCACTCTGTGGGCGCTCCCCCACAGGACCCCGGAGGAAGGGAAGGCTGGCTTTCTGAGGCCAGTATGGCCCCCCTGGAAAGTCTTGCTGGGAGCCAGACACCGAGGGCCCCACTAGGCAGCCCCACCCTGGCCTTGCCTGGAAACCCTTGCCCAGAAAATCACCTTTGAGGTATGACAGAAATCTGGCAGGGAAAGGAGGGACCCGTAGGCCCACAAGGGCTTTCTCAGCCCCCACGCCTTCCCTGACTAGAAAGCCAGGGCGCCTATCGGCTTGGCTCAGCCAAGCAGGAGTACCCAGCCTGTGTAAGAACTTTTACAAGATTAACTAGTGGGTTGGGAGGGGCTTGCTTGGCTGCCTTTCTTTCTTCTCCCACTTTGTTCCTCCCTCCCTTCCTCCCTTCCTTCTTCCTTCCCTCTCTCCCTCTCTCTCTCTCCTTTCTTTCTTGCTTTGTTTCCTCTTTCCCTTCCCTCCCTCCCCTTTTCTTTTTTTTTTTTTTTGAGTTGGAGTCTCACTCTGTCACCAAACAAGGCTGGAGGGCAGTGGCACGCCTCTCAGTCACCGCAGCCTCAACCTGCTGGGCTCAGATGATCTTTCCGCCTCAGCCTTCCAAATAGCCAGAACTACAGGCGCACGCCACCACGCCCAGCTAAGTTTTGATTTATTGTAGAGGTGAGGTCTCGCCAAGTTGCCTGGGCTGGTCTCGAACCCACAGGCTCAGGCAATTCACTCGCCTCAGCCTCCCAAAGCGCTGGGATGGCAGACTGAGCCACCGAGCCCAGTCCCCCCTCCCCGTTTCTTCCCCCTCTTCTTCCTCTCTCCCTTGCTTTCCTCCCTCTTTCCTTTCTTTCTCCTTCCCCTGCCTTCCTTCTGTCTCTTAATTCTATCCTGGAGATCCCCAAACATCCCTCTCCTTTAGTCTTTTAGTACAGATGGTATCCAAGTTAAGTTGGTTCAACTTATAATTTTTTGAGTTGATGATGATGCAAAAGAGATAGCATTCAATAGGAAGTGTAATTCAAGTACTCATCCACACAACCACGCTGCCGTTCACTTTCAGTACAGGATTCAATGAATTACGTGAGTCAACAAACATTTTATCATGAAGCAGGCTTTGTGTTAGGTGATTTTGCCCAACTGGAGGCGAGTGTAAGCGTCCAGGGCACGCTGAGGGCAGGCCTGGCTAAGCTGTGATGTCCGGTAGGTCAGGTGCATTAAATGCACTTTGACTCAGGTTACTCCCAACTTACGATGAGTTTATGGGGAGGTCACCCCACTGCAAGTGGGGAGCATCTGTGTATCAGCTGCAATATGAGCACTGAGGTTGGAGGACTTGATAAGTCATAGCTCAGGGGATCTTTTCCCCTTCATAAACCCCACATCTGGGTGAGTCTTCAAGATGGCCAGAATTGAACCTGTCACATCTCAACCCCAAACCTTTTTCTTCTTCTCCAGGAGTAAAGGGAAGAATGTCTGCAGCCCAAGCAGCAGGCTAGGGGTGCGAGTGCCTGAGAGAAATGGAATCTGGGGTCATATGTCAAAAATTATCTCCAAGTTAACAGAGAAGTGTTTTTTTTTTTGTTTGTGTGTGTGTGTGTGTGTGTGTGTGTGTGTGTTTGGTTTGGTTTGAAAGTGGTTTCCATCTATAAGACTTCTGGGAAAGGGACAGATTCCCAACATGTAAAATATGAATTTTTCAAAGTCAACATTCCTAAGGCCCAAATACACTTTAGGACTATGAAAACTTCATGTACAATGATATGTTGTTAGGCGCTAAATCGTACTGAACAGTTAGTTGTAAGAGGGCATTTTATGTTTTATTTTTATTTCCATGCGCGGTTTATTTTTGCTCTGACATTTTATTATAATTTCTTCCTACAGTAGGTGAAGTGCTTGGAAAGTTAATTTAAACCAGCCTGACTCTCTGTGTGTTTTTTAATATTTGTTTAAGCTTTTATTGAGCTTGTCAGGCAAGTCAGTGTGCAAAAATGCAGCCGAAAACCCCTTTTTCCTTCTGTGGTGCCTGCCCATTAATACTAGGTGGTGACAACAAGATTCGCGCACACTTCAAATGGGGGATTATTCTGGGTTTTCAAGGAAATTTGAGCCACCTGTTTCAGAAACCTCTTAGTGACTTAGCAAGATGATGAAGGGTGTCTCCCCACTCAGCCGTCACTCAGGGTTCCAGCTCTCTGGCTCCTTCCGATCTGGCCCGGCCCTGCAGGGGCAATTTGCAACCCTGGTCGGAGGCCTGAGCTCTGAGCTGTCCTCCCAGCTTGTGGCTTGGCCTCAGCCTGGGCCAGAGACGCAGCTGCCATCTATCTGCCTGCGGGGAACTTTCCAGATCCACAGCAGGCTGGCTTTCCCCTGGGCTTGGGCTGCCCAGTCTGGAGCTGTTTATCATGGACAGGAGAACGGCATGGGATCACCTTTGAGGAAGTGAGTTGTGAGAGCCAATTGTGTGGCCTACGTGTCGGGGAGCCACACTGCCCACAGAATTTGGCCAAGGAGGGAAATAGAAAGTCAACATTTTCCAGCAGGCTGGGAAGGCGGCTGGGTATTTCTGGAGCCTAGGACTCTCTGGTGAAACGGTCCTTGTGGTAGCGAGAGTCAAAAGCTGAGCTAGTGGCGGGGGCACAGTTAGATCTCCGCTAGGCTTAGGAGAGGCCTCTTAGCCCAAGCAAGAGGTTTCCCTGGCACATAATCCAAGTTCTTCACACTGACCACGAATCCCACCAAACCCAGCCCCCCGGAGAAGACTCCAATCAGTGTGTTCTAGCTGGAAGGAGTCTGGAGCAGGGGTTCTCAAAGTGTGGTCCTGGGAACTTGTCAGAAATGCACATTCTCAGTGCCCAGCTCAGACCCACCGAATCAGAAGCTCAAGGGGGTGGGACCCGGCAGGGCAAGTTTCAACAAGCCCTCTAGGGGGTTTTGCTGCAGGGGGCAGTTTGAGAGCACAGGGCAGCTTCTGCCCATCCTTCGATTGATGAGAACACTGAGGCCTGGGGTGGAATGGACGGGGACACTGAGGCCTGGGCGGGATGAGAGGAAGGAGAGTAACGTACTTATCGCCAGTCTGTTTGTGGCAGAGCTGGGACAAGCTTGCCAGGCCAGATTTCTTTCTGTCCTTTCTTCTCTTTCCAGTTCAGAGAGGACAAGGTTCTCCTTTCTGAAATCTCACCAATCGCGATAGTCAACCAGGTCTTCTGTCCTGCTGTGGGCCTTACATCTGCGAGCTTCAGGTGGGGCTCCACTCCCCTTCTCACAAGGAGCATGTCGATCACTCAGAGTTCGGCTTTTCCGTCACTGTTGTGGGTAAGAGAGCTGGAAGAATGATCTTTGACTTGGAGAAACGACCAGGTCCCCCACACATCGAGTTCTCTATGTTCTGGCTCCTCCCTGCTACACTCCCTTCTAAATGAGGGCTCCGTGGCTACCCCCCCTGCCAAGCGGGCAACACATTCTTGCTCCATGTGACAATACCCGGTGGTCACTAATATTGATGGAGAGGGGAGGTCCTGGCTAAGGGGAGCAGGGCTACCACAGGCTAGCCAGGAATCTCCAAGACCCACAGGCTTGACAAGATGACCTGGGCCTGTCAAATTCCTCCCCTGGGAGTTTAGAATTGGGAAACTCAGAGGCAGGGCCGTTAGAGATGGAAATCAAAGCCAAAAGACTGTGTGGGGCTGCATGATGTGGACAGGGCCCATGCAGTCCTGAAGAGCTTAGCGTAAGCTGAGGGCTGGCCAAGTAAGCCGAGGAGGCAGGCCGTGGGAAAGAGCAGAGAAGACGCAGAGAGAAGCGGAAACCCCACAAGAAAAATCTGCAGGCATAATTGTAGTTCCCCTGATTTCTCTGTAGCACGTGCCCATGGCATCTAACACATTCCCTATTATGAACTGAGCACAAACACGCTTTGCTTGGCCTAATCTAGGTGGGCCTCTGATCCTTGCAATCCAAGGTGCTAGGTCTGGGCTTGACAATTTGTTCTATAAAAGGCAGATAGTAAATATTCTAGGCTTCCCAGCCACATAGTCTCTGTTGAAACTACTCAATGCTGCCTTCCTAAGGCAAAGCCAACCACAGACATAAATAGGCATGGAGTGTTCCAATAAAACTTTATTCTCAAAAACAGGCGACCATCTCACCGAAGTTTGCCAACTCCTGTGCTGGGTTAGAACTTTAGTGCTGCACGGACCTGGGATGGAAGATCCTAGTTCTTTTGAGAGAGTGAAAACTACCTTCCTCCTACTCTCATGCCCTGGAGTCCAGCCTGGGCCGGCTTTGACTCTGGATCTTGATTTTTTTTTTTTTTTTTTTTTTTGAGCTGGAGTCTCACTCTGTTGCCCAGACTGGAGTGCAGTGGCACACTCACAGCCACCCCAGAATCGACCTGCTGGGCTCTGGCGAGCCTTCCACCTCAATCTTCCAAGTAGCTGGAACTACAGGTGCACACTACCACGCCAGCTAATTTTTGATTTATTGCAGAGACAAGGTCTCACCGAGTTGCCCAGGCTGATCTCGAATCCTCAGGCTCTGGCAATCCGCTCGCCTCGGTCTCCCAAAGTGCTGGGATGACAGGGTGAGCCACTGAGCCTGGCCTAGATCTTGATCTTAAGGATGGGTGGATTATAGGTCACATGTTCCCTCTGCACCCTCTTTTCTCACAGTGCTCTGCCATTCCCAGACTGGCCAGCTACCCCGAGCCATGGTAGGAGCCCCAAACCCAAACATTTATAGGAGCCAGGATCATCCAATTGGCAGACTAAAATACATTCAAGGCATCTGCAAAGTAAGCACACCCTCTAAGCTCAGCTTTGATGAACTATGCAAAATTTTACAAAAAAGGAAATCTAGATGGAAACCTAGTAATTTCAACATATTGTAAGAGTGTTATAATTATTCTGAAAAGTCAAAAAAAACTATGTTACATTTAGATAATGCTGAATGTAGAATACGGTTAGCAACAGAGAGTGGTGGAGACTGTGGCAAACTGGTGAGATGCTGCCCTGTCTAAAGTCAGTGACAGCCAGTAGTCAGCTCTGGTTCTTTGTTTCCTTTGAGCATGTAACCCAGCTGATGTCAGATTTTCCAATTCTTGGACATCTGAATTTCTTTTTTTTTTTTTGAGTTGGGGTCTCACTGTGTCACCCAGACAGGAGTGCAGCAGCCTCGACCTGCCGGGCTCCAGTGATCCTTCCGCCTCAGCCTTCCGAGTAGCCGGAATTACAGGCATGCGCTACCACGCCCGGCTGATTTTTTGATTTATTGTAGAGATGAGGTCTCGCTGCCCAGGCGGGTCTCGAACCCACGGGCTTAGGCAATCCACTCACCTCAGCCTCCCAAAGGCGCGGGATTACAGGCTGAGCCACCGAGCCCGGCCTGAATTTCTTAAAGTGCAAAACCTCCTGGTTTTTTTTAAAGTTAGCAGCTAACTTAAATCTGAAAAAAAAAAGTTCTCATTAAATAATGTCCACAAGACAGATTCAACCCTTGGGACTCTTGGGCCAGTTCACTCTTTCATCTGGACTGAGCTCTCTGACGTATCATCTCATTCCTTGGAGAAGAAATGCCCTCCATCTATCTTAGGATTCTTGGGCAAGAAACTGAGTCCAGAAAAAGTGGGTCACTTGCTGATTCCTCACTGAGTCAGAACTAGGGCTAAGTTGCAACCACACAGGCTCCAGGTTTCCACTCAAGGCCTGGCCTGTGTCTGGAGCTCAAGCCGGCCTTCCTAGCGTTTCTCTCCACTCACTCGTGGGCCCACACCTGGGCTGTGCTCACAGTGGCATCTGCCTGTGGTTGTTGCGATTGGCAGGAGGGGCTCTGGGAAGCCAGAGGAGCTGGGTGCATTTAATAAGTCAGAACAGAAGCTAGGATGGCATACTGCCACGAGAGCCGCTCTCAGCTTGCCCTTCCAGCAGGTGTCAGGAAACGGACCTTTCCCTGGTCCTCGTGCAGAGCCACCCTAAGGAGAATCATGGGCTGTTTTTTTGTTTTGTTTTGTTTTTAAATTAAGGAATATGTTTTCCTCCTAGGAGCACAACAGGAAGAAATATGCTATTTGCAAAGCACGAGTCGGTCGCAAGTGAGACTTTAGGAAGACAAGAGACTAAAGCACAGGGACAGCTTCTGGAAGTGTTTGTGGGTGTTCTTTTTCTAGAGGCTCTTAGAGACACACTAGCTCAGGACAGTTTGGAGGCAGAGGCTGGGTCCTTTGAGGATCCCTCCCAGAAAATGTCAGCTTCCAAGTACAGATAGTTGGAGTACATCTGCTCTTCTGAGAGTCTGTCTCTGGCTAAATTCCTGAACCAAATGAAAGTGGTTTGGGGATTATCCAGTGTTTTGTTTTAATTCAGGCCTCATTTTTTTACTACTAGCCAAGCCAGCCCATCACCGCCAGCATTGGTTCTGTAATTACAAGTTGTCAGCTCTATGGCTGGTGGGCATTGTGGTGGTGTTTGGAGTCAGACAGTTTGGGTTCTAATCCCAGCTCTACTGTTATTAGCCATGTCATTTTGTTCAATCACTTAATCTTCCTGTGCTTCAGTTTTCCCACCTGTAGAATGGGAGCAATCATCTTATCTACTTCATAAGTTTCTTGTGAGACTTCAATGAGAAATGCATCCATTTATTCCTAAATACTTATTAAGCACCTGCTTCTAGATGCTGAAAAAAAAGTAGAGAAGAAAAAAAAAGTAGACAGGCAGCACTCCTGCTCTCAAGATGCTAACATTCTCAAGTGTGCTCAGCGAATCACAGGTGCACATGATTATTGATGTTTTGTTGATACTGATGCTATTGATGTTTTTCCCACCCAACTCATGGGGAGGGAGAGAGACCCCGTGCTAAACTGTGGCTCACCCGTTTTCCTGAATAAGCACGATCTGAAAGATCCATCCTTCACTGAATAACAAGCATTATCAGAGCCTGTTTGGTGTCAGAGACAAGTTTCCAGAGGACCTGGGCATACAGAATAAGCACATAATTTATTCGATGCTCTTTCCTTCAAGAAGTGCGTCCCCTCCCTTTGATTGTGGACTGGATTTAGCAACTTGCTTTTAACAAATAGAATGTGGCCAGAATGAGGAGGTGCGTGGCATCCAAGGGCAGAGCATGACGGAATTTGCAGCTTCCTCCTTGCTCTTTCTCTGGGAGTTGCCAGTGGCCAAATCGTGAGGACACTCAAGTAGCCCTATGGAGAAGCTCAGATGGCAAGGAATACTGGCCTCCTTCCAACAGTAGGGAACTGAGTTCTCTTGATAATAACCAAGTGAGTAAACCATCTTGAAAGAGCAAACTCCATCCCCAGTCAAACTTTCAGATGATGGTGGCCCCAGCCAGTATCTTTTTTTTTTTTTAGTTGGAATCTCACTCTGTTGCCCAGACTGGAGTGCAGTAGCATGCTCCCGGCCACTGCAGCCTTGACCTGCTGGGCTCCAGCAATCCTTCAGCCTCAGCCTTCCAAGTAGCAGGAACTACAGGTGTGCATGACCACGCCCGGCTAATTTTTGATTTATTGAAGAGAGAGGTCCTGCCAAGCTGCCTGGGTGGATCTTGAACCCGAGGGCTCAGGCAATCCACTCACCTTGGCCTCCCAGAGTGCTGGGATTACAGGCTGACCCACCAAGCCCGGCCCAGCCAGCATCTTGACCGCAACTTCAAGAAAGACCTTGAATCAAAAGCACATAGTTTAATGTGCTTCTGGATTCCTGACCCACAGAAACTGTAAGAGTATAAATGTTTGTTGTTCGAGCCACTAAGTTTTGAGGTAATCTGTTACACAGCCACAAATAACTAATACAGTACCTTTGCCTAGAGCAGACCTTGGAGGAAGGGTCTTTCTAAATATTGAGATGAGGCTGGGTGCAGTGGCTCATGCCTGTAATCCCAGCACTTTGGGAGGCCAAGGCGGGAGGATCACATAAGCCCAGGAGTTAGACACCAGCCTGGACAACACGGCCAGACCTCATCTCTACAAAAAAATCAAAAAATTAGCCAGGCTTGGTGGTGTACTTCTATAGTCCCAGCTACTTGGAAGGCTGAGGCTGGAGAATCACCTGAGCCTAGGAGGCTGAGACTGTGGTGAGCTATACTATACTCTAGCCTGAGCAATGAGTGAGACCTTGACACAAAAATAAGTAGATAAATAAATATTGAGGTTAAATGCCGTAGAGTACTTTTATATATCAAAATTTCAGAGGATTCTATCTTAATATAAGAAGAAAACAATAGGATGGAAGAAGCTGGAAGATCTATAGTGTAGCCATAACTTTCATAATTTCATTGGTATAGGAATCACCCATTCAGGCCAAAGCCTCAGTGTTACAGAATTTATGTAGCACAACAGATCAGTGTTAATTGTATATTCCCGAGCAGTCTTGCATGAGCTGGAGGTGTAGAGAAAAGGTTTCCAAAGATTCCACTTCTACGTCAGAAGATGGCGCCCAGTGTCATTCAGCTTTGTGTGAATGATAATGGTGATCATGCCACCCAACCAGACAACATCTCCCTAAAGGGAGCAATTTGCCTAAGTGGTCAGCAGGGAGACACTTTTCCAGGGATAAGGGAAGAAAGAAGTTGAAAGAGGGTAATCAGTACTAAAGAAAAGACTGAGCTTTCTTCTCCAGCAGGACAATATTCACCAGTCTCTGGCTTCTCTGAGGCCTCCCCTCTCCACCTCTGCCATTCGGCACTGAACAGAGCTACTCTCAAGTAGAGATCTCTTCCTGGAACACGAGATTCTTCATTTCCTCCTTTCCTCCCGTACTCCTCATCTGTGATGGTTAATTTCATGTGTCAGCGTGACTGGGCCACAGGGTACCCAGATATGTAGCCAAAAATTCTTCTGGGTGTGACTGTGAAGGTGATTCTGGATGAGATGAACATTTGAAGGAAAGCAGATTGCTCTCCCCAGTGTGGGTGGGTCTCATCCAATCAGTTGAAGAACTGAATAGAACAAAAAGGTTGAGTCAGAAGGCACTCCTCCTGCCTAATTTCTTGAGCTGAAACATTGGTCTTTCCTAGCCTTTGGACTCAGGCTGAAGCATCGTCTCTTCTTGGATTTCGAGCTTGCCAGCCTTGGAACTAGAACTTACACCACCAGCTCTCCTGGTTCTTAGGCCTGATGACTCAGGCTAGACATACACATCAGGTCTCCTGGGTCTCCAGCTGGCCAACTGCAGATGTTGGGGCCTCTCAGCCTCCACAATCATGGGAGTCAACTTCTTCTAATAAAAAAGTAAATATGGATGCATACGTACACGCACACACTCACGCACATACTCTCTCCTATAGGTTCTGTTTCTCTGGAGAATCCAAATACCATCCATCCAGCCCATCCATTTTTCTCCATCTTTGCAGTCACTTCCCTGCTCTAACCTGCCACAGTCACCCACCTGCACATATGGACTAATTTCCTCATTGGTCTCTGTACTGGGCTGAACTGTGCCTCTCAAAAAGATATGTCTTGCTCCAAATGCCTGTCCCCTATGATTGTCACCTTATTAGTTAAACAGGTCCTTGTTATGTAATTAAACGAAAGACCCCAAGACAGGATCATCCTGCATTAAGCGATTTAAAATCAAAGACAACTACCCTTATTTAAAAAGGGAGAGGCAGAGACACATGGAGAGAAAACACAGAGAAAAGGCCAAGTGAAGACAGCACGAGAGTGGTGGTTCCACAAACCAGGGATGCCTGGGGCCACATGAAACTGAGAGAGACGGGAGTCCCCCCCAGAGCTCCCAGAGGGAGTGTGGTCCTGAAGTCACCTTCATTTCAGACATCTGGCTTCCAGAGTTGTGGGAGAATAAATCTGTTGTTTTAATCCCTCCAGTTGGTGGTAACTTGTTATGGCAGCCCTGCAAGACTCATAATACAGTTCCCCTTTCCCACTCTTTTTTAATTTTTAATTTTATTATTTTTATTGATACATAGATGTACATATTTTCAGGATACATGGAAACATGGAATAATTTTACACATTCATATACTTTATAGAGATCAAATCAGTGTAATTAGGATATTCATTCCACCTTAAATATTTGTCTTTTCTTTATGCTAGAAGCATTCGAATTATTCTTCTCTAGCTATTTTGAAATACACAATGAATTATTGTAAACAATAGTCACCCTACGGAACTAGCAAATAGCATATCTGTACTCAATCAATCTCTCTTCATCCTCCTCTTTCCACCCTTGCCAGCCTCTGGTAACCATCAGTCAACTCTCCATCTTCATGAGAACCACTTTTTTTTTTTTTTTAGCTCCCACGTGTGAAAACATATGATATTTGTCTTTCTGTGCTTGGCTTATTTTACTAATATAATGACCTCCAATTGCATCCATGTTGCTGCATGACAGAATTTCATTATTTTTATGGTTGCATAGTATTCCATTGTGTATATATTCCCTTCCTTCCTTCCTTCCTTCCTTCCTTCCTTCCTTCCTTCCTTCCTTCCTTCCTTCCTTTGTTCCTTTGACAGGGTCTTACTCTGTCAGCCAGGTTGGAGTTCAGTGGTGCAAGCATGGCTCACTGCAGCCTTGACTTCCTGGGCTGAAGCAATCCTTCCACCTTAGCCCCCCTGAGTGGCTACAGGCATGCCACACACTCGGCTAATTTTTGTATTTTTTTTAGAGACAAGGTCTCACTACGTTGTCCTGGCTGCTCTCGAACTCCTAGACTCAAATGTTTCTCCCACCTTGTCCTCCCAAAGTGCTAGATTATAAGCAGGAACCACTGTGACTGGCCCACATTTTCTTTATGCATTAATCCACTGATGCACATTTAGGTGACTCCATATCTTGGGTACTATGAATAGTGCTGCAGTAAACATGAGAGAGCAGATATCTCCTTGATATGTCAATTTCCTTTCTTTTGGATATACCCAGCAGTAGGACTGCTGAATCATATGGCAGTTCTAGTCTTAGTTTTTGGAGGAACCCCCATGCTGTTTTCTCACAAGCGCCCACTGATGACATGATCACAACCCTCCTTTCACTCTTGTTTATTTTTTCTTTGAGTCAGAGTCTCTGTCACTCAGGCTGGAGTGCAATGGCACGCTCACGGCCACTGCAGCCTTGACTTGCTGGGCTCAGGCAATCCTTCCACCTCAGCTTTCCAAGTAGCTGGAACTTCAGGTGCCTGCCACCACGCCTGGCTGATTTTTTAATTTATTATAGAGACGAGGTCTCGCCATGTTGCCCAGGCTGGTCTCGAACCCCTGGGCTCAGGTGAAACCTCTCGCCTCTGCCTCCCAAAGTGCTGGGATTACAGGCATGTGCCACCGCGTCTGGCCTCCTTCCACTCTTGACCCACTGCGATGCAGTCTCCACCCAGCAACCAGAGTGATCCTTGAGACATGCACATCTGGTTTTAACTTCTGCTAAAAACACTGCAGTGGTAAACTTCAAACCTCTTCCCATAGTCTACAGAGCCCACTAGCCCCAGCTGGGGACCTCTACTCTGGAAGCTCCCACACTGCCCTCCCCCCTCACCTGCACACTCTGTTCCCAGACCTTCAGACACTGTCAGGAACTCTCCCACCTCATGCCTGCATCTGGGACCATATTGTTGTTCCCTATGCCTACCACACTCTTCCTCCAGCTGGTGTGGGGTTGGTCTTTTGTCATCCTTCCGATCTCAGTTTAAATGTTCTCACCACAGAGACCACCCTGGCCTATCCACAGCGCTCTGCCACCACACTCCTGACTAACCAGGTTACTGCTGTGTCCAGGTCCTTCACATTCTGTCACTGATTGAAATAATGCATGTGTTTGTTTACTTGTTTAAACTGTTCCCCATCCCTTCTGCGGAAATAGGAACCGCATATTTCCCACCATACCCTCAACATCTAGAACAATGCACAGAGTAGCTTTGGACAATGATTGTAAATGCATGAGTGCATAAATTGTTTTCATCCATTCACTCAATAATTGTATATTAAGCACATAATTAGTGCCAAGCATAAATCACAGGCCAGGCTCAGTGACAAATGACTGGTTTCCTTTGCTTTTAAGCTTAATTGTACATATTTTTAAAATTAGGTAATATTTCCACTGGAATAAAATTCACAAGGTACAATAGGGCCAGATGTGATCACATCTGTCATCCTACCACTCTGGGAGGCCAAAGCACAAGGATTGCTTGAGCCCAGTTCGAAACCAGCCTAGGCAACATCATCTCTACAAGAAATCAAAAAATTAGCTGGGCATGGACACGCACTTGTAGTCCCAGACATTTGGGAGGCTGAGGTGGAAGGATCGCCTAAGCCCAAGAAGTTGAGGCTGCACAGAGTCATGAGTATGCCATTGCACTCCAGCCTGGGCAACACAGTGACTCCAACTCAAAAAAAACAGATAAAATAGTAATCAGGAAAAGCCTCTGTGCTGGCTATTAAGTCATCATCTCCCAGTTCTCAGCCTTTCACACTCAGCCTTTGGATGCTGGGCTGGGGCTCTGCTAGGTACGTTTCTACTTTGTCGGCTGCTTCATGTTGGACGCTCCCAGTAAGGTGCAAGGGAGACCGCGGGCCAGAGGAGAAGGAGGGGATGTGCTCCTTCCCATGGGCAGCAGCAACTCCTTCTTGAAGCGGCAGCCCAGTCTGGCCTGTAGTTTTTCTAACACCCACTTCATTGCGCCCCCCAAAAGATGCCAGCACCCGCCATCGGTGCTCCCTCCTCAGATGCTCCCTCCTCTGACCCAGCACATGATAGGAGTCCCCTCCCAAACTTCTCATTTTTAATAATTTAATTCCAACTCTCCCTTTTGTTTCCCCATCCCTAAGGGTGGTAACAGCTTCCTGCAGTGGCAATGTCTATAAAAACTTGGGGTGTTCTCTTTTTACCTCGTTACAACTTTACCTCACAATAATAATTCGTATTAAGTTCCTTCTGTTCAAATGACTGGCGTGGTTTCTCTCTCTTGAGTAGACCCTGACTTAACCAGCCTCCTTCCCACATTTGTTCCCACTTCTCCCCAGGGACTACCAACAAATCAGTTTCTTTCGTGTCCTCCAGAGATCAAATGTCCAGAGATCAAATGATAGACAAAAAAGTCTATCAAATATGGAGTAAGATAGAAACCACCAAACTTTGTCAATAATTTAAGCAATAGTAACGAACTTTGTTGTTAGTACCAGCCTAAGAGCTAGGCTCTGAGAGAAGTACTATTTCATGGGGAAGATATTATTATTTGCCCCATTTTGCAGATGAGGAAACTGAGACAGATTGTGACCGGCTACCTCAGTCAAGATCACGCAGTTAGTAAGTGTCAGAGCCAGTGTATGAATCCAGGCATGTTGGTCCAGCACCCATACACTTACCTACTCTGCAGTATCAATTCCCACTTTCTGGTTTGTGTTTTGGAGCAAACTACCTAATCTCTTTGCGTCTCAGTTCCAAAGTGTATAAAAATTGGTGAAAATAATTATCTACCTCATTGGGCTTTACAAGATTAAATGAATGAGACACTATGTTAAAGTACCTAATATCGAATGTGACAGACGGCTCTTGTAGTTAACAATCACCATCCCTTCCCTATTTACCCAGCCTGGGTCTATTTTTCCTCTTTTAACACATGTAGTCAGTGCTGTGCTGGTAAATGTTTAACAGCTAGCTTTCTGAAATTTTTTTTTTAAAAGCCCACATTTGTAGTTTTTACTGCTTTCTATGGTGTTAATTCTCCCACCATGGCCAATTGCGAGCTACCAACGTGATGACAACTGGCTTGCAAATTTCCTGAAAATTTAGCACAGAGCTCTTGAGAGCTGGTGTGAGCAGCACTAGCACAACATCGCACGCGGGGTTGAGTGAGAAACCTGACATTTTAGTGCTCTTTGTCTGCTGAGAGACTAAAAATACATCCACTTTAACTCTGCTTCGAACCCTTGAAGCTCCCTGGCTCTTCCTCCTGTATTCATGTGCTCAGCGATCTTAATAGAACTCCAGCTATTTGTTCCTGAAAAGCATTTATTTAAAAATGAAAACCCGCAGGCTGCCCCGTTGAATTAACCTTATCCTGGTGTGTGCTCCTGTCCTCTCCAGGGAGTCGCCTCTGCCCTCCCCGCCTTCCTCACCCTGGCACCTGAGCTTTTGTCCCAGTGGGCTGCTCCTCCTCCGTGAACTCCAAACTCACCCACATGAAGTTGTCCTTCCCACCCCAAGGCCGAGGAAGCTCGGTTCAGGGATGCCCTCACATTTGACCGAGTACATATTTGTTTACCAGTAGTAGTCAATGAATATTTTTCTTTCCTGTACAATGTTTGTTTTCTCTGGAGGCAACACTTGTCCTCTTTTTTTTGTTTGCTAAGTATTTCCTATGACTATCATAAATTCAACCCAAAGAACCCCTAATTATGAGTCTCCTCTCAATACACTAAAGCACGAAGACGTTCCTTCAATTTCGCCTCAGAGAAATCCCTGTGGATCCACCGGGCATTCCAGCACAGTCTGGTTCTGCCCTGGCTCTGGGTGTGGCTCTCTCTTGGCATCTCCCTGGACTAGCTCTCGGGGGCTCCCTTCACCTGGCTCTGCCGCCGCTGGCCTCCCTCTCATGCCTTTGGGTGGCCACATCATTCTGTGGCGTCTCAGACCTTGTTTGGAAATGCCTTATTCTCTCCTAACTTCTACACAATCTTTAAGTGAGGGATGCTAGGTGGAAAATAATTTTTCTTCAGAATTTTGAAGACACAGCTTCATCTTCTGACTTTCAGAGTTGCTGTTGAATGACCTGATGTTATGATTCTTTGTCTGAAACCTGGTGTTTTTTTTTTTTCTCCCTGGAAACTCATTTTTCTCCTTGTCCCCGGTTTTCTGAAATTTCACAACAACGTGGCTTGATATGAGCCCATTTTCACCTGTTTCCCAGGGCGCTCTGTGGACTCTTGATAAATGCTGTAGAGTTCCTTCTTGTGGTGGGTTTGTGCTGGGTCGTCTTTGCTAAGCTGGAACTACGCCACCCAGTGTCCCTTTCTCTGTATGTTGTCTGGTTAGTGCTGGCCATAAGGGCCGTTTGTAGCAGCTTTGGAAGGTGGAAATGCTCTGAGGGCTGGTGTCCAGTACCAGGCACCGAGACACCTGCTGGCTTCCAGGCTGGTCTGGACAGCACCTGGACTCACTTCTCCATTGGCTCCACCATACCTGCTCCTGCAACCACTCCAAGTTCTCTGGCCGGTGTGTGTGTGCGTGGCTCTGTGGTGGTGAGAGGGTGCTGGGTTCTCTGCAGTTCACCCGTGGCTTTGAGGTTGAGGTATTGAGAGCAAGACCCGAGTTCCAGTTTGTCTCGGGGGTTCCTCTGTGGCTGCCCTCATCCACATCCAGCTTTCCTTCCAACAGTCTGCTGAGTCTTTAGGCTTCCATACTAGTTGCCAAGGCCCACAGTTGTGTATGGCCCAGTAACAGATCCTTTATCCTATGTCACTTGTCACGCTCATCCCGATGAATGTGCTTCTCTAAGGGTTTCCTCTCCTTCATCTTCTCTCTTCTTTCCTTCTGAAAACGCGAGTCATTGAATATCGACTTCCTGGACAGGTCCTCCACTTTTCTTACTAGTTCTCTCTTTTTTCCATGTTTGTCTTTTTACTCTACTTTCTAGGAGAGTTTCTGTTTTATCTGCCGACAGTTCTACTGACTTTTAAATGTGTGCTATATGTAATTTCCAGGAGTTTTCTTTTTTGTTCTCTGAATATTCCCTTTTTATAGCATACTGGTCTTTTTTCATGGATGCAAAAATCTCTTGACACTCTGGAAATAGTAATGATAGTTTTTAAAAGAGATTTCTTTGTGCACGGTTCCTACTTCCTCTGACATGCTTTTTTAATGTTTGTTTTGGTCTCGATCTTGCATTTGCCTGTCCTCAGATGTCTAATGAGCCTTGTTTGCATATGTAAGAATGAGGTACTTCCTGAAATCTCTGGGTGTGGAGATGGGGCTTACTGACTGACTTTTCCTGACTTTTCCTGTATGCTGATCCTACCGACTCCTTCATTGGGAAACTCCTGATTGTCGTAGTTTGAATTTATTCTTTAGGGCTAGTCAGAATCCCTGGAGACGGGGTCTCCTGCCAGGCGAGTAGGAGACTGGCTGCCTGCTTTGTGGAAACTAAAGTAGGAGAGAGGGCGGTGTTGGGGGAGAGGTGTCTCAGCAGTCAGTATGCCTGTGTTGCTTAATCCGTGTTTTCCATGGTATCTTCACCCTCACTTGAAGGGCTACATTCAGTTCAGAGTCTTTTTATTTTACCCTCTCCCGAGAAGAAACCTCAGTCCTCTACTGAGGCGGGGAAGTAGGAGTCACTCCTGGACCGAAGACAGGGAGGGGATCTAAGCTGTAACTGCTTCTTAAATCAACTTTTAACCAACCCCTTGCTTTCAGCTCTACTCCACTCCTACTTGAAGAGTTAACTAGTGCTCCCTAGTTAACTAGGGAATGGGGAGAGGGAGTGGATGGCCTGGTGGCTTCTTGACTTTCTCCACAGCCGACTCAGAAATCGGCTTTCTTGGGTCTACAGAGTCAGTTGATACTCATTCCTGCTTCCAAATTTTTGTCGGTGTGATCTCAGTGTCTCTTTTATTTACCTTGTACGTTTGTTAATTTCTTCATTCAATACTCTATTCATTTATTCAACATACATTTATGAGCCCATGCTACATGTTAGACATTCTTCGGCTTTTTTAAAAAATCAATTTACTCTTGGTAGAGTTTGGATGTATACAAACAGTTATGTGTATCCAATCCTCCATCTTTATCTGAAAGTCAAAAATCTTTTTAAAAAATCAGTTAAAGCCGGGCTCGGTGGCTCAGCCTGTAATCGCGCACCTTTGGGAGGCTGAGGTGAGTGGATTGCCTGAGCCCGCGGGTTTGAGACCCGCCTGGGCAGCAAGACCTCATCTCTACAATAAATCAAAAAATCAGCCGGGCGTGGTAGCGCACGCCTGTAATTCCGGCTACTTGGAGGGCTGAGGAGGAAGGATCGCATGAGCCCGGCAGGTCGAGGCTGCGGTGGCCGGGAGCGGTCACTGCACTCCAGTCTGGGCGACAGAGTGAGACTCCAGCTCAAAAAAATTAAAAAATTAAAAAATTAAAAAATTTTTTTAAAAAAATCAGTTAAAGAAGGGTAATGATATTTACCCATGGGGTTGGGAGAGGATTAACTGAGATAATGAATGTACTTAGCACAGTGCCCAGCACGTAGTAAGTGCCCAATAAATTATAATCACTATGGTTGTTATTTTGGTTTTTACTAGTCTAAGGTAGGCCCAGTCTGGAGGGTTAATAATTACATAGACACATGTAATTGTTTTGTTGAGGAGTTACGTTCAAGTGGATTATGCCCATGGTGGATTATGTTACAAATGTTTATTTTTTTTTGGCTGACCTCTCCCATCAGGCCATTAGAAGTGTGTTCAGAATCTCAGCTTAAGGAGCGCCTACATGCAGTTTCAAAGATAACTCTGCTATGGGAGGAAATCCTGTAGTCAGAAATCCAAAGTCAACAGACATCATGGAAAACTTCATTCCTGGTCTCCTGCATTAACATGACACTCAAAATGTGTTCAACAAGGAAGAGTTGACAAAGCACTGCCATCGTTATTCTCCCGTCAATTCGGACATGTAGCGCTGGTTTATTTCATCACACAGAGAACATAAGCCCCTCAAAGTGAGGGTCCTTGTCTACTGATGTGTAGCCAACAAGCACCATTTTCCTCACCAATTCTACTAAGTGGGAAGAATCCAACAGTCCTGAACTTCCAGTGGGTGGTCATGATGGACTCTAGGAAGAAAATAGTTTCTGTGGGCTAGGAGCTCAGGACAGTCTTGCTTAGGAATAGACCCTGGGAGTCTCTTAAGCAACTGTAGTCACACATCAGCCAGACCTGCAGTCATCTGGAAGCCTGACCGAAGTTGTAAGTTCCCATATGGCTGACTCACATGGCTGGCAAGTTGCTCCCAGTTGGTGGTTTAGGGCTGATTTATGGCTCCTGTGTCAGTTACCTAGTGCTGCGAAACAACTTTCCCCTAAATGTAAAGACTTAAAAACAATAATTTTTTAAAAAGAGGTTGAGGGCAGGGGGTGGGTTGCTTGTAAGATAAACCTTTCCAAGAAACAGTTTGGATATCTCGAGGGCACCAACAGCATAGCAGCCCATGCTGGTGAGGATGCAGAGCCACAAGCACTCTCATTCATGGCTGGTGGGAATGCACATGGCACAGTCACTTGGGAAGACAGTGTGACAGTTTCTTACACAGCCAAACATACTCTTACTGTTCACCCAGTCACACTCCTTGGCATTTACTCAAAAACGCCGAAAACTTATTTCCACACAGAAATCTGCACATGAATATATACAGCAGCTTTGTTCACAATTGCCAAAACTTGGAAGCGACCAAGATGTCTTTCAACAGGTGAATGAACAAGTAAACTATGGAGCATCCAGGCAACAGAATGCTATGCAGTGATAAAAAGAAAAGAGCTGGCCGGGCTCGGTGGCTCAGCCTGTAATCCTGCGCTTTGGGAGGCCGAAGTGAGTGGATTGCCTGAACCTGCGGGTTCGAGACCCGCATGGGCAACTTGGGGAGACCTCATTTCTACAATAAATCAAAAATTACCTGGGCGTGGTAGCACGCGCCTGTAGTTCCAGCTACATGGAAGGTTGAGGCGGAAGGATCGTCGGATCCCAGAGGTCGAGGCTGCGGTGGCTGGGAGCGTGCAACAGCACTCCAGTCTGGGTGACAGAGTGAAACTCCAACTCAAAAAAAAAAAGAAAGAAAAGAGCTACCAAGGCATCAGGAGACTTGGAGGAAATTTAAACGCACGTCGCTAAGTGAAAAAAGCCAATCTAGCCGGGCTCGATGGCTCAGCCTGTAATCCCACGCCTTTGGGAGGCTGAGGTGAGTGGATTGCCTGAGCCCGCGGGTTCGAGACCCGCCTTGGGCAACTTGGCGAGACCTCATCTCTACAATAAATCAAAATGAACCGGGCGTGGTAGCGCACACCTGTAGTTCCAGCTACTTGGAAAACTGAGGTGGAAGGATCGCCGGAGCACAGCAGGTCGAGCCTGCGGTGGCCGGGAGCGGCCACTGCACTCCAGTCTGGGTGACACAGTGAGACTCCAACTCAAAAAAAAAAAAAAAAGCCAATCTGTAAAGGCTGCAACCTGTCTGATTCCAACCGCATGACATTCTGGAAAAGGAAGAACTGTGGAGACAGGACAAAATCAGTCAGTGGTTGGCAGGGCTTAGTGGGGAGAGAGGCATGAACAGGTGGAGCACAAGGGATTTTTGGGGTCATGACACTGCTCTGTATGATCCTCTACTGGTGGGTACATGTCATTATACGTTTATCAAAACTCACAGAAGACACAGCGCAAAGAATGAGCACTTATGTAAACTATGGACTTCGGTTAATAATAATTTATTAATATTGACTCATCAGGCCGGGCTTGGTGGCTCTGCCTATAATTCCAGAAATCTGGGAGGCTGAGGCGAGTGGATTGCCTGAGCTTGCGGGTTCGAGACCTGCCAGGGCAACTTGGCGAGACCTCGTCTCTACAATAAATAAAAAATTAGCTAGGCATGGTAGCACATGCCTGTAGTTCTGGCTACTTGGAAGCATCACCGGAGCCCAGCAGGGTGAGGCTATGGTGGCCATGAGTGTGCCACTGCACTCCAGTCTGGGCGACAGAGTGAGACTCCAACTCAAAAAAAAATTGACTCATCAGTTGTAACAATATGCCACACCAGTGCTAGAGGCGAATTATAGAGGGAAACTGGGAGAGAGAGAGATTATATAGGAATGCTGTTCTCTGCTAAATTTTTCTGTAAGTCCAAACTTGCTCTAAAAAATAAAGTCTATTAATTTTTTTAAAAGTTGGGGGGAGGATAAAAGCATGTGGTGGGTTGGTTACAACATACAACTTTCTAGGACACCTGGCCCAGATGCCCCCAAGGGTTTTGTGCCACATGATCCTGAACAAGTCAGTCGTGAGGCAAAGATGCGCGAAGGATAAGGATGTTTCAGGGTATTACCTGCACTGTCCTGAAATGATGGCCTGGGTGGGTGACTTGGAGATTGCTTAGAGGTCTACATTTTTAGTACATCTGAGCCAAAAAAATGAGAAGCCCTTCATGTTCATAAACGTTCTCTCCCTTTTTCTCTTGTTCCTTGTTTTTCTAAATTGGCATTATTATATTTTGCTAAAGAGCCTGTACCGTAAAACCCCAGAGACCCAAAGGCGGCCGGACACTCGTTCTAAAAAGACAGGGTGAGTCACGCTCAATGAAAAGGAATTTTTGACAGAGGAGCATTGTTTAACAAAGCCAGTATTGATACCCCCAGCCCCCACACCCACCTGGTGACTCACTCCATCACCTTCGGATTGTAAGTGCAGCCAAGGGCACCTAGCCCACAGAGATTCCTGGGACATCAGACGATGCCTCAAATAACCTGACTGGCCACCGACGGCCGGCGTTGCCCCATATGAACCTTGGGGAGGAGCCATGCCGGCAGTGGCCACAGAATCGGTTTTAAGCCGCGGTGGGGCAGATCTAAAGACCTCTTCCAACTCATGTTGCTCGGAGGCTTATGAATCTTCTGTGGAATGCTCCCATATTAAGATTTTGCTCTGCCTTTCTGAAACCATTCTTGTTTGTTAGACAGTCATGTGTGCTTGTAAACTGAGTATTGTGCAAGACATTGGGGTACAAAGATTAATAAGAAATAAGCATTCGCTGGGTACAGTGGCTCATGCCTACAATCCCCGCACTTTGGGAGGCTGAGGTGAGAGGATTGCCTGAGCCCACAGGTTCAAGACCAACCTGGGAACTTGGCAAGACCTCATCTCTACAACAAATCAAAAAATTAGCCGGGCGTGGTGACAAGTGCCGGTAGTTCCAGCTACTCGGAAGGTTGAGACAGAAGGATCTCTTGAGCCTAGCAGGTCAAGGCTGTGGTGGCCGTGAGCATGCCACTGCACTCCAGCCTGGGCGACAGAGTGAGACTCCAACTCAATCAATCAATAAATAAATAAATAAATAAGCATCATCACCCAGGGCTTACACCTTCCCGATGGACCTGGAGATCACTGGTGCTCCAAAGATGATGGCACATGACTAGTGTAGGACTCAATGCCATGTGCTGGGCACTTCTTGGTTATGTCTGCAGCATCCATTCTGCTAAATGTTCCCTGGTAGTCCTTTGGGCCAGCCATGTCTCACCCATGCTCAGGTTTGGGTGGGATTGGCCTCTGAGCCTAGCTCCAGCGTGGGTCCTGATTGCCCTGGATCAATCTGTGTATCCCATGCCATGACCGTGCTTGTTGGTATTGAGAAATAAGGTGTCCTTAGTTCAAGCTGAAAGCAGAAGGGGAATCTCCACCTGTGTAAAAGCCATTAGGAAAAATCCATTCTTCTTCTAGAATGGGAGGTGTAAATGTACATAATTTGAAACTGTAGTGATTATTTGCTCACTATGGGAGAATGAATCTGGCACCATGGGCAGCAGAGCAGAGAGACAGAAAGAAATGAAATTCTTTATGATGTTATTATAAAGCTGGATCGAACCTCACCTGAAGGCAAATGCCGCAGGACTTTTGACGTTACATCAGTCCATGAAGTCTCTATCATTTGAGCTATTTCCCTCCCCATCCCAGTTTTTGTCACTGAACGTATCCTAATATATGGTGAAGAAAGAAATACAGGGAGCAGGATTTTAAAAAAATGCTGGGTAATATTCTAAATGTCTGCAAGCTGGTCAGAGAAGCACAGACAAGACTGTGTGTAAACAGCCAAGGAGCTAGGGAAAACCCGTGTGTGAGAGTGAGCAGACTCTCCGAAGCTATTCAGCATCCGAACCTTCATCCATGCTTGGGGAACCCCCACTGTAAGAATCCTGATGGAAGGATCCCCCTCCTGCTACAGAAGCTCATCGCGGCCCCTGGAGGTTAGGTGATGCTCTGCCAATCATATGCTCCCCCTGGGACTTGAGGTCCCGGGCAGATGATACAGAGAAGCAGAAAAACAGAACTCACCCCAGGCTGGGATGACCATCTGCCAACAGAAAGAAACTAGCGCCAGCATCTGGGGGTGTCATGATGGCACTGGCATCCTCACCCAGTGGGCGCTGGGGCTGGTCTCCCTTGATTTCCGCTTGTTTTCCAAACTTGATTCTTTATCTTTCTAGCAATTCCATGGGCTACCTAGTAAACACTAAATAGACATTTTCCCCATTAAACCAATCGGAGTTGTTTCCTGGTGTTTGCAAGTGAGGACCCCACTGACTAGGCAATGGTGGTCAGTATTGCTAAGAAGAGAATGACCAGTCAGGACTGGTCGAGGGAGACGGCTGGAAAAGTCTCCTGGAAAGAAATAGCCTACCCGCCAAGTGCAAAAGATCTAGAGACAGACCACCTGGCTTGAACCCCAGCTGTGTCATCTGCTGCCTGGTTGACCTTGGGCAAGTGACCCAACCTCCCTGGGCCTCAGTCTTGTCTGTAAGAGGAGGTGAAAGCAGGACCCACTCCTGCTACATCCCTAGCAGTGTTGGGATGATTAAATTAGACAATGCAAGGAGGGCTCTGAGTATAGATTCTGGTCCTGTGCTGGTCTTCAGGCCATGGGAGCTGTCTTGATGACCTTTAGCTCAAGAGGTGAGATTCCTTACAGGGGACTCTACTGCACTTTTTTTTCTTTTCTTTTTTTGAGTCGAGGTCTCACTCGGTGGCCCAGACTAGAGTGCAGTGGAGCAATCACAGTTCACTACAGCCTCCAACTCCTGGACACCAGTAATCCTTCCGCCTCAGCCTTCCAAGTACTTGGGGTGACAGGTATGCGCCACCATGCCTGGCCAAGTTTTTTGTGGAGACGAGGTCTCGCTATGGTGCTGAGGCTGGTCTTGAACTCCTGGCCTCAAGCAATCCTCCTACATCAATCTCTCAAAGTGCTGGGATTACAGACATGAGCCACTGTGCCTGGCTTCTTGTTCCACCCTTTTTTCAGTCTGCTCATCCTCCTCCTACTCTTCATGCACAGCAGGAAGAGAGAAAACATTCCTGGTGTGCCGTGGGAGAAGTTCAAGTTGGATCCAGGCAGATGTGTGCTGGAAAATGTTTACCAGCCCGCTGTCCAGGAAAACGAAAGCACTGATCTGTAGCATTTGCTGATTTCCAGTGTAAACACCCCATCATGGCTGATTTCAGACACCCCGTTTGATGCTGCTGATCATGGAACTGGGAAGAGATGGACCAGGGAAGGAAGCCTTCACGGCGCCAGGGAGTGGGGAAGACAGGCAGTTCCTAAGCCCCGGGGCAGAATTCTACCTGCCCCCCCACCCCACCCCGAGACAGGTCTCACTTTGTCGCCCAGGCTTGAGTGCAGTGTAGTGATCCTGGCTCACCCCAGCCTTGATCTCCTGGGCTACTGGGCTCAGGCGATCCTTCTGCCTCAGCCTCCCAAGTAGCTGGACTACAGGCATGTGCCAAAATGCCTGGCTAATTTTTGCGTTTTTTGAGGAGATGCGGTCTCACTGTGTTGTCCAAACTGGTATGGAACCTGGGTTCAGGCAATTCTCACACCGCGGAAGAATTATGATCCCAAAGTCCTGGGCTTACAGCTGTGAGCCATTGTGCCAGGCTCAGAGTTCTCTTTCAATGGTACTCTTTAAGCCCTCCTTCCTGTCCCCACACATAGCCACTCGGCTCCCTGGCTCTGCTCTCCCTTCCTTAAAATATCCCCGGCATCCACCCATCCATTTATCTTCTGGTCCACCATGGCCAGCCCAGCCCACAGGCTCAGACTGGCAACTCTGAAATACTGCTTCTGGCCTCTGCCCCTTCCTACCTGCTCCGCACTAGAATGGGCCAGCTGCGCCACCCCACGCCAGCTTTCACTGCTTCCTCCTCACTCCAATTGACTGTCACATGGCACCAGGCTTACTGTCCCATCCTGTCACTCAGCCCCCTCAGTCGGGAGGTGATCTGAGTGTGACTCTCTGATCTGCTTAGTCGTTATGAGCTCTCGGTCAAAGCTCTCGGTCAAAGCTCAGAACACTTTCTGAGCTTGACTTCCTTACCTCTAAAATGGTGATAATAAAAGAAATTTCTTAAGGTCGTTGCAAACATTAAACAGAATAATTCTATGGGAGACTTGGTATAACTCTTGACCCCACTGTAAATACTTGATACCGGCTCGATGATGATGACCAGTGGTGATGATACCTGCCACTACACGTGGTAGATGGTAACTGGCAGGAGGATCTTCTCCCTCTTGGAATTCTGCCCTGCTTCTTTGCTGCTTTCCTTCCGTTTTAGTTCTCTTTCTTCTTCTTCTTTGTTTTTGAATTGGAGTCTCACTCCTTCGCCCTAGCTGGAGGGCAGTGGCACGCACACTCATGGCCACCCCAGCATCGACCTTCTGGGCTCTAGCGATCCTTCTGCCTCAGCCTTTCGAGTAGCCCGGAACTACAGATGCGTGCTACCACGCCTGGCTATTTTAAAAAATTTTATTGTAGAGACGAGGTCTCATCAAGCTGCCCGGGCTGGTCTTGAACCTGCAGGCTCAGGCAATCCTCTTGCCTCGGCCTCCCCAAGTGCTAGGATTACAGGCTGAGCCACCGAGCCAGGCCTAGTCCTCTTTCTTCTGATAGACTTTTTCTCTGCACTCATTAGAGTCTTTTTCTCTAAGCTTCTGAAGCAATTACACCCCACAATGGAGCACTTAAGTCAATATTGTCCCTTGCTATTCCCTGTGGACGCCAATCCTGTCTTTCTGGCTCTGGCGTGTCTTTTTCTGCATGCAGGGAGTGGTCTGTTGTCTCCATTTTCTCCCCTGAAGGGTCTTGGATCAGCAGCCTCAGACCAGCAGCCAAAGTGGCTGATTCTGCTAGTGGTACCGAGCTGTGCCTGGGGTTTTTGCCTGCACTGTCTCAGTTATTTTTTTCATTCAACCAAGATTTATTGAACACCAATTACTGCTAGGCACTGAGGCTACACAGCAGATCGGACAAGGGCCTCTTGTCTTCCAGGAGCTCACAGTGCAGCGGGAAGAGTTGGCCTTAAACCCACGGTCACCCAAACCGGGGTCTGATGACGGGCAGCGCCCAGGGCTGCGGAGGGCAAGTAGTGGGGGTCACAGGAGATCGGAGGGGGCCTGATTTGGATGGGGGCAGGGGTGCAGGCAGAAGTTACTCGAGGGAAGAGAATTTCCAGAATGCTGGGACCTTGGGTGCTGAGAGGAAGAGTTTAGAGTGCACAGGACCTGGGATAAGACCAAGGAGCTGCAGCAGGACCTGCAGAACAGCTGCTGTCACAGCAGGCAGGCGGGCAGGCAGGCGGGCGGGCTAGGGCCTGCTGGGTTGTCTGGGGGGTCAGTATTTTGTCTCTGTCCTCAGATTGGGAAGCATTTAGTGCTCTCAGAGATCTTAGGAAGAAGTGGCTATCCCAGTCCTATTTTACTGCGGAGGACACTGAGACCCCAAGGTAGTAAGTCACTTGCCCAGGGTCACACAGCTAGTCAATGTGAGGGAAGGCCAGCATTGCCCAACACAGCCACTTGCTGAGTGACGGATGGCCCCACTGGCTACGGGGGTCTGCCCAGAGCAGACTGCCCATGGGCTGTCTGAAAGCGCCCTCTTACTGGGACTCCTCTCCAGGGAGGCCAGCCTGAGGCCCTGGGAAGCACGGAACCAGTGCAGTGGCAGTAAAACGACGTCATGGATTCTGACGTCACGACGGGTTTGAAATCACCGGGGAGCCCACAGCCCACACACGGCTGACCCCTAAGCCCTTCAGAGCCACAGTGAAACGCTCTGAGTGTTGCTCCGCTTTGTCTTCCCCAGAAGTCTTGGGCCAGGGTCCTAAAAAGGGAGGAGAGCGGCTGATGGGGAGAAGCTCGTCTTTCAGGATTCAGCGGGGACAGTCCTGGCTGAGAAGCTAAGGCTTACACGGAGGGCCTGAGGAAATGGCACATCCTGGTGCTCTCGGAGACAGGAAGCGTGCGGGAGGCTGTGGAATAGGCCACGTTTGTCCTTTCAACTCCTCGCGGTCCCCACAGTCCCTGTTAGCCCGAGACCGCCTTCCTTTCTCACCACACCCCAGGGAGGTCTGGTTGGGAGCCCCTTCCCAGGGCCCCAGCCAGGCCTCCAAAAGGCTCCTCCCCGAACATTTAACCTTACTTGAGATGTAATAGGTGATGATGACACCTTGAGGGGGCACCCGGGCGGTTGTTAAGTGTGGGAATCTCAGGCACCAAATGGAGGTAGCCTTTTGGCCCTCTTTTATTTCCAGAGATTTCTTTTCATCCACTGTTAAAAACCCCCGTGGTGGAGAGGAAGCAGTCTGAAGCTCAGTGAGGCCGAGGGGCCGGTGCACCCACGAAAGGCCGGGCGAAAATGAGACAAGCCACACTGTGGCCCAGCTTCCTGCAAGGAAAGACCTTTGTTCACTCCGTCCCTTTCCATCACAGGTGACCATGGGTCCTCGGGTCAGAAGGCTGCCCCTTTATGGCCTTCTCACGGGCCTTCCTTCAGGTCGCTTGACCGGGTGCCCCTGCCCTGCCTGTGTCAGGGGTGCACGGCACTCCAGCTGGCTTGCCCAAGGACTCCACCCCACCCTGTGAAGAAACCGAGCCCCAGCAATTCCCTCTGGGAATGTTCCTGGAACAACTCAAATCATTCTACAAAAAAGATACTTGCGCCTGCATGTATATTGCAGCACTATTCACAATAGCAGAAACATGGAATCAGCTGTGCTGCCCATCGAAAGTGGACAGGATTTTTAAAATGTGGTACATATACATGATGGAATATTACACAGTCATAAAGGACAAAATTATGGACTTCATAGCATCATGGACGGATTTGGAGTCTATCGTACTCAGTGATCTACCACAGAAACAAAGAACCGAGTACCACCTGTTCTCACTCATAAGCGGACCCCGAACACCGATCATAATACTACAAAGAAGGGATTGGCAGTAGCGGGACACTGCCGGGGGGAGGGGGATACATAACATCAACAAGGGTGCCTGATCCTAATCCAGGCGAAGAGGTCCAATGGGAGGCCCCAAACCTCACCTGTACCTAACCACTTACGTGCACACTCCTGACTTGTACCCCACAACTTTAAAATTCAATTCAATTCAATTCAAAGAAACCAAGCATCTCCCGGGCTAGTAAAGGAGGATGGACAGCTCATTCTCACCAGCTATTCCGTCTGAGGGACAGGAAGGGTCCCTGACTCTCCAGCCCTGAGGAGATGGCCTCGGTGCTATTCTCTTTGTGGCCTGTTGCCTGTCAGTTCCCAGCTTCCCCTCGGTGGCGCCATGTTCGGGGTTTTCAGCTCCACCATCGTTTGGTCACAAGAAGCTGGCCTGAGGTTTCTCTGAAGCAGGAATGGTGTCAGCAGCTTCTAGAAACCACTGATCTGGGCCCCGCATGAGGACATACACGTGCACACACACACAAGCACACACAGACACAGCTGCACGCACCTGCACACATAGAGCACTGTATGTGCTCATGACATATGCACACACATACATACACACGTGCACACACATGCACACATAGAGGCACACACCAGTGATCTCGGCTTACCACGCCTCCCTCCTTCCTCACCTCGCTCACCTCCTGCCAAGCCATCTCCGGCATCCTTCCCTGCTCTTCCTGTCCCCGTGGCCACACTCTACTCCATGCTACGCGCTAACCTCGGACCTGACCTCTGCCTCTCTAATCCATCTTATTAATGGCTAGCACATTTTCCTAATAACAACTGAGACCCTGACTGTGGACTTCATAATTACAGCTAACATTTGGTGTGCATATTCTGTGAGTCCAGTGTATTAGAAACTTACACTGAGTTGTCCAGTGTCACCTCCATTTTGCAGACACGTTGAGTGATTTGTCCAAAGTCACACAACGAATCATGGCACCACCAGGATTTGAACAAAGTCAGCCTGGATGCAGAGCCTGCCTGCCTAACCTTTGTGCATACTGAATTTAAAGCATGGTTTTTCGAAGCCCCAGGCCAGGCACTGAGGGCATTAAAACATGAATAGGGTGAAGTTTACTCCCTCCTGCAGTTCCATCCTGGGAACACACAGTGGGAGGGTTGTCTGGGAAGGTGAGCACCATGAGTCCCGAAGTAATCACCACGGGAGAGGGGAGAGGACAGGACATTTGAAGAACACCACACAGAGCCTTTCTTAGAGGAGAGAGAAGCTACATCCAGTCTGGGAGAATCAGAAAGTCAGGAAGAGCCCACAGGGAGGCGGTTGGGTGGAGGACAGCCTGGCTGGGCTGGAGGACAGGCGGTTGGTTGGAGGACAGCTTGGCAGGGCTCAAGGGATCCTGGGAGTGAGGATGAGCCGGAAGGGAGCAGACGGTGGGTCTGAGGCTCAGCACCGTAGGATGGAGGGCAAGACATCAGAGTCAAAGTAGACATGAGACATGAATCCCTGAGAAAACTGAACACAGCGTGTAATACGATGGGCTCTGGACCGCCTGGATCTTACTTCTGCTCCAGCTCTTACCAGCTCTGTCATCAAGACAAATCACACAGCCCTCCCCAGCTGTGTCCTCCCCTGAACGTGGGCATAATTCAGGCTAGGACCAAGGGGAGGTGAGCAAGGCAGCTGCCATGAATGCAAAATGTAAGCAGCACCAAGAAAAGTCCAATCATCAGGATAAATCATAGGTATGGGGGGGCTTCCCAAAACCCAGAATTATCTTTTGGAAGATGGGTCCCTTGTAGTGCAGACTTCCTCCACCAGGTAAGTGTTCTAGGAACCCACCGGCTTTAGTGTGCCAGCTAGCGTTGTTGGGAGAGGCTGCACTTGGCTTCAGTGAATTTTTTTTGGAGATTCTTTCAACACATCTGTCTATTTCACGCTGGGTGATGTACAAGCACCCCTGCCCACACCGTGTTAGTGTCCAACAATTTTTGGAAAAAAAGAGCATGACCCCTGTGCCCCATCCTCCTATTCACCTGGTCTTGCCCCGAGCGACTTTTTTTGTTTCCTATATGAAAAAAGTCTCAAAGGGAAACGTTTTGATGATGTGGAAAAGGTGAAACAAAATAAAACAAAAAAACCCAGCATGAGAATTAAAAGGCATCAAAACTGACAAGTTCAAAAAGCATTTTGAGCCGTAGAAAAAGCATGTCGATAGGTGTAGGACATCAAATGGAGAGTACTTTGAAGGTGACTGAAGTTTAAAGATGTAGGAATAAATACACAGCTTTTTAAAAATAAATTCCAGATTTTTTTCTTATGGCCTCTCCCTTCATAAATGCAATATTTTTAGAGAGTCAAAATCAATGCAAAGAAACCAGCCACACTGGAACCTGAGACAAAAGGAAAACTCAGTAACACGGATCCTTTTTAAAAAATTTATTTTAAGCCGGGCTCAGTGGCTCAGCCTGTAATCCTGCATCTTTGGGAGGCTGAGGTGAGAGGATTGCCTGAGCCCGCGGGTTCGAGACCCGCCTGGGCAGCGAGACCTCATCTCTACAATAAAAATCAAAAAATCAGCCGAGCATGGTAGCACATGCCTGTAATTCCGGCTACTTGGAAGGCTGAGACGGAAGGATCGCCGGAGCCCAGCAGGTCGAGGCTGCGGTGGCCGGGAGCGGCCACTGCACTCCAGTCTGGGCGACAGAGTGAGACTCCAACTCAAAAAAAAAAAAAATTTTATTTTATTTTAAAGATGTGGGGTACAATCAGGATTAGATATAAAACTGCTCATGGATCCTGTCTTTAGTCAACGTGTCCCAGCCCTGATGTTGATACTCGGTATTGGGCGGCTACAAGGACTGGATGATCTCGTGCGTGCGGAGGGTCTGGCGAGGAGCACTCGCATCTGGCAAGGAGTCCCTTGTGCAGCTTGGGAGTCCAAGGCCTGTGTCTGGGGCGAGATGAACCTGGGTTTGAACACTGCTTACTTCACAGCCATGAGACATGGGCGAGAGCCTGTTCCTCGCCTATCGGTGGTGACTCTTGCTTGTGAAGCTGCAGGGTGGCGATGGTGGGGGAGACACAAGGTGCCTCGTGCAGGGCCAGGCATGGGGAGGAAAGGGCCACGCCTATAGCAGATGCCAGTTTTGCCAGCAAGCACGTTAAACCTACCCGGGGAGGCTTTCTGTTCGTCCTGGTGGACTAACGTGTCTGTTGGCTTTTTTGAAGGCCGAGTGAAAGACTTGAGCGAGGTATAGCTGTGGTGTGCCTGGTGCTTCGCGGGCACTCGGCATTTGTTGAATCAATCAAAGAAAGAACACGAGGAAGACATTAACGTTTAGGAGGAAGATCTGTGAGGCAGTCAGGCAAGCCGCCGTGGAAGAGGCGAAATTTAAGCGGTTAGTATGACAACATGGTTATAAAAGGGTTATTTTAAGCAGATGCCAGAGATACAGCAATATCCATGACAGACGCTACCCACGTCCTTACAGGTTTACACTTTAAGGGGAAGACAGGTCATAGCAAGTACTTGGGGCTAACAAATTCAACTTCAGGAGGATAATAAATGAGAGGCAGGGGCACAGGTGATGGGGATGGTAAATTCCTGGGAGGCAAGAGCTGAGCACTGGGTTTTTCTTTCTTTCCTGCTATACTTACAAGCTAGATCTGAAGTACAATGGACTTTTCACTTTACAAATACGTTTTAAACTTTGTGTCTTTTTTGAATAGGTGTTACTTGCAAATGGTACAACATTTTAAGATATAGAGGTGGTACGGGTGCAGCAGCCCATGCCTGTTACCCCAGCACTTGAGGAGGCCAGTGCGAAAGGATCACTTGAGCCCAGGAGTTGGAGACCAGCCTGGGCAACATAGCATGACCTCAATCTCTACGATAAATTAAAAAAATTAGTGGAGCATGGTGGTGCATGTCTGTAGTCCCAGCTAGTCGGGAGACTGAGGCAAAAGGATCACCTGAGCCCAGAAGATCGAGGCTGGAGTGAGCCATGATCATGCCAGTATACTCCAGCCTGGGCGACAGAGTTAGACCTCGACTCAAATAAAATAAAAATAAAATACCAAGTATAAAGAGAAAAGTCTCCACACATCCCTTCCCCAGAGGCCAGTGGTGTCGCGTGCTCTTGTGTATCTTTCCAAAGACGCTCTCACCACAGCCAAGCAGCTTGTGTATAACTACATGTAGGGAGCATGCCACGCTCACCGATCAGCACTTATTTTCTTGGAGGCTAGTCCACATGGGTACACAATTCCCATGGCTGTGCAGGACTCCACTGTGTGGGTCTGTCACAATTTGTTTAATTAATATACCATGGGTAGACACATAATGTTTTTAAAGCAATTATTTTTTTTAGAGTGGTTTTAGGTTTACAGAAAGATGAACAGAAAGTACAGAAAGCTCCCCACATCCCCAGATCCCCCCAATTGCTAACATTTCATGTTAGCATGGTACAGTCGTGACATGGATGAACCGATGCTAATCCAGGATTAACTGTTCACATTAGGGTTTATTGTGCATGTTGTGCATTCTGTGAGGTTTGACAAATGCGTAGCCACCTTGTCTACCCTTGCAGTATCATACAGAACGGTCTCAGCCCTCCCTCCTCTTTCCTCCCTCTCCTCACAATCCAGGTGAGATGTAGGTTTTTCCAATCCAAGTGATTTGCAATTGGGCTTTCAGAGCCTTTCATACTGACCGAAAGCTTCCTTTATGGCTCGTCCCCTGTCACCTGCACCCTGGCCACACACATGGCGCAAGGTTTCTGAAGCTGCAGTTTCCCGGCCAGGCAGCAGCGCCCCAGCGAAGCCTGGTCGTGTCCCACAGGGTTCACTCTTACTTCTCACTCCTGGCTTCAGGCCCAGGCATTCCAATCCCCACGGCCCCTGTGTTGTTCTTGTGCTTATTTATTCGTGTATGCACCAAACATTTAGGGAGCACCTTCCGTATGCTGGGTGTTGGTGCTAAGGGTCTAGGGGAACACGGGGGAGTGAAGCCCAGTTCCCAGATGGTCGAAGGTTCCTTGAAGAAAATAAAACTGAGTGACGTGACTCGGGGTGCCGGGATGGTCAGCGAAGGGCTCTAGGATGAGATGACATTCCTCCAAGGAAGTGGGGTGGGTATCAAGGCGGAAGTTTTGAAATGGCAAGCGCAAAGTCACAGCATGTTATGCAAACCTCAAGGAACCTTTATGGTTGGCACAGCTGCCTCTCCTCGTTTGTTGCTATTACTATTGTTATTTTCGTCAGAGTCTAACTCTGTTGCCCAGGCTGGAGTGCAGTGGCACAATCACAGCTCACCTGCAGCCTCGACCGCCCGGGCCCAGGTGATCCTTCTGTCTCAGCCTCCAGAGTGGCTGGGACTACAGATGCACAGCCCGACCTCTCCTCATTTTTGAAGGAAGTGGACAGTCGTCAGGTATGAGTTCACCCATGCCAGCCCAGGGATGCGCAGCGGGACTGTCGGTCGGGTGGCCAGGCCTGTCTCCATGGCCTCTGCTCTTCCCCACCAACACTCTCCAGCCACTCCCTGGGGCTGTTTGCTGAGAGATTTGAGCCCTTGAAACCAAGCCCCAGTTGCCCAAGTGCAGGCTATTGCCCCCTTAAAGAGTTCAAAAGCCCAGGACTTTTTATAAACAGCTCGCACCCTTTCACCAGCCCTAAAGGCAGCGACTTATGGCCCATTTCCCCAGGAGCAGACAGCTGCAGACAGGTTACTTCCTGGGAGTCCAGTCCTACAGTTGTGGGATACTCCCCTTCCTCTTTGCGTTTTATGGCCTCGTGGCTGGCTAACCCTGAAACGGGCTACATGGAAGAAGGCAAGTTGTGTGGGGCAGCAGCTGCCTCAGAAATTAGAGGCCACGTGGGGCTCAGGAAAGGGCTAGTGGTGGTGAGGAGGAGTGCCCTGAAGCTGGGACCCTGGGGCGCGGCTGGCTCTTGCTGTCTCCAGAGCCTTTCCACAGCAAGATACCCAGAGTGGTGGCCCCAGTGTACCAGGGCCACTGTGGAGTCTACCACAGAGGGGCAGACAAGAGACAAAAACTCATAATCCAGGGGCAATGCAGCAACTTGAACAAGAAGTCGCTTGTCACACGTAAAACAGCACTTTCGTCTCGAGAGCACGTGAGTATTCCTTGTTGCCTTTGAGTTCTTACAGAGCACAGCTCCTAATTTGTCATATGTTCTGCTGACATCTTCCTGGCAGGTGGGGAAACTGAGGCCCAGACACCAGCCCAGGCTGCACAGCCAAGAAAGGGCAGAGCCAGAGCCTAACCTCTCTTCGAAGGCAGTACTGGGGCCCAGCGGCTCTAAAAGCAGTCAGAGGTCAGGAAAGAGCAGCCTTTGGGATGGGTGGATCGGAGTCTGGTAGACCGCAAGGAAGGGGAGGGCAATCAAGCAGGGATACAAGAGGCCAAGCTGCCAGGAGACCATGCTGACCCCAGCCTGGCCCAGGGTATGAGAAGCAGAGCCACTTCCTGGAATTTCCGCAGGTTGCCTACAGCACACACTAGCCTCCCTCCTTCCACACAGCCTTCTCTTGCTCATCCTCTCTCACCCAGGCGGCAAGGCAGTGTCCAGGAGCACGGGCTGCGAGTTCAAATCCTTCTCATCATCTGTGTGACTTGGGGCAGTTGACTTAACCTCTCTGATCCTCCTTTTCCTCATCTCTAAGATGAACCTAGGCCAGACTCGGTGGCTCAGCCTACAATCCTAGCACTTTGGGAGGTCGAGGCGAGTGGACTACCTGAGCCCGCGGGTTCGAGACCAGCCCGGGGAACTTGACGAGACCTCGTCTCTACAATAATTTTTTTTTAAAAAATCAGCCTGGCGGGGTGGCGTGCACCTGTAGTCCCGGCTACTTGGAAGGCTGAGGGGGGAAGGATCACCAGAGCCCACAGCAGGTTGACACTGGGGTGGCCATGAGGGTGCCACTGCACTCCAGCCTGGGTGAAAGAGTGAGTCTCCAACTCAAAAAATAATAATAATAAATAATATAAGCCTAGCAACTCTCAGACTGGGGTGAACACAGGGCTCAACGATACTAGCTGATATTATATTATTTCTGTGACTGTTGCCACAGTCAGTGCTTCTCCTTCTCAAACACAGCTCCTAATTCATCTCGTGACCTGCTCAAAAAGCCAAGATTGAACATGTTATTCTGGTATCCAAGGCCCTCTAAACTCTGAGCTCCAACTTCCCCTAGCCCTCAACGACCTTGTTCCGCTAATGGCCTGAAATCCTCAGAGGAAAGGGGACACACTGGTGTGAATTCCCCATGCTATAGTAGGAGGAACACCAGCTTGGGAGTTAAGAACAGACAGCGTTCAGATCCCGCGATTCTTGCGAGGGGAGCACCAAGCCTCCCAGAGTCCCAGTCACCCTGCCCATGGGGAGGGTCCCTCTCCTCTGCTTGCTGTGCTGAGAGGCTGAGATCATGACATGCTTCACCGCCCAGGCATTGTGTTGTGCTCTCAGTGTTTCCTTTCTTTCTTTGCAACAAGTAGGGAACTCACTTCATGCTGTCTACACAAAGAGCCTCTGCTCAAAACCCATCACAAGGGCTCCTCGGTGAAGCTCGCCTTGTTACCCCACATTCAGCCTTCCCACCAGGCGTGTGTCCTACCCCCTAAACAGGCAGCCAGGCTTCCCAGGGCGGGCTCCATGTCTGTCTGGTTCATTCTGGCGCCTAAGCCTCACAGACGTCAGTGCTCAATATGTGTTTACTGGATGAATTCATCATTGGAGGGGAAGCCCTGAACACCAATGTCCAGGGGCACGCTTGAAATGGACTCTCAGCCGGGCCCGGTGGCTCAGCCGGTAATCCCGCACCTTGGGAGGCTGAGGTGAGTGGATTGCCTGAGCCCACGGGTTTGAAACCCGCCTGGGCAACTTGGTGAGACCTCATCTCTACAATAAATCAAAAAAATTACTCGAGCGTGGTAGTGCGCACCTGTAATTCCAGCTACTTGGAAGGCTGAGGCGGAGGGATCGCCGGAGCCCAGCAGGTCGAGGCTGCGGTGGCCGGGAGTGGCCACTGCACTCCGGTCTGGGCGACAGAGTGAGACTCCAACTCAAAAAAAAAAAAAAGAAATGTACTCTCCAAAAGCTCTGAAAGTAAACTCACACTCCTGAGAGTGTGACGGAGAATGACACTCAACAGGTAGGTCACAGCCTCGTGACTGCAGAGCCATGGTAAGAGCTTGTTGGCATTAGGGAAGAGGACCACTAGTCTCTAGGCTGTCCCCCACTAGTCTCTAGGCTGTCCCCTTGGCTCTCCCCAGCCTCTGAGGAAATGGAGCCAATGGCTACGGCGTGTCTCTTGGGTCCTCTAACTGTGGGACCAGCATCCCTCTTAATCCCAGCCACAATCATATAACTTGAAAAGCACGAAGCCGGTTTTCCACATGAGGCACTGCGAAGACAAGTAATTGTCTAAGGTTCCCGACTCAGTGGGCGGAGTTCATTGAACCCTTGAACCCAAGGCCAGCCCCGAGACCCACTTTCTTTGGACTCCCCCACCCTGCCTGCGCTGGCCGGGCGAGCCCACGGCAGCTCACAGGCTGTCTCCATCCTTCTCTCAGCACTGTCTCCCAGGCCACCGGGACTGTCTGCGAGGGGCCGACCGAACCGGTGCGCTGCCAGCCTCGGACAAGCCTGGACCGCTCCGCATGCCGGGGGCTGGCAGCGCTCGGTCGTATGTTTCCGACAGTCCCCGAAGGGGGTTGAAACTCAGGGCAAGTGGAAACTTCCCCCAATGTAGTGTTCAGAGATGGAATTCTTCTCTCTCCCTCCTGGTTTTGAAACAGTCCGGATCAAGGCTGCAGTCTGGGCCCTGCTCCTGGGGCTTGGTGATTTATTCATCAGGTGGCTTTAGAGCTGCATTCCTGCTGCAGGAATGCGCTGTAGAGGGAAGTGGGGAGGGGGAAGACCCAAGCCCAGAGGGGAACAACGACAGTTCTCTAGAGGAAAATAAGAACTGCACCCCCACCCTGAGCTAGCCAGAGATAGCATCGAGCAGCAGGAAACAATTAGCCGCCATCGCATTATTGAGGCTGAAGCCAGAGGGGAGGTAGGGATTGGGGTGGGAGATCTGTAAGCTTTAGCTCCCCGCCCTTTTACACACAAGTATTCACTAATCCCCTTGAGCCTGGCGTTGGCTCAGCCAATAGTAAGGTCAAGCTGATTTATTTCCTTCCTTCCTTGCTCCCTCCTTCCCTTTCTCCAGCCTTCCTTCCTTTCAGATGCTGACTTCCCCACTTACTATTTGGGTGGCATTTTGCTTAAACTTTGGAAGTCTCCGTTTCACATGACCTGGCTCCCATAATCCCAGCTCTTTGGAAGGCCGAGGTGAGTGCACTGCCTGAGCTGAGGGTTTGAGACCGGCTCAGGCAACTAGGTGAGACCCTGTTTCTACAATATAAATAAATAAATAAATATTAGCCAGGCGTGGTAGTGTGCTCCTGTAGTTCCGGCGACTTGGAAGGCTGAGGCGGAAAGATTGTTGGAGCCCAGCAGGTCAACGCTGGGGTGGCAGTGAGTGTGCCACTGCCCTCTAGCCTGGACAATGGAGTGAGACTGCAACTCAAAAAAAAAAAAAAAAAGTCTCAGTTTCCTCATCTGTAAAATGGCAAAATAAAGGCACCTCGTTGGTTTGTGGTGAGACGAGCCGAGATGAGCTGATCCATTTCAAGTGTTTGGCACCTGGTGTGGCATAAATGGAACACAATAAATGGAAGCTTTTACTGTTGCTATTGTTGACTTAGCAAACCGTGACTGTTAACCTACTGTGTGCCATGCTAAGTGGTAGCATGGTCTTGTGCTCAGTGTTAGCATGGTCTTGCCTTCCAGCAACACCAAACCAGTAGGAGGATATCTTAGTTCATTTGTGCTGCTATAACAGAATACCAGAGACTCGACTGGGTAATTTATAAACATCAAGAACTTATTTCTCACAGTTCTGGAGGCTGGGAAGTCCCAGAACAAGGTGCTGGCTGGTCCAGTGTCTTGAGAGGGCTTGGTCTGCTTCCAAGATGACACTTTTAGTAATGTGTCCTCTGGAGAAGATGAACAGCGCTGCGTCTTCATATGGTGGAAAGAACAGAAGGGTAAAATGAACCTAGCTACTTCCCTCATTTTATAACGTCACTAACCCCATTCATAAAGACTCTGTCTTCATTATTAATCACTTCCAGGCCTACTCTTCATGCAGTTGCCCTGGGAATTAAGCTTCAACTTGAGTTTTGGAGGGGACACAAACATCCACACCGTAACGAAGGAGATGGACCGACAACCAGCAGTTACCACACAGCATGGTAAGAGAAATGACAGGCCAATCATGACACTAAGACTTGCTACATGCCAGACACTCTTCAAAGGTCATGACACTTCATTTAATCTTTACAACCATCTCGTGAAGTAGGGATTATTATTTTCTCCATCTTTTTAGATGCAGAGACTGCTGTGCATTGAAATGCCACTCCTCCCCAAGGCCACCTGGCTCTTGGAGGAGGGATGAGAAGCCAGGCAGCCTACACTAGTGGCAGGACCACCTGACCAGCCTGGGGCAGGAGAGGCCGCAAGGAGGAAAAAAACGTCTGAGTTGACCGTGAAGGTCAAGTAGGCCAAAGAAGAGCGGTGGGGGATGGGGGATTCCAGGCAGAAGAAGCAACATGTAGAGGGTTCTCTCCACTGTGGAAGCTGGTTTCCTTGTCTCCAAAACGGGAGTCATGCTCAGTAGTGAGGCCTGAACACACGCATACGTCATACGCAAAGTGCCTGACATAGTGCTATGATGCATGAGTGCTCAGTACATTCATTTACTCATTCATTCATTCAACACACTTCGATGAAGCGCCTACCATGAGCCAGGCACTGGGAATATAGTGGCAAACAAGACAGACTCCTTCCCACACATGTTGCCTTGTGGACGAGACACACAATAAACAAGTAAACAAAACACGCCTATGGAATAGAAGAGCAGGTAGTGTTGAAAGATCAAATAGGCTGATGGGTGGGGGGTGGTTCAAGGGTGGCTATTTTGGACAGGGAGGCCAGATAAGACCTCTCTGAGGCGGTGTCAGTTCAACAAAGACCTGGATAAAGCGAGGGAGTGAGCCACGCCAGGATCTGGCCAAAAGCTTGCCAGTCCAAGAGACCAGCTATACCCCTCACCCCACCTGGGGTTCCAGAGCAAGAGGCCCATGGCTGTGCGACCTTCTCACAAAGACTTCAAGACAGAGCCGTCTCAGCGGGGGAGAAACTTCTGCCTTTGTGCCAGGCGTGAGGCGGCACACCCTATGTGGTGGGAGACGACTGTTCAGCAGCCAGTCCAGCCAGTGAATGACAGACCCATCGCCCCACGACGGTTTTCTGCATGCCGGGCCCTCTTCGAAGCCCAGGACTTACCTGTTTCATTGAATCGTCACAATTGTCTCTCGAGGAAGGGGCCATCAACTTCTCTCGTTCAGATGCAGACTGAAGTGCACAACACTCTCAGCACCCACCCCCCACCCCCTCAGCACCCACCCTCCATGCTCCCAACACCCACCCGCCATACTCCCAACAATCTCAGCACTCAGCCCACACACTCTCAGCACCCACCCAACCACACTCTCAGCTTCCACCCCTCCACGCTCCCAACACCCACCTTGCACGCTCTCAGCACCCACCCTCTCCACACTCAGCACTCACCCCCTCACACCCTCAGCTCCTCACCCCACGCTCACCACAGCTGAGGGGCACCTGCAGTTCAAATGGCAGCAAAGTGCTCCTCAGTCCAGTCCTCTTCACACGCCCCTCACGCCCACCCCCCCAGGATCCTGAGAGAGAGGCCCATCGCCGCTGTGTGACCTTCTGACTTTGTTTTTACACCTTTCACTTTGTTTTGGCAGCTTTGACCTGAAGAGAGCTGTTTCCACTCAGCTGCGCTCCTGGGTCAAGGGGAAGCTTCCTGTCTTAAACCCTTCTCCTGGCTCCCCTGATCCCCTCAGCCCAACACATTTTTGTGTGTGTGTTTGGAGACGACCGCCCTGGTGGCCCCTGGAGGGGAGGCGGGCTGGGGGCCTGCAGGGTTGGAAGTGTGAAGCTTCCCCCACTGTGAGAGGAAGCCAGTGATTCAGGGAGCCCAGGCGCTGTCGTTGGGTACGGTGGGGCAGGGAGAATGGGTCAGCCATTTGGCCACAGGCCCTCCCTGCAGAGGCTTCCTGAGGGCTGGCAGTCCCTCCCCTCTAAAGCCTCTGCCATCTGAGGGACATCTTCAGTTCTGGAAAGCGCTGAACTGGCCCCGTTCATCCCCGTCTAATTTCATGTGGGCAGTTCTTGCAGGTATCTCTGTGCCCTCTGTCCACAGCATGGTGTGAACGTGCCCATGTGCGGGGAGTGGGGTGGGGGCTGCCAGGGAAGACCATGTCTTTATCCCGAGGCTCAGATCTCACATTTCTTGATGAGTTTCTTCTCAAACATCACCTCCTCAGAGAGGCCTTCCCTAACCACCACCTGTGGCATTCTCTACCTTGTTGCCTGGTTTAATTTCCCTGCAGCACTTTCTACTCTAAAATTACCCTGAATATGTATTTTTTTGCGTCTGTAATTCCTGTCGGCTTCCTTTGCTCTAGGATGGTAAGCACCATCCACAATGGCCTCTCTGGTTGCTCAGCCACAGAGCTCAGGCCTGGGCCTGCGGGTCCTAAGGCCTCAGTCAATGTTGGTGGACTGGCTAAGCAGGCAATCACAAGAAAGGCCAGGGAGAGGTGCTGCCCTCACTCTATTTACAATTCTGCTTGCTGTAAGTTGTCATGTTTCCTTCTAGGGCCGAGGAACTTGCATCACCCTACATCAGCAGGCTGTGGGGTTCTGGTTGAACATGCAGCCCTGCTCCCGGTGTGAGACCCGGTGGATGAGATAAAAACCCTATGCCGGGGAGGATGCCACTGTCCCTCTTTTCCCTCACAGGAGCCTCCCAAGTCTCCCAGCCTCTGCCTTCCCATGTTCCTCTCGATCCATGGTCTCTGTGGTTCTCTCCCCTGTCTGTCCTGTTTCTGTATTTCTGTCTCCCTCTATCTTTCCCTCTCCTCCCCTCTCTGCTCTCTGTCTTCTTTCATTATTGAGTTCTTACCTTGTGGTAAACGCTGTAAAAACTCTCCTTGACCCTTGACAAGAGACCATGTGAGATAGGTCATCGCTCCCCATTTTTAAGATGGGGAAATGGAGGTTCAGAGAGATTTTGTGGGCAGCCTAGGCGAAGTTTGGACCCAGGCCTTTTGCTGCTTAAACTCTATGCTGGGCAACCACCTTGGGTACCCTCCCACTGTGGGAGCTTTTCTGTTACCTCAGTAAGTCCTGCTTTCTCAAAAACAAAAAACAAACAAAAAAACTCGATGCTGAGCTATGGTTCTCACAGAAACAAATGCTACCTGGTGAGGACTGGACTGTCTTAGGTGCACTGCTATGACGGGTTTCTCGGTGGCATGAAAGAGCAGCCCGGTGGAGATGAGGCTGGACAGGCCAGAAGGTGTCCAGATGGATGGGTGGTTGTGAGGGAGTGGCACACAGTCCCCACACACATACCCTGCCTCCTGAGCCCTGCCTGCTGGGTGAAGAGTTCCTTTGGTCTCGGGCCAGGCGCTGCCCGCAGGTTTAATTTATTCTAACCCTGAGGTCAGAGAAAGTTGTGGAAAGTCAGAGCTCAAGGAGAGGACAGCTACCAACAGCCTCTGCCAGGCCATCTATGACAGGAGGCCACCTCAGCAGACCCCTTTTGGAGACGAGGTGGTGAGGAGGACAGGAATGAAGCTTTCTTCCTAGTTAACTTACCAGAAACACGGCATCTTCAAACTTTAACACGGAGGGAGGAGGGCTGGAAGCGACAACCTAAACTCTCATCCTCCCAGAATGCCTTTACAAGAGCAGCGTGGGGCAGCCTTGCAAATAGCTACCCGCTGCTCGCCTGGCATGAGGGAGCTATTGCTGAAGGGCAGGAGAAATGCGCCCAACGCATCGGTTGCTGGCCTCGCCACTCACAGGCTGGTGGCCGTCATTTACAAGGCTGGCCTACTCATGCCACTGAAGCCATGAGGCAGGACGGAGACAGCATCCAACAAGCAGGTTATTTATATCCACATCCCAGACCTCAAAAGGAAAATTCCCATACTTAGACATTCCTAGATGGCCTGCGACACAGGATATTTAAAGGAACAATGGGCCAGCTTCTGGCTCACATTTTTGGCAAGGCTCCAGTCTGTAAGTCCATGAGAGAAAGACTTTTTGGGCTGTGCAGCTTTGGTGACGAGGGAGGCTGTTTCTAATTTGGGACCATTTCAGATCCAGCTGCCCCCCCCTTCCTGGAATTACAAGGAAAACATGATTTTGATTCTGGAGACAACATTCTATTTGATCTACTTTGGAAGATTTTAGAATTTGTTGCTCTGTGCCCTCCCCCAACTTTGAGAAAAAGAGGGGTGTTAAATAAACTGATACAATACACTGTGAAAAACCCTGGAACTCCTGCAACCAGGAGTGGAAAGATCCGCTACCTACAAGCAGTCTCACAGCCCTACTCTCTGAAAGCTGCACGTGAACATATAGAGCTGGACACAGCCTTCTACTGACACCGACCCATTTACAACACAATTTGGTGACATTAGTTCCCAGGAAAACCTCAGAAACTGTTTATAATGGTGACGTACTTACACAGTTGAGGTTACAGTCAAGGTGACATTTTCCCCAATAACTTTACTGAGGCATAGCTGACGTATAAAAAGTTGCATATATTTAATAAATATAATTTGGTGTGTTAAAAAGACTTCTGAAGGCCCTTCCCAACCCTACAGTATCTCTAAATACCAGCCTTGTCAAGAAGCAGGAAATGTACCAGTTCTGTTATGTTAGGATGTCTTTGAGTGCCAGTCACAAAAATGATACAGACCCAACTGCCTTGAATGATGAGAAAGATCGATTTCTTCATATAGCAAGAAGTCTCCAGGTAGAGTGACTTAAAGACCAGCTGATTAGGTAGCACAACATTATCCAAAAAAGATCCAGGTTCTGGTCTTTATCCTCAAATCACCTCCCTTCATGGCACTAAGAAGGCTGTAGATCAAACATCACAGGAAGACGTTACAGTGGTGCTCATTTCTTTTTTGTGGCTCTTTTTAAGAAAGAAGGGCCGGGCACGGTGGCTCAGGCCTGTAATCCCAGCACTCTGGGAAGCCTGAGTCCAGGGGTTCAAGACCAGCTTGGGCAACTTGGTAAGACCTCGTCTCTACGATAAATCAAAAAATTAGCGCGTGGTGGCACGCGCCTGTAAATTCCAGCGACTTGGAAGGCTGAGGTGGAAGGACTGCCTGAGCCCAGCAGGTTGAGGCTGCGGTGGCCGCGAGCATGCCAATGCACTCTAAGCTGGGCGACAGTGAGACTCTGACTCCCCCCCAAAAAGACCGTCTCAGATGTCTCCTCACACCCTATTGGTCAGCCCTGCATCACATGCCCAGGCATGAACCAATCACCAGCAAGGGGCGGGGCCACCTCTGGTTTGGACTCCTCAGGTTTATGGAGCCCTGCATAGGATTACTTTTCCCAGTCACGGAAGAGGCGTGAACTCTGGAACAAACTTGGTTGGGACAACGATCAAAAATGCGGGATATCAACCGAGGGGCCTGCCACAGTAGCTATGAGAGCAAACATTTGGGAGTAATGCAATTGTCCATCATTGCGGCAAAGGTAGCTTCACAAATAGAAAAAAGAAAAAGAAAAATACTGATCACCAATATAATAATGTCCAATATGGATAACCAGACACTGTCTAGGACTTGCAGATATAGCAGTGAATAAAACTGCCCTTGAAGAGAGAAAGACAGTGTAGAAAGTAAACGAACACATGTGGATATGATTGCAAATTGAAATAAACACAACAAGACTGGGCTGGCAACAGAATACCTGGGCAGCTCAAGAAGGTTTTTCTGAGAAGGTGTCAGGTGAAGGATAAGAAGTGAGCCAGGCATGAGGGAGTGGGAGAGTATGGGGTATTTCTGGCAGAAGCAAGAGCTCCTGAAGCAGAAGGGGCTTCTGAGGACATTGAGGGAGACAAGGAAGGGGAGAAGGGGTGCAAGATAAGGCTGATAGAGATGGGCAGAGGCAGGGTCCAGTAGGCTCTGGTGAGGAGTTTGATTTCCTCAGGTCGGTGAGAAGAAACTGACGTTTGCTTAAAATTATTTACTTAAAAAATCCTCTGGTTGGGCATGGTGGCTCACACCTGTAATCTGTAATCTCAGCACTTTGGGAGGTGGAGGCAGGAGGATTGTCTGAATCCAGGGGTTCGAGACCAGCCTGGGTAACTTGGTGAGACCTCGTCAATCAAAGAATTAGCTGGGTGTGGTGGCACACACCTGTAGTTCCAGCTACGTGGGAGGCTGAGGTGGAAGAATCACCTGAGCCCAGCAGGTCAAGGCTGTGGTGGCTATGAACATGCCACTGCACTCCAGCCTTGGCAAGAGTGAGACTCCTACTCAAAAAAAAAAAAAAAAAATTCCTAGCCAGGCTAGGTGGCTCAGCCTGTAACCCCACGCTTTGGGAGGCTGAGGTGAGTGGATTGCCTGAGCCCGTGGGTTTGAAACCTGCCTGGGCGACTTGGCGAGACCTCATCTCTACAATAAATTTTTTAAAAAAATTAGCCAGGCGTGGTAGCGCGCGCCTGTAGTTCCAGCTACTTGGAAGGCTGAGGCGGAAGGATCACTGGAGCCCAGCTGGTCGAGGCTGTGGTGGCCGGGAGTGTGCCACTGCACTCCAGTCTGGGCCACAGAGTGAGACTCCAACTCAAAAAAAAAAAAAATTCTTTGTTTTTTGAAATAATGTGAGCTTTCCAGCAGATTATATAGAGAATTCCCTATATCCTTGAGCCAGCGTTCCCTAGTTTTAACGTCTTATGCAATCATGGTATGTTTATCAGAATCAGAAATCAGCATCGGCACAATCCTATACAGACTTTAGATTCTGCCAGTTTTCCCACTAATGGCCTTTCTCAGGACAGGATCCAGTCCAGGATACCATGTCACATTTAGTTGTCATGTCTTCCCCAATCTGTGACAATTTCTCAGTCTTGTTTTTTGGGACCTTGACACATTTCAAGAGTGCTGGCCAGGTATTTTGTAGAATGTCCTTCAGTTTGGGTTTGTCTATGTCCTTTCATGATAAAGCTACAATTATGATTTGGGGGGAAGAAGGTCAGAGGTGAAGTGTCTTCACCACAAGATATGGGGGCTATACGATAATATGACTTATTACCTTCTTCACTGGGGTAAGGTTGCATCTGCCGACTTGTGAAGTTGCTATCTTTCTTTTCCATACTCTATTCTTTGCAAGTGAGTCATTAAGTCCAGGCCACACTCAAGCGGAGAAAGAAACTGGAGAAAGAAAAGGATTGAATAAATGATGCTCTCTGTGGGATACCCCAGGTTGCACAATATGGAGCTGACAGCCCAGCCAAAGCGGTGTATTTTAAAGACAATAGCCTTTTATGTCTCTTCATTTATTGTCTTGGTCATCTTTAAGGTGAATCCCATATATCTAGGATTCTGCCCTAACTCAGAGATGTACCACTGGGCATGTCTTTTGAGGAGTGAGGAATTTCCTGTGCTTCTCAGTGACAGCCTGTCCTGCGTGATCCACTTCCCACCACATGCAGGGCCCAACATGGCTCCTGTTTTTGATCACTGGCTTTCTTGGGCAAGGAAAACAGAGGGTATGGCTAGTATAATCCAGAGGAGGTGTGTGAGCGCGTGAGGCAGACCCTATCATAAGAGGAGGTAGAAGCCGGGCTCGGTGGCTCAGCCTGTCATCCCGCACCTTTGGGAGGCTGAGGTGAGTGGATTGCCTGAGCCCGCGGGTTCGAGACCCGCCTGGGCAGCGAGACCTCATCTCAATAAATCAAAAAGAAAATCAGCTGGGCATGGTAGCGCATGCCTGTAATTCCGGTTACTGGGAAGGCTGAGGCGGAAGGATCCCCGGAGCCCAGCAGGCGAGGCTGCGGTGGCCGGGAGCGGCCACTGCACTCCAGTCTGGGCGACAGAGACTCCAACTCAAAAAAAAGAGGAGGTAGAAAGAGGAGATGGTACGGCGTAAGACGAAATATAATGCAGTACCAGCTATCAGACATGAAAGGGTGGAGCTAGAGAGATGTGAAAGAACGCCCATATGTACTGTGAAGTGAGAAAAGCAGAACAACTTGGTGCAGTGTGACGCTGGGTATGGTCTTCAAGATGGAAGGATATGCCAGGCCCACAGTAGACACCCTGTTCAACGAATGAATGGCAAATACCAAATGTTAAACTGAAGCCGGGAAGATGGTGGGGAGAGTTTCATTTTTCCTTGCTTTGCTTTCTGCAATAGCCATGTTATTTATTTTTTAAATATCATTTAGGCCGGGTTCAGTGGCTCAGCCTGTAATCCCCCTGTAATGCAGGGACTTTTTATTTAGTTTTTTTTCATTTAGCTTTTTGTTTTTTATTTTTTAGTTGGCATCTCACTCCATCACCCAGGCTGGAGTGTAGTGGCACACTCACGGCACCCCAGCGTCGACCTGCTGGGCTCCGGCAGTTCTTCCGCCTCAGTCTTCCAGGTAGCTGGAACTATAGGCGCACACTACCACGCCTGGCTACTTTTTTTATTTATTGTAGAGACGAGATCTCACCAAGTTGTCCGGGCTGGTCTCAAACCTGCAGGTTCAGGCAATCCATTCGCCTCGGCCTCCCTAAGTGCTGGGATTACAGACTGAGCCACTGAGCCCAGCCTCATTTAGCTTTCTAAAAACCTAAATACCAAATACCACCTTGAATATTTTTCCCTAAATTGATCAATAATAATTCCTATGCTGGCCTGGTCCAGGTAGTGAATATTCAATACTGATCCTTCATAATACTTCTACTGGCCATACAAGCCCTAAAAGGACCAGGAGACCCATAGGGCACACATTCGTAAACTGGCCTCCTTTTTTTCTCCTTGGGAGTGTTTGGTCACCTGGCAAGTGGGGAAGGGAGCTAAGGGGTAGGAATTTGCTAGATTCCGTTTGGCCAGCTACGGGCCCAGCAGACCTTCCGTCCACAAATGATTGTACGGCAGTGCGGTCAGGGCTTCCAATTTATGCCTCCCCCCTCCCACACCAGCCATCCCACAACTAGCCACGAGTCACCCTGCTGATGCCTCTCCTCAGTGTTCATGGGTGGGTGGTGCCAGTGGGCGTCAGTGAAAAAGCAGGAATCTGGAGTCAGGTCTCCACAACCTAGGATACATGGTTTCACTTTCTAGAGCTTCGATTTCTTTATTGTCAAACAGGGATGATAAAAGTACGGATACAGGCCAGTTTCGGTGGCTCAGCCTGTAATCCCAGCACTCTGGGAGGCCGAGGTGAGTGGATTGCCCGAGTCTGCGGGTTTGAGACTCGCCCAGGCAACTTGGCGAGACCTCATCTCTACAATAAACCAAAAACTAGCTGGGCACGGTAGCACGCGCCTGTAGTTCTGGCTACTAGGAAGGTTGAGGCGGAAGGATCGCCGGAGCCCAGCAGGTTGAGGGTGCGGTGGCCGGGAGTGTGCCACTGCACTCCAGGATGGGCGGCAGAGTGGGACTCCAACTCAAAAAAAAAAAAGTACGGATGCAGTGTGAGGTAGAAAGGAACCAATGAATAGAAAACACTTAGAGGGTTTATGCTGTGCCTGGCAGCCTGGCACATGGTGAATACTTAAGTGCTGATCATTCAAGATGGAAGCTGGTACTGCAGTCATGGCATTATGATTACGTCATGGAAGCACTACATCCCATCGCACAGCTTAGAACAAAAAGAAAATCTGTTGACATATTTAACAAATATTTATTGAATGCCACTCATATGCCAGATGTTGGCTGGAGGCTTCCCAAAAGGTGTGAGTTATATTGAGATACTGGTCCCTATACTCTCAGAACAGAAGGTAAGGCCTGAGGAAGACAGAGCCCCTGGACACTGGAGTGTCACTGGAAGCCACCCTGTGGGCTCACCTCAGTGGACAACCCCAATATCACATTTATGAGCATTGTGAAGAAGGCCAGGAAGCACTAAGTCATGGACAAGAGGCCAAGTTTCCTGCCCTCATAGAGCTTATCCTCTAGTGAGAGCAGGCAGGCTGTGAACATGTCCACAAACCGTCAAATCATTGCCTGTTGTATGAATGGCAGGAAGGAACCAAACACAGAGAAGAGAGGGTCAGGGTAAGGCCGTGTGTGTGTGTGTGTGTGTGTGTGTGTGTGTGTGTGTGTGTGTACGCACGCACGCAGGGGATGGTGGTTATTGAGATAGTCTCTGTGCAGTCAAACCTCCCTGCTTATTTTAATCTGAATTTGCAGTCAATTGCCAGTGCTAATGTCACTGCCTCAGCTCCACCTCAGGTCATCGGGCATTAGATTCTTACAATATCACTTTTGGATAATTTTTCATTGGAGAGTCTACAGATTGGATCATAAAACCACAATTTCCTGGATAGAAAGAAAACCTGGCTTCTTTTCTTGGCTTTGCCACTAGGCCTCTGGGTGACCTTGCACAAGCCACTTGTCTTCTCTCAGGGTCTCATGTCTTCATCTCTATAATGCGGGGGTCCCCAATCCCCAATCCCCAGGCCATAGACCAGTAACAGTCCTTGACCTGTTAGGAACCAGGTTGCACAAGCAAAGCTTCATCTGTATTTATAACCCTCCCCACTGCTGCATTATCGCCTGAGCTCCACCTCCCATCACATCAGCAGTGGCATTAGATTCTCACAGGAGTGTGAACCCTATCGTGAACTGCACACGCGAGGGATCTAGGCGGCGTGCTTCTTGTAAGAATCTAATGCCCGATGACCTGAGGTGGAGCTGAGGCAGTGACACTAGCACTGACAAGCGACTGCAAATACAGATGAACATAAGTAGTGAGGTTTGACCACACAGAGACCATCATAAATCAATTACTTGCAGACTTATATTAAAAAACCCTATCAGTGAGTGGCAAGTGAGTTGCTGTACTTCAATTGTACAGCTGTGTGGATGACAGGCTTTAGGTCAGAATCTGGCACTAACTGTAGTTCACACGTGGCTTGCCTGTTATTTTATTTACCACTTCAGTTCCTACCTCTTTTTTTTTATGGTGAATTGTATAATTATTTCAGTATATATTACAATGTAACAATAATAGAAATAAAGTGCACAGTAAATGTTATGCACTTGAATCATCCTGAAATTAATCCTCCCCACCCCCGGTTTGTGGAAAAACCATTTTATACAAAACTTGTTCCTTATGCTGAAAAGGCTGGGGACTGCTGCTATGAAGCAGATAGGTGGATTGACCTTGTGATGCTTCAATGATGAGACTCTGGAAACCATCTTCAGAAAGAAAACACAAACGTCAAAGGACTCACAGATACCCCCACCTCTTTAACTGCCCCCCCCAGCCCCCAAATCCTAGGCTGAGAACCACGGGCCTCTAGGGCCTCAATCCTTTCTGGGATTGTGACTGGTCCTCTCATTGAGTAACATGCCCGCAGGGCGGGCAGCCTTACAGGGTGGCTGGGACATCATCATGTTTTGAGTTAAACTGCCAAGGAGGCCAATCAGACTCGGCATGAATAAGAGAACAGGCGAGGCGTAAGGGACACCAAGGTGCAAACACCATGATTGATGGCAACGGGCACTCAGCCCGGGGAATTGGGTGGAGAGGGGAGGGGAGGGCGCTGAGGGAGCATGAAGGGCCATGCCTGGTCTGGAAAGGGCAGCTGCCTTTCAGCCCGAGCCAGTCGCCACCACAGGGAGCAGGCCCGGCGCTGCCGGTCTCTTTATTTTTCAAGAGAAGTTTCAGATCTGGTTTTGGGAACCTCTTAATTTTCTAATGATGTCAACCAACAGTTTTCAGATGCACTGCGGGCCAACAGTCTATGGCTTCCTGCCTATGTGCTCCAGACTGCCAGGCTGAAGATGGAGAAACTGAGGCTGAGAGGAGCGCTTCTATTCTCTGCTCTCCCATCTTTCAGATATTAACAAAGTTACCAGTGCTGGGCTGAGGGCTGAGCACAGCCAGGATCTGGTCCTTCAACTGCAGTCAGAAGGGCAGTGGTTCTCCCAAGATCCCAGTGGACGCAGGGCCCTGGGGTCTTCCCTGCCAGTGTCCTAAGAGGAGTGGCCTGCGGAAGCGGCAATCATTTCTCAGACAGCCCTCAAGATCCTGGCCATGCCCATTCTGGAAGTTGGCCCTGCCAGGTTAGTTGTGCACCTCAGAGTGCTTCAGGCTTCCAGGGCTGGCTGGTGCCTTGCCTGGAAAATGGCCAAGGCAGGTCCTGGCAGGACTGGGTGGAACCCTGCTTGTAAGTGAGGGTCCCCCCCACCCCACCCCGCCCCACCACCACTGCCACCACTCCATCTTGGCTGCTTTGGCTGTTCAGTCTCTGCCCCATCCATCCACTCCAAAGCTGGCACAAGGAACACGCCTTTGTTCTTGCACAAGTGGGAGTGGCCTGAACCCATCACTTTTGGGCATACTCCATGTACACGTCTTTCCCCATCCACCCACAAGCCACCAGGTTGTGACTTTTTGAATGATCCTTCTCTCCCCCTAAGATTCTTATACCTTGCCCAAACACCGCTCCTGGCCATCACAGCTGAAATAACCCTTTCAAACGTAGAGACATCAGAAGAGCTGGCCATAAACAATGCCAGGAGTGTTGGTGGTAATGAAGAATCCTTCCTGAGGTCACTGAGAATGGGGTGTTTTGCTTCAGTGGTTAGACCTGGGTTCAAGTCCCATCTTGATTAGTCTATGTAATAATATTGGTTAAAACAAATTACCCACTCTACTGACCTTTACAGAAGCACACACGGGAGGGAAGATTCTTTCTGGGGACCCAGGAAAGCTATCTGAGGGCAGGTGGTACTTAGACTGGAGCTAAAAGTTAGAACAGGGCCTCAGTGTGCAGCACACTAGTTGTGGAGGCAGATTCCCTGGGTTAAAAGCCCAGGTCTACCACTTATTGGCTGTGTGGCCCTGGGTTAGTGGCTTTATCTCTCTGAGCTTGTTTTCTCCATCTGCAAAATGAGGATGATTATATCAACCTAATTTGCCTGTTTTTAAGATTGTAAACGATAATGCGGTATCTGTGCTTGGAACGGATAATTACTGTAATTATTGTTTTGTGAGGCCACTTGGCCTGTTACCTGAGGGCTTCATAGAAGCAACAAGTCTGCAGGTCTTCCAACTACCAACTTCACCCAGAGCTCCACTGTCTTGCTCTGTGGATCGTGGAGTTTTTGTTCGGTCCCAAGCCACTCCTTCCACCATGCCCAGTGGGAGGGAGGCCACTCGGGAGATGTTTACCAGAGTCTCTTCAGGTACCGGAAAGAAAGGGGCCAGGTCCAAGGGAGGAGAAGGGGGAAGAGGAGAAGGGAGGGGGGGAACTCCAACCCTTGCAACAGTTAAATGCTAATATAGGTGTCAGCATAGGAAGTGTCTTCTAATGACAGAAGGAACCAAGGGAGTTTTTCAATCATCTCCTGCTTAACACATACAGATGTATTCATAATTATCCCTTGCCTCAGGCCTGGGGGCCCAGGTGGGCTCCAGAAGGCCTGTGTTCCTGCCAGACTAGAGTCCTTAAAGAACATCATGTAGACAATTGGAATGCCATTTATCGTGCAAAACACAATAAAACCACGAGCTCTCTTCCTGTCTCAGAGACCCATAAATTATGGAAATTATACCTGCCCTAGGCCATGGACATATTGTTTTATTAAAGTGCTGATGAATAAACTTAAGGCTCTTAAAAACGTCCTCTTGGCTTGCATCTGGCACACACCTCCAGCACAGGGCCCCCGCCTGGGTGCATCTGATTAGTCCACAGACGGACTCTGGAAAGTTAAGTTCACTCCAAGCTGCAGGTTCCGCAAGCTTCGGAGGCGGACTTGAGGTTGCAGTGAGTGGACTTCCTGACTGGACTTCCCTGGGGGATTCTTTTGTCCCTAGCACTGCCTCCCAGGCCACTCTTTCTTTGTGGGATGAGCACCAGGCTTGGTGTCCTCCAAGGGGTAGTTGGTTAGGGGTTTGGAGAGGGCTAAATTGTGCTTCCTTCCCCTTATTTTGCTGAGTCAGAGTCTCACTGTCGCCCATGTCGGAGTGCAGTAGCACATGGTCGTGGCCACCGCAGCCTGGGCTCAGGTGATCCTTCTGCCTCAGTCTTCCAGTAGCTGGAACCACAGCCGTGCACCACCATGCGCAACTGATTTATCGTAGAGATGAGGTCTTGCCAAGTTGCCCAGGCTGGTCTGGTTTCAAACCCCTGGGCTCAGGCTATCCTCTCACCTCTGTCTCCCAAAGTGCTGGGATTAGAGGCATGAGCCACCACACCTGGCTCCTCTTATCTTTAAATTTGATCCCTGCAGAGCCTTAAATCTACTCCATCATGAACTTCTTCCTTCTTCAGAGTTGCTAAGTCTTCAGTTTTCTGTTTACCCTCTCTCTACCCCTGTTTCATGCCTTGGACGTGGGACATCTCTAAAAGGGAAATAACCATGGCATCTGCCATGCACTTTCAGTGGCAAAGCCACTCAATAACACTACCCATCAAGCCAGGTGTGGTGGTTTATGCCTGCAATCCCAGCACTTTGAAAGACCGAGGTGAGAGGACTGCCTGAGCCCAGGAGTTTGAGACCAGCCTGGGCAACATGGTGAGACCTTGTCTCTACCATTAAAAAAGAAAAAAACAGGCCGGGTTTGGTGGTTTCAGCCTGTAATCCCAGCACTTTGGGAGCCCACGGGTTTGAAACCAGCCCAGACAACTTGGCAAGACTCCATCTCTCCAATAAATCAAAAATTAGCTGGGCGTGGTGGTGCCGGCTACTTGGAAGGCTCAGGCAGAAGAATCTCTGGAGCCCAGGAGGTCGAGGCTGTGGTGGCCAGGAGCGTGCCATGGCACTCAGCCTGGGCGACAGAGTGAGACACCAACTCAAAAAAAAAAAAAAAATGGCCGGAAGTGGTGGGGTGCATCTAAAGTCCCAGCTACTTGTAAGGGTGAGGTGAAGGGATCACCCGAGCCCAGCAGGTCGAGGCTACAGCAGCCATGATCAGGCCACTGCACTTCAACCGGGGCGACTACACAAATAATAATAATGCTAACCATCATTATTACTCCAAACCACTGCATCACTGGAAACCAAAGAATAGGCCAGAGGAATAGAGAGTAACTTGTGAAACTTCTCTGGACTGCGTTTGTCTCTCATTTCCCCAAGAGCATCTGGGTGGGTGGGATGGTAAGTACTCAATCGCTTGTAAAGGTTTCTGTCATTGTTGTTTTAAACTCTAAACACTAGAAACTATTAAAGTAATGCCAGAAGCAGCCCTGTCCCATATCCTCAGCCATAAGGAAACCCAAGACTGAATCTAAGTGTGGTATGTACCCAGTTGGACTGAGCCAATTAAAAAGACTATGATCCCAGCCGGGCTCGGTGGCTCAGCCTGTAATCCCGCGCCTTTAGAAGGCTGAGATGAGTGGATTGCCTGAGCCCACGGGTTCGAGACCCGCCTAGGCAGCGAGACCCCATCTCTACAATAAATAAAAAAGTCAGCCTGGCGTGGTAGCGCATGCCTGTAATTCCAGCTCCTTGGAAGGCTGAGGCGGAAGGATCGCTGAAGCCCAGCAGGTCGAGGCTACGGTGGCCGGGAGTGGCCACTGCACTCCAGTCTGGGCGACAGAGTGAGACTCCAACTCAAAAAAAAAAAAAGACTATGATCCCCAAGTGCCCGTTACGTACCTTATCGGTGAAAGTCGTTGGTCCATCCTAGAGAATGGGACAGGCCGCATGTTCTGGTGACAAGGGAGGCATACCTAACTCTAATAGTTTTAGAGCAGACAAGGCCACGCTGAATAACATCCTTTGTGCCTTGTTGGGCAGTGACTGATGATCCTGGCAGGTGTTTGGATGTCTCCAAGAGGAACTCAAGTTTGGATTTCACACAGGATCTAAAGGTCATAATTGATCCCCAGAAAACCAAGAGCTGGACCCACAGTTCTTGATCTTTCTCCACCACTCCTCTTTTCTTCCCCCCTGCCATTGCTGATCACCTCCCCCCTACTTATTGGTAATAGGAAAAAACTTTAGTTATTAGATTCTTCTCCAGAAAACAAGAGGCATGTGTTCACACGCTCAAAATGAAACCCAACTTTCATTGTAACTAGTGGATGAATTAAAGGTAATTAAAAAGTTTCCCAGCTATGTAAACCAAGAAGTGACTGGGTCTCTCACCAAGTTTGAGCACACTGGTGGGGCTATGGGGACAAGGGACTCAAGGCCATTGAATGGACGGAGGCTTCAGAGGTCAACTGGTTTTTGTGCAATATCCATCAATCCAGTGAAAACAAGGCAATCGACAAATGTTTCTGTTTAGTTTCTTCAAGAGTGTGTGCACGCGCACGTGTGTGTGCATATGTGCACAAAAACTTGCTTTAGGGGCAACCAGAGCATAAAAGGAGAAAAAAGGCACCGTTCTTGAAAAACGGACAGATCAGAGTCCCATTTTCCACCTCTACTTAGATTTCAGTTTTGGAGCTTTGTCATCCATGTCACAAACACACCAGGTAGGGAAACTTGCCCGGGCAGGATGTAGCAGCATCTGGCAGTGCTCAGCTTGCCTGAGCAAGTGAAGCTCTCCTCTGACGGCTCTAATGCTATCCTAGAGGCAGAATGAGGGACTGCCCTAACCAGGAAGCCCTTCTCCCATTCGGCGCAGTGGCCGGGTGCTCTGCTGGGTGAAAACGTCAGGGACGTGAAACAAACACACCAGAAACGGCAGTCCTGTGCATATTTAACAATATATATTTATATATATTTTCTAGATCAGTACATTCAGCTTTTAACTTGTTTTTTCTTCACAAACAGAAGAACTCTTACAATAGTAGACTTTCTAAAATAAATACTATTAAAATAGAGCTTCAAAATAAATATTCTATACAAAGGAAACCTTCTGTGGTAACTTTTGTGGTGGGGTGGAAAGGGGCCACAGTGAAGGGGAAAGTGGAATAGGAATGTGGCAGGGTGGGAGCCTTAAACAGCTTTTCTGTTTGTAACGCAAAACCAAACCATGGACAGTAAAGAGAGAAAGCAAGATAAGACGCTGCACGTAGTTACCCACAGCAAAAAAAAAAAAAGAAAAAAAATGGCAACTCAAGATGCGTCATTGACTGTCACAGTAGCAGAAGGCATGACAACACATGTCAAAGGCATGAACCAAAAGGCTGGTGGGCTTGCGGGATGCCTTAGTGAATTGTACAGTACAGAGCTGTGCTGTCCACACCCAGACACCTCCTTGGGTGGCACAGAACGAGAACATGACGCTTCAAGGTGACAATCATCTGGGTTCTGCTCCAGACCAACACTTTTCACATGCACAATCTTGGACAAGTCATTAGCTACCTAGGCCTCCCTTGATGTGCAATGGCAATCGATGAGGTTAGAAGACCACATACGTGGCTGGTTCTTCCATCTCCATCAGTTGGGAATGGCCCATGCACTGGAAAGGACTGGTCCGCACCCCCTTCCCACAGAACACTCTCAGATGTGCACCATTTCTGCCATTTACACTGGTGTGGGAGGCGTTGCTAACCTAGACCCAGTTCTAGGTGCTCACTGGGACGCTGGCCTCCACACCCACCCCCGGGTTGGAGGGCATAGTCAAGGCCCCCTAGAAGGGTCCTGGGTGCAGGTTTTATCTCCCTCCCCCAGTTAAGGCCGGACCCCCACCCACCCAGGTTTCACAGGAATGGGAACCAGCTGGCGCTTTTACCAAAAGGTCAAGACATGGCATAATCCAGCCAAGCGAGGCACTGGTGACACCAGCCAGAAGCAGCCACAGAAGCATGTCCTGTTTCTGAGTGCTGAGTCCCACAGTGGTCCTTCATAGGCCCCAGGGGTGGGGAGAGTCCACAGTCAAACCAGCTCTTTTGCTTTATTTTGTCTTTTGGCAAGAAGCCAAGAAAAGCAATGCCGGGGGATGGCTATAACAGAGCTGGGGGACCAAAGACGGTCCCCTTCACTCCTTCCTGTTACCACTGAGCCCAGAGGCGGACTCCCGGGGAGAGACCCGCACACATCCATCTAGAGGACTACAAGCAAACCAAAAAAGAACAAGCTGAACAGGGAAAGGGGGAAAAAGAAAAAAAGCAAACCAAAACTCAGAAAAATCCATGTTTACAACTATGTACACAAAAAGTCAGGGTTCAGGAGGCCATCTGCCAGGAAATAAGGTCTATGTTGGTAAAGGGCCAGTGTGGGGTAGGGGTGTGTGTGTGTGTGTGTGTGTGTGTGTGTGTGTGTGTACACAGCTTATGTAAATCAACTCTCCACAGAATGGGTGTGCAGACCACCAAGATCACCAAAGTGCAACCTGCCAGTGGGTCAAGCGTCCTATGGAGACAACATGGGTTGGGGGGCCGTGGGAACGCTCCAAGGCCTTGCGGGAAGAGTGCACGTGTGCGCCATCGTTTCAGGGCTGCCTCCTCTGAGGAGACCATCTCCAGTCCCTTCAGTACACTTCTGATACATTCAATTCGTATAAGTGGTTGGCTAAGTGTGTTTCTTCCTACCATTCCCTCCGGAATGTTCGAGAACATCCATACATCCGTCCCAACAGCGGCAAGGGTAGCTACATGAATCAGCCTTCGAAAATGCAGACGCCAAGATTTCACATTCGCCTTTTACAAGCTAGCAAATGTTACATAAATAAAGCGGAAAATAATATGACCCTCCCCTTCCTCCAATCAATAAATACCTATGGTTACAATTAACTTACTCTAAATCATAAGATGTTACTACTAGTCTTCAAGAAGGAAAAAAAAGTCGTGGAGAAGCACTGGGTGCCTGCCGATCTGGAACGCCCTGCCTAACTGGCTTCCAATTCCACCCTAGGGCACCTCTTCTGACCCAGGCCCTGTCCTCTCACTAGAGGAGAAAGCAAAATTCCACAAAAAGCAAAAACCCCACAACAGCTGGGGAGAAAGGACCAGACACGACAGCTTTTGCATGCAACAAGTACCGACCCACTGGACGTGCTGCGCTTTCTGAGTCCTTTAGCACCTTGAAAGAAAGAGTTGCTACGTCTTTGGGGGCTGTCAGGAGAGGGGGGGCGTGGCTATGCAGACAGGGGGCCCAACCCAGTGGTCCCTGCAGAATCTTCCCCCCACCCTCTCTCCAGCTCTTCCAAGCTCTGTCGACTCCCCCACCGGAGCTTTCTAGCACTAAAATAGACTCTTTTTCATCACTCTCTATTTACATTAAAGATACAGACACATCACTATACACAAAAGGCTACGACAGCAAGCAGCGGAATCAGAAGAGAAGCAGCCCAAACCCAGCTCGGCCCAGCGGTCATTCTGCCAATGGGAGGTGCTTCCTCTCTTCTTTGCTGTGAAAATCCTCTTCTTGGTGGGGAAGGGAATTGTGTTCCTTGAGGTCGCTCGCCCCCAGATTTTGAAATCAGCCCTTCCTGGGGGTGGCCCAAAAGGAAGCAAGTTGTTTCGTTATTATTTTTTAAAACACCGTTAGCATCTGGTTTAATTATTCTATAAAAACATAATGACTGGATCCAGAGACCACAGCCTCAGACTCATTGGCAAAATGATATTTGGTCTCGCGTCGGCAGCCCTGGCTTTCTCTAACCGACAAGTTTCTGGAAAGGATTATCTGAGTAGAGAGAACTCGGGACACGTGGTGGCAGGCGAGTCTGTGACTCGGTGAGAGCCGAAGGAAGGACGGTGTGCTGAGCCGAACGCCCCGAGAGTTAGTGATGAAACCAGAAGGGAGAAACGCACTGCGTGGTGGCTCCGGGGAGGCAGGAGGACCGAGGCTTGGACTAACCGGCAGTCCTCTGTTCTCAGTGGGCTGCCAAGTATATACAACAGGCATCGCTAGGGTGTGCTACACCTTCCCCAAGGCGTGGGGGTCGACTGGAAGGGAGTCGGGGCAGAGAGGAGGGGGCGGCAGAGAAGTCAAGACTCCGAGGGTCTTCAAGGGACCCTGGCGCTCAGTTAACAATGTCTCCCAAGCAGCTAGGCTCCTAGGAGAGCCAAAGACAATGGGAAAGAGGGAGAGAGGGGGGAGGGCAGAGGGAGGGCCGGGAAGGCATTCAAGCAACTGCAACTTCCGGATATGTGTCCACATCTGTGTTCCGTCTTCTGAAAAAGAAAAATCCCCCCAGAAACCACACCCTGCCCCTGCCATTGTCTGTCTGACACAAAGTTCCAGGACCCTGGAAAAAGCCCACAGTCCTCTTGCATCCTCCGGGGGAGCAGAGGGGAGGCGGCGGTGGTCTCTGCATCTTCCGGAGCTGTGGGGGGGAGTGGACCGACCTCTGAGGCCAGTCTCCGGAGGCCCACGCCTCCGGCCTTGCTGTGGTCTCAGACTTCAGAAGGTCTCCGGGGAGCGTCAGAAAGGCTTGTCGGGTCTGCTGGCCTTGGCGTCCCCCGCGGCCGCTTTGCAGATGATGCTGTTTGTGTGCTTGCAGCGGCACCCGGGGCGGCGCAGGCGGTCATAGCCTCGCTGGGCCAGCTTCACGCAGCCGGTGGCGGGCAGGTAGCAGAGCAGGCAGGGCAGCACCAGGGAGAGCGCGCCCATGAAAGACCAGCGCGCACAGCAGTTGGAGCGGGAGCAGGAGCAGGGGTGGTCGGCACAGGAGCCCTCATCGTCCTCGTTGGTGCAGTGGTAGAAGACGCCCTGCACCAGGCACATGCACGTGCTGTAGTTCACCAGGGTCTGGGCCGAGCACAGGCACTCCTGGTTGCAGACCCAGCAGGAGGGCAACGTCCTGGGGGCCGCACACTCCTTGCACTTGCACTTCCCGCAGGCCTCACACAGCAAGAAGTGCTTGTCCAGCTCGGGCGGGCCTGCGGGGCCCTTGAGGTCCAGCGGCTTGCAGTGGACCGCCTTGGGCTGGACGCGCACGGCCCTGGGTGAGGCCTGGTCGGCCACGGGTGGGGGCGCCATGTGGTCTAGGAGCCGCTGGTCGGAAGAGGTGCTGCTGCTGCTGCTCACTGAGCTGGGGCGCCCGCTGAAGGAGATCCAGTGGTGGGTGACATCCTGGTCGCAGCGGGCAGGCCCTGGGGCCAGCTCCTGCAGCCCGCCCCGGCTCCGCTTGGGGCCGGCGTGGGGCGCCAGGCCAGGGTTGTCTATGTAGTCGTTCTCCACGTGGCTGGTCTTCATCTGGTCGATGGGCAGGATGGTGAGGGGGTGCTGGAGCCGGCCGTGGGGCGTCCGGCCGTCAAGCAGGGGCTGGACCATGACTGAGCTGGGAGTCAAGGGGGCGCTCTGTGGGATCGGGGGCTCCATGGGGCCGGAGGTCCTGGGTTGCACGGAGAAACAGGCTTCTAGGGGCCCTGGGGTGGGTGGGGAGAAGGAAGAGAGAATGGATGCTGGGCATCAGTACGCAACCTGTCACATCTACCCCAAAAGGTATCATAGCCCCTCCACGGACTCTCCAGCAACCCCCAAAGCTCAGATGACCAATAACGACAACAACAGTAGTAGCAGTCACTGGCAGAAATAACACGTATGGCGCATTTAAGATGTGGACACACTCTCTTAGGTACCAGGCGTATTAAGTCATGACTCTTCCCCATGAGCCTCAAAAGTAACTACTGCTGTCCCCCTCTTTCTTATTATAAGAAACAAATGTTCAAAGTAACCCGTCCAAAGTCACACAGACCAGCCAGTAGCAGGCCTAGAGTCTGAGTTCTCTCGTAATCGCTGCTCCTTATTTAGAGTATACAGCTCAATGGCTATAAGCACAGGATCTGGAATCAGATCCACGTTTGAATTTTCATCTTGGCTGAGCAGTTTTGCTGCCGATGAGTTATTTAGTCTGTATGCCTCAGACTCGGCTTTTATCATCTGTAAAATGGGTTTTTCTGAGGACTAAATGAGAGAACGCGTATCCAGTACTTAGCATGTTGCCTGACACACAGCAAGTACTCAACAATTTGTCACTGACCAAGAGAATAACCGCTTAGGTTTCCTGAGCACTTATATGCATTCCATGCCAAGCATTGTGCTGGGTACTGAGGACGTGGTCAACACCACAGACAGCTCTCCGTGCTCCCACAGAGTTTATCAGCTGGATAAACAAAAGCCTTTATTTCAGATATTCACGGGAGGAGGAAGGGCTGTATCTGTTGCGCGTATATCCATGATATTAACCAATTACTAGCACTTCTGAGAAAGCAATCTCCAGCAGCTAGTAACCCTGGGTATGTGGGCTTCTCTGACAACTCGGAAGGGGAATCCTCGAGGGGCATTCACCTCACCCACAAGTGCTGAGCTGAACATTCGGCCTAAACGCTATTTACTAGAATAGCTAAGCCAACCCTGGATCAGTTTCTAATTTCACTGAGAGAGTGCAATTTTAAGTTGGAATCCGGCCAGAGATTCAACTGCAGTGCCTGACACGGAACCCCAGGAAGTCACTTAAATCAAAGAGCGGAAACGGCTTGGTTCAAATTTAGAAAGTGCACATTGTTTTCTATTAGAAGTGCCATTTCCTTGCCTGCTGACCTTTACATTTGGAATTCTGCTGGAGATCAATTCAAAGAAATAGCAACAGAAGGCCAAGACCTCTGCTCAAGGGGACACAACTTGGAATCCGAGGGAAAGATTAGACTCTGGGAAGATTCCACCCCAATCTTAAAAACCCCAGGGGACAGGGAGGGAGGGTAGAAGCGGAAGACAACAGCCCTTAAAACTACAAAAAGAAGACCACTGGATTAATGTGATATGGGTGGGGTTTCGGCAGACACTTTTCCAAGATGCTGATGATGTTCTCACTAGGAGAACTGATCCTACCCCTCTGCTGTTGGGTTCATCTGGCCTCCCAGGTGCTGTATGAGAAAGGGGTATAGATAACCCCCTGTCCCTCTGAATTCAGGACGTGCTCGGTCCACCCCAATATGCCAATCACAGGAGAATGACACTGGGTCCCCTGGAACTCATCAGTACTGTAAATGCCTATGAGGAGTGGAATAAAAAGGCATTCAGCTCAGTATTATACTTGCCCTACTTGGGACAACAGTTAGACCACAAAGAGTTAAAAGTGTGGGGAATAACTTCCTTGGACACTTCCGGCTTGTCTAAAATAAAGAGCTAGTTCTAGATGGAAAGCTGCTGAGAGGACTAAAAAGGGGGTTATCCACAGTGCTGTTACCTGTGTATCACCTACACTGCGAATGCAAACAAAAGCATCCAGTCTTTTCTACAAGGTTCAATGCTCAGTCAACTGATGATTCACACAGGGCACCAGCAATTGGCTTTGCTCCCACGGACCTGCCTTCTGAAAAGATGCTGGTACTGCCGGGTGTGATGGCCCACTCCTGTAATCCCAGCACTCTGGGAGGCAGAGGCAAGAGGGCTGCCTGAGCTCAGGGGTTCGAGACCCTGGGCAACTAGGCAAGACCTCATCTCTACAATAAAGCAAAAGAGTAGCCAGGAGTGATGGCATTTGCCTATAGCTCCAGCTACTTGGAAGGATAGCCTGAGCCCAGCAGGTCGAGGCTGCGGTGCCCATGAGGGTGCCGCTGCACTCCAGCCTGGGTGACAGTGAGACTCAGACTCAAAAAAAAAAAAAAGATGCTAGTATCTCTTTAGTTTCTCCTGTCTTGAAGAAGGCCAACCTAGTGGCAGTGCCTGCCCCTATGCTCTCTTTAGATGAAGTCAGATCATCCCTGTCACATAGGAGACTTTCTCATGTCAGAGTTGGCCATAAGTGTCTGGCAGGCGGCCTCCTGCGAGGATCCCATAGACAGGGTGGACTGTAGGTGAGCATCTGTGGAAAGGAATTTTTCCAAGGACCAGACTGGCGACAGGACAGGAACCCCATAGCATGCTGCCTCAGCCTGCCCTCTTATTCTGAATAGGGGTTCCAAGACTTTGCTTCTAGAATAAATGAGTTTGGGGTCAACAGACCAGGATTAAGCACTCCAGGTCCCAGTCCTGGGAACTTTGCTGAAGGGAAAGGTATGACCTGGCATAAGAATGGAAGATGCCATGGTAAGACTCCGGTGCCAGTCAAAACTCTCACCCCGGACAAACACAACACGATTCTCTTATTCCAGAAACTCGAGTCAGGAATACTCTGGGTTCTGCCAACAAAGTGTTGGTGGCAGTTTGAAGTTTATATTGCCTTGTGTAGTTGCATTTTTGTCTCTCAGGACCAGGATTGCAACTGGCTACCCTGCGGGAGAAACAAGTAATAGCACCTCCCCCCCAAAGCAGATTATCCACTATCCTTTCCCCAATTCATTACGAAGTATCTTTAAAAACAGCCACAATTCTAACAGATGAAGGAGGAAGAATAGGCAGTGCTTGGGATTTTTTTTTTTTGAGTTAGAGTCTCACTCTGTCGCCCAGACTGGAGCGCAGTGGCCACTCCCGGCCACCGCAGCCTCGACCTGCTGGGCTCCGGTGATCCTTCCGCCTCAGCCTTTCGAGTAGCTGGAACTACAGGCGCACACTACCATGCCCGGCTAGTGCTTGGGAATCAGAAACAGCCCTGGAATCAGAAGGCAGATTCCCCAATTCTCAGAGGAGTCCTCCACCCAGAAGCCAGGGGAGAAGCAGCCGCTGTAGGCAATGGGGTGTTGGCAACAGCAGGCCCCCATCACCCTCTAGAAGCAGCTGTTAACATCTGGGCCTGCAGTTGAGGCCAGACGTGGGGGTGGGAGCTTGGCCCACGATGACTCGGCTCTGGTGGGACCTTGCAGCACCCAATGGCTCCGGCAGGCATATCTTAGGATGCATCTTCACCATCATAACCCTGATGAAAAATTCCTTCCGACCACCAGCTCAGCAAAAACCAAGGGCTGGCTCGGCGGTCCCGGCTGGCCTCACCTCCCCATTAGCAGAGACCTTCACAGGAGGGCCTCTAAGAGCCTCAGCTGAATTTATTTGGCTGACAAAGAAAAACAACTTCCTGAGCTGCCTGTTTGATAACCCCTCAGCAGGGCTAAATGATGTCTTCAAAAAAAAAAAAAAAAAATCCAACTCTCAGTTCGTTAAAAGATCAATCTCTACTCACTGGGCCGCACCCAACCTCCAGTCGGAGCAAGGCTGCCGATCTTAAGTGCAGTTTAATATGCACTCTCTGCTTCCCCTGCAAGGAAGGAAGAGATTTACAATATAAATAGGAGAGAGGAGGCCGTGCCTCACTGAGACAGTTAAGAAGAGACTGATGGCCAATTTGGATGACTCTGGGCAGAGAAACCAAGCCAGCTCTCCACTTAGCCAAGAAGCACCTCTATCAGATTTTAGGTAGCATTCTTACAGACCGTGAGGGAAGGAACTCCTACCTTCACTCAACCTTCTAGTAATAAGTAGTAGTCATGGGAGCAGCTAACGTTTTCAAAACATTTCCCGGCAACAGGCTCTGTGCTAAGCCCCCAGTGATTTATTTTTTCATTGAATCCTCACCATACTTGGAAATGGTACCCATTTTGCAGAGGCAGAAGTGGAAGCACAAAGGGTCCTGGAGCTAGAAGTGTTCAAGGCAGGCTTTTAACCCAGACGGCAGAAACTCCAGAGGCGGAAACCTCAACCATCAGCTCACAGTGACTTGCAGAAGGTCTCTATGACCTCCAGGTATTCATGGAAAGGCAGGAAAGCGCCAATCACTTTCACAACCATGAACTCCTCCAGCCCCAGGGAACCTGGTTGAGTCACCCCAGAGTTCAGTAACCCAACCAGTAGGAAGTGAAGCCAGATAGAGCTTCTCTGTCAGACTGAACCCCAGTGAGGGGAATTTTCAGTGTGCAAGGAGAAGACTGGGGGGTTTGTCATCTGTCACAAGGAAGGCTCAGAGTTCGAGTTCTCACCACTTCCAGTTTAGTGTTCTTTGCCATCCCTTCTTGTTCCCTCATCCTCTATGATTTCATTTTTAGCTCCCTTAAAAGTTAAATGGGTTAGCTGGGCTCAGTGGCTCAGCCTGTAATCCCTCGCTTGGGGAGGCTGAGGTGAGTGCATTGCCTGAGCCTGCAGGTTCAAGACCCGACTGGGCAACTTGGCGAGACCTCATCTCTACAATAAATGAAAAATTAGCTGGGCGTGGTAGTGCGTGCCTCTAGTTCCAGCTACTTGGAAGGCTGAGGCGGAAGGATCGCTGGAGCCCAGCAGGTTGAGGCTGCGGTGGCCGGGAGCAGCCACTGCACTCCAGTCTGGGCGACAGAGTGAGACTCCAACTCAAAAAAAAAAAAAAAAAAAAAAAAGGTTGAATGGGTTTTACAAAGCAGTTCACAAAAAGAAACCCTGAGGGTAGAAGGGAATCCCCCTCTTCCCCACCTGTCAAGTTGAATATAAGGGTCCCCAGGGCACCTTCATCGATGGGACTTCCTGCCCAGGTCTTTTGAGGAGGGGAAGGAGCTAGAGTACAATAAAAGAGAGTCCTAGAATGCTGAAATCAGCAAGATATCGAAAACCCCAGCGCACACAACCCTGTATTTGCTGCCTGGTGGATCTGGAAGCACAGAGCCAGCCAGTCTGACACTCAGTACATCAGTACCTGTGGGGACGGGCTGAGCAGTGGGCTAGGGCTGGCTGGAAAGAACCAAGAGGCCAAAGTTCCGCACAGGCCGGGCTCAGTGGCTCAGCCTGTAATCCCAGCACTTCGGGAGGTCGAGGCGAGTGGATTGCTTGAGCTTGAGGGTTCAAGATCCGCCCGGGCAGCTTGGCAAGACCTGTCACTACAATAAATCAAAAATGTGCCAGGCGTGGCAGCACCTGCCTGTAGTTCCAGCTACTTGGAAGGCTGAGGCGGAAGGATCACCGGAGTCCAGCCTGCACTCCAGTCTGGGTGACAGAGTGAGACTCCAACTCAACAGAAAGGGGGAAAAAAAGGCCCGTACAATCTTGGGATGCCCGTTCCCACCCACTTCTACCTTCCCCTCGGCTCACCCTAGGAAGGGGAGTTGGGAAATATTGGGAAAAGCTGACAGTTGTACTTTGAAAACTACAACTCAGCTAATGACAAACTTGGCCATGAATGAACAGGCACCACCCCATTCAGTCTCAGCAGGCTCTCCCAGGGAAGGTGTTTAACCCTTTAACAACTCGAATAAAGGTCTCTGGCTGCCAGAGAACCCGCCCACCACTACTGCTTGGTTCTTTGTGACAATATCCCAGTTTAGATAATTAAGCTACGACCAAATGATGACTTACTGCTTTAAAAGGACTTTCAAAGGAGGGAGGGAGGGTGGTGAGGGAAGCCAAGGATTTGACCCTCCCTACACCCTTCAAAGGAGGACAATCTGCTAAGAATGGCCCCAGTGGGAGAATCTGGCATTTGAAGGCTAGATTTGTCTGGGAATCGTTCTTCCTGTCCTGCTCCAGGAGGTCACCTCTGGCCATCATCTGTTAGAGAGCACCAGAGAAAACAGTTGCTTCTCATCACTTCATCCCATCACCGGCTAGCAGTTCAGTTTTCTTCTCTCTTCCCTCTTTTACAGCCAATCACCTGGGCCCAAAGTCCCAGCACATGGAAGGGTGGAAGTCTTGCTGGACTCTGGTTTTGGGGTATTTTAGTCAGCTTCAAGGTCTGTATCACTGTATGATCCTCTCAAACTGAGGTCTGCTCAGATCCTCATGAAGGGATATTAGAAGCCAAGTCAGAGCTGGGCACGGTGGCTCTTGCCTGTAATCCCAGCACTTTAGGAGACTGGGGCAGGAGATCGGGATCGCTTGAACCTAGGAGTTCGAGACTAGCCTGAGCAACACAGTGAGACCCTGTCTCTACAAAAAATAGAAAAACTAGCCAGACATGGTGGTGTGTGTCTGTAGTTCCAGTTACTTAGAAGACTGAGGCAGGATAACCGCTTTGAGCCCAGGAGTGAGAGGCTGCAGTGAGCCATGATTGTTCGTGCCATTGCACTCCAGCCTGGGCGACAGTGAAACCCTGTCTAAAAAAAACAAAAAACAAAAAAACGAAGCTAAGTCAGAAAAGAAGGTAGCTAGAAGGAGCCTGCTAACCACTGGCCTGAGTCCGTGTGTGTGTGGGGTGGGACCAGAACTCCAGGCCCCCAGGGGAGGGCTTCCTCCTACAGATACCAAAATCATATAATTTGTCTCCCTCGCCTCAAGAAACTAATTTACAAGAATAGACCTTAGCTTGCTCCTGGGACAGGGGCAGGAAATGACTTCCCCTTCCCTCAACCAGAAAAAGACAGAGAAGGGAAACTCTTCTGCAAGTGGCTACCTGCCCCACAGGGCCCTTTAGATCCAGCACATCCATACTCCCTCCCCAATGCCTTTGCTTCCTTCACTGACTGGGCCTCTCCTTGGAAAGAACAGTCGTGATCACAGCTGAGCTGTGGAGCCTCTTAAGCCCAGCCACATGTCCCGGATACATCCCCCCACCACCTTGTCAGCTGTCCGGATCCACAGGGTGGCCCCAGGCCCCAAGAGCCAAGGACGCCCCATCTTACAGTATGCAACATCATGCTCCACCTATAGTGTAGAAAGGGGTGTCCCCGGAATCAGGCCTTCCTCCCAGGACCCCGGAAACATTGCAGTGTGGCCCTAGTCCTGCTCCCTGTCCTCCAGAGAAGAGTTTGTTCTCGCTACTCTGCAGATGGGGAAACCAAAGCCACACTTAGCGGGTGTGGCTAGTTACTCATCTTCTCTGCCCTGGTCTGGTCTAGAAGGAGCAATGTAGCTGTGTGTTTTCCATTCACTTTCTTCCTCTGACTCTTTTCAGAGAGCTTTAAAAACAAATTCTAATGAGCCATTGCTTTCCCCTGCCTGGGAGATCCAGGTTGGCCATGAGATGGAAGCTTCTTCAACTCTAGCCATTTTCCTGTCTTAAAAACCCTGTCATGTGTACATTTGAAACCCCCAAAATTCAACTTTATCCTCAAATCCAAAGGCCTGGGCAAGAACCCTAACCCAGGTTGTCGTCTCAAAAGAATTTCCACCTCAAAAGGGGCCAGATGACAAGCACTCTGGGTTCAGAACCCAACTGAACATAATTCTCCAAGACATACCAAACTTGCCTGAATAAAGAGGACAGACTCCTTCCGAGGTCTTCTGGGTACCAACACCCAGAACTACGGTGGGGGGGGCGACAAGGGCTGAAGATGTCACAAGGGACTTTTAGCAGTGACAACTGGAATCCACATGTGACCCCAAAGCATTAAACCCAGGGCAATACACCTCAAGGGCCACTTTGCGTTAATGGGTTATTTTCTTTCCTTAGTTTTTAAGCCACCGACTTTCAAACTTTTTAACAAAAAAGCTGCCTTAATTTGTTATTCAAGAAAGACGGTCAAACCCCTGGGCATATGCAATGTCAGCTTTACCAAAGGGAGAAGAAATCCAGAATATAAGCTGGACAGAGCAGAATTCCAAAGACAAGACTCTCATCTCTCTCCACTATTCTGGAAGGATGCAGACAAAAATGACACCTGTGAGCTCCCAGTGTCCACTCGTCCCTAGCCTCCGCCCTGTGTTCCATCTCTCCTCCCATCAAAGCTTTAGTGAGATGCTGCCATTTCAGAGGGAGATCTGGAAAGGGCATAGGGCTGGGCAGTAGGGTTTTTACACCCCACAAACAGGGAGTGACTGCCCATAACCAACAGATGGCTTTCGAGTCTCTTTCACCACAGCTGGATCAATATTTCTCCATTGAGATTTCAGAAATCTGCTACCAAAACGCACCCCACCCCCACCACCGGTACTGGCCAGACTGGTGAGTGTGCTCTGTTCACCACGTTGGAATTCATCCAGAGCCTGGCAGCACGTGAAGACCCTCTTAAGGGACGGGAAGGAGAGAAAAATGAGATTTCACAATGGACATCTCTACAAGTTCTTTCCTACCCTTCTGAGGTGGGGGGACACCAACTGCATCCCTCCCATTGCTAGCCCGACTCACACCTGCACCAAAGGAAAAAAAAAAAAGCTGAAAATTTCAGATGTTTATGCTCCATTTGTGTGAAGACCCAGAGAACTCTAAACATTGTGAAATCCACCGGTGCAATATTGGGTAGGGCCTCAGGCCAGACTGAACTTATTAAGAGGTTGATAAACCCACAATCCCCAACTGCTCTGAGCCTTTCACCTTCCAGCCCCGAGTCCCTAAGAGGCCTGTCAGAAAGCCTAGTGCCTCCTCAGCCACCCAGACAGACCCGCATCCCCCCCACCCCCTCCGCCCCTCGCAGGTTCTCTGGCCTCCAAAGTGCCGTCGGGCTTCACCCAGAACTGGAGAATCACAGCCCTGACTTGGAGGCAAGAGAGAGGGGGCTGCCACACGTGCCCCACTGCATCTTCACCTTCCCTTCCAGCACTGAGCACCCTGGGGGTTCCCGGAGGCTCGCTGCGCCAGAAGGCGGCCTCCTGCCCTCACCCAAGCCTGGCAACACGGATGCCCCTCCAGCAGCTAGTGCAAGAGGCCGCCGGCAGCCCCCCCCCCGCCTCCCTTCCAGCCCCTCCAGCCCACTTCCCTCTCCTCCATCCCTCAACCTTCAAGCCCTGCAACCATTTTCCACCTCTCTTGCCTCTCTGCCCCCAGCCCCCAATCAAAGAGAATTGAGAAACCATCTTCTTGCACAAGAGCAGCTACTGTCTAAACGCTTTTTGGTCGTGGCATTGGGGGAGAACTGGGCACAACAACCCTGGCCCTAGTGATGGAGCCGAGACCCAGGTGCCCCGGCCGGCCAAACCCGCTCTCACCCTGCTCACGGTCCCCGGAGCCTCGGCGACTTGGAATTTCTCAGAACGTACCGTCTCTCCTGTGATGTCAAGCCTGGTACCACCAAGAAGGAGGCAGAGTAGGCGCCTTCTCTCCTATGCTCGCCACCTCTTCCTCCAGCTCCCACACGCCTGGCGTTATGTAAACGCACCTTCAGCCCCCACCACGGCCCTAGCGCGCCCGGGGGCCCGGGCCTGGCCCAGCTCGGTGCCCGGAGGTAGGGAGGCACAGGGTGACCGAGGAGTCTCGGGCCTGCAGAGGCCGGGAGAGAAAAGGCAACTGCAAGGCAGTTGCACAGCATAAAATGCGGCAGCAGAGCAAAGGTCAGACGGCGAGGAACCGCCTCGCCAAGGAGAGAGAGCAGAAATGCCCAGCCCTGGGCCGGTCCGCGCTGACCATCGAGGGAGAGGTAGAAGGGGTGCAAGCCCAGCCCCTCACGGCTCCGAAGGGGAAAGAAAAATCTACGTCGAGCATAGGCCGCTGAAGCGGGCCGGGGAGATACACGGTGGAGCCGGCCCCGTGGGCACGGAGCCGCGGTGGGTGAGCCGCCAGGGTGAGGGCGCCCCCCGACCCTGTCTGGAGCTGCCCGTCAGTGCTCCAGGCGGGCGGTGGCAAGAGAGGCCAGGCCAGAGGCTCCCGGGACGCGCACTGGACTGCCCGAGCCGCGGAGGGCGGGGAAACCCGGCTTGGCAGTGCCCGGGGGTCGGAAGCGGCGGTGCCAGGCTGCGAACACCCCCGGCGCCGCGCCGGCCGGGCCCAGGGCGTCCGGGGCTGCGGCGCACCGCGGCGGCTCCAGGAGGCGCAGGCAGGGGGAGGAACGCCGAGGCGCGCCTGGAAATAGCGCACATTTGCCCCAGCCCGAAGGGGAGTCGCGCCGCGGCTCAGAGGGGCGCACTTTCGGATCCCAAAACCGGTCGCGGACTTACTTTGAGGAGCCGCAGAGTCACAAGCATCGCTCCCCGTCTATGTAAATCCCGGAACCCTAGCGGGTCAGCCGCCGCTGGACCCGCAGACGCCGGCCGGAGGACCCGGCGAGGCTCCCCGCGCTCCACAGCGCCGGCTAAGCGCTGTCAGCTCCGCTCGCTGCCTCCGCGGCGATGTTGCAACCTCTGCCTGGGAAAATGGCTTTTTTATGAATGGGAGGGAAGGGAGCAGCAGTGCGCACGCGCGCCGTCCGCGATTCTATGAATGGGTGGGCACAAGAGACCCCGCGCGCGCATGCGCCGCGCTCCTTTTTTTATGAATGGGGGGCCGGAAAAGAACTTAACCCGTGATTGCTGGGGCTGGCTCTCGCTCCTCAAGGGGTCGTCGTTCTTTTGCAAAGAGGGGTGGAGGCTCGAGTGGAGGTTGTTGTTGCCTTTTTTTCTCTCTAATGAATGGAGGGCGGCGGCGACTGCTGCAGCTGCCCCAGCTGCGCGGGCTGTACGCCCTCTCCGCCTGGGAGAGGAGGTAAAGTGGCCTTCACGCCACTGCGGGTCTGGGCAGGAACCGTCAGTGTCGCTGGGGGGCGGGGGGGCGCTGCGGCCTCCGGATCCGGGGCTGAGAGTAGAGTGGGGGAGGACACCCCTAGATCTGGATATCTTTACCCCCCGCAGGCAAAGGGGAGGCGGGAGGACCCCTGCCGGGGGCCTTCTCTTTCTCTAGACCAATGACGCCCAGGGGCGTCGGGGGGGAGGGGTCTCGTAGCTGTGTTTATCAAAAATTAAGGAAACGCCAGTCGTCCATATCAAAGAAGGGCAGAGTGAGTACTGCTGAGTGAATCTGGTTGCTTTCCTGAGGCTGAGTCTCTCGTGCGTGCTGATCACCCCTCCCCCCACTTCTTGGGTGTAGACGGTGACAGGGCTAAGGCCTTTTCCGGCTCCAGTACCCCCCGGGGCGATTCTGGCAACTCAGCTAGAGGAGGCCTGGCCCTCGCCTCCCAGCGGCCCTGCTCCCCCGCCCCAGCGTAATGTCCGCAGTGCTCGGGTATCCACCCGCCCTCTGCTGCCCCAGCTAGGTGCCCCTCTGTCCCAGTCCGTGTCCCCGCCTGCCCAGGACGCTGGCCGGAGGAGCCTTGGTCCTCCGAAGGTCCAGGGCCCTCTGCTGCTGTAGGCGCCTTTCCCAACCCCTCTCAACCCCCCGGGGAAAGCGGGAGCAGCCGCGAACTAGCCAGGTGGATGGGTGGAGCCGGCTGCGCCGAGGCCCGAGGATGCTGCCGGGGTGGCCGCGGGATTAAATAACAACAGGCTCTTGAGCCGCAGAGGAAATGGATGGCTGGGGATCCTTTCTTTGCTGTTAATGACGGGGGGGGGGCGGGGGGAGGGGGATCAGCCCAAGCCCGTGAAAAGAAAAACCCCCGCCATTAGGCCTGAGTCGGGGAAGGCGGGAGCCCCCGCGCAGGCCCAGCCCCTCCCGGGAACGGAGGAGGCTGCAGCCCCCGGGGAGTCCGGGGTAGGGGTGGCTTGGATGCGGGGTCGAGAGCAGGGCCAGTCCCCGAATCCCCTGTGAGGTTTGTGGTGCCGCTGCTCTGGCCTCACGGGGAGATGGTGAGGCAGTCGTTTTCTTCCTGCGCCACTACCCGACTGCACTTGGCTGTTGTCAGAGGAGCCAATGAAAGGCTCCCAGTCCAGGTCTCAGGTCCGGCCTTGGGCTGTGGCTCGGGCTCTCGAGACGGGCAGCCCAGACCGGAACCCAAGGTCACCGTGACCTAGCTTAAAATGCCTTCTCACCGTTCAGACTCACCTCTGCCCGCGAAGACCTCCCCAGCTCCGGGGGTCAGAGCAGGGCCTCCTCGCGAGGACCTCAGCCTCCTCTTCAGGGCCAACACCGTCCTCCGTCCTCTAAAGCCGCGCGCGAGACTCTTCGCCAGGACAATAGGGGATTTCACAAGCTGTTCAGGCCTTCCCTTCACAGCACTGGAGTTCTTATCACTCTCTCCATTTGTCAGATGTAAAAATTGCGGCTCAGGGTAATCACCTGGTAATCATCTTAGTGCACCTGGCAAATGGAAGCCTAGTAAGCGAGGTTGTGATTTTCCAGGTCTCTGCAACCTGATTCTACTTTGCTATCACCCTTCTCGGGGTCACAGACCTAAAAGCCTGTTTGGGGCACGTCACTGAGGCACGTTAAACAACGAAAGTTGAAGCAGTAATTTTCCAGCTGGTGCTCACCCATTGGTGGTTGCTTAAACAGAAAGATGGGAATAAATACATCCTTTTTAATCTATGGCAGAAAAGGAGATGGGGAGGATCGCTGTTCTGTTTTCTTTATTAGAGGAATTGGCCAAGAGGCAGAGTTCCATTTTGTGGTCTTTTTCTCAGGCTTCCTGAAGGAGGAGGTGAGAAGACCCCAGCCCCTGGTAGGCACAGGGAGGGGCTCCCCTGGGCCTGAGCTGGGAGGGACTTCTGATGCTTGCCTACGGGTGATTCAGAGTGTCTGGAGGCCATGTTCTGGTCCTGCTTGGATCTGGAACGGAGGAGTGGTTGGGGGGAGCAGCTATGAGAAATTCGCTCACGCACTCATTCATTCATTGATTGATTCTGTGCTGGGGTGTGCCCTGACTCTGGGGACTCAGGACTGAGTGTCAGACAGCCTCCTTGCTCTTGTGAATCTCACGGCCTTGTGAGGAGGCACACAATGCAACGCGAGGCTCAGTGCTGGAGACTCGAGCAAGCATGCTGCGGGGGCATGCTGGGCAGGTGGCATGGGAGGAGGGCCTGACTTGGACTTGGACATCAAGGAATGTCTCTCCAGAGGGAGCTTGCGCGTGTGAATTGAGACCTGAGGACTGAGAAGTACTCGACCTGGGGGAAGACAGGCAGAGGGAGCAGGGGTGGAGGCCCTACATGAGGAAGAGCCTGACAGAGGCCTCCGTGGCCACAACTCTACTGCTAGTGAGGTTAAAGTGAGCCTGGTGAGGAGTTCAGATCTGTTCAGTCCTGTTCAGGGTTTTACACAGGGCTCGATATGCTCTGATTTGTGTTTTAAACCTCTCTAGCAGCCCTGGGCCAATGTTGGGCGGGGGGTTGGTGGGATAGGGAGCAGAATAATAAGGCCATGGGGGAAGGCAAAACGTTTGCTCCTCTTCAGGGTGAAGACTTGGCAGGTTCGTCGTTTTGGATCGGGTGGCTGGAAGGCCTGGGCTGGGTTTGATTGCCGGCTTAATCTGCCTGTTCGTTCCAGAGCTACTCAGTGTCTTCCCAAGGTATAACTTTCCTGCTAGAGGCAAATCCTAACAACCCTGCATTCCTGCCTGTGCTAATGACAGTCTTCCCACCCCAGCCCCAGTACAAATGTTTTCGCCTTCACCAGATTGTGGCCAAGGGAGTGGAGTGGGTTCAGTTATGGGCTTTGTTCTTTTATTTAGCTCCTGATCTTTAGTGGCAGTGAAGACAGGCAGATTCCAATTCTGGGACAGACATTTACGAGTGCTGTGTGTCGGTTTTGTGAGTAGCATGCTTCCATAGGTAAAGGTGCTTTAAGGAGCGGTGTTCTGATCTTATCACTCCTCTCTTCCAGATATTCATTCCACAAAAAGTGTTACGCTCTTCCTGTGGGTCAGGCACAGTGCCAGGTGTTGGAGTTACAGTGATTAAGGCAGACACTATTTTTGCCCTTGTGTGAGTTTATAGTCCGAGGTGATGCCAGCGAGAGAAAAGGAGAGGTGGGGGTGGGATGTGCTTTCCTCCTGTGGTCTCCATCAGAACCCTCATTCGTTTCCATGTTCGGCTGACATTTCACAACCTTGCATCAAGCACCAAGCAATGAAAGCAAAGCCCCCTACCCAAACAGATTACCTGTCCCCACCCGTATAGAAATTCTGGAGGCTGGGCAAGGCGGCTCACGCTTGTAATCCCAGCAGTTTGTCAGCACTTTATGTGGTTGAGGCAGGATTGCTTGAGCCCAGGAGTTGGAGGTGGTGGTGAGCCATACTTGTGCCTCTGCACTCTAGCCTGGGTGACAGAGTGAGACCCCGACTCAAAAAAAAGAAAAGGAAAAACAAAAATTCTGGAACTGCTACTGTATATAGTCAAGTGGGGGAGGTAGACATTAAACAAATAGTTGATTCAAGAACCACTCGATTACAGTTAACATCAGTGGCCCATTCAAAGGACAGAAAGCAAAGCAGGGAGGGCACAGCCTGGGATCTGGAGAAGGTTCCCTGGAGTGCAGGTCTGCCAGACTCAGCCAGGCTGGGGCGGTGGTAGAAAGTCCAGAAGCAGGAAGGAGCCTTGGGATACTAGTCCTTGAGGAAGAGAAGATTAGAACTCTGTTCTGGCTCTACCTTCCGAGCTTTCTGGCTCAGTGTGTTCAGCTGTTTCAGCTTTGGGGGCTGCAGAGCTTGAAAGATGGATGTACAGACACTGACCACATGGTCAGAGTTAAATTATGCCTTTGCAAGCTCCATAGCCTTGGACAAGCTATTGTAATTTTATGTGCCTCAGTTTCCCTGTCAGTACTATGAAAACTAATAGTAGTACTTACTGCAAAGAGTTGAGTAGAGCTTGATGGGGTAATACACTTAGAACAGTGCCTGGTGTCGTTTAAGCACCAAATGTATGGTAGATGTTTATTCAGCATATCCAGCTGTTTGATTCAAGGAATGAGTTAGAATTTCAAGAGGAACCCATTTATCTGGGTGTGTCAAAAACTTAGAAAGAAAAAAGCAATCTAAAATGCAAAAAAAGGCCAGGTGCAGTGGCTCATGCCTGTAATCCCAGCACTTTGGGAGGCAGAGGTGAGAGGACTGCCTGAGCACAGGGGTGCCAGACCAACCTGGCTAACATGGCAAGACCTTGTCTCTACATTTAAATCAAAAAATTAGCCAGGCATGGTGGCACGTGCCTATAGCTCCAGCTATTTGGAAGGCTGAGGTGGAAGGATCCCCTGAGCCCAGCAGATCAAGGCTGTGGTAGCCATGGGCGTGCTGCTGCACTCCAGCCTGGGCTGCAAAGTTGAGACTCTGACTCAAAAATAATAATAATAATTAATTAATGCAAAAGAAGTTAAAATCATTATACTGTGACTGTCATTGCACCTTAACTAGCACAGTTTTTACAAGACAAAAGTTGTGTTTTCAGCCGGGCTCGGTGGATGTACTGTAATCCTGCGCCTTTGGGAGGCTGAGGTGAGTGGATTGCCTGAGCCTGCGGGTTCGAGACCCGCATGGGCAGTGAGACCTCATCTCTACAATACAATTTAAAAAAAAATTAGCCGGATGTGGTAGCGCGCCTGTAGTTCCGGCTACTCGGAAGGCTGAGGCGGAAGGATCGCCGGAGCTCAGCAGGTCGAGGCTGCGGTGGCCGGGAGCGGCCACTGCACTCCAGTCTGGGCGACAGAGTGGGACTCCAACTCAAAAAAAAAAGTTGTGTTTTCAGTTGTGCTGTTGGGTATCTTAGTTGACCAACGGGTTCATTCTAACCATGACCAACACAGATGCTTGAAGCACTTCAGTGGTAGCAGACAGTGTGCTATGATGCTGAATGTGTACACTGACAGTTCTCCTGTGTCTGTGTGGGGAAGACATTCAGCACTTGGTGACGTTGCCTAATTTTAATCTCTTCAAACTCTGCCTGTAGAGGGGGAACAGGCATTAGGTCTGCTTAGTAGGCTGCTGTGAGCACTCAATGGCATGGTGCTGCTGTTCAGGTCACTTAGCCCAGAGCCAGGTGCACAGCTATTTCTGTGGTCCTCTCGTTGCTCTGTGGTACAGGGAAATTTGAAAGATTTTTACTTGGTTATGGTGATACAGGTCACTGGTTTCCTCTTTGTGTCCTTCTTCGGAGACCCCTGGTTTTCACTCTGCTGATCAGGGTGGTGGAATGCTGTGCCAAAGAGGCATTCTTGAAGATCCACATAACTTCAGTGATTTCCTCCTAGGCCTGAATGTAAAGTCAGATTTGCCTCCTGTCAGGTTTCAGTTACAGAATCAAGATTTTTATGAAAGCCAGGCTCGGTGGCTCAGCCTGTAATCCCGCGCTTTGGGAGGCTGAGGTGAGTGGATTGCCTGAGCCCGAGGTTTCGAGACCCGCCTGGGCAAATTGGCGAGACCACATCTCTACAGTCAATCAAAAAATCAGCCGGGTGTGGTAGCACGCGCCTGTAATTCCGGCTACTCGGAAGGCTGAGGCGGAAGGATCGCCGGAGCCCAGCAGGTCGAGGCTGCGGTGGCCGGGAGCGGCCACTGCACTCCAGTCTGGGCGACAGAGTGAGACTCCGACTCAAAAAAAAACCAAAAAGTTTTTATGAATATATTTCTGTGGTGCAGTTCAAATTTGTACTTGTTCAAATTTAGGTAAAATGCAAGTGCGCTGCCCATTTCAGATGTGGGTGTTAAATCCAGAGCAACTACTGTGAGTAGCGAATGGGAAGAGATATAGATATAGATTTTTTTTTTTTTTGCATCGGGATCTCACTCTGTCACCCAGACTGGAGTGCAGTGGCAGGATCATGGCTCACCACAACCTCAAACTCCTGGGCGCAAGCAATTTCTCTGCATCAATCTCTTGAGCAACTGGGACTACAGGCGTGCACCACCATGCCTGGCTAACTTTTTAAGTAGTTTTTTTAGAGACAAGGTTTCACTATGTTGTCTAGGCTGGTCTTGAACTCCTGGGCTCAAGCAATCTTCCTACCCCAGCCTCTCAAAGTGCTGGCATTGAGCCACTGCGTCTGGCCAAGAATTTTTTTTTGTTGTTTAATGGGAATAGTAGCCCCCTCAGTTCTTGCTTGCAATACAGAAATTTCTGGTAACCTTAAATGCTCAGGTGTGATAGTGGTTGACCAGCTCTGGCTTTGGGCACTCCATAGACAGACTTTGCCCGGGTCCTACCACTTAATTGTTGAGAGATCTTAGGTGAGTTACTGATTACTTAGAGCCTCAGTCTTAGCTACATAATGGGCATGATGATTCATATAGTTCAGTAAACATCTCATAAATGTCTTTGTACTTTATAAGACAGAATGGGGCCCTCAGGAGAAGTATAGGGGTGGGAATGCCCATCTGGATGTGAGGTGTCGGTGACTTTCTGAGACCTGATCTTGGTTTTCACGCTCCATGGGAGGGGTGGGGGATGAACCCTTCTTTCTGGCTTGACAGTTGTGCTTTGGGCCACCTCTTTTACCCAGGACTCCATTCATGCCACTTCATTTGGTCCTTCATTCATTCATCCAACCAATTTTTTTTTTTTTTTTTTTTGAGTTGGAGTCTCACTCTGTTGCCCAGACTGGAGTGCAATGGCCGCTCCCAGCCACTGTAGCCTCGACCTACTGGGCTCCAGTGATCCTTCCGCCTCAGCCTTCCAAGTAGCTGGAACTACGGGCGCGGGCTACCACGCCCAGCTGATTTTTTTATTTATTGTAAAGATGAAGTCTTGCCAAGTCGCCCAGGCAGGTTTCAAACCCACGGGCTCAGGCAATCCACCACCTCAGCCTCCCAAAGCACAGGATTACAGGCTGAGCCACCGAGCCCGGCTCATCCAACCAATATTTAAGCACCTTCTAGGTACCACATGTGCTAGACTCTGAGGATACAGCAGTGAATAAATTAGAGGAATCCCCTGCTCTCCTATAATTTAGTCTAATGAAGGAAAGGCCACGCGTGGTGGCTCAAGTCTGTAATCCCAGCACTTTGGGAGGCTGAGGCGAGAGGATTGCCTGATCCCACAGGTTCAAGAACAGACTGGGCAACTTGGCAAGACTTTATCTCTACGATAAATCAAAAAAATTAGCTGAGTGTGGTAGTGTGCGACTATAGTTCCAGCTACTTGAAAGGCTGAGGTGGAAGGATCACCAGAGCCCAGCATGTCGATGCTGGAGTGGCTGTGAGTGTGCCATTGCACTCTAGCCTGGGTGATGGAGTGAGACTCCAACTCAAAAAAAGAAAAAACTCAAAAAATTAGCATGCACCTGTAGCCCCAGTTACTTGGGAGACTGAGAAGGGAGAATTGCTTGAGCCCACAACGACAAGGTATCAGTGAGCCATGATAGTGCCATGCACTCTAGCCTGGGAAACAGAGTGAGACCCTGCCTCAAAAAAAAAAAAAAAAAAGTAGGAGCAGATTAAAAAGTAAATATTCAAACCAGGCATGGTGGCTCATGCCTATAATCCCAGCACTTTGGGAGAAAAAAAAATTAAAATTAGCCAGGCATGGTGGCATGCACCTGTAGTCCTAGCGACTTGGGAGGCTGAGACAGAAGGATCACTTGAGCCCAGAAGTTCAAGGCTGCTGTGAGCTATGATTGCAACACTGCGTTCCACCCTGGACAACAGAGCGAGACCCTGTCTCATCTCTTAAAAAAAAAATCAAAGCCGGGCTCGGCCTGTAATCCCGCGCCTTTGGGAGGCCAAGGTGAGTGGATTGCCTGAGCCTGCGGGTTCGAGACCCGCCTGGGCAGTGAGACCTCATCTCTACAATAAATCAAAAAATCAGCCGGGCGTGGTAGCGCGCGCCTGTAATTCCAGCTACTTGGAAGGCTGAGGCGGAAGGATCGCTGGAGCCCAGCAGGTCGAGGCTGCGGTGGCCGGGAGGGCCGCTGCACTCCAGTCTGGGCGACAGAGTGAGACTCCAACTCAAAAACAACAACAACAAAAAATCAAATAAAAATGTAATTTCAAGCCGGGCTTGGTGGCTCAGCCTGTAATCCCATGCCTTTGGGAGGCTGAGGTGAATGGATTGCTTGAGCCTGTGGGTTTGAGACCCGCCTGGGCAGGCGAGACCTCATCTCTACAATAAAATAAAAAAAAATTAGCCAGGCATGGTAGCGCATGCCTGTAATTCTGGCTACTTGGAAGGCTGAGGTGAAAGGCTCGCCGGAGCCCAGCAGGTCGAGGCTGCGGTGGCCGGGAGCGGCCACTGCACTCCAGTCTGGGCGACAGAGTGAGACTCCAACTCAAAAAAAAAATGTGATTTCAGCTATTAGTAAAATCCACACAGAAGCCGGGCTCAGTGGCTCAGCCTGTAATCCTGCGCCTTTGGGAGGCTGAGGTGAGTGGATTGCCTGAGCCCACGGGTTCAAGACCCGCCTGGGCAATTTGGCGAGACCTCATCTCTACAATAAATCAAAATGAGCCGGGCGTGGTAGCGCGCGCCTGTAGTTCCAGCTACTCGGAAGGCTGAGGCGGAAGGATCCCTGGAGCCCAGTAGGTCGAAGCTGCGGTGGCTGGGAGCGGCCACTGCACTCCAGTCTGGGTGACAGAGTGAGACTCCAACTCAAAAAAAAAAAAAAAAAAAACCCACACAGGAAATAATAAAGGTACGTGATAGAGACCGGAGGAAGAAGGTAGCCTCCTTCGGGAGGTCTGTGAAAGCCTCTCTCAGCAGGCTGCAGCTGAGAAGCAGGAGCCGCACAGACACCAAGGAAGGCAGGCTCAGGAAGTACACGGACTCCAGGCCAGGCGCACCTGGAACAGTCCAGGGATACAGGCACCTCAACCTGGGCTGGGTTTCCTCATTTCTGCTCCTTCTGGCCTCCTCAGCTGACTTGCACCTCATCCACTTCGTGAGGCTCTCTGGACTGCAGGTCAAGTGCACTAGCTTCAGGCCCTGGGGAAAAATTTACAACCATCCTTAGCCTGTTTGCCACCTGCCAAGGGGCCCTGGGAAGGGGAAGACTATTTCTCAAAATCAATTTTTACAGAGCCAGGCACAAAGCAGTTCAACTGGGCAGGACTTTTTGTTCTTTTCTTAAATAATCTTTCTGCTGAAGTACGACATGCTGGCTGAACCATATGAAACTGCTGATACTCAACCACTTTTCATGCAGAGAAATGTCAATTTCATGTGAATCAACATAAATGCACTCAGAAAAGTGCACAAGTCAGAAGTGCACTGCTCAATGAATGTTCACAAAGTGAACACAGCTGTGCAACCAACATCCAGATCAAGAAACAAAACATTGCCAGCATTCCAGAAGCACCACTTATGCCCCTCCCATCTCTAGCCACTACCATCCCCCATTTCTACTCACAAGAGTCACCACTATCTGTACTTTCTGCACTACAGATTAATTTAGCCATTTTTTATCCTTCTGTAAATGGAACTAGACAGTATAGATGTGTGTGAGAGATTAATCCATGTTGTTGCATGTAGTTGTAGTTTTGGGGGTTTTTTTGAGTTGGAGTCTCACTCTGTTGCCCAGGCTGGAGTGCCGTGGCACACTCATGGCCACCACAGCCTAAGCCTGCTGGGCTCAGGCAATTCTTGGCCTCACCCTTCCAAGTAGCTGGAACTACAGGCATGCACCACCATGCCCAGCTAATTTTTTTGCTATATTGTAGGGATGAGGTGTCACCAAGTTGCCCAGGCTGGTCTCGGTCAGACAACTCCTCCCACCTCGGCCTCCCAAAGTGCTGGGATTATAGCTGTGAGCCACTGCACCCAGCCTAGTTGTAGTTTCTTTTTTATTGCTTTATCATATTCCATTGTGTGACTATACAGCATTACACTATAGTTATTCATTTTATTATTGATGGACATTTAGATTGTTTCCCAGTACTCCTTCTATGGGCATTTCCATATATGGCTTTTGTTGAGCACATGCTTGCATATATGGAGGTCTACAATGAGGACTGATTCAGCTCTAGGAGGTGCTTTCCAACAGCGATTCAAAGTGGCTGTGCCAGTTCACACTCTGCGATGCGTTGTTCGGAGCCTTCTTGCTGCCGAGCTCTCTGTCTGGGCCCTGTGCCGAGACTGAACGTGGGAGTAGTGGTAGGGAGGGGTAAGACGTGGCTGGTGGGATGAATCTGTTTTTGTAGTGATTAGGAGCATGAGTCTTGGAGCCAGTGAGGCCTGAGTTTGATTCTCATTCAGCTCTTCTACCTGTTTACTACTTCAGTGACTTTGGGCGAGTCCCTCAGTCCCTCAGCCTCAGGTTCTTTATATGAAATAGTATAAGCAGGCTTGGCGCGGTAGCTCATACTTGCAATCCCAGCACTTGGGGAAGCCTAGGCAGGTGGATTGCTTGATCCTAGAAGGTGGAGATTAGTTGGTTGTGGTGGCCTGTACCACTGTACTCCAGCCTGAGCGACAGAATAAGAGCCCAACTCTCTCTCTTATATATATATATATGCACACACACACACACACACGTGCATACATATATATATATATATAAGGCCAGGTGCAGTAGCTCACACCTATAATCCCAGCACTTTGGGAGGCCAAGTGAGAGGATTGCCTGAGCCCGGGGGTTCGAAACCAGCCTGGAGAACTTGGTGAGATCTCATCTCTACAACAAATCAAGAAAAATTAGCTGGGTGTGGTGGCACACACCTGTAGTTCCAGCTACTTGGAAGGCTGAAGCGGAAGGATTACCTCAACCAGGCAGGTGGAGGCTGCAGTGGCCGTGAGTGTGCTACTGCACTCCAGCCTGGATGACAGAATGAGACTCCAACTCAAAAAAAATAAAAATAAGTAAATATATAAATCAAATAAATTAGCTGGGCATTGTGGTACGTGCTTGTAGTTCCAGCTACTTGGAAGCCTGAGGTGGAAGGATTGCCTGAGCTCAGCAGGTCGAGGCTGCAGTGGCAGAGTGTGTGTCACTGCCCTCCAGTCTGGGTGACAGAGTGAGACTCCAACTCAAAAAATAAAATAAAAATATATGTGTGTATTTGTGTGTGTGTGTATAAGTATAGTCACTCTTTTAAAAAATTTTTTTATTTTTTTTTTGAGTTGGAGTCTCACTCTGTAGCTCAGACTGGAGCTCTGTGCTTCAGCCTGCCTAGTAGCCAGAACTACAGGCGCACGCTACCACACCCGGCTAATTTTTTGATTTATGTAGAGATGAGGTCTCGCTGCCCTGCCCAGGCGGGTCTCGAACCCGCGGGCTCAGGCAATCCACTCACCTCAGCCTCCCAAAGGCGCAGGATTACAGGCTGAGCCACCGAGCCTGGCTAGAGATGAAGTCTTGCCATGTTGCTCAGGCTGGCCTTGAAGCCCTGAGCACAGGTAATCCTCTCACCTCTGCCTCCCAAAGTGCTGGAATTACAGGTGTGAGTCACTGTACCAGGCTCTATCCTGATTCTCTACAAAACTCCCTCTTCCTTATTCTTTCCTTTATTAAATACAATTAAATATGTATCAGATCTTCTCATTCTATATTCCAATGCTACACATTGTTTTCTTCATATTTTTTCTCTCTTTGTGTGTCTGGGTCGCATTCTTGATTTCTACATATCTATCTACAGTAAATGAATCCTGCCTTTAACAGTGTCTAATTGGCTATTTGACCTATCCTAGTTTTTGTTTTATTTTTTTCCAGATTGACTTGGTCATATTTTTATAGTCTTTTGCTTCTGGCTTATATACTTAAGCCTCACATTTATTTCTTGAAATATATTCAAGAAATCTATATTCTATACTTGATAATTTCTCTATCTCATACTTTTGTGGTATCTGTTGTTTCTACTGGCTCTCACTCATGGTGCCTTGTTTCCTATGTGTTTTGTGATTTTTAACTTTAGGTTCAAATTTCTTGGAACTTTGTAGGCATTCCTTTGAAGCATGGGCAGTTCTTCAAAGGGGATTTGTATCTGCTTTTACCACTTATTAGGGTTTAATTTTAAATTTTACTTATTTTTTTTTTTTTCCATATGAATTTCTGTATTGTCACTTCCAGGTCTCAGATCTATTTTTTTTTTTTTTTTGAGTTGGAGTCTCACTCTGTTGCCCAGACTGGAGTGCAGTGGCTGCTGCTGGGCTCGACCTGCTGGGCTCTGGCGATCCTTCCACCTCAGCCTTCCCAGTAGCCGGAATTACAGGCACGCGCTACCACCCCCTGGCTAATTTTTTTATTTTATTGTAGAGATGAGGTCTCGCCTGCCCAGGCGGGTCTCGAACCCGCGGGCTCAGGCAATCCACTCACCTCAGCCTCCCAAAGGCGCGGGATTACAGGCTGAGCCACCGAGCCTGGCTTCAGGTCTATTTTTACCAGGAGTTCCTTAAATTAAATTTTCTGCTTGAGGTTTTTGAAATTACACAGGGTGTTGGTAGAATGAATCAGACTGGCAGACTCATGTAAACTCAAGACTGATTTGTAGTTAGGAATTTTCTTTTTTTTTTGAGTTGGAGTCTCACTCTGTCACCCAGACTGGAGTGCAGTGGCCGCTCCCGGCCACCGCAGCCTCGACCTGCTGGGCTCCGGCGATCCTTCCGCCTCAGCCTTCCGAGTAGCTGGAACTACAGGCACATGCTACCACACCCAGCTCATTTTTGATTTATTGTAGAGATGAGGTCTCGCCAAGTTGCCCAGGCGGGTCTCGAACCCGCAGGCTCAGGCAATCCACTCACCTCAGCCTCCTAAAGGTGCGGAATTACAGGCTGAGCCACCGAGCCCGGCTAGGAATTTTCAAGGGAGATTTTTTTTCTTCCTTCATCCACTATCAAGGTTGTTCAAATAATTTTTCTGTATACCTCACCTGTGCCAATGGTTTATTTCTTATTCACCCTTACACAGAGAGTGTAATGCTTTGTGGATCCTTTGGAAAGTCTTTTATTAGACTCCTTAGGTTGTGTAGAGAGCTTTATCTCCTGTCTTCCTCACCTCTTGAATTCTTCAAAGTGGAAGCTTCAAGTCATCAAGTTTTGGGAGAGACCCTCAGTTTCAAGCTGACTTGTGCATGCAGTTATATTTCAGAGTTCCCCTTTTGCTTTTCTTTCTTTCTTTTTTTTGTCTCTTCATATTCCTTACTTTTTGCCAATTCAAAAATGCGTTTAAAAAAATAGAGAAATAGTCCAGATGTGGTGGCTCACACCTATCATCCCAGCATTTTAAGAGGCCGAGGTGAGAGGATTGCCTGAGCCCACGAGTTCAAGACCAGCCTGGACAACTTGGTGAGACCTCATCTCTACAATAAAAAAAAAAATCAACGGCCATGGTGGCACATGTCTGTGGTTCCAGCTACTTGGAAGGCTGAGGTGGAAGGATCATCTGAGCCCAGCAGATCAAGGCTACAGTGGCTGTGAGCGTGCCACTGCACTCCAACCTAAGCGACAAAGTGAGACTCCAACTCAAAAAAAATAGAGAAATGAATTGTATTCAATGTTTGGCTTTTTTTTTTTGAGTCAGAGTCTCTGTTGCCCAGGCTGGAGGCTGGAGAGCAGTGGCACGCTCACTGCCACCCCAGCATCAACCCCCCTGGGCTCAGGCAATCCTTCCGGCTCAGCCTTCCAAGTAGCCGGAAATACAGTCGCAGCTAATTTTTTTATTTATTGTAGAGATGAGGTTTTACCATGTTGCCCAGGCTGGTCTCGAACCCGTGGACTCAGGCAATCCTCTCACCTCAGCCACCTAAAGTGCTGGGATTATAGTCTTACTATTTTTTTTTTCTTTTTGACTCGTGTCTCACTCTGTCTCCCAGGCTGGAGTGCAGTGACATCATCATGGCTTACCACATTCTCAAATTCCTGGATTCAAGCAGTCCTCCTGCCTCCGCCTCTCCTCCCCCACCCCCCGCCCCAGCCCCAGTAGCTGGGACTACAGGTATGTGCCACCATGCCCAGCTAATTTTTTTTTTTTGTACACATGAGGTCTTGCTATGTTGCCCAGGCTGGTCTTGAAATCCTGGGCTCAAGCAATCCTCCTGCCTTGGACTCTCAAAGTGTTGGCATTACAAGAATGAGCCACCATGCCCCGTGAGTTCACTTTTTTTTTTTGAGTTGGAGTCTTACTCTTTCACCCAGACTGGATGGAGTGCAGTGGCCGCTTCCGGCCACCGCAGCCTCGACCTGCTGGGCTCCGGCGATCCTTCCGCCTCAGCCTTCTAAGTAGCTGGAACTATAGGTGTGCGCTACCACACCCAGCTAATTTTTGATTTTATTGTAGAGATGAGGTCTCACCAAGTTGTCCAGGCGGGTCTCGAACCCGCGGGCTGAGGCAATCCACTCACCTCAGCCTCCCAAAGTGCTGGGAGTACAGGCTGAGCCACCGAGCCCGGCTGAGTTCACATTTTTGATTGGTGTTGTAGGCATAGGGAAACCAGGAAGAAAACTGAGTTTGTTTTTGGTTTGCTTGTTTTCTTACCATTGCCTCATCTATAAAACAAGATGGAAGTGGCTGGGCTGATTTTCAGTGGTTCTGTGGTTCTAGGTTCTAGACCTCTTTAGGCTTAAAGGTTGGAAAAACTATTCAGGGGATGTTGTTGGGCAGACATTTGGAATTCAGAGCTGAAGTCTGGATGGGAGTTCTGTTCCCAGTGTGTGGACATGGTGACCCCAGTGGGAAACTGGGGAGGGCAGGAACAGTAGTTGAAACTGTGGAGGTGGGCGAATAGAGAGGCTGGGGTGGCTACACTCAGTGGATGTATTTGCTAGGGCTGCCATAACAAAGTGCCACACTGGGGCATTTGTTTCCTCACAGTTCTGGAGGCTGGAAGTCTGCGAGAGTGCTGTAACCTACCACCAGACCACCAGCGAGGGCTTGAAGTCTGAGATCAGGGTGTTGACGGAGCTGAGTTTTCTGGAGACCACTCTCCTTGGCTTGTAGGTGACTGCCTTCTCCCTGAGTCTTCACATGGCCTGTGCCCTAATTTCCTCTTGATTAGTCATTAGGGCCCACCCTGATGACCTCATTTTAACTTAATTCCCCTTTAAAGACCCTGTCTCCAAATATGGTCATATTCTGAGGTGTAGGGGACTAGAGCTTCAATATATTAAGCTGGGGGAGCACAATTCGCAGGACAAGGAGCCGGGACTCAGACAAGAGGAGGAAGGCGGACAGAAGGGTGTCATCGCAGAGAAACTCAAGAAGAAAGGAGGCGGGGGAGTGCGATAACGTGTTCAGTGGTGTCGTGAGGCAATAAGGGGCAGGGTGCCTGCCTTAGCTGTGGGTGCTCCCTGAGGATGACCTACTCAGGTGCCATGTCCATGGAGAGGCAGAGGCCATGCTGTGAGGGGCCAGGCTGTGAGGCGATGCCAGCACGGCCAGGGCGTCGGGGAGGGCTAAGCAGCAGGCTGTAGACTTCACTTCCTCACACAGTGGATACATAGGTTTACTGAGTGGGCAGGTGACTGTCTTTTCCTCACTCGGATTCTCCACAGTCCTGGGACTTGGTTTCTCTTTGGAAACTCCAAGGTGAGGGCCTCATTCTAGGACCCTAACCCCATACTTAATCACCTTCTGTGACTGGGCCTTGAGGACAAGTCAGGAGATAGAACATCTTTTCTCCCAGGAAGCCAGAGAGAGAGAGAGAACAAAAAGAAGAGGAGCGAGACGAAACAAAGAACAGAGTGAAAAACCAAACCACTCTGTCGCCAAGCTGCCACAATCATAAATAAAAGAATGGGTGGCATACGAGGTTGGAGAGGCCTCAAGGGCTATTTTGCTATTTTCCTGTCTGCCCTATGGAAAGCAAGAGGTTATTCATTCATTCATTTATCTAAAAAAAAAAAAAATTCGAATTAAGCACCTACTCTGAGTTGGATACTGTGCTAGGCCAGAGGGAGACATCAGTGAATCAAATATCAAATATTTATTGACTGCTTATGTAACACCATGTCCTGTGTTAAGCACTTGGTGTACGTCCTGCGCTCAAGGACAGTCTACGACAGGGACTCTTGGTGTGACTTCTTACCAGTAGGCTAACTGAAGCTTAGGGTGGTTTGGCAACCCTGCAGATCACAGAGCAATCAGCTAGCAACTTGGACACAGCCCGGGTACCTTTTTCCAGCTCTGTCTTCTCTCAGGCCCCTGAGGCCTCTCCCGGGGTACAGTGAGCAGTGAGCGCTGGCATGGAGTCCTGGATGAGTCAGGCGAGCTGGAGATAAGCAGTCCTGGTTCCTGCCATCCCATCCTGTCCTTGGCCTGAGAAAGGACAGGCGTGGGGACGGATGTGGGCTGGGACAATAGTGCCACGTCACTGCTGCTGAGAGTACTGTGTTCGCCTCCTCCCAGCCGCCACCTGAAGGCTGCTCAACTCCTGTCCTTGTTGTCAACTCCCATCCCTCCCAGCTCCACTAAAAACAGCTGGGGTTGTGTCTCATGGACCAAAAACGCATTTCCTTCCTTCTCTGGGGCTTCCTCGGGTGGCTTGAGAACACAACTGGCTTCTGAAAGTCCATTCCCAAATGCCCAGGATTTCCCCTGTGGCTTCAGAGCAAGGGGCTTCCGGGAGCTGCTGTGGGTGGGATAGTGAGGAAGCAGCCCAGTGACCTCCTTCCTGTGTGTGGAGGGAGGAGGAAGGTGGTGACGCTGCCGACCAGTGAGTCAAGGTGTCCACCGCTGAACGCTGTGTGCAGGTGGAGAGCTCAGGAGGCAGACCCAGGAAGAACTGGCCCCAGTCTGGCCTAATTTGGCAATCAGAAGCCTAAAAGTCTTCGGGAGTCCACAGAGGCCCTTCGTCATCATGTTTTGGTAGCAGCAGCCTCAACGATCACCTGCAGGGGACTGAGGAAATCAGTGAAGGCTGAGCTCTAGGAAGGAAATCTGTGTTGCCATCAAACAGCGTGTGGTGGACCTATTAGGTGTGGCCACAGAAAGGGACCCCCGACTGGTTGCTAGGGGAATAAGGCTCAAGATGTGGGCCACTGCCTGTGTGTGTGTACACAGGCTTTTACAGCCAAGGGTGATTTCTGGAAACACACATGAGAAACTGCTAACGGGCTGCTTCTGAAGAGTAGGAGTGGGGATTGGGGTGGGGAGTGCGACTTTTGCTCTGCACTTTTCACTCTTCTGTGTTTCTTAACTTTTAAAATAATGAGCTCCTATGGCTTTTATGATACATCGATAATAAAGCGGAAGAAAGAAAGGCTCAGAAGGGTTCACAAACCAAAACAATTCAGCATAGCATCCAGGAGTGCTGAGGGAGGAAGAATGATGAGGCGGTCCCAAGATGACCTTGTCCGATGGAAACTGCCCCTGGACACTGCTTGCAGAAGTATGCTTTGACCGGCCAAGGGTGCACATCGAGGCAGGGGCAGGCAGGAAATCACTATTTGCAAGGCTGACTCAGTGACAGAAAGAATAAAACAAAGCTGACGCCAAAGTTCAACTCCAAGAACAGGGATTCAAGTGTCTATTACAACAACAGCTAACGTATACTGGGTACTTAATTGTGTATCAAAACAAAGTGCAAGCCAGGCTCGGTGGCTCAGCCTGTAATCCCGCACCTTTGGGAGGCCGAGGTGAGTGGATTGCCGGGTTCGAGACCCGCCTGGGCAACTTGGCGAGACCTCATCTCTACAATAAATCAAAATGAGCCGGGTGTGGTAGCGCGCACCTGTAGTTCCTGCTACTCAGAAGGCTGAGGCGGAAGGATTGCCGGAGCCCACCGAGTTGAGGCTGCGGTGGCCGGGAGCGGCCACTGCACTCCAGTCTGGGCGACAGAGTGGGACTCCAACTCGAAAAAAAAACCAAAAAAACAAAGTGCAGATTGCTTTTACCTTGCATTATCTCAATTAATCTTCACAGCAACCCTGTGTGGTAGTGTTGTTATTATCCCCGTTTATAGATGAAGACACTGAGACTCAGAGGGTTTAAATTACTTGCTCAAATAAGACAGTCATTGGCAGGGCTGGGACTTAACCCAGATGTGTCTGTTTCTGGAGGCAGCTTGCTTCTCACTGGCTTAACATCCTGACATCTTTGCTATCAAGGAGGTCCCAGGTGAGTTGGGGAGAGACCACACTAACCTATGTAGACTGGATAACGTGTTAGATATGGTATCCATCTGAATTTAATTGGGCTGCAAAGATGGCAAGGACTAGCTGGACTTTAAAGTTGGGGAGAAGCCGGGCTCGGTGGCTCAGCCTATAATCCCGCGCCTTGGGAGGCTGAGGTGAGTGGATTGCCTGAGCCCGCGGGTTCGAGACCCGCCTGGGCAACTTGGCGAGACCGCATCTCTACAATAAATCAAAAAATCAGCTGGGCGTGGTAGCGTGCGCCTGTAGTTCCAGCTACTTGGAAGGCTGAGGCGGAAGGAAAGCCGGCTACTTGGAAGGCTGAGGTGGAAGGTCGAGGCTGCGGTGGCCGGGAGCAGCCACTGCACTCCAGTCTGGGCGACAGAGTGAGACTCCAACGCAAAAAATAAATAAATAAATAAATAAGTAAAGTTGGGGAGATCTGCCAGGCATGTTGGTACATGCCTACAGCCCTAGCTACTAAGGAGGCTGAGGTGGGGGGATCACTTGAGGCCAGGAATTCGAGACTACAGTGAACTATGATCAAGCCACTCCACTCCAACCTGGGTGACACAGCAAGACCCCATCTCTAAATGAATACATTTGGGGAGATCAGTAAGACCTGAAGTTTCCAATCAAGGTCTCTTGGAGGAGGAAAGATTTAAACCAGATTTGGAAGGCTGGAATGGATTAAGAGAGGAGTTGGAGCCGGGCTCGGTGGCTCAGTCTGTAATCCCAGTACTTTGGGAGGCCAGGAGTTCGAGACCAACCTGGGCAACTTGGCGAGACCTCGTCTCTACAATAAGTAAAAAAATTAGCCGGGCATGGTAGTGCACATCTGTAGTTCCAGCTACTTGGAAGTCTGAGGCGGAAGGATCGCCAGAGCCCAGCAGGTCAATGCTGGGGTGGCCATGAATGTGCCACTGCACTCCAGCCTGGGCAATAGAGTGAGACTCCAACTCAAAAAAAAAAGGAATGGGGAGAAACTTCCAGAGAAGAGAATACACAAGGTGCACCTAAGGTGCTCTGTTGTTCTTGCGACATGGAGCACCTTGCCTAATCAGAGTGAGAGCTGTGTATATGCAATAAGCAAGCTGATGTGTGCAGGGTTGGAAGAAAGAGAGCATGAAAAGTAATTCTGAAGGCTCAAAACTGGCAGAGGAGTGAAAGGAAATTTGGAGCCTTGGAAGGTGTTCTGGGCAGTGAGGAGACAATATGAAAAGTGCTGCTTCAGAGAGGTTCATCTGACAGAGATGTCAAGGTGATTTGGAAAGAAGAAGAGAGTGGCGAGAAACCTTAGATATGGGGTGATGGCGGTCTTGTTGGGGTGCCAGCAAGAGGAATGCCCAAAGAGACCAGCGAGACGGCTGCTACAGGAGGAAACAAGGTAGCAGGGCTTGGGATGAGAAGGACTGTCAAGGAGAGGCACAGAATTCCAGGGCTTCCAGTTCAGGCATCCAAAGGAGAATGTCTGTTTCTGCAAAAGGGAGTTGGGAAAGGGTTCTGCTGGGCTATTGGATTGGGGGGAAGTGGAAAGAGATGTCGGCTTAGGTTTTTAGTTCAAACCTCCCTTCTTCCTAAGATGGTAAAGACAACGTAAGGACCTTTTCTCTGTTGGTTTTCTTAGTAGTGTAATGCATAGGACTTACTTTGTCTGGACTGGTTCATTCATTCAAGCAGCTCTATATTAAGTTGTCATTATGGCCTGGGTGTTAGGAACAGCAGACCTGCTTCCTGTTCTCACAGGAAACAGATATTGAATAAGAAATTATAAGTTTGGTTTTTTTTTTTTGAGTTGGAGTCTCACTCCGTTGCCCAGGCTGGAGTGCAGTGGCACGCTCACTGCCACCCCACCATTGACCTGCTGGGCTCCACGATTCTTCCACCTCAGCCTTCCAAGTAGGGGGAACTACAGGCACGTGCTACCACGCCTTACTAATTTTTTATTTTTTACAAAATTTATTGTAGAGATGAGGTCTTGCCAAGTTGCCCAGGCTGTTCTCAAACATGTAGCCTCAGGCAATCCCCTCACCTTGGCCTCCCAAAGTGCTGGGATTACAGGCTTCAACCACTGCCCCAGGTTAGCAATTATGAGATTTTAGCCAAGCGCAGTGATTCACACCTGTAATCCCAGCACTTTGGGAGGCAGAGTCCAGCCTGGCAACTTGGTGAGACCTTGTCTCTATAACAAATAAAAAATCAGGCCGGGCTTGGTGGCTCGGCCTGTAATCCCAGTACTTTGGGAGGCCGAGGCGAGTGGATTGCCTGAGCGCACAGGTTCGAGACCCACCTGGGCAAGACCTCATCTCTACAATAAATAAAAAATTAGCCAGGTGTGGTAATGCATGCCTGTAGTTCCGGCTACTTGGAAGGGTGAGGTAGAAGGATTGCCAGAACCCAACATGTCTACACTGGGGTGGCCGTGAGTGTGCCACTGCACTCCAGCCTGGGCAATGGAGTGAGACTTCAACTAAAAAAAAAAAAAAATTAAGCCGGGCTCGGTGGCTCAGCCTGTAATCCTGCACTTTGGGAGGCTGAGGTGAGTGGATTGCCTGAGCCCGCAGGTTCAAGACCCGCCTGGGCAACTTGGCGAGACATCGTTTCTACAATAAATCAAAAAATTAGCCTGGCGTGGTAGCGCGCGCCTATATTTCTAGCTACTTGGAAGGCTGAGGCAGAAGGATTGCCGGAGCCCAGCAGGTGGAGGCTGCAGTGGCTGGGAGCATGCCGCTGCACTTCAGTCTGGGTGACAGAGTGAGACTCCAGCTCAAAAAACCAAAAAAAAATTAGCCAAGCATGGTGGCATGCACCTGTAGTTCCAGCTACTTGGAAGGCTGAGGTGGCCAAGAATATACCATTGTGCTCCAGCCAGCCAGGGCAATAGAGTGAGACTCCAACTCAAAAAAAAAAAAAAAAAAAAAAAAAGCCGAACTCGGTGGCTCAGCCTGTAATCCCGTGCCTTTGGGAGGCTGAGATGAGTGGATTGCCAGAGCCCGTGGGTTCGAGACCCGCCTGAGCAGCAAGAGCTCATCTCTACAATAAAATTTTTTAAAAAATCAGCTGAGCGTGGTAGCGCATGCCTGTAATTCCGGCTACTGGGAAGGCTGAGGCGGAAGGATCGCCGAGCCCAGCAGGTAGAGGCTGCGGTGGCCGGGAGCGGCCACTGCACTCCAGTCTGGGCGACAGAGTGAGACTCCAACTCAAAAAAAAAAAAAAGAAATGATGAGTTCTTTCTATACTCCTAGTATCAAGGTGACCTTTCTTTGCCCAGAGCAATCCTATTCTCTACTCCAAAGTTTATAGTATGCACCAACTGGTAAAGATGTTTGTTAAATAGTACTATAGTTTGTATCTCTTAGTTTGAAAATGCCATCGTGACCATTCATCTATTTATTTGTTCTACACATATTTATTTAGTGGCACTAAGGCTGTGAATTCCCAGCCTTCATGCTCACAATCCCATGGAGGACACAGACAAGTAAACAGGTAGCAATGATAGAGTGTAATAAAGTAGAGTCTTTGGGTGTATCAAGAGGGAAAGCACTAGGCGTTACGGATCCCCCAGGAAGCATATTTGCTTTGGAAGGACAGGTGGCCAGGCAGGGAAGTTTCCCTGGTGAGAATAATGAAGCATTAACTATACAGGGCATACGGTGAGGGTGGGAATATGTGTTGCATGCAGAAAGAACTTCTAGTTTAAAGACCTGGGCACTGGAGAGGTCTAGGCTTCCTTGGGAGCAGAGATGGTGGTGTTAGGGAATGATTTACAATCTAGAGAATGGGATGAGGAGAGAGGAGAAGGGTATGCTTAATGGGTACAAATATAAACTTAGATAAACAAAATAAGACCAGGTGTTAGCCGGGCTCGGTGGCTCAGCCTTTAATCCCGCGCTTTGGGAGGCTGGGTGAGTGGATTGTCTGAGCCTGTAGGTTCGAGACCCACCTGGGCAACTTGGCGAGACCTCATCCCTACAATAAATCAAAAATCAGCCGGGCATGGTAGCAGGCACCTGTAGTTTCAGCTACTTGGAAGGCTGAGGCGGAAGGATCGCCAGAGCCCAGCAGGTCAAGGCTGCGGTGGCCGGGAGCGGCCACTGCACTCCAGTCTGGGTGACAGAGTGAGACTCCAACTCAAAACAAATAAATAAATAAGACCAGGTGTTCGATAGATCAGTAGGGTGACTATGGCAAGATTAATCAATTGTATATTTCAGAATAGTTGAAGAGAATTGAATGCTCCTAGTGCAAAGAAAAGACCAATCTTGTCCAGGCTCAGTAGCTCGGCCTATAATCCCAGCATTTTGGGAGGCCGAGGCAAGTGGATTGCCTGTGCCCATGGGTTCAAGACCAGCTCAGGCAACTTGGTGAGACCCTGTCTCCACAATAAGTAAAAAATCAGCCAGGTGTGGTAGTGTGCACCTGTAGTTCTGGCTACTTGGAAGGCTGAGGCAAAAGAATTGCCAGAGCCCAGTGGGTCGACACTGGGATGACTGTGAGTGTGCCACTGTACTCCAGCCTGGGCAACAGAGTGAGACTCCAATTAAAAGAAAAGAAAAGAAAAGACCAATCATTAAGCTGATGGATCTCCCTACTACCTTGATTTAATCATATATCAAATTATTGCATGTACCCTGAAAATATGCATATCTATTATATAGAAATTTTACAAATGAAGCTAGAAAAATTCAGAATTTTCTTTTCTTTTCTTTTCTTTTCTTTTGAGTTGGAGTCTCACTTTGTTGCCCAGGCTGGAGAGCAATGGCATATGCATGGCTACTGCAGCTTCTACTTGCTGGACTCAGGCGATCCTTCCACCTCAGCCTTCCGAGTAGCTAGAACTATAGGTGCACATCACCACGTCCAGCTAACTTTTTGATTTATTGTAGATATGAAGTCTTGCCAAGTTGCCCGGGCTGGTCTTGAACTCTTGGGCTCAGGTAATCCTCTTGCCTCGGTCTCCCAAAGTGCTAGGATGACAGGCTTGAGCCACTGCATCCAGCAAAATCCAGAATTTTATACCTAGTGAAACTGTCAACCAAAACATGAAGAAAGCATAAAAGTAGCTAGGCATGGTAGCTCACATCTGGAATCCCAGCACTTTGGGAGGCTGAGATGGAAGGATTGCTTGAGGCCAGAAGTTGCAAGACCAGCCTGGGCAACATACCCAGACACCCATCTCTCTAAAAAAAACAGTTTTTTAAATTAGCTGGGCATGGTATGCAGCTGGAGACCTAGCTAGCTACTCAGGAGGCTGAGGTGGGAGGATTGCTTGAACCTAGGAATCAAGGCTGCGGTGAGCTGTGATCATGTCATTGTGCCTGGGTAGCAGAGCGAGACCCTGTCTCTAAAAAATAAAAAAAGAATAAGAATGAAAGTAAGGGCATTTTTGAGTGTGCAAGGTCAGAAAATATTCACCTTCTGTATCTCTTTCCAGGACGCTAGTGGAAGACTTATACCAACAGACCCAGGAGTAAACCGGGTAAACCAAGAGAGCAGACAAGACGAGAGGAACTGCATTAGCTCAGGTAGGCAAGGGCTGGATCAAAAGGGCTATGTTGGCACCTTAAGGGGTCTGGACTTCATCATAATGCCAAAATTACTTACAGCCATAACAGAATGATATTCTGAAGTAGAGATTTTTTTCCCCCCAACTTTGAGTGCGAGGGCCCTTTTTGTGGAACGTTGTGATTGGCTTCAACCAGAAACAATCGTTTAAAACTGTTTTTCATATTTTATATTCCTTTGAAAGGGTTCTGCTGCTTTTTAAAAAGCTGGAAACCACTGTACTGGGAAAACATAAGCATGTGTATAACCACTACTTAAGCAGCCTTGTGCAATTTGGCAGGGCCTCTAGAAGATCCTGAGGTCAAGAGGTTCCAGGGATTTTAAGGCCTATGTAGGTGGCCATAGGTTATAGAGGTTCCTGGAGCAATACAGTGGGGGAGGGGGTAGGATGGTATAGGGAGGTGACAAGACCCAGCTCCTGAATTTCAGCAAGACTCTGTTGATCATTCTTCCTTCAGCAGCAAAGGGAATCCCTAGAACATTTCTACTAGAACAGCTCTGCTTACCACTTAAGGACTGAAGCTGCTTTTCCTAGAGACATACAGACGGCCAGCAAATAAATCCTTAAAATGTAAACATGGGGAGGGAGAAACACAGGATAGCCGAAGTTCTTCTCCTGCCAAACTTTGCCACAGCTGGAACAAGGCAATATGTGTATGAGTGTGTATGTGAGTATGACAGAGAGAGAGAGAGAGAGAGAGTGTGTGTGTGTGTGTGTGTGTGTGTGTGTGTGTTCAGTGGGTTCAAAAGAAATTTATGGGTGTTATATCTTTTTTGTTGCTGTTGTTGTTGTTTTTTGGTTTTTTTTTGAGTTGGAGTCTCACTCTGTTGCCCAGACTGGAGTGCAGTGGCCGCTCCCGGCCACCGCAGCCTCGACCTGCTGGGCTCCGGCGATCCTTCCACCTCAGCCTTCCAAGTAGCCAGAATTACAGGCACGCACTACCATGCCCGGCTAATTTTTTGGTTTATTGTAGAGATGAGGTCTCGCTGCCCAGGCAGGTCTCGAACCCGCGGGCTCAGGCAATCCACTCACCTCAGCCTCCCAAAGGCGCGGGATTACAGGCTGAGCCACCGAGCCCGGCTATGGGTGTTATATTTTAACAAATCATGGTTGAAGCCAGAGGAGGGATCCAGGTGTTCTCTAAATCGAAAGCCAAAGAGACCCTTTTATTTATGGTTTCAGCAGATAGACATTTTCTTTCTAAAATCTGCATTTTAAGTACAAGGATAAAAGACCTGCACACAAATCAAACTGTATGTTATGATGTTTACTGGTTTTGTCTGCCATAAAAAAGGGGCGTTCTCCAGTTCCCCATCAGTCAGGAGAAATCCTTCTCCACCCTCTCCTGACCAACCTCCTTCCCTCTCCCTAAGCAAGTGAAGTTTAAATACTAAAGTTGTTGACTGGTGACCTGGAAAATTCCTTTTGCTTTGTTATGCTGTTAATGGCCCATCAGTTTAAAACTCCTGTCCCCAGAAACTTTCTATCTCTTAACTAGATTGGAGCAGGAGGAAGCAGAAGTTTTGTTTTGTTTTTATTTATTTATTCAGGCTGGTGGTTTTTATTTCTTTGACTGGTCCATGGGGTGGGGGGCACACGCCCTATAGGGCCACCTTGTTTTGGTTTTTAAAGAAAGAATTGGCTATTTCAAGGGATTTGGGGAAGATTCAAAGGTATTGCCGGGAAAACTGGATATCCATATACAGGAAAATGAAACTAGATCCCTATCTCTCACCATATATAAAAATCAAACTGGATTAAAGACTTAAATATGAGACCTGAAGAAATGTTTACAAACATTTCTGTTTAAGGTCATAGGCAAAGTTTTAATGGATAAGACTTCAAATGCCTGGGCAACAGAAGCAAAAATAGATCGATGGGATTATATCAAACTAAAAGCCTTCTAAGAAAACAGTAAACCTGAAGAATGGAAGAAATTATCTGCACTCTATTCATCTGACAAGGGGTTAATATTCAGAGTATACAAAGAACTTAAAACAACTCAATAACAAGAAACACAAATAATCTAATTAAAAATAGGCTAACAATCTGAATACACATGTCTCAAAAAAGACATACAGTGTCTAATAGGTGTATGGAAAGATGCTTGTCTGGGCTCAGTGGCTCAACCTGTAATCCCAGCACTTTGGGAGGCTGAGGTGAGTGGATTGCTTGAGCCTGCGGGTTCGAGACCAGCCCAGGCAAGACCTAGTCTCTACAATAAATAAAAAATCAGCTGGGCATGGTAGTACACACCTGTAGTTCTGGCTACTTGGAAGGCTGAGGCGGAAGGATCGCCAGAGACCAGCAGGTCAATGCTGGGGTGACTGTGAGTGTGCCACGGCACTCCAGCCTGGGCAACAGCGTAAGACTCCAACTCCAAAAAAAAAAAAAAAAAGGAAAAGAAAGAAAGAAAACACGCTTAACATACTAATCATCAAGGAAATGCAAATCAGAACCACAATGAGGTATCATTTCACCCCAGTTCAAATGGCTATTATTAAAAAAGACAAAAAATAACAACTGCTGGCAGAAATACAGAAAAAAGGAACTCATACATACACAGCTGGTGGGAATGTAAATTAGTGTAGTCATTATGGAAAGCAGTATGGAGTTTCCTCAAAAAACTAAAAATAGAACTACTATATGATCCAACAATTCCACTACTGGGTATTTATCCAAAGGAAATGAAATCAATATGTTGAAGAGACATCTGCACCCCCATGGTTATTGTATCACTATTCACAGTAGCCAAGATATGGAATCAACCTAGGTGTCCATCAAGGGATAAATGGATAAAGAACATGTGGTGTGTATACACAATGGAATACTATTCAGCCATAAAAAAAAGAATGAAATCCTGCCATTCATGGCAACATGGATGAGCTTGGGAGACATTATGCTGTGTGAAATAAGCCAGTCACAGAAAGATAAATACACATGTTCTCACTTAATTGTAAGCTAAAAAGCTGATTACATGCAAATAGAGAGTAGAAGTGTGGTTTGTCAGAGACTGGGAAGGGTGGTGGGCAGGGGGATAGAGAAGGAGAGATTGGTTAAAGGACACAAAATTACCCAACATAGGAGGAGCAAGTCCTAGCGTTCTATAGACTAGAGGGTAACTACAGTTAACAGTCATTTGTTGTATATTTTCAAATAGCTGAAAGAGTGGATTTTGAATGCTTCCAACACAAAGAAATGATAAATGTTTGAGGTGGTGGATGTACTAATTACCCTGATTTGATCATTATATATTGTAAACATGTATCAGAATATCACAACATACTCCATAAATATGTAGAATTATTGTGTATCAATTATAAATTAAGTTTTAAAATTAGTGAAAGAAATGGTTTATAATACCAATGCAGAAATACTCAAATTAAGCAAAATAAGCCGGGCTTGGTGGCTCAGCCTGTAATCCTGCGCAATTGGGAGGCTGAGGTGAGTGGATTGCCTGAGCCCGCAGGTTCGAGACCCGCCTGGGCAACTTGGCGAGACCTCAGCTCTACAATAAATCAAAAATGAGCTGGGCATGGAAGCGCGCGCCTGTAGCTCCAGCTACTTGGAAGGCTGAGGCGGAAGGATCGCCAGAGCCCAGCAGGTTGAGGCTGCGGTGGCCGGAAGCGGCCACTGCACTCCAGTCTGGGCGACAGAATGAGACTCCAACTCAAAAAACAAAACAAAACAAAAAAAAATTAAACAAAATAGTGTATAAATCAAATTTAATACAAAGCACAAAATAACTTTCAAAATCTTTGACTTGCTAAATTTTGATAAGACTACAACTTGAAATACCAAATTGCAGTTTCAATGGTATAACTCTTTTTTTTTCATAGAAAAGGTAACTGAAACAACAATAAGTAAAGAATAACAGCTTAATCTTCCCTTCCTTCTTTGTTTAAAGTAAAAGACCAAAGAAAACAGTCTATATGTTACTTCCAGGAAAATTTTCTATATAAATTATTGTTACTAGGCAGGTGCAGTGGCTCATGCCTGCAATCCCAGTACTTTGAGAGGCCAAGGCGAGAGGATTATCTAAGTCCAGGAGTTGGAGACCAACCTGGGTAACTTGGTGAGATCTTATTCTACAATAAGTCAAAAAATTAGCCGAGCATGGTGGTGTGGGCCTGTAGTCCAGCTACTAGGGAAGGTGGCAGAAGGATAGCCTGAACCCACAGGTAGATGCTGTGGTAGCCGTGAGTATGCTACTGCATTCCAGCCTGGGAGACAGATTGAAACTCTGACTCAAAAAAGAAAAGAAAAATTATTGTTACTAAAACATTAATTTTTGGCCGGGTGTGGTGGTTGAAGCCTGTAATCCCAGTACTTTGGGAGGCCGAGGTGAGAGGATTGCCTGAGTCCAAGGGTTTGAGACCAACCTGGGCAACATGGTGAGACCTCATTTCTACAATAAATCAAAAAACTAGCCGGGTGTGGTGGCATACACCTACAGTTCCAGCTACTTGGATGGCTGAGGCGGAAGGATCGCCTGAGCCCAGCAGGTTGAGGATGTGGTGGCCGTGAGCGTGCTACTGCGCTCCAGCCTGGGCAATAGTGACACTCCGATTTTAAAAAACCCCCCAAAATTAATTTTCTATTTTATGGTCATGTTGCATGCATTGGAAAGGATGTAGTATATGGTGAAACTGCCACCGTTGTTTGAATTGATAACAAAATTAACAAAAAGAAACCGTGACCAAGCTCCAAATGAACGGAAGGAATTGCATCTGTCTCAATCTGTTCATACAGTGCCCAGCACAAAGGCATATGCAAGTAGGGTCTTATTGAATAACTTTAGATGAAGGTGATCATTTTCTTGCTGGGTGGGGGGTTTTTGTCTCTGTTGCCCAGGCTGGAGTGCAGTGGCACAATCACAGCTCACTGTAGCCTCTACCTCCTAAGCTCAAACAATATGTAGATGCAAGCCACTACACCCTGCTAATTAATTTTTTTTTTTTTTCAGCCCGGCTCGGTGGCTCAGCCTGTAATCCCAGCACTTTGGGAGGCTGAGGTGAGTGGATTGCCTGAGCCCGCGGGTTCGAGACCCGCCTGGGCAACTTGGCAAGACCTCAGTTTGTTGCTCAGCTACTCTCAAACTCCTGGCCTCAAGCAATCCTCCTGCTTTGGCCTCCCAAAGCATTAGAATTATAGGTATGAGCTACGGAGCCTGGCCTGAAGGTGATAATTTTTCACTGAAGTATCATGCAGGATTCTGGTGAACACAGGTCTTATGGAAGAGCTCTAATTCCAGAGGCCAAGATTCAGATAGTTTGAGAATGTAGGTCTGTGAATGTTGATGAGTCATTTAACTCAGTCACTTTCCTTATTCTCATTTGAAAGTTATAGATGGCTGGGCTCAGTGGCTCAGCCTGTAATCCTAGCACTTTGGGAGGCCAAGGTGAGTGCATTGCCTGAGCCTGCGGGTTCGAGACCAGCCCGGGCAACTTGGCGAGACCTTGTCTCTACAATAAATAAAAAAGTAGCCGGGCGTGGTAGCGTGTGCCTGCAGTTCTGGCTACTTGGAAGCCTGAAGCGAAAGGATCACTGGAGCCCGGCGGGTCAGGGCTGTGGTGGCCTTGAGCGTGCCACTGCACTCTAGCCTGGATGACAGAGTGAGACTCTGACTCAAAAAAAAAGAAAGAAAGTTACAGTTAACAATTTCCCTGAAGCTTGCTATTGTTAGTTGTAAACCTAAGAGTGACCACTTACTGATTGTACTAGAGCTAAAGACTCTTCCTGTATTCGCTTATTAAATTCTCACCAACACCTCTATAAGGTGAGTATTGTTATAGGTCCCGTTTTAGAGAAGAGGAAACTGAGAAAGTGGTAGAGCTGGGAGTCACACCTGGGTTTTCTGTCTTCTTAACTCATGCTAAACATGGCATTATAAGCAACAAAGATCTAAGAAAACATAAATAAGAGGAAGCACAGAGTGGTCAAACAATTCCTCCCTAGAGCATGACATTTCACCTCTGTGGGCCACTCAGGCCATGTATTTGTTGAGTTATCAGGCCCTAATTGGAGGGGACAGTTCAGCCCATAACATCATAAGCAGACCCCCTGCCCCTAGGCCTTTGGATTTCTGGAATAAGGTTCTGACCACAAAGCACTATTGTTTCTTGTCAGGGCTGGGACTGTCAGATTCCATTTCTCAGCTTCCAGAAGAACAACACACAGACACAAAGGGAAGTCAGAGCCTTGAGACACCAGTGCCACCCCACCACCACCTCCTCGGCCAGCAACACCACCATGTAACATCTCTGACAGTTTTCCCTCTCCCAGGAGCTCTATCATCTTTGACATCACCTGAAACCTGCAGGGCCTGAATCCATCTTCTGTAACCTAGAAATCTTGTGAGACTATCCATGACTGGGGGGGAGTCAGCAGGACAGGAGGACTGACATGGCAGCCTGGGGACAGAACCGCCGGAGGTGACGGAACCATAAATGTGAGCTGGAAAAAGCTGAAAGACGACATAACCAGGTGTCTACTCTGGGTAGGATTCCCAGAACCTAGAGTGGGTTTTTGTGCTTCCCCTTCTAATGTTTGGTTTTATGTCAATGGAAGTATCTTTGTTTTTTAAAAACGAATACATGATTGTTGTGAACAATTTAAATCATGTGCAGACTAATACAGAGAAAGTGAAAGTGTATCATCAACACAACACACACACCCTCTTGGCACCCTGCCCCGTGCATCTGCCCAGCCATCACTATTAACGGTTTGGGTGGCTCAGCCTGTAATCCCAGCTTTGGGAGGCTGAGTTGAGTGGATTGCCTGAGCCTGCTGGCTCGAGACCACCTGGGCAACTTGGTGAGACCTCATCTCTACAATAAATAAAAAATAGGCTGGCCTGGTAGTGCACGCCTGTAGTTCTGGCCACTTGGAAGGCTGAGGCGGAAGGATCGCCGGAGCCCAGAAGGTCGACGCTAGGATGGCCGTGAGTGTGCCACTGCACACCAGCCTCAGTGATAGAGTGAGACTCTAACTTAAAAAAAGCCAGTTGGAGTGTGTCCTCACAGATGGTTCTGATGTGAGCTGTGTGTGGTGTTTATGTAAATATCAGTGAGAAGCTCCCATTCTGTGCCTTTGTCTATCACAGGCATCTTTCTGGTCTGTCCATACTGATTTTTTTTTTTTTTGAGTTGGAGTCTCACTCTGTCACCCAGGCTCCCGGCCACTGCAGCCTCGACCTGCTGGGCTCCAGCGATCCTTCCACCTCAGCCTTCCAAGCAGCTGGAACTACAGGCGCGCACTACCTCGCCCGGCTGATTTTTTGATTTATTGTAGAGATGAGGTCTCGCCAAGTTGCCCAGGCGGGTCTCGAACCCGCGGGCTCAGGCAATCCACTCACCTCAGCCCCCCAAAGGCGCAGGATTACAGGCTGAGCCACCGAGCCCGGCTGATTTTTTTTTTTTTTTGAATTGGAGTCTCACTCTTGTCAAGTAGGCTGGAGTGCAGTGGCACGCTCACAGTCACCGCAGCCTCCAACTACTGGACTTAGGCAATCCTTCCGCCTCAGCCTTCCAAGTAGCTGGAACTACAGACGCACGCCACCACGTCTGGCTAGTTTTTTTTGTGATTTATTGTAGAGGCAAGGTCTCACCATGTTGTCCAGGCTGATCTCGAACCCACAGGCTCAGGTAATCCTCTCACCTCTGCCTCCCAAAGTACTGGGATTACAGGCCGAGCCACCACGCCCGGCTGTCTTCTCCTTTTTAATAGCAGCACTGTACTCCATCATGAGATGGACATCTTCTTTTCCTTCTAAGTCACTGCTCCAACAGATCTGTTTTTCCCTAGGGAAATGTCCCAGCTCACCATACACCAATCCTTCCTCTGGGTTCTGCCTCAGGGAACTGCACAAATGGGATGGTGGTCAAAAGGTGAAAAGAGCAGTGGTGGTCCCAGATGGGAGAGTGTGGAGGGTGAGGCAGTGTATTCCATCCTGGCCATTACTGAGGTACACAGGAAGTTCTCTCTCCTCCTTGCCCTGCCAAATGGTTCCTCCGGCTAAGGCAAAACCTCACAATTTATGGGCATCGTCTCTGAAAACAACCAAGAGGATCCGCGCCGAGAAACATAAAAGGCTGTTTTCTTAGGGTTACACTCTATCTTTTAAGATCTCCACACTGGGCATCGAGGCCAGTCCCCTGCCTCCATCCAAGATGAGCAGCCCAGGCTTGGAGTGCCCCATGAGGGTCTCTAGTGTGATTTTCTGTGTGATTAACAGCCCCATTAGGTAGAAATGTGTTCCTTGTCATGGAAAGGCGCTTCAGCTTAGAGGATGCAGGCAAGACCTCTTTTTGTTTTGTTTTGCTTTGTTTTTTGTTTTTGTTTTTGAGTTGGAGTCTCACTCTGTGGCCCAGACTAGAGTGTAGTGGCCACTCCTGGCCACCACAGCCTTGACCTGCTGGGCTCCGGCGATCCTTCTGCCTCAGCCTTCCGAGTAGCTGGAATTACAGGTGCGTGCTACCACGCCTGGCTAATTTTTTATTTATTTATTGTAGAGATGAGGTCTCGCCTGCCCAGGCAGGTCTCGAACCCACGGGATCGGGGAATCCACTCACCTCAGCCTCCCAAAGGCGTAGGATTACAGGCTGAGCCACCGAACCTGGCTAGGCAAGACCACTTATTACCTGTGTGCTCTTGATGAAATTTTGTGTCCTCTCTGTCAGTTTCCTCACCTGTAAAATAGGAATTATAATACCTATTTTATTTGGTAGGGTTTTTCTTTGTAACTTAAATTAGATACAATATATATGTAGCATATTTAGGTATGCAATATGGCATAAATATATATTAAATAAGGTATACATATATCTATTTTAATATTTACATATAAATAAAATATATATGTAGCATACTTAGGTATGCTATTTAGTATAAATATATATTAAATAAGATATTTATATATTTTAATATCTATATGTAAATAAAATATATATGTAGCATACTTAGGTATGCTATGTGGTAACCACTAAGCACTTAGCGTGAATGATTATACCCTGAATCCAAATAGCTCCTCCTGCACTTTAAACCCAAACTTTAGAGATCATCTAGGTCAGGGGCTCTTAATCCTGGCCATACACTAAACTCACTTCCTGATTCTTACAAAAATGTCAGTAGCTAGCCCCCATTTACCAGACTCTAATGCCCTTGGTCTGAGGTGGGATCGGGAACCAGTGTTTTTGAAACTCTCCTTGCGAATTCTCACTTGCACCCAGGTTGGGAACCGTTGAATCTGATTCAGTGTTCTCATTTTCCAAATAGGAAACTGTGAGGCTTAGAGGGGGAAACGGATCTGCTCAGATCAGCCAGAGCAGAAGGACCCAGGTCGCTATCCTAAATGCTATCCTTCACCCCCTTGTCCTCCAGGGGAAAACCTGGCCCTGGGATGCCCTTCGGTTGGTCTTGGATGGGCAGCCCTGCCCTCGCTTCTGGCTATTTTGTGAACATGTTGCTTGGCTTCTCAACCTGGTCCTTCAGGGCTCAGGTCAAACTGTTACCACCTCAAGAGAGATCTCCCTACAGAAAGCTGCTGTTCTAGAATATGACCCCGCTCCACTTTTTTTCTTTTTCTTTTTCTAATCACAGCACTTATAGCTGTGAAATAACCCTGTTCATTCATTCACTTTTGACAACCCAAGCCCCCTGGAAACACGGGCTATACCTGGCTTGTTCCTGCGTGCTGGGACCGAGAGTGGTGACCAGCACTTAGTAAAAAATACTCATTAAATGACTGAATGAACGAAATCCCAGGAGGGCAGTGGTGTTACTTATTTTTTATTTTTCTGGTCCTGGCCATCTGATTCTCATTACTCCTACGGCTCGGGAAGTCTCTCTCTGCTTTGGCGTTTTATAAACCTCGTGTGTGTACGTCGACATTTGACCATAAATCCACCGCGTTTGGGGGCTGGAAAATTCGAGGCGAGAGGATTGAGGGAGGGAGATAAAAACTACCCGGAGGTCCGCAGCCCGGGCGCCCCTCCGCCCCTCGCCCGCCCCCTCGGCGGGGGACGGCCCGAGCCGCGACTTCCATCAGAGGGCCGCGCCGCCGCCTCCTCCCGTCGCGGGGGTGGGGACGCGATCCGGGTCGTGGCCCGGGGGCGCTCCGGGAGCAGCCCCCGCGTTCCGGCCGCGCGCCCCCGGAGGTGGCGCCGTGGGGAAGCTTTCTGAGAAATTCTGGAGCGGCTGGGGAGGGGTGGGGGAGGGGACCCGCGCGTGTTCCTTTAAGAGCCGGAGCGCTGCCCCCGCCTCGCAGGCGCCCGGAGCCTCACAAAAGAACAGGATGTTGTTGATTTGTCACCAAACCACAGAGAGGAAATGATTGTAAATTTCCTTTAAACATCCCCACAGCGCTCAGGCCGCCCCCGCTTCCGCCTCCGCCGCCCCCGCCCGGCCGCGCGCAGCGGGGACTCTGCGCTCCCGCGGGGCGCGCTCGCGGCCGCCCCGCCCCGCCCCGGCCCGGCCCGGCCCCCGCTTCCCCCGCGCGACCCCCTGCGCGCGCCTCCCGGGCCCGCGGCCCCCCGCGCCTGTGCTCGCGTTCCAGTTGCTTCTTATGGTCCTTCTTCCAACAGCTGCAGTCGGGGAAGGTACTCGGCTTTGGGGGGCCGGCGCGCTGCCCGAGCTCCTCGCACGAAGGGGCGCCCCCGGGGGCTCCGTGCCAGGCTTCGGAAGCGCCCGGGCAGGATCCACTTCGCCCGCAGCCTCCCAGCAGAGGCAGCGATCGGTAGCTTCTGCCTTCGAGTCTGGGGGAAACTGAGGGCCAGGGAGGTTACGTGAGCCGAAAGCCACCAGCTCTTGGAGCCCACCGGCGCTCCTAGGACAACGCACCAAAGTTTAGGTCACCCTGGAGCTTATGTTTGTAATCAGTGAGACATATTGCCGCTGGAACATGCTAGAATTCCCAAGTCATCAAAAGTGGCAGTTTCCACTGGGAAGTCCAAAGCAATTAATTCCTAAGCTCAAGTTATTTCATGCATTAAAAAGTTCCTTCTGCCACGTCCAGCCTGGTGCTCCTTTTCCCGGGAGCTTTTTGGGGCTCAGTTCCACCTGTGCCTTTCTGCACCCTGGTCCCTCCTGCCTCCTTTTATCCCTCCACTCGCTGTGTAAAATTTTTGGAAGTCTATGTTGGAGTTAATATTTGCTCCCAACCTGTGGTCCATGGCAGAGTGGTCTGGTCTGGCCTGTGGTCTGGGAAACGGCTGCCTTTGCTATACAGAATGCACTTTTGGAGCAACTAATGATTATTCCGGCATCCGCTGCCCTGGGCTTCTCATATTAAAAGCAGCCACTAACGTCCCAGGCACTGGGCTGAGCAGGATTCTCCCGTTTCATCCTTTTGCTAGCCCCAAGAGGTAGACATTGCTACTCTCGTCATGCAGTTGAGAAAGCTGAGGTTCAGAGAGATTGAGGAACTGGACCGATTCCTACAGTGTCAGGACCCTTAATTAGCTACCACATTCTAATTCCTGGTGGTAATAATCCTCTTTTATTTTATTTTATTTTTTGAGTCAGTCTCACTCTTCTGCTCAGGCTGGAGTGTATTGGCACACTCACGGCCATCTCAGTCTCGAACTGCTGGCCTCAGGTGATCCTTCCACCTCAGTCTTCCAAGTAGCCAGAACTACAGGCGTGCGCTACCACGCCTGGCTAATTTTTTATTTATTGTAGAGACACGGTCTCGCCAAAGTGCCTGGGCTGGGCTCAAACCCCGGGGGCTCAGGCAGTCCACTCACCTCGGCCTCCCAAAGTGCTGGGATGACAGGCTGAACCACCGAGCCTGGCCCTCTTCCATACTTTAAAATCTGAATACTTGGCTGGAGGGACAGGTAGTGAAGGGAACATAGGACTTTTTGTTGGGTCTTTTGTCACCTCAGCTTCCCACTTGCTGAGAATAGAGTCTCTGGTGGTTGATGATCTCAGCCTGGAATCTTCCCTCTTCCAACCTTATGAGGTTTTAAGGGGCTTGGAGCCTGGTGTGCAGTCCAAATTCTTTTCACTCTACTTGAATGGGAAAGTGAGGTCCTTTAAACAAGGTGCTGGATTTCTTTTTTTTTTTTTTGAGTTGGAGTCTCACTCTGTCACCCAGGCTCGAGTGCAGTGGCACGCTCACGGCCACTGCAGCCTTGATCTGCTGGACTCAGACAATCCTTCTGCCTCAGCCTTTCAAGTAGCTGGAACCACAGGTGTGCGCCACCACACCTGGCTAATTTTTCTTGATTTATTGTAGAGACAAGGTCTTCCCACGTTGCCCAGGCTGGTCTCCAACCCCTGGACTCAGGCAATTCTCTCCCCTCTACCTCCCAAAGTGCTGGAATTACAGGCATGAGTCACTGCACCCCCCAACAGTGCTGAATTTCTTTTTTTTTTTTTTTTTTTGAGTTGGGGTCTCACTCTGTCACCCAGACTGGAGTGCAGTGGCCGCTCCTGGCCACCGCAGCCTCGACCTGCTGGACTCCGGCGATCCTTCTGCCTCAGCCTTCCAAGTAGCTGGCACTATAGGTGCACGCTACCACACCCGGCTAATTTTTTATTTATTGTAGAGATGAGGTCTTACCAAGTTGCCCAGGCGGGTCTCGAACCCGTGGGCTCAGGCAATCCACTCACCTCAGCCTCCCAAAGAGTGGGATTACAGGCTGAGCCACCGAGCCCGGCAGCGGCATTGTTTATAACAGCAAATATTCTCCTGTGCCTGCTGTGTCCCGTAGCCTGTGTCAGGTGCTGTACACCTGTTCCTTCATTTGATCCCAAGCTCTGAGAATTTGCTCTCCAGAGAGGTTGTACACCTAGTAATGGTCGAGCTGGGGCTGACATTTCTCCCCACAGTCCCCGTGTCTGTGCAAGAGGAAGTTGTCCAGGCTCCCCAGCAATGAGACTGCAGTTGCTTGCCTTCAATCAGTGCAGAAAGCCAAGAGGGTCCTTGAAGCTGGTGGATTTTGAGAGAAATGTGGTGGCCTTTGGCTCCTTTGCGCTGCAGCTGTCTGCAGTTCCTCAACTCTGAGCACATTTGTTGATAGATTTCCAGAACGGGCTTCTGTATCTCCACCTGTCCTTTTTTGCTTTTTTTTTGAGTTGGAGTCTCACTCTGTCATCCAGACTGGAGTGCAGTGGCTGCTCCCGGCCACCACAGCCTTAACCTGCTGGGCTCCGGCGATCCTTCCGCCTCAGCCTTCCAAGTAGCCAGAATTACAGGCATGCACTACCACGCCCGGCTGATTTTTTGATTTATTGTACAGATGAGGTCTCGCTGCCCAGGCGGGTCTCGAACCCATGGGCTCAGGCAATCCACTCACCTCAGCCTCCCAAAGGCGCGGGATTACAGGCTGAACCACACCGAGCCCGGCTTCTTCTTTTTTTTTTTTGAGTTGGAGTCTCACTGTGTTGCCCAGGCTGGAGTACGGGGGCATGCTCACAGCCACTGCAGCCTCTACCTGCTGGGCTCAGGCGATCCTTCCACCTCAGCCTTTCAAGTAGCTGGAACTACAGGCACGCACCACCACATCTGGCTAATTTTTTGATTTATTGTAGAGATGAGGTCTCACCAAGTTGCCCAGGTGGGTCTTGAACCCGCGGGCTCAGGCAATCCACTCACCTCAGCCTCCCAAGGCGCGGGATTACAGGCTGAGCCACTGAGCCCGGCTCCTTTTCGCTTTTATAGAATACCGGGACACCCACATCCTGGCACTTGGGAGAGAGAGCCATTTGTTTGTTTCTTTTCTTTTTTTCTTTTTTCTTTTCTTTTCTTTTTCTTTTTTTTTTTTTTTTTGAGTCAAGGTCGCATTTTGTTGCCTAGGCTGGAGTACAGTGGCATGATCACGAATCACCATAGCCTCCACCTCCTGGGCTTAAGCAAATCCTCCCTCCTCAGCCTCCTAAGTAGCTGGGATTATGGGAATGTTCCACCATTCCTGGCTAATTTTTAAGTTTTTGTCAGAGTCATGATCTTGTTATTTTGCCTAGGCTGTTCTCAAACTCCTGAGCTCAAGCAATCCTCCTGCCTCAGTCTCCCAAAGTGCTGGGATTATAGGAGTAAGTCACTGCACCTGGCCCATCTGCTTATTTCCATTCCTCAGATTAGGGGCACAGGGGACCAACCTGCCAAGTCATTGGTCAACAGGCATTGAGTGGATGGGCTCAAGTCAGAGCAAAGCCACTGAAGCCAGGGTCCCCAGCCTCCACCTCCTCAGTTCTGGGGAAGCAGAGGGCAGGTCATCAGATGTTTTCTGCTCTCAATTTCCTTGCCTGTGGAGAACTGTGTGTGATCTCTTGATGACCCTTCTGGCCATTATTGGAAAAACAGCTTCTATATATCCATTCAGTTAGTATTTATTAAACATCCATGACATGCCGGGCACCACTGTTGGCAGTCAACAAAACAAAATCACAGCCAGGCTGGGTGGCTCGGCCTGTGATCCTAGCGCTTCGGGAGGCTGAGGTGGGTGGATTGCCTGAGACCGCAGGTTCGAGACCCGCCTGGGCAACTTGGTGAGCCCTCATCTCTACAATAAATCAAAAAATCACCCGGGCATGGTAGCGTGTGCCTGTAATTCCAGCCACTTGGAAGGATGAGGCGGAAGGATGAGGCGGAAGGATGAGGCGGAAGGATCGCCGGAGCCCAGCAGGTTGTGGCTACGGTGGCCGGGAGCGGCCACTGCACTCCAGTCTGGGCGACAGAGTGAGACTCCAACTCAAAAAACAAAACAAAACAACAACAACAAAGCAAAATCACTGCCTTCTTGGAGTTTACCTTTTAGGTGAAGAAGCCTTCCCCATTCAATAAATACTTCTACATGTCAGTAAAAGTGAATATGCGTGGGTATATGTATATAGTCCTCATGATACTTTGGTCAATGACAGACCAATATATGATGGTGGTCGCAAAAGATTATAAAAGAGTTGAAACATTTTTTTTTTTAATTTTCAGTTGAAGTCTCACTCTGTCGCCCAGACTGGAGTTCAGTGGCCGCTCCTGGCCACCGCAGCCTGGACCTGCTGGGCTCCGGCGATCCTTCCGCCTCAGCCTTTCAAGTAGCTGGAACTACAGGCGCACGCTACCACACCCAGCTAAGTTTTGATTTATTGTGGAGATGAGGTCTAGCCAGGTTGCCCAGGCGGGTCTCGAACCCTCGGGCTCAAGCAATTCACTCACCTCAGCCTCCCAAAGCGTGAGATTACAGGCTGAGCCACCGAGCCCGGCTGCTTTTTTTTTTAGTGTGAGACTCAGAGAGGTTAAGAGATTTGCCCAGAGCCACAGAGCTAGTAGATAGTAAAGGTGATGTTCACATGCTAGTTTTAATCATCATGCTGCTTCCCCCTAGGGACTCTCCTTCCTGAGCTGGGCCTGGTGTTTAATTCATGACCTGGTTGGTTCTTTTGATTTCTTGGGCATTAAGCATCCACAATGGCCAAGGTGACTCTGGGATCTTTGAATCGCATGAGTGACAAAAGCTTAGGGCCTGAAATTCATCTTGGGGAGTGGAGGAAGGTAATATCTCTGATGCTGGGAAACCCCATGTTGTGTTGATGGCAGAAGGGGGAGAAACACCTTCAGATTATTGTCAACAAGAGAAATGGGAGAACGGGGTGGCTCGAGCCCCCTCCCGCTCCCTCCTTCATTTTAATTTCTCCATGATAGGCCCAACACAGTGTGTTGTATTATACAGCAATAATTAAAACACTTGGATTAGTGAGCTGAGATTTATAGGGCAAACCAGAGCCAGAGGAGAAAACGGCAGTCATCTCTTTTATTTGCAGGCAGATATCCAAATTGCCACTTGCTTGCTTTTTCTTCCCGATACTATCACCTATTCTGCTTAATTGGATCCTTTCTTTGTGGTGTGGTTTCCAACCGCCGGCTTCGCCTGCTGCTCCACAGAGTTTGTGAAGCCACACTCTGAGCGCTTCCCCACAGACAGGAAAGACGCCAGGCAGAAATGCAGCAGCAGGCTAGAGCGCTGGAGGTACCTTTGTGGCAGGTTGTCCAGCTGCTCGGCCGCCAGGCCTGTCAGTGTCAGGGAGCAGAGCTGGGGAGCCAAACTCAAGCCAGATGAGGAGGGACCAGATGTCTCCCAGTCTTCCTAAGCTGGGTTTCCACCAAGCGCCTGTTTGGTGTGGGAAGTGGAGAGGAGAGTGGATTCCCCAAATAGCAGACCATCCCCAAAGCACATTCCAAAATCAAGTAATATTTTACTATGTTGAAAGTATCATCTGGGCAACCCCCTCGAGTCCCTTCCCACTGTGGGAGCTTTTCTGTCTTCTCAATAAATCCTACTTTCAAAAAAAAAGTATCATCCAGCCGGGCTCAGTGGCTCAGCCTGTAATCCCACGCCTTTGGGAGGCTGAGGTGAGTGGATTGCCTGAGCCCATGGGTTCGAGACCCGCCTGGGCAGCGAGACTTCATCTCTGCAATAAATAAAAAAAAAAAAAAATCAGCCGGGCATGGTAGCGCATGCCTGTAATTCCGGCTACTTGGAAGGCTGAGGTGGAAGGATCGCCGGAGCCCAGCAGGTCAAGGCTGCGGTGGCCGGGAGCGTGCGGTGACCAGGAGCGGCCACTGCACTCCAGTCTGGGCGACCAAGTGAGACTCCAACTCAAAAACAAACAAAAAAAGTGTCATCCTAGCTGGACGCAGTGGCTCACACCTGCAATCCCAGCACTCTGGGGGGCCGAGGCGAGAGGATTGCTTGAGCCCAGGAGTTTGATACCAGTCTGGACAACATAGCGAGACCTCATCTCTACAAAAAAATCAGAAAATTAGCTGGACATGGTGATGTGTGTCTGTGGTCCCACCTTCTCGGGAGACTGTTGAGGCTGTGGTGAATGGGGATCATGCCACTGCACTCTAGCCTGGGTAACAGAGTGAGGGCCCCCTACTCAAAATAAATAAATAAATATGTGTCACCCTAGACTTGGGGTGGAGTGAGGGATAAGACGAACCGAGATGAAGAAAGTGCTGTCAAATTACAGTCTATTAAACTGGGCTTGGTGGCTCAGCCTGTAATCCCACGCTTTGGGAGGCGAATGGAGGTGAATGGACTGCCTGAGCCTGAGGGTTCGAGACCCACCTGGGCAACTTGGCGAGACCTCATCTCTACAATAAATCAAAAAATCAGTCAGGCGTGGTAGCGTATGCCTGTAATTCCTGCTGAGAGAGAAGGATCGCCGGAGCCCAGCAGGTCGAGGCTGCAGCGGCCAAGAGCGGCCACTGCACTCCAGTCTGGGCAACAGAGTGAGACTCCAACTCAAAAAAAAAAAAAAATTACAGTCTACTAGAAAGGGCAATCAGAAATAGCTGACGAGAATTTTTGACCACATTCATTTGTTTCGGTCAAAATACTTATTGACTACTACGTGTCAGACATTGTTCTAGACTCTGAGTGGTTAGAGCAGTGGCTAAACACAAAAAAATTCCCTGCCCACATGGATTTACATTCTACCTGGGCAGGGAGGGGTCATGGCACTAAATTCCTTACTGAAGAGCAGAGAAGCTGTGCAGGGAATTGAAGCCTGGAAGGTAGGGAAAGAATTCTGGGCTTGTAATTTTTTTTTTTTGAGTTAGAGTCTCACTCTCTCACCCAGGCTGGTGTGCAGTGGCATGCTCGTGGCCACTGCAACCTCAACCTGCTGGGTTCAGGTGATCCTTCTTCCTCAGCCTTCCAAGTAACTGGAACTACAGGCATGTGCCACCATGCCTGGCTAGTTTTTTTATTTATTGTAGAGATGCGGTCTCTCCAAGTTGCCCAGCCTGGTCTGGAACCCATGGGCTCAGGCAATCCTCTCGCCTCGGCCTCCCGAAGTGCTGGGATTATAGGTGTGAGGCACTGTGCCCAGCTAGGGCTTGTAATTTTAAAATGGAGAATGTCAGATTTGATCTTGAATGTAGGCTTGGACACCTGCTAGATGTGTGACCTTTGGGTTTCTGTGATCAACCAGTCTGAACCTTATTTTTCTCATCTGTAAATTGGGGCTAATAGTAAACGCTTATAAGGGAATAAAATGAGAAAAACAATGTAAAGTGCATATCTAATCAGTGCTTTACAAATGTCAGTTGATACTAATATTAAGTGCATATGATAGGGTGATGGGGGCTGAAGGAGGAGGGGCCAGTTACAGTCAGAAAAAGGGGTCATGTTCCATATGACCCGGCAGTTCCCCTCTTGGGAATATACCCGGAGGAACTCAAATCATTCTACAAAAAAGATACCTGCGCAATCATGTTTGTTGCAGCTCTATTCACAATAGCAAAAACATGGAACCAACCATGCTTTCCATCGAAGCTGGACTGGATAAAAAAATGTCCATATACATAATGGAATATTATGCAGCCGTAAAGAAGGACAAACATATGGACTTTGCAGCAACTTGGATGGATTTAGAGTCGATCATACTCAGTGATCTATCACAGAAACAAAGAACAGAGTACCACATGTTCTCACTCATAAGCAGACCTTGAACATTTATTATAATACTATAAGAAAGGGATTGGCAGTAGTGGGAAACTGTCAGGGGAGGGAGGGCATCCCTCATCAACAAGGGTACCTGCATAATCAACATTTGTATACCTAACCCTGAATCGTACCCTACATCTTTATTTTTTATTTTTTTATTTTTTTAAGTAGAAGTATCACTCTGTTGCCCAGACTGGAGTGTAGTGGCACGCTCCCGGTCACCGCAGCCTGGACCTGCTGGGCTCTGGCGATCCTTCTGCCTCAGCCTTCCGAGTAGCCAGAACTACAAGCACGTGCTACCACGCCTGGCTAATTTTTTGATTTATTGTAGAGATGAGGTCTTGCCAAGTTGCCCAGGTGGGTCTTGAACCCGCAGGCTCAGACAATCCACTTGCCTCGGCCTCCCAAAGTGCTGGGATTACAGACTGAGCCACCAAGCCTGGCCTCACATCTTTATAATAATAATAATAATTAAAAAAAAGAAAAAGGGGTCATAATCCCTATCATACACTTTTCTTTTTTCCAGTGCTCGTAGTTTGGCCGTACACCGAGAAGGTGGCAGGAGCGCAGGTGAGATCTTGTAGCCTGAATTACGATCGGAGAGGATTTAGATCTTAGTCTGGCTGGATGTAGGCTGGACTTAGAGAATTATCTGTATTTTGCATTCTGTTTTAAAAATCATTTCAGTGGCCGGATTTGCTGGCTCAGCCTGTAATCCCAGCACTTTGGGAGGCCGAGGTGAGTGGATTGCCTGAGCCCGCGGGTTCAAGACCCGCCTGGGCAACTTGATGAGACCTCATCTCTACAATAAATCAAAAATTAGCCGGGCATGGTAGCGCGCGCCTGTAGTTCCAGCTACTTAGAAGACTGAGGCAGAAGGATCGCCGGAGCCCAGCAGGTCAAGGCTGCGGTGGCTGGGAGCGGCCACTGCACTCCAGTCTGGGTGACAGAGTGAGACTCCAACTCAAAAAAAAAAAAAATCATTTCAGCAAGCTTTGTGTCCACGCTGATAGCCCACAACACGCCTGGTGGGGAGGCTGGGCCGTCCACTTGACAAGCGGGAAAACAGGCACAGGATGTGTGCCCGGCCAAGGTCACCTCCAGTCTCCAGAGGAGATCTCCTGCCGGCCCAGCGATGAGTCATGCTGGAGCCCTGTTCCCGGGGTGAAATCACAAAGGAAGGAAGGCTTGGATTTATTGCAGGCAGTGCAGGAAGTTTCCTCTTCTTGAGAAATCTCAGAAGCAGTAACTCCTCCACCTGAGGTTCCTCACTGAGCAACCCCCAAACCCCCAAGAGGTGCAGGGCCTGGCTTGGGGTGAGGGAGAGGCCTTTGCCGTGTGCAGAGGACAGGCAGTACACATGAGAATGAAAGGAGAAGGAGAGGCTGGGTGCAGTGATCACACCTGTGACCCTAGCACCTTGGGAGACTAAGGCGGGAGGATTGCTTGAGCCTAGGAGTTCGAGACCAGCCTGGGCAACATAGTGAGACCTTGTTGCTACAAAAAAAAGGAAGAGAAGGAAAGAGGAGTGTAATGGTGGAGAGCTTGGGCTCTGGGATCTATGGACCTGGGCTTGATGATTCTGCCACTTACCGGCTGGGGCAAGACACATTATCCTCTCTGAAGCTCAGTTTCCTCATTTGTCAAAAGAGATTGTAACACTACCTAACTGACAAGATTGCTGGGACAATAAGATTAGCTGCTATGGGCCGAGCATACACAACAGCGCCTTTTCCACAGTGGCTGCTACCTGTGGAGAGGAAAGGGTGAGGGAATGAGGCAGGTGAGAGGGCCTGGGGTGCTCTGCACCCTCTGATGCTAAGCCATTTAGATGGGGTCTTGGTGAAGCCCGTCCAACTGAGGCATTCTTAGAGTTGGGCTCGCAGGAGGTATCATCTTAGCCCTCCAGGAGTTTATGCTGGGTCCAGCACAGCCTGATGGACATCCGGGACCTCCTGTCCTCGCCCACCCTCCTTGGCATCATGGTTCAGTGGACACGGTGCGTCTGGGAGGCGCCCCCCTTGGTTCTCCCTCCCCCCCACCTTAACCTTTGCCTCTCTGGCTGAGACCTATTATGCTTCCCATCTCTGTTGACTCCGTATAATGAAAATAATTGAGCCTGTCTCCACCGATAACTGTCTAAAAACAATCAGGCCCCACCCCCGTCATCTGCCTCTGACTGAACACACCCGCCTTCTGCATGCACCCACTGGAGCCCGGAGCCTGGTTTCTAAAGCCATGGGCTAGATGCACATGTCACAGTGGAAATGACCGACCGTTCGAGGGTGGCTGACACCCCGGTGGACAGCCTCGTGGTTTACTGAAGGGTGTGTAATGGTTCTAGGGCCAAGGCACAAAGACTCTGAAAGCACCTCTGAGCAAATCGTTGATTATTGTGTTTTGAATTTTGAATCTGCCCTTCCTCCTCAGTTTTCCCTCCATGCCCCCGTTTTATGTGAAAGATTTTTATTTTTATTTATTTATTTTTTTGAGTTGGAGTCTCACTCTGTCACCCAGACTGGAGTGCCGTGGCACGCTCCCGGACACCGCAGCCTCGACCTGCTGGGCTCCGGCGATCCTTCTGCCTCAGCCCTCCAAGTAGCTGGGACTACAGGCGCGCGCTACCACGCCCGGCTAATTTTTGTTTTATTGTAGAGATGAGGTCTCACCAAGTTGCCCAGGCGGGTCTCAAACCCGCGGACTCAGGCAATCCACTCACCCCAGCCTCCCAAAGAGCGGGATTACAGGCTGAGCCACCAAGTCCGGCTGGTAGCAATGTTAAATGAAACAAAAAATTAGAGCCATCCATAATCTTCCAATCTCTAAGATGACCCTTGCCCCTCTGCCTGGGGTTTGTTCTCACCTTTGTCCCTACACAGACATACTTATGCACGCAGTAGAAACTCTCTCACTATGGCTCTGGATGGTGCGAAGCCTTGTACATGTTTTTCACTGAATCCTTGCAGTAAGTCCAGAAGGGAAGAATTATTATCCCCATTACTCTGATGAAGAAACCAAGGCTCTGAGTGGTCCTGTGGTCATTGCTGGCAAAGCTGGGATTCAAACTCAAGTCTGATTTCATCAAATCTGCCAGCTTTGTGGTTGATATGGTTTTGTGTGTGTTTTTCACTCAGCATTGTACTATGGATATTTCCTCCTGTTCTCCCGTAGTCTTACTAATTGTTTTTTTTTTTTGAGTTGGAGTCTCACTGTCGCCCAGACTGGAGTGCAGTGGCATGCTCACAGCCACTGCGGCCTCAACCTGCTGGACTCAGGCGATCCTTCCACCTCAGCCTTCCAAGTAGCTGAAACTATAGGTGTGCACCACCACACCTGGCTAATTTTTTGATTTATTGTAGACCAAGTTGCCCAGGATGGTCTCGAACTCCTGGACTCAGGCAATCCTCTCGCCTCGGCCTCCCAAAATGCTGGGATTACAGGATTGAGCCACCGTGCCTGGCTGTCTTCCTAATTGTTTAAAATGGAAGCATAGGGTTCTCTGAGCCATCCTGCGTGTAACTATTTTCTCCTTCTGGGCCTTTGCGCTGTTCTCAATTTTTCGCTGTTGTGGACAATGTTTGAATGCGTGTTGTGTCTAAAGCATACCTTCTCCTCCCTCCTCCCCCTCCTCATCCTACATCTTGAGTGACTTGTCAGCCTCAGTTTCTGACTCCCCTCCAGGGAGATGCTTAAGAACAGAAGAGCAAGCCGGCCGGTGGCTCAGCCTGTAATCCCGCGCCTTTGGGAGGCTGAGGTGAGTGGATTGCCTGAGCCCGTGGGTTCGAGACCTGCCTGGGCAGGGAGACCTCATCTCTACAGTAAATCAAAAAATCAGCCGGGCGTGGTAGCGCAGGCCTGTAATTCCGGCTAATCGGAAGGCTGAGGCGGAAGGATCGCCGGAGCCCAGCAGGTTGAGGCTGCGGTGGCCGGAAGTGGCCACTGCACTCCAGTCTGGGTGACAGAGTGAGACTCCAACTCAGAAAAAAAAAAAAAAAAAGAACAGAAGAGCTAGCCAGGCTCGGTGGCTCAGCCTGTAATCCTGCGCTTTGGGAGGCTGAGGTAAGTGGATTGCCTGAGCCCGCGGGTTCAAGACCCACCTGGGAAACTTTGTGAGCCCTCATCTCTACAATAAATCAAAAAAATCAGCCGGGCGTGGTAGCACACGCCTGTAGTTCCAGCTACTTGGAAGGCTGAGGCGGAAGGATCGCTGGAGCCCAGCAGGTCGAGGCTGCGGTGGCCAGGAGCAGCCACTGCACTCCAGTCTGGGTGACAGATTGAGACTCCAACTCAAAAAAAACCCAAAAAAAAAAAAACCCCAGAAGAGCAGCAAAGCAGCTCAGGGGGTCAGAGCACAGGCTTTGCAACCAGACAAAACTTAGTTTGAGCATCATTTCAAACTTGACTTTACACAGGCTACTTACCTCTCTGTCTCAGTTTTCTTTTCTGTAAAATGGGGATAATGAAGTCTGTCTCACAGGAGATGTGAGAGTTATATGAGATAATACCTGCAAAGACTTGGGACTGGCATGGCAAGCATGTACCAGGTACTCGACACTTGTTAGTTGAGATCTGGGATTGCTGGACTTGACCTACAGATGTGTTTAATTTGGCCTGCATAGTGTTAAGTTTTTTTGTTGAGTTGGAGTCTCACTCAGTTGCCCAAGCTAGAGTGCAGTGGCACGTTCAGGGCCATCCCAGCATTGACCTGCTGGGCTCCAGCGATCCTTCTGACTTAGCCTTCCAAGTAGCTGGAGCTACAGACGCATGCCACTCATGCCCAGCTAGTTTCTGTGATTTACTGTAGAGACAAGGTCTCACCAGGTGGCCTAGGCTGGTCTCAAACCCCCAGGCTCAGTCAGTCTTCTCGCCTCGGCCTCCCAAAGTGCTGGGATTACAGGCTGAGCCATGGCGCCCATCCTATAAATATATATTTATTTATTTATTTATTATTATTTTTTTGAGTTGGAGTCTCACTCCATCTCCCAGGCTGGAGTGCAGTGGCACGCTGCTCATGGCTCCACAGCCTCTGTCTGCTGGGCTCAGGTGATCCTTCTACCTCAGCCTTCCAAGAAGCTGGAACTACAGACGTGTGCCACCACACCCGGCTAATTTTTCGATTTATTTTAGAGATGAGGTCTTGTCATGTTGCCCAGGCTAGTATCCAACCTGCGGGCTCAGGCAGTCCTCTCGCCTCCACCTCCCAAAGTGCTGGGATTATAGGCGTGAGCCAATGCACCCAGCATATATGTTTTATTTTTTTAGTTGGAATCTTACTCTGTCACCCACGCTGCAGTGCAGTGGCACAATCATGTCTCATAGCATCCTTGACCTCTTGGGCTCAGGTGATTCTCCCACCTCAGTCTCCTAAGTAGCTAGGACTACAGACATGTGCCATCACACCCAGCTAATTTTATTTTTTTGTAGAGATGAAATCTCACTGTTACCTAGGCTGGTCTTGAACTCTTGGCCATAAGCCGTCCTCCTGCCTTGGCCTCTCAGTGTGCTGGAATTACAGAGGTGAGCCACTGCACCTGGCCCAGTTTTACTTTAAAACGCACATCTCGGCCACTGCCTTACTAGACTGTGGTGTGGCCATGTACTCTCTGAGCTATGGCCATCGCCATGTTTCCTGGCTTTGGCCCCCTTCCCTACCTAGGGGAAGTGAATCTCCTCTTTCTTTCTCTAAATTGCTTTTTAAATAAACTATATTTTCTAATCTAAAAAAATGTCCATCTCTGAGCTCTCTCGAAACTTGGGAATGTCTAGCATCATTGGACTCATGCCTCTGCACAGCTGTTCAGGTGGGAGTAGGAGCTGAGTGGCAGCTGCCCTCACTAGTTGTAGTTTCTTCTGTCTTAGGTGGGATTCCCCAGGTGCAGACCCTGAACAGCAGAACCTGAGGAGGCAGTGGGGGCAATCAGGGCAGGAAAGGGAAAGGGACCACGCAAGGGTGCCGTTTCATCAGAGCTTCTTGAAGGGTGGCTTCAGCTGGAGCCTGCAGGGCACTCCAGAGTGTTGTTGGCCTGGTCCTGAGGCAAGGTTACTGGCTAAGGTCGATTGAGCCCAGGGTAGTGATGCGACACGGCTTTGTAGGCTGAAGGTCTGGAGCCGCAGGAGCGCAGCCACTTAGAGGAGCCACAGTGGGCAGCGGGATCTGGGCGTGGCGTCCGCAGTGTCTTCCTCACGTCCTTCACTCATTTTACACCAGGCACTTGGGTCTAAGGCCCCGCACTGTGGGATCGTTATTCCAGCTGTGTGGTTGGGGTCACAGCTGGGTCAGGGTGGCAGCAGCTCTCTGCCTGGGTGACAGTGGTAGGGGAGGAACACCCCCCTACATGTAGACGGGAGATGTGTTTTGTTTTTGTTTTTGAGTTGGAGTTTCACTCTGTGTCCCAGACTGGAGTGTTCCCAGCCACCGCAGCCACCGCAGCCTCGACCTGCTGGGCTCCAGCGATCCTTCCGCTTCAGCCTTCCAAGTAGCCTGAACTACAGGCGCACGCTACCACGCCCGGCTAATTTTTTTTTTGATTTATTGTAGAGATGAGGTCTCGCCAAGTTGCCCAGGTGGGTCTCGAACCTGCGGGCCCAGGCAGTTCACTCACCTCGGCCTCCCAAAGTGCTGGGATTACAGGCTGAGCTACTGAGCCCAGCCAGGAGATGTGTTTTTATCACCATTTTCCAGATAAGGAAACAGACTCGGGAGGTCAAGAGACCTGCCAAGGTGCCACTTGGGAGGGCCCGTGAGGAACGGAATGTTAGCACGCTGCCTCTTGGAGCCTTTCTCCTCTGTGGCCTGCAACTTCGGCTTGTTTCTCTCCCTCTGGCTCATCTCACCAGACCACTTTTCTGCCTGTACATGGTGATGCTCCCGAAGTAAACCTTTCGTGCAAGTGCAGATTAAACACAGATGTTACAGCAGGGTCAGCCCCACGGAGCTGAACTCTTTCTAAAGAAAGTCGGAGTTGGGTGCAGAGAAAGCCAGAATTTGTTTTCTAAAAAATTTCCTGGTAGAGGGTAGGTTTCTGTCCTTTTGGCCTAGCACAGAGATGGGGGATGAGGCTTCTCCTCTAAACCTCCAAGACTGGAAGGGGCTGCCCAGCCTCTTTGCAGGAGTGAAGTCTACTGGAAATACATTTTTGGTCACACATTTTTCTTTCGCAGCAGATGGATCTGAGTCCCTTGAAAAAGGCATTTGCAAAAAGCATTGAGTTCTCAGAATGACAAAACAGTTTAAAAGGAAAAAACCATTGTGTCAGCCCTGCAACTTATCAATATCAAATGAAGATTAAGATTCATTTATGTGAATAGATCATTGGGGGGAGGGGGTTGTTAAAAATTCATATACCTTTGCTAATGGAACTACTTCCACATTCACAACAAAAAAAAATGTAAAAGGAGGCTCATACAGTCTTTCCTGGAACAACTGGAAAGGGAGTGAGTCCCTGAAAATACAAATTTGTGGTGGTATCTTTGCATATTTGCAAGTCTTGAAGCTTTTGAATTGTCTGTTGTGGACCTAGTCTGCTGTTACTTCATTTAGCATTGTCTTTTCTTTTTAGTTTTTAATTTTTTGTAGAGATGAGGTCTCCCTATGTTGCCCAGGCTGCTCTCAAATTCCTGGGCTCAAGCAGTTCTCCTGCCTCAGCCTCCCAAAGTGCTGGGATTATAGGCGTGAGCCACAGTCCCGACCAGCATCTTCTTTTAATTTATGCTGTTTCTAGCCTATATTTATCTGCGCTTACTCTGAGCATATTAGTCTGTTTTATATTCACTGTGGCCCCAAAACCTTATACCCGCCCCTGCTTTGAAATCCACAGGGCTCCTGTGTTCCTAACTCTGTGACCCACTGTAAGGACAACTACCTCTGGAGTTTTACTACCCTGGGTACCTGGAGTTATAGTCTTTTGGGATTTTTTTGAGTTGGAGTCTCACTCTGTCGCCCAGGCTGGAGTGCAGTGACACGCTCACAGCCACTGCAGCCCCGATCTGTTGGGCTCAGGTGATCCTTCCGCCTCAGCCTTCAAAGTAGCTGGAGCTACAGACATGTGCCATCATGCCTGGTTAATTTTTCTTGATTTATTGTAGAGATGAGGTCTTGCCAAGTTGCCCAGGCTGGTCTTGAGCCCGTGGGCTCAGGCAGTCCTTTCACCTCGGCCTCCCAAAGTGCTAGGATTATAGGCGTGAACCACCACATCAGGCCTGGATGGGACTTTAGACATAAGGCTTACCTTCTTATTTTTATAATTAACTGATTTAGTTAATTGACAATAACAATAATTAATAGCAATAGCTAACACGTGCCAGGCACTGTGCCAAGTACCTTTTATCTATTAATTTGTTTAGAAATTTAGTCGGGCTCGGTGGCTCAGCCTGTAATCCCGCGCCTTGGGAGGCTGAGGTGTGTGGATTGCCTGAGCCCGCGGGTTCGAGACCCGCCTGGGCAGCGAGACCTCATCTCTACAATAAATCAAAAAATCAGCCAGGCGTGGTAGCGCACGCCTGTAATTCCGGCTACTTGGAAGGCTGAGGCGAAAGGATCGCCAGAGCCCAGCAGGTCAAGGCTGCGGTGGCCGGGAGCGGCCACTGCACTCCAGTCTGGGCGACGGAGTGAGACTCCAACTCAAAAAAAAACCAACCAAACAAAAAACAAACAAACAAACAAAACAAAACAAAAAAAATTTGACTGGGCGTGGTGGCTCAAAGCCTGTAATCCCAGCACTTTGGGAGGCGGAGGCAAGAGGATTGCCTGAACCCATAGGTTCTCACCAGCTTGGGCAACATGGTGAGACCTCGTCTCTACAATACATCAAAAAATTAGCCGGGCGTGGTAGCGCGCACCTGTAGTTCCGGCTACTTGGAAGGCTGAGGTGGAAGGATCACCGGAGTCCAGCAGGTCGATGCTGGGGTGGCCGCGAGCAGGCCCCTGCACTCCAGCCTAGGCAAGGGAATGAGAATCCAACTCAAAAAAGAAAAATTGATGGACGGTACAAGAAGGATGTGTCTCCCTCCTACCCTGTATTAGTGAGGATTCTCCCGAGAAACAAAAGCAATAGGATATATATAGATATACATAGAAAGAGTTCTGTTATGAGGGGTTGGCTCACGATAGTGTGGAGACAAAGAAGTCCCACAGTCTGTCACTTGCAAGCTGGAGAACCAGGAAAGCTGTGGTGTAGTTCCCAAAGGCCTGAGAACCAGGAGAGCCAACCGTGTAAGTCCCAGTCCACATCTAAAGACCCTCAGAGCAGGGGTGCAGATGACCTAGATCAGAAGAAGATGGATGTCCCGGCTCAAGAAGAGAATATAACTTCACCCTTCCTCTACCTTTTTGTTCTGTTTAGGCCCTCAACAGATTGGATGATTCCTGTCCACACTGGTGATATTGAATCTTCTTTACCTGGTCTACTGACTTAACCACTGGTCTCTTCCAGAAACACCCTCACAGACACACCCAGAAATAACATTTTACCAGCTATCTGGGCATCTCTTAGCCTAGTCGAGTGGACACATAAAAATTTACCCATCAGCCGGGCTTGGTGGCTCAGCCTGTAATCCTACGCCTTTGGGAGGCTAAGGTGAGTGGATTGCCTGAGCCTGTGGGTTTGAGATCTGGCTGGGCAACTTGGTGAGACCTCATCTCTACAATAAATCAAAAATTAGCTGGGTGTGGTAGCGCGCGCCTGTAATTCCAGCTACTTGGAAGTCTGAGGCGGAAGGATCGCCGTAGCCCAGCAGGTCGAGGCTGCGGTGCCGGGAGCGGCCACTGCACTCCGGTCTGGGCAACAGAGTGAGACGCCAACTCAAAAAAAAAAAAAAAGCCAACCAATACCTCAAACACTACAAACTCTGAGAGCATAACAGAATATTTTTATTAATGAACTGCCTGCCACACCTCTTTAGTGCTTTCTATTCCTCTATTTTCTGGCTGTAACTCTTTGATCACTTCATCATATGAAAATAATTTTCTAGAGCCGGGCTCGGTGGCTCAGCCTGTAATCCTGCACCTTTGGGAGGCTGAGGTGAGTGGATTGCCTGAGCCCGTGGGTTCGTGACCCGTCTGGGCAGCGAGATCTCATCTGTACAATAAATCAAAAAATCAGCCAGGCGTGGTAGCGCATGCCTGTAATTCCGGCTACTCGGAAGGCTGAGGCGGAGGGATCGCCAGAGCCCAGCAGGTCGAGGCTGTGGTGGCCGGGAGCGGCCACTGCACTCCAGTCTGGGTGACAGAGTGAGACTCCAACTCAAAAAAAAAAAAAAATTTTCTAAAATAACCTTCTGTAGAGAGAATGAAAGCTAATTCAGCCTTTTCTCTAGCATGGGTGGTCAAAATTGGTGTTTTATTGTTGACAGTTTATTTGCAAAAACAAACAGATTCACACACAGACACAGTACTGTTTGTGGTATTACTACATGTTTGTGACCCACAGAGGAGTTTTGGTCAATTCAGTTTTGTGTGATTCCCACCAAAAACAACAAAAGAACCTGTGGTACGTTATCACTGTCTGCATGTGTGACGGAGTCTCTTCCTTCCTTCCTTCCTTCCTTCCTTCCTTCCTTCCTTCCTTCCTTCCTTCCTTCCTTCCTTCCTTTCTTTCTGTCGGGGTCTCACTCTGTCGCCCAGGCTGGAGGGCAGTGGCACACTCACCACCACCCCAGCATTGACCAGCTGGGCTCTGGTCCTCCTTTAGCCTCAGCCTTCCAAGTAGCTGGAACCATAGGTATATGCCACTACATCTGGCTAATTTTTTTTTCTTTTTCTTTGAGTTGCAGTGTCACTCTGTTGCCCAGGCTGGAGTGCAGTGGCACATTCATGGCCACCCCAGTGTCGACCTGCTGGGCTCCAGGATCCTTCCGCCTCAGCCTTCCAAGTAGCCAGAACTACAGGTGCGCGCTACCACACCCACTAATTTTTTATTTATTGTAGAAACTAGGTCTAGCCAAGTTGCCCGGGCTGGTCTCGCACTCACGGGCTCAGGCAATCCACTCACCTTGGCCTCCCAAAGTGCTGGGATTACAAGCTGAACAACCAAGCCCAACCTAGGGGTCTGTGTCTGACAGAGGAGAATTTACATTTTGACTAGGGGACATGAATCCTCCACTTGGAGTTTGACAGGTCTCAGGACTGGAAGTATCTCCTCCAAGCTGGCACCCGAGTCTATGCATTTTAACCCTTTCTCCCTCTTCCTTACCCTGTACTTCAGCACTGGGCTCTGTTCACATCAGGAGACAGCTGCACGTGTGCTGTAGGAACTGGGTGGGGGGTACTTGGTACCAAAGTATTCCTGGGAGCTGCTTCTATACCAGGAGGGTTGGCAGTAACTTACCTGTCCATGGAGGTGCCGGCAACCCTCAGAAATATAACCTGCTCACCTCAAACTCAACCTACCACCAACTCAACTCGTGTGTATGTGTCCTGAATTCTGTGGCCACCCTAATGTCACACAACAGGAGGGGAGGAGGGATGAAAGGGAAACTGGAGTGGACAGAGACAGTGCTCTTTCCAGCCCTGGTTAAAATTCTTGGCTTCAGCAAATATTGGAGAAACTTAAGCCCGTGTATCACGTTTCTTTCCAGGCCCTTCACAGGGCTGACACAGGCAAGGACCCCGAAGCTTCAGCTCTGTTGACTTTACAGTGGACCTGGCTAGCAGTTGTGCCTGTTCATGGTTAAGGGCAGTGTCATCTGAGGGAGCCATGGAGCCCACTGAGGAACTTGGTGACCTGGCTGGCATGTTAGCAACCTTCGTCCTCAGGAGCAGACACTGGTCTAATTGCCTATTGCCTGTGTCCTTGGTGTCCAGAATTTGTAGTCCATACTCAACACGACAAGTGGGGTCTTGAGTGGCTAGCCCCAGGCTCTCAGAGAAAAGGAAACCGAGGCACAGTGAGCTTCAGTGCCTTGACTTGAAGCCAGGTGTGACTAGCTCCAGATTCCCTTTCCTGTACGCTGCCTCTAGTTGGACTCGAGGGAGATCCTGGGTCTCTGACCTCCTTGCCTTCCTGCCAACTCTCCCACGTGAGCTGAACAAGAAGGGGAAGCTTGACTCACTCTGAGCTCCTGAGTTACTCCCTCCCTTCTGGATGAGATATAGGGTCTCTGGGTGTCATCTCTGGAGTTCGCTCTGGTCTCCGAAACCCTTCTTCCCTCCTCACCTGGGTCCCTGGGAATGGAGTGAGGTAGGAGACAGTTGGAAGAACAAAGCTGAGCAGTTTGAGCCATAAAATAGTGAGCCTGAAAAACGAGTTTGGAAGATGAATGGCTGTGGGGCTTCTGGACCTTAGAGGTGGAGGGGAGGGAAGGGGATAACCTTCGGAATTACTGACATTCCTGCCCAGGGACTCCTGGAGACCAGAGGCCCCACCCTTCAAGGCTCTGCCAGATATACAGGGGTCCTTCAGCAAAACCAGAAGTTACCCTGTGTCTCAGAACTGCAGAGATGAGGCCAGAAGGGCCACCTCCATCCGAAGTCATCTTGCCATGACGTGGTAGGAGCCGTGGTGCAGTGAACCGGGTGGCTATCGACTTGCAGAATAGGCGACAAACCCTCAGGCTGGCCCTACATGGAGCACACCTCTTGGCCCTGCTGCTTCTTTGCCTTGTGCAGGTTTCCAGCCCCCGCCCTGCACCAGCTCCCCCTCTGTTTTCCTTAGATGAGGCCCTGTGGTGGGGGTCTGGGCTGCCTCCCCTTTCTAGAGACGGCACCAGGAAGGGCCCAGGGGCTCCCCATCCCATGTCATTGAACAACACGCCTGGGATGGTGCAGCCTCTGCTTCCAGCCTGATCCTCCCTCCAGCTCTGGGATGTGTTTATATACAAACGCAGGCTCTGATCTCCACCCAGGAAAACACCAGCTGCTATTGGAACTCTTCTTGCCCATGATAGAAAGCAGAGCGACCAGGCCTCACGTAGGCCCCTCAAGCTTCTCTGGAGAGTGTTAGGGAATGGCAAGTGTGTTTTATTTATATTTTTAAAAGTCATCCCGGGGCTGTGTCCAGGCAACTGAAGGCCCGTCAGAGAGCCGAAAGTCTAATTCCATTTAGAAAAAACAAAGGGATTAGGTGTCCCTGGGACTCTAACAAATGCATTGTTGGTGGTTTTGATTTAGGCTTAATTTAGAGGAGGCAAGTGTGGAAATGATGATGCCAAAGACCCGGGCTGCCAGGGCTACGAAGATGCCTGGAAGACAGGCGTGCAGAAACTGCTGGTGGGGACATAAACTAGCACAGCCTTTGTGGGGGGGGGATTTGGCAGCATCTGTCATAAAAAATGAATATGGCCTTTGATGCAATAATTTCAGGCCTCAGAAATGATCCTGCGGTAATAGTGCATAGATGCAAACACCTATGTTCAAAAGCGCTTACTGCAGCGACAAGTGGGGAATTGCCCATGAGTGTCTCGGGAGGGGACTGGCTCAGCACGTTCTGCTTCATCCAGTGAACTACTCTTTGGTCACCAAAGAAAAGAACAAGGCAGATAATAATAACAATCGCCAGCACCTCTGTATAAGCACTTACTGTATATATGCTATATACATATATATATATCCAGGGGTGATGTGTATTTTAGGATATTTGCACATTCACAATATTAACCTGTTTAATCTTCTCAACAATCCTTTGGTTACTATTATTAGGATTTTTTTTAGATGAACAAAGAGATGTTAAGTAACTTGCCTAAGGTCACGTAGCCAGGGAGTGGAAGTGCTGGGCTTCAAGCTCTCTGCCCCAGGGTCAATGACCACTACACAAATGCCCATTTGTACAGGTAGGGAAAGGCACCTTTGCCTAATTATGATTATGATTATGATTATGATTATTTGAGTCAGGGTCTCACTCTGTCGCCTACACTGGAGTGCAGTGTCATGCTCACGGCCACCGCAACCTTGACCTGCTGGGCTTAGGCGATCCTTCCGCCTCAACCTTTATTTATTTATTTTTTTTGAGTTGGAGTCTCACTCTGTCGCCCAGACTGGAGTGCAGTGGCCGCTCCCGGCCACCGCAGCCACGACCTAATGGGCTCCGGCGATCCTTCCGCCTCAGCCTTCCGAGTAGCCGGAATTACAGGCATGCGCTACCACGCCCAGCTGATTTATTTATTTATTTATTTATTTATTTATTTATTTATTTATTTTGAGTTGGAGTCTCACTCTGTCACCCAGACTGGAGTGCAGTGGCCGCTCCCGGCCACCACAGCCTCGACCTGCTGGGCTCCGGCGATCCTTCCGCCTCAGCCTTCCCAGTACCCGGAATTACAGGCATGCGCTACCACACCCGGCTGATTTTTTGATTTATTGTAGAGATGAGGTCTCGCTGCCCAGGCGGGTCTCGAACCCGCGGGCTCAGGCGATCCACTCACCTCAGCCTCCCAAAGGCGCGGGATTACAGGCTGAGCCACCGAACCCGGCTTGATTTTTTGATTTATTGTACAGATGAGGTCTCGCTGCCCAGGCGGGTCTTGATCCCGCGGGCTCAGGAAATCCACTCACCTCAGCCTCCCAAAGGCACTGGATTACAGGCAGAGTCAACGAGCCCGGCTCGCCTCAACCTTTCAAGTAGCCGGAACCATGGGTGCGTGCCACCACACCGGGTTAATTTTTTGATTTATTGTAGAGACGAGGTCTCATCATGTTGCCTAGATGGGTCTCGAGCCCCTGGGCTCAGGCAATCCTCTCGCTTCTGCCTCCCAAAGTGCTGGGATTACAGGCGTGAGCCACCGTGCCTTGACTTATTATGAAGTGAAAAATTTTGGTAGCAGAGAAATAGGATGTGGTTTTTTTTTTTTTTTTTTTTGAGTTGGAATCTCACCCTGTCGCCCAGACTGGAGTGCAGTGGCCGCTCCTGGCCACTGCAGTCTCAACCTGCTGGGCTCCGCGATCCTTCCGCCTCAGCCTTCCAAGAAACCGGAATTACAGGCATGTGCTACCATGCCCGGCTGATTTTTTGATTTGTTGTAGAGATGAGGTCTCGCCAAGTTGCCCTGGCAGGTCTCGAACCCATGGGTTCAGGCAATCCACTCACCTCAGCCTTCCAAAGCGCGGGATTACAGGCTGAGCCACCGAGCCCAGCAATGATCTTCTTTATGTAAAAGAAATTGCAGGCTTGGCTGAGTTGCTCAGCCTGTAATCCCAGCACTTTGGGAGGCTGAGGTGAGTGGATTGCCTGAGCCCGCGGGTTCGAGACCCGCCTGGGCAGCGAGACCTCACCTCTACAATAAATCAAAAAATTAGCCGGGCGTGGTAGCACATGCCTGTAATTCCGGCTACTTGGAAGGCTGAGGTGGAAGGATCGCCGGAGCCTGGCAGGTGGAGGCTGCGGTGGCCGGGAGCGGCCACTGCACTCCAGTCTGGGCGACAGAGTGAGACTCCAACTTAAAAAAAAAAAAAAGAAAGAAAAAAATAAATTGCAAAGTGTGCATGTTCTCATGAATATATCACATATATTTGTAATAGTAAAGATCTGGAAGAATGCATGTCTAATCAGCAGTTCTCTCCAAGGAGGAAGGTGACATGGGCTATGGAAAGAGGATTTTAAAATTTTAAACTAGGCTGGGCTCGGTGGCTCAGTTTGTAATTCTAGAGTTTTGGGAGGCCAAGGTGAGTGGATTGCCTGAGCCCGCGTGTTCGAGACTCGCCCAGGGAACTTGGCGAGACCTCGTCTCTACAATAAAAAATCAAAAAAATTAGCTGGGCATGGTAGCACGCGCCTGTGGTTCCAGCTACTTGGAAGACTGAGGCGGAAGGATCGCCGGAGCCCAGCAGGTCGAGGCTGCGGTGGCCGGGAGCGGCCACTGCACTCCAGTCTGGGCGACTGAGTGAGACTCCAACTCAAAAAAAAAAAAAAATTTTTTTTAACTAGATGCAGTTTTATATTTTCTTGAATAAGTGATTTTGTGTTATTTATTTATTTTTTGGAGACAGGGTCTCACTGCGTCGCCCAGGCTGGATTGCAGTGGCACAGTCAAAGCTTACTGCTGCTTCAAACTCCTGGGCTCAAGTGATCCTCCTGCCTCAGTACTCCAAGTAGCTGGGACGACAGGCATATATCACCCTACATAGTCCCTCGGAAAGAAGAGACTTCCTGTAAGGATGGGCTGAGAGTGACACTCATGGTGATGTCCAAATTAGAAGATGTAGAGCGAACCTATCAGGAAGGCCTTGCAATATGGTGGGTGAAGCAGACCGAGGAATTGTCCTGCTGGATTGAAGGCATCCTGAGGCAGCGGCGCTTGTCCTCATCACCCTCTCCTAGAAGCCTCAGCCAGTGTTGGAAGAGTAGTGGTGAGTTTCTAGGCATACAACCCTCCACATTCTGCCTTCACTCCCACACCCCAGCATTTTTTGTTTGTTTGTTTTTTTGTTTTTTTGAGTTGGAGTCTCACTCTGTCCAGACTGGAGTGCAGTGCGGCCACTGCAACCTTGACCTGCTGGGCTCCGGCAATCCTTCCGCCTCAGTCTTACAAGTAGCTGAAATTACAGGCATGTGCTACCACGCCCGGCTGATTTTTTGATTTTATTGTAGAGATGAGATCTCGCTGCCCAGGCAGGTCTCGAACCCACAGGCTCAGGCAATCCACTCACCTCAGCCTCCCAAAGGTGTGAGATTACAGGCTGAGCCACCGAGCCCCGCTACGCCCCAGCATTTAATGTGCTCACTTAATGCATTATTGCACCTCATGTAAACATTCAGGTTTTTAACTGGGGCTTTTGTTTAAACCACTGTCCAGTAAAAAAACGAACTCCTGATGTGATCCATTTGTTGACACTTTACAATGTGCAAATCTGAGTCTGTTCATTATTTCAGTTAGCTGGGTGGAGTCTTGTCACTTGAGTGTCCTTGGTACAGTGTCTCCCTCAGAGCAAAACCATGCAGGGGCTTAGGAGCGAGTCTGGTGAGGAAAGGGAGGGTTATCAACAGTCCCAGTGTTTAAATACTGTTGTGTGAGATGTAACCTATTGCAGAGAATATAGAAGAGATGACAGGCCAGGCTCCGTGGCTCAGCCTGTAACCCCAGCACTTTGGGAGGCCGAGGCGAGTGGATTGCCTGAGCCTGTGGGTTCGAGACCAGCCCGGGCAACCTGGCGAGATCTCGTCTCTACAATAAAATAAAAAATAGCTGGGTGTGGTAGCGCGCATCTGTAGTTCCAGCTATGTGGAAGGCTGAGGTGGAAGGATCGCTGGAGCCCAGAAGGTCGATGCTGGGGTGGCTGTGAGCGTGCGTGCCAATGCACTCCAACTTGGGTGAAGGAGTGAGACTCCAACTCAAAAAAAAAAAAAAAAAGAAATGACAAAAAACAGCTTGTAGTTATTGTATCAGGTCAAAAAGCACCCCGTATTTTTATTCTCACAGCAAGATTAGGGGTATTATTACTTTTTTATTTATTTATTTATTTTTGAGTTGGAGTCTCACTCCGTCGCCCAGACTGGAGTGCAGTGGCCGCTCCCGGCCTCCGGAGCCTCGACCCACGGGGCTCCGGCAATCCTTCTGCCTCCGCCTTCCAAGTAGCTGGAACTACAGGCGTGTGCTGCCACGCCCGACTGATTTTTGATTTATTGTAGAGATGCGGTCTCGCCAAGTTGCCCAGGCGGGTCTTGAACCCGCGGGCTCAGGCAATCCATTCACCTCAGCCTCCCAAAGGCGCAGGATTACAGACTGAGCCACCGAGCCCGGCTTATTATTGCTTTTTTAATCTTTCATGGTCTCCATAAGGAAGTTGAGGCTCAGGAAGTTTATGTGAAGTCCTCAACACTGCACGTGTGGAGGGTGGGACAGGGATTTCTCCCTGGGCTATGTGTTTGTCTGTAAAGTCCGAGTACTGAGCCTCTAAACAGAGGAAATAATCGAGAAAAGACAAAAACACCTGCTCAACATACTGTTTGCAGTTTAGGTTTATTTCCTTTGTCTTATGTACCTAAACAAAATGAAAATTAAGAAAAAAAAACTAGCCGGGCTCAGTGACTCAGCCTGTAATCCCGTGCCTTTGGGAGGCTGAGGTGAGTGGATTGCCTGACCCCGGGGTTCGAGACCCGCCTGGGCAGCGAGACCTCATCTCTACAATAAATCAAAAAATCACCCAGGCGTGGGTAGCGCGCCCTGTAATTCCGGCTACTCGGAAGGCTGAGGCGGAAGGATCGCCGGAGCCCAGCAGGTCGAGGCTGCGGGGGGCCGGGAGCGGCCACTGCACTGCAGTCTGGGCGACAGAGTGAGACTCCAACTCAAAAAAAAAAAAAAAGAAAAAGAAAAAAAAAACTTAACCAGAAGATATGTAAAATGTTTATGTCTTGTTTTGTTTTGTTTTCCACTAACATCCTCAATCATAACCATCTTCTTTGTTGCTGCGTGCCATCATCTTAAGTGCTTGTGCCCTATTTCAGGAGAGGGGAGTCCTTGGGAGAGAGACGTGGCACCGGTAGGCCCAAGCGTATTAATGTTTTTATGTTTTTCCATACATACATCAGAAAATTGCTTTCCAAAAGAGCCGTATTAATTTGCACCTCAGTCAACAATTTTGAGCGTGTCATTTTCATCGCACTCTTGATGGCATTAGATATTGTTAAAAAATGAAAACAAACAGAAAGTCCTAATATATACCAAATTGTTCATAGCGATTACTTGGGAGAGTGGGATGGGGCTGATTGAGTTAGGGGATCCATTTTCCACTTTATCTAATGTGGAACTACTAAAAATATGTTACTATTGGCGTGATTTACTTTTTTTTTTTTGAGTTGGAGTCTCATTCTGTCACCCAGACTGGGCTGCAGTGGCATGATCATGGCTACCTCAGTCTTGACCGCTGGGCTCAGGCGATCCTTCCTTCTCAGACTTCCAAGTATCTGGAACTATAGGCATGTGCCACCAGGTCCGGTGAAATTTTTTATTTATTGTAGAGACAAGGTCTTGCCAAGTTGCTCAGGCTGGGCTCAGACTCCTGGGCTCAGACAATTCTCTTACCTTGGCCTCCCAAGGTGCTGGGATTATAGGTATGAGCCACTGCGCCTGGCACAATTTACTTTTGTAATAAATGTTTTAAACTTTTAATTTTGAATTAATTTGTTTTGCAGAAAAGTTGCAAAAATAATACAAAGAATTCCTTATATACTCTTCGTTATATATATATATATATATGTATATATATATATATATATTTGTTTGTTTGTTTATTTTTGAGTTGAAGTCTCACTCTGTCATTCAGGCTGCAATGCAGTGGCATGCTCACAGCCTCCGCAGCCTTGACCTTCTGGGCTAGGTGGTCCTTCTGCCTCAGTCTTCCAAGTAGCTGGAACAGGTTTGTGCTACCACACCCGGCTAGTCTTTTGATTTTTGTAGAGATGTCTCAACCAAGTTGCCCACACTGGTCTCAAACCCATGGGCTCAGGCAATCTTCTTGCTTCTGCCTCCTAAAGTGCTGGGATTACAGGCGTGAGCCACTGGGCCAGGCTATAAATATATTTAAAAGATGAAATCATTAAAAGAAATGTTCCCTAAATATCAGTCCTCAGCACACACCTGTAAGTCAAGGTGTCTTAATAGGTAGGCAAGGGCTCAACAGCGACTTGGGAAGTTTTTATTAAAAATATAGACTTCCGCTGAGGTGGAAGGATCACAGGAGCTCAGTAGGGCGAGGATGCGGTGGCCAGGAGTGGCCACTGCACTCCAGTCTGGGCGACGGAGTGAGACTCCAACTAAAAAAAAAAAAAAGTGGACTTTTTGGCCTGAGCAAGAATGTTTGGGGTGAGCCTGGAAAGTTTGTGTTTTTTTTTTTTTTTTTTTTTTTTGCGTTGGAGTTTCACTCCATCGCCTGAGCTGAAGTGCAGTAGCACACTCCCGGCTACCCCAGCGTCGACCTACTGGGCTCAGGCGATCCTCCCGCCTCAGCCTTCTGAGTAGTTGGAACTACAGGCACGAACTACCACGCCTGGTTCTTTTTTTTTTTTTTTTGGAGTTGGAGTCTCACTCTGTCGCCTAGACTGGAGTGCAGTGGCCACTCCCAGCCACCGAAGCCTCGACCTGCTGGGCTCTGGCAATCCTTCGGCCTCAGCCTTTCGAGTATCTGGAATTACAGGTGCACGCTACCACGCCCAGCTGATTTTTTTATTTTATTGTAGAGATGAGGTCTCGCTGCCCAGGCGGGTCTCGAACCCGCGGGCTCAGGCAATCCACTCACCTCAGCCTCCCAAAGGCGCGGGATTACAGGCTGAGCCACTGAGCCCACCAGTTTTTAAGTTATTATAGAGACGAGGTCTCACCAAGTTACCCAGGCTGATCTTGAACCTGTAGGGTCAGGCAATCCCTTCACCTTGGCCTCCCAAAGTGCTGGGATTACAGGCTTGAGCCACCACACCCGGCCAAGTCTGTGTTTTTTTGTTTTTTTTTTTTTGAGTTGGAGTCTCACTCGGTTGCCCAGATGGAGTGCAGTGGCCGCTCCCGGCCACCGCAGCCTCGCCTGCTGAGCTCTGGCAATCCTTCTGCCTCAGCCTTCCAAGTAGCCGGAATTACAGGCGTGCGCTACCACGCCCGGCTGATTTTTTGATTTATTGTAGAGATGAGGTCTCGCTGCCCAGGCGGGTCTCGAACCCGCGGGCTCAGGCAATCCACTCACCTCAGCCTCCCAAAGGCGAAGTCTGTGTTTTAAGAACCCTACTCCCACTCTCTGACTTGGAGGCCCCTCAAGAGCTGACAGCCACTGTTAAATAAGTTCCTTTTTTTAGCCGGGCTCGGTGGCTCAGCCTATAATCCCGTGCCTTTGGGAGGCTGAGGTGAGTGGATTGCCTGAGCCCGCAGGCTCGAGACCCGCCTGGGCAGCGAGACCTCATCTCTACAATAAAATCAAAAAATCAGCCGGGCGGGGTTTAGCGCATCCCTGTAATTCCGGCTACTCAGAAGGCTGAGGCGGAAGGATCGCCAGAGCCCAGCAGGTCGAGGCTGCGGTGGCCGGGAGCGGCCACTGCACTCCAGTCTGGGCGACAGAGTGAGACTCCAACTGAAAAAAATATAAAATAATATAAAAAATAAGTTCCTTTTTTATTTCCTTCAGCAATAGGGTGACTTCTTTACTTTGAAAACTTTCCAGGCTGGTCTTGCTGCAGCCTGTAATCCCAGCACTTTGAGAGGCTGAAGTGAGTGGATTGCCTGAGTCTGCAAGTTCAAGACCAGCCCGGGCAACTTGGCTAGACCTCTTCTCTACAATAAATAATAATAATAATAAAAATTAGCCGGGCATAGTAGCATGTGCCTTTTGTTCCAGTTACTTGGAAGGCTGAGGTAGAAGGAAGCTGGAGACCAGTCGGTCAATGCTGGGGCTGTTGTGAGCGTGCCATTGCACTCCAGCCTGGGTGATGGAGTGAGACTCCAATTCAAAAAGAAAAGAAAAGAAAAGAAAGCCCTCCAGCGTGCAAGGGCTGGGAAAAGTGGGTGAAACCTGAGCATCTTTGTTGCAACTTTTCACACTTGGTGCTGCTACTGATCTGCTCCAGCCAAGCTGTCTCTGCCGTTTTCTCAAGAGCCTGCTCACTTCCTCAGGCCGAAAAGACCCCTCAAGGGAGGCCAGGTCCAGAATGTTTGTTGTGTATGGTATCGGTCATCCCACCTGCACCCCTCGCATCTTGAATGTTCCAGCAAGAGGAGCCCTCGGTGCTTTCTGGTATTTTCAGGGGAGCAACCGCCAGGCCCCGAGATGGGGCTGGAACCCAACTTCCGGCTCTGGGTTCTTTTGCTGTTTCTTTTGTCTAATGCAGATGCGTTTTTGTGTACAGTTTGTTTCCCCTGGATACCGTGGGCATGGTCTTCACCTGAGTGTGTGACGCTGTGACCATTTGCCGGGCCTTGCTGGTTATCTCAGTGGGAGCCACAAGGCTGCAGGGCTCACCTGTCCCTCCTCCTTTCCACTCTTGGCTCAGCAGTTGAGTTGTTTTGGTTTTTTTTGAGTTGGGTTCTCACTGTCACACAGACTGGAGTCCAGTGGCATGCTCACAGTCACCACAGCCTCGACCTACTGGGCTCAGGCCATCCTTCCACCTCATCCTTCCAAGTAGCTGGAACCACAGACGCATACCACCATGTCCAGCTCATGTTTAAATTTATTACTATGGAGATGAGGTCTCACCAAGTTGCCCAAGCTGGTCTTGAACCCCTGGGCTCAGGCAATCCTCTTGCTTTGGCCTCCTAAAGTGCTGGGATTACAGAATTGAGCCACCATGCCCGGCTGATTTTTGTTTAATGTCATTTTGTCCTAAGTTTATTGTTTTTCTGCACTAAAAAGGTGATACGAAAGCCGGGCTCAGTGGCTCAGCCTGTAATCCCGCACCTTTGGGAGGCTGAGGTGATTGGATTGCCTGAGCCCACGGGTTCGAGACCCACCCTGGGCAGCGAGAACCCCATCTCTACAATAAATCAAAAAATCAGCTGGGCGTGGTAGCGCATGCCTGTAATTCTGGCTACTCCGAAGGCTGAGGCAGAAGGATCGCCGGAGCCCAGTGGGTAGAGGCTGCGGTGGCCGGGGGTGGCCACTGCACTCCAGTCTGGGTGACCAAGTGAGACTCCAACTCAAAAAAAAAAAAAAGAAAAAAAAAAGGTGATACGACACACCCAGTGTTAGAAGCCTATGTTACCTTTGAAATGAAAAAAATACAAAACAAGACTAGTATAGACAGTTTGGAGACTAGGAAAGTAGAAAGTGGAAAACAAGTTGCCAGTAGTTCTACTAGCCGAATCAAGCCACTGTCTGAGTTTGGGTGTGGTAGAGCCTGCAGGACCAGGACAACAGGCACCAAATTAGGCATATATGGATTTGGATGCCTCCTCTTTCCAGTGTTAGCTGCAGACAGCAACTGGGAACTTAGTTATCCTCTTGGAGCTTCAGTTTTCTTGTTGGTGAAGTGAGGATAAAAGGAGTTCAACTTACAGACTTGCCTTGAAAATTAAATAAGTACGTAAAGCAGCTAGCAGACTGCTTAGGAAGTGTTAGGTCTTCTACATCTTGTTCATTGAGTTTCTGTTTCACTATAAGGAGTGTGGGTTTTTTTCCCATTGATTCGTTTGTTTTCACATAGTTGCGATCACACCGACTATATAACTTGATTTCCTACTTGTTTGGCTTGATGCTGTAGCTCACCAAGCATTTCCCCTGTTTTTTTTTCTTCGTTTTTTTTTTTTTTTTTTTTGAGTTGGAGTCTCACTCTGTCACCCAGGCTGGAGTGCAGTGGCACGCTCATGGCCACCCCAGCGTCGACCTGCCTCAACCTTCCAAGTAACCGGAACTACAGGCACGTGTTACCATGCCCGGCTAATTTTTGATTTATTGTAGAGACGAGGTCTCGCCAAATTGCCCAGGTGGGTCTCGAACCCGTGGGATCAGGCAATCCACTTGCCTCGGCCTCCCAAAGTGCTGGAATTATAGGCTGAGCCACTGAGCCCGGCCTCATGTTATTTTCAACTCCTCATATACATGTTGCCAGCTGTGTAGTAACCTGGTGAAATAGATTTATCGTAGTTTGGTCAACCATTTCCTCATTGTTGGTCATAGCAATAGTTGCAGATTTTCACTGGTACAGACAACTCTAGACATGGACACCTTTTTTTTTTTTTGAAGTCTCCTTCTGTCGCCCAGACTGGAGTTCAGTGGTACGCTCCCGGCCACCGCAGCCTCGACCCGCTGGGCTCCAGCGATCCTTCCGCCTCAGCCTTACAAGTAGCCGGAATTGCAGGCGCGCGCTGCCACACCCGGCTATTTTTTGATTTATTGTAGAGACGAGGTCTCACCAAGTTGCCTGGGCGGGTCTCGAACCTGCGGACACAGGCAATCCACTCGCCTCGGCCTCCCAAAGTGCTGGGATTACAGACTGAGCCACCAAGCCCGGTCTTTTTTTTTTTTTTTTTGAGTTAGAGTCTCACTCTGTCACCCAGGCTGGAGGGCACTGGTACGTTCCTGGCCACTGCAGCCTCGACCTGCTGGGCTCCAGCGATCCTTCTGCCTCAGCCTTCCAACTAGCTGGAACTGCAGGTGTGCGCTACCACATCCAGCTAGTTTTTTTGATTTACTGTGGAGACGAGGGCTCACCAAGTTGCCCGGGTGGGTCTCGAAACTGCAGGCTCAGGCAATCTGCTCGCCTCAGCCTCCCAAAGTGCTGGGATTACAGGCTGAGCCACTGAGCCCAGCCACGTGGACACCTTTGTTTGTAAAATGCCATCATCAAAACCTATCCCCCTTCTCCCAACTACTGCCTGTTAGAACCATTTCCTTGAGAAACATTCTTGGAAAGGGATTATAAAGTCAAATGGCATGAATATTTATCAAGGTTTGTGACTTATTCTGCCAAATGCATTCCTGTAAAGTCAGCTCCCACATATATTTCCAAGGCAGTGGATGTGATGAGCTGAGGGTTGTGGATTTCATTCTGTAGTGCCACTGGGGTAGGGGCATGGCTTGGAGGAACACAATCAGATCTGGGAGTTATTTTTGGTTTTGGGGGGTGTTTGGGTTGTTTTTTTTTTTTTTGAGTTGGAGTCTCACTCTGTTGCCCAGACTGGAGTGCAGTGGCCGCTTCCAGCCACCGCAGCCTCAACCTGCTGGGCTCCGGCGATCCTTCCGCCTCAGCCTTCCAAGTAGCCGGAATTACAGGTGCGCGCTACCACGCCCGGCTGATTTTTTGATTTATTGTAGAGATGAGGTCTCGCTGCCCAGGCAGGTCTCGGACCCGCGGGCTCAGGCAATCCACTCACCTCAGCCTCCCAAAGGCGTGGGATTACAGGCTGAGCCACTGAGCCCAGCATGGGTTTTTTTTTTAGTTGGAGTCTCACTCTGTTGCCCAGACTGGAGTGCAGTGGCCGCTCCCGGCCACCGCAGCCTCGACCTGCTGGCTCCGGCGATCTTTCCGCCTCAGCCTTCCAAGTAGCCGGAATTACAGGCGCGTACTACCACGCCCGGCTAATTTTTTGATTTATTGTAGAGATGAGGTCTCGCCAAATTGCCCAGGCGGGTCTCGAACCCGCGGGCTCAGGCAATCCACTCACCTCAGCCTCCCAAAGCACCAGGATTACAGTCTGAGCCACCGAGCCCAGCTGGATCTGGGCAAGGAGTGGGTTGGGGCAGGGCCAGGGTTAGGAGGCTCTGCACCAGGACAGCAGTGCCCAACTGTCCTGGAACCTGGCCCTATCCCCTGGATGCCTAGGGGTCCTATCCACAGGTCCTATCCTATCCCTGTGGTCACAGTGTCATAATCCGTTTTCTCTGGGGGTTGCTCCACATAGGTAAACGTATACTGTTTCAGTCTTGCATAAGTAACTCCATACTGTTTCTGTCTTCTGTAATTCAAATGACAAGGACTCTTCATCTTTAGGTATCACAGTATATGACAGTGAGTAAGTTTGTGAGCCCTGGAGTCACCCTTCCTGAATTGAGATCCCCACCCTATTATGTATTAGCTGTGTGATCCTCAGTTTCTCAATCTGGGGAATGGTACCGAGGAATAAATTTTATTTTATTTTTTATTTACTTTTATTCTTTTTTTTTATTTTTGAGTTGGAGTCTCACTCCGTCGCCCAGACTGGAGTGCAGTGGCCGCCCCCAGCCACCACAGCCTTGACCTGCCGGGCTCCGGCAATCCTTCCGCCTCAGCCTTCCGAGTAGCTGGAACTACAGGTGCGTGCTACCACACTGGGCTAATTTTTGATTTATTGTAGAGATGAGGTCTGGCCAAATTGCCCAGGCGGGTCTCGAACCCACGGGCTCAGGCAATCCACTCACCTCAGCCTCCCAAAGCACGGGATTCCAGGCTGAGCCATCAAGCCCGGCTGTATTAAATTTTAAACTGGTATTTTATATGTAGCATAGTAAGTGCCAGGTGAGTCTTAGGTGTTCTTATCTATTGCTTCTTTTTTTTTTTTTTTTTTGAGTTGGAGTCTCACTCTGTCGCCCAGACTGGAGTGCAGTGGCCGCTCCCGGCCACCGCAGCCTCGGCCTGCTGGGCTCCGGCGATCCTTCTGCCTCAGCCTTCCAAGTAGCCGGAATTACAGGCATGCGCCACCACGCCCAGCTGATTTTTTGATTTATTGTAGAGATGAGGTATCGCTGCCCAGGCGGGTCTCGAACCCGCGGGCTCAGGCAATTCACTCACTTCAGCCTCCCAAAGGCGCGGGATTACAGGCTAAGCCACCGAGCCCGGCTTATTGCTTCTTTTTAAATGAAAGTTATGGTTGAAAGAACATTAAAAAATTTTTTTGGGTAGCAATGGGGGTCTCGCTGGTCTGGAACTCCTGGCCTTAAGTGATCCTCCTACTTTGGTATCTCAAAGTGCTGGGATTACAGGCATGAGCCACTATGCATGGCCAGAAGGAAACTAATTGAACCTCTAGATTCATCGTTTTCTTCCTCTTTAAAACCCAACAAGGGGAGCTGTAAAAGAAAATACCAGGAAGCCCATCTCTTCATTGCCGGACTACCTTTCCAAGGTTATGTGCCCATCCTGAAACCATGGGGATGGAGGGAAGGAGTTTGGCAGGCTACAGTGGGGCGTGACCCACCATACTGGGACATGGTGCTAAAACCGGGACAGTCCCTGACAAGTTGGGATGGCCAGTCACCCAAGAATGGTGAGAATGAGTGACAGGATTTGGTAAGGTTGCCCAAGGGAGGGTGAACAAGACTCTGGAGCATTCAAGAATGGTTTGCTTTTCCTTTAATTGTTGTTTGACAGCCCCCCTTGGAATCTATTTTACCTGCAACTTCTGACAATGAATTGGCTGCCAGAAATAAAACCCACCTGGCTGGGGGAAGGAAGGTAATTAAGTGCCTCCCTGGAAGGAAGGTCAGTATCTTCCAGATTCCTAGTGTGTAAATGACATGAGCTTGCCTTGAGGTGAAGACCGCTGGAGTCAGCTCTCTCCAATCCTGGTCAGTTTTCTATTCCTAAGAAGGCATCTTTCTTGGCTGGGCAGGAAGAAGAGTCAGTGGACCGGGGTTGGTTTTCGCATCTGTCCCAGGTACCTTCCGGTTCCTCTGGGTCTCTGTGTGTCTGTGTGTCTCTGTGCCCCAGGAACAGAGGCGGAGGAAGGGGAAAGTGACCATGCTGAGACCGCAAGCCGGTGGAGGAGTGGTTAGTAGCAGGTACTTCCTCTTCCAGCTCTTTCAAAGCATTTTAAAATCGGATTAGCATTTCAACAAACACCTGAAGCTTTGCTCTTCTTGGGGAGGCTCGAAACCCTGAGGAGGAGCCTTCTTCATCTATTTACTCTTCCTGTGTGGAAATCTACTTGGGCTGTTTCTACAACTGGCTGGCCCCTCCCTAGGCTTCCCACTCCCCCAGCTCCTAGGCAGGCCTGACTTCAGCACAAGACCCCGGCCGCCGTGGCTTTCTGGGGGGGCTGAACCCTCATGCCCTCCAGGTGCACACCTTGGAGATGCAGGCCTGAGCAGCTCTCTGACCTCTACCAGCCATGAAAGTATGCCTGGGAAGAAGTGAGTGGAGTGGCCAGCCCCGTGTACTCTACCTGCCTCTTGCAGGGAAGCCGACCCAAGCAGTCTCTTTCCTCCTATGGTTGGGGACAAAGCTGGACTTGGTTTGGAGAGCAGAGAGTTGGCTCTCAGCCGCACCAGGGCTCCTCTTCTGCCCCCGTTTTAATGAAGCCCCTGCCAGGCAATGTGTGTGTGTGGCAGGCGGAGTCATGCAAACAGATATGTGCATAGGTGCGTGTGCACAGAGACAGTCCTGGGGCAGGGCATGTGGATGTGTGGAAGAGAGGGAGGGCAGATGGTGAAGGTGCCCTTCTTGCTTTATTCTGAGCATTCATATAGTAATTATAGATTTAACACATTGAAAGTACATATTGGCCAGGCTCGATGGCTCAGCCTCTAATCCCAATACTTTGGGAGACCCAGATGAGTGGATTGCCTGAGCCCGCGGGTTCAAGACCAACTAGGGCAACTTGGAGAGACCTTGTCTCTACAATAAATAAAAAATTATCCAGGCATGGTAGCATGCGCCTGTAGTTCCGGCTATTTGGAAGGCTGAGGCGGAAAGATCGCCAAAGCCCTGCAGGTGGCCGTGAGTGTGCCACTGCACTCCAGCCTGGGTGATGGAGTAAGACTCTAATTCAAAAAAGAAAAGAGTACATCTTAAACCAGAGAATTATCCCCTGAGATCAGTATGATTACTGCTAACTGAAGTGTAGGGTCAAACCTTAGAATATTCAGGAATGACTCCCCAGAGAAGGTGGCAGGTAAACTGAGAAGTGGTCTAGGCACGGTGGCTCATGCCTGTAATCCCACACTTTGGGAGGCTGAGACAGGAGGATCACTTAAGGCCAGATCTTCGAGACCCTGTCTCTACAAAAAATAAAAATATTACCTAGGTGTGGTGTCATGCACTTTAATCCCAGCTGCCCAAGAGGCTGAGGCAGGAGGATTGCTTGAGCCTAGGAGTTCGGGGCTAAGGTAAGCTGTGATTGCACCACTGCACTCCAATTTGGGCAACAGAGCAAGAAGACCCTGTCTCAAAAAAAAGACAGGTAGCTAGATTTGTTCATTTTGCAAATATTTGTTGAGTGTCTGCTGTGTGTCAGATACTCTTCTAGAACAAGGGATCTAGTGTAGAATAAGCACATGAAGACCCTGCCTTTGTGGGACGTATAGTTCAGTGGAGGGAGATGAACAAAAACATCTTTGGTGTTTGATGGTATTAGAGAAGAATTATTCTAACCTTGTTAAAATGGTGAGGAACACGTTATTCATGACCACTGCAATAGGAGTCAACTTTTGCAATAGGGAAGAGAGATTGAGCTCGTCACCAAATATAGCAAAGACCTAGCTGAGGTCTTTGGAGGTCAGTGGGTGGAAAATTGCTAAGAGGACTGTAATCCCAGCTACTCAAGAGGGTGAGGCGGGAGAATCACTTGAGCCCAGGAGCTTGAGACCAGCCTGAGCAACACACAATGATCTGAGTCTCAAAAAAAGGAAAGAAAATTGCTAAGAAAAGACGCCAAGGCGAGGGTAGGGGAATTCTTGCTGGACTACCTCAACAGGAGTCTGTGGAAGGCAGGCCAAGGACTTGGACATCAAAGATGGGGAGGTCGGGGGTGAGGAACTTGATCAGCTCTCAAGGGTGGGGGATTCAGCCGGACCCTTTGAAGGCAGGCCAAGGTCGAGGCCTAGTGAAGAAGAGGCTTCAGAGGAGCCTGACCGAAGTTTGGTCAAGGAGAGAATTTTGTTCGTGTTGTGAAGAAAAATGCAGCAGCTGTGGGATAGTGAGATTAGAGAGTGACGGGGTGTTTTTTTTTTTTGTTGTTGTTGTTATTATTGTTGTTGTTTTTGAGTCAGGGTCTCACTGTTGCCCAGGCTGGAGTGCAGTGGCATGCTCACAGCCACCGCAGCCTCGACCTGCCGGGCTCAGGCGATCCTTCCGCCTCAGCCTTCCAAGTAGCTGGAACTACAGGCGCATGTCACCAGGCCCGGCTAAATTATTTTTGATTTGCCCAGGCTGGTCTAAAATCCTGGGCTCAGGCAATCCTCTCGCCTCCACCTCCAAAGTGTTGGGATTACAGGCTTGAGCCATCGCTCCCGGCCCAGGTGTGCTTTTTAGCAGACAGTGTCGATAAGGTCTTTCTGGTTGTCATCTGGGTTAAGTATGAGAGCCAGACCTTCAAATCCCCACCTCAGGAGTATGCTCTGGGTCGAGAAAACAGCCTGTGCAGAGACCCAGAGGGATGTGTTTGGGCAACAGCAAGGAGGAGGTGGTTTGTAGGAAGAGTGGTTGGATGTAAGGCTGGAGGAGGGTGGTGTGGGGGCCTTATAGGATGTGGGAAGGAGGGAGCGCTGGGAGGAAGGATAATTTGGACCCCGAGGGGGAGAGCGCTTTGCCCATCTGGCGGGCCTCAAGGGGCTCTGTGTGGCAGAGACATAAGAAGGGGCATGTGCCTCGGTGCAGGGGATGGCTAGGGAGCAGCAGAGAGGAAGATTAAAGGCCAAAGTGGGAGGGGCGGGGCACTCAGGTCCTTTTCAGTCTTTTCAGTCTGGGTTTCTCAATCATTTTAAGCCTCAGTCCTTGCGTAAAAATCAAGCAATGAAAGGAGGAATGCCTCTCCCTTCCACTTGAAGGGGAACTACAGGAGATGGAAAGAGGGTTGGCCGAAAGAAAGCTGGAGCTTGGCTGGTTGCCTTTTCTATAAATATCGCCCTCCCGTCCTGGACATGCAGCCCTGCGAGCGACTGAGGACCATACTTTCTGCGCAGATGCCCAGGAGTTGGCATCTGCAGGGCCCCTCAAAGTGCCTAGAAGTTGGGGGGAGTGCAGAACCGGAAGTGGGGGGTTCTGAGCCGGTTCCTTTTATCCTGGGGCGGCCTCACTTCCTCCAGCCCCCCCTCAACCCCGGGGGGACAGCTCTCTGGTGCGTCTTCAGCCCCAAAATCTGTAAAAGTCATTGGCCAGACTTCGGAGAACTAATCCTTTGTGCTAGAGGGGCTGGTGGTGTGGCGGGCAGGCCAGCTTTTGGCCAGACGGTCCTCACTGGTGCTGAGCCCTGGGCCTACCAGGTTTTTCTTGGGAGAGGGGGACAGGGGGTTGCGGGGCCAGTGGGATTCGGCAACATGGGGGTTAAAAACCAGATGAAAACCCACAGAGTAACCAGACATTCTTCTCCTCGCATGCGAGATGCCTCTGGATGTTGGAAGAGGAAGGAATATTTTTCTTGCTTTTTAGACATGACATCCTGTGAGGGGAAGATTTGGAACAGATGGACCTCCTCCCTCCCACAACTAGAAATGTCTTTTTCCCCCCCTTTTCCCCAGTGAAGTTAACATAAAGGAACAAAAATGTCCTGTACAGTAAAAAAGTAAGGTGTCGGGTCAGCAAAAAACAATCCACTTTTCATTGCAATGTTGTCTTCTAGGTCCAAACATCGACCTAACTCAAAATCTCATCTTAGGTGTAATAGCGGCTCCAGTGGCATCTGCAATAATGAGGGGAAAGGAAGTGTTCCCTGACAGATGGAGAAAGAGGCTCTCAGGCTGGTGAAAGGTAAGGGATGTTTCTGAAACCCTGAGTGTACACAGTGTGGGGAAAATACAATTTGGGCTGTCCCATGTGACCAGCTCAAGCATCGGCATGATTTTTTTCTCCTCCTCCCGTCTGTCAGATGGGCTGCGTTAGAGAAGACCGCAAAAGCGGTGATGCGGAAGGGGCCGGGATGTCCTTGATTGGCTGCAGCGACGTCCCTGGTGGAGCCCTGTCCCTGGCACAACTGCGGACAGCTGGATGGCTGGTGTGGTGTTAGCCCCCAAAGCACAGCCGGTTCTTTCTGCTGACAAACGCCCAGAGCTGAGTCTCCTCCCCTGAACCCGGAAGGTTCTGCCGGTGGAGTGGGAGGGCTGTAATTAGGCAGGGTGGGCCAGCCTCACCGCCTGCTGCTGCCTCATCTGTTCCCCAGAGAGAACTGGGGTTGATCTGATGTAAAGAGGAAAGGGCAGGAGGGAAAGAGGACCGTTCCCGGGCTCTTCTTTTTGTGAGAGCCTGTGTGGGGTTTCGCTCTTCCTTCGCAGGAGGCGATTGTGAGTCCTGGGGTCTGGCCGAGGAGACAGATGCCAGAATCTCTGGCCCCTTTGGGTCCTGCTGTCTGGCTCTGGCACACTGTTTCTGAGGGACAACCTGGGGAGTGGGTTCCTGGGGCCACAGCAACAAGCTAATGAGGGAAAGGGAAAAGGCGGTAGGTGGCCATGTACTCGGGACCAGTTGAGACACGGAGAGCTATGTCTGGGGAGGGAAGTCCAACAGCCATTCCTCCTCTCATGAAATGTGTGCTTCTGCGAGAAGTTCAGGAGCTTAACGATCGCTTGACCGAAGGATGTGGCCTGTGTTATGGATGGGATGGGATCTCCCACCTCGACTGTGTCATGGAAAGGATGGGATCTCCCATCTCAACTCATTACTCTTCTCCAACTAGACAGTGTAACTTGATACAGCTCAGTGAGGGCACCAGGTTCTCCCTCTGTCGTGAAAATCCCCATAGGCATATTTTCTGGGCGTGGAAAGGACAGTGGAAAGGTAATAAGCATTGCTCAAATACCCTTATATACTGGACCCCCGCAGTTAGGACTTCAGGGAATAAAATGCAGGTCCTACTCCCACAGAGCCCAGATATAAATATAAGGGCACTTCAGGTTGGGCATGGTGACTCATGCCTGTAATCCCAACACTCTGGGAGGCCAAGGCGGGAGGATTGCTTGAGCCCAGAAGTTCAAGAGCAACCTAGGCAGCATAGCAAGGCCTCATCTCTACAAAAAAATAAAAAACTAGTTGGGTATGGTGGTACCTGCTTGCCTGTAGTCCCAGCTGTTCGGGAGGCCAAGGCATGAGGATCACTTGAGCCCAGGAGTTGGAGACCAGCCTAGACAACATAACAAGACCTCATCTCTACAAAAAAAATTTAAAAATTAGCTGGATGTGGTGGCACACACTTGTAGTGTAGTCCCAACTACTTGGGAGGCTGAGGCGGGAGGATTGCATGAGCCCAGGAGTTTGAGGTTGTGATGAATCATGATTGTGCCACTGCACTCCATCCTGGGTGACAGTGAGATTCTGACTCAGAAAACAAAACAAAAAAACCACTCGTAGTGGAATCTCCAGGGTCAGGCAAGGATATGAACAACAGATATAATTAGTTAAGTGAGCAAGTATTAATGAACACCTGCTATTTGCTAGTCCTGTGGTACAGTGGAGAATGGACAGACACAATCTCTTACTTTCCTGGACCTGCAGTCTAGTAGGCAGGTAGAGAGACTGGACAGCCTCTTTTTTTTTTGTTTTTGTTTGTTTTGAGTTGGAGTCACACTCCATCGCCCAGACTGGAGTGCAGTGACACGCTCCCGGCCACCGCAACCTCGACCTGCTGGGTTCCAGCGATTCTTCCTCCTCAGCCTTCCAAGTAGCCGGAATGACAGGCGCACGCTATCACACCTGGCTAATTTTTGATTTATTGTAGAGACGAGGTCTCATCAAGTGGCCCGGGTGGGTCTTGAACCCGTGGGCTCAGGCAAACCACTCACCTCGGCCTCCCAAAGTGCTGGGATTACAGGCTGAGCCACCAATGGATAGGCTCTTGATATGCCCTGTGAGAGGGGCTGAGACACAGGACATGAGAGGTGCTGGAGACGTGGGGGATTGGGAGGACTTCCCAGAGGATATGACATTGAAGTTAGTCTGCAGATAAGAAGAGCTGTATTGATTGTTTATTCTTAGTTGGCCTGCCACAGGGCCTGGCATGATTTTTTTTTTTTGAGTTGGAGTTTCACTGTGTCGCCCAGGCTGGAGTGCAGTGGCACGCTCCTGGCCACCGCAGCCTTGACCTGCTGGGCTCCGGCGATCTTTCCGCCTCAGCCTTCCAAGTAGCTGGAACTATAGGTGCGCGCTACCACGCCCAGTTATTTTTTGATTTATTGTAGAGACGAGGTCTCGCCAAGTTGCCTGGGGTATTCTCGAACCCGTGGGCTCAGGCCATCCACTTGCCTCAGCCTCCCAAAGTGTTGGGATTACAGGCTGAGCCACCAAGCCTGGCCTCATAATTTTTATTTGTATGATCTTTTACTCCAAAGCGCTGGATTTAGGTGGTAAATTCTGTGGCCCCCTAGCTAGGGTCCAGGCCCTGCTCCTGGAGGCCCATAAGGTGGATGGGTTGGCACTGGCTCCTGGAGCATGTTCAAACTGAACTGATGGTCAATCACACAATTTATCTCATTTATCCTCATAACGGGTCCTGACTTGGGTCATATTTTATTAGTTAGGAATGCTTTGGGTGCCAAATAAGGGAAACCTCCTCTAGCAGTGGCTTTTGTCAGAATGGTATTTATTATGGACTAAACAAGAAACCTGGGGTTGGTGGTCTTGTGATGGGCAGTGGCCCACTAATGAATCCAGGACTCAGGCTGTCTCTGCTCTAGCATGAGGGTGGCTACTTAATTTGTGGAGACCCTTGTTCAAAAAGCAGGAAAGGGCAACCCCTTTGGGTCCCATCCCACTGTGGAAGCTTTTTTGTCTCTCAATAACTCCTGCTTTCTCACTTGAAAAAAAAAAAAAAAAGGCCAGGTTCGGTGGCTCAGCCTGTAATCCTGCGCCTTTGGAAGGCTGAGGTGAGTGGATTGTCTGAGCCCACGGGTTCGAGACCTGCCTGGGCAACTTGGCAAGACCTCATCTCTACAATAAATCAAAAAATCAGACGGGCGTGGTAGCGCATGCCTGTAATTCCGGCTACTTGGAAGGCTGAGGTGGAAGGATCACCAGAGCCCAGCAGATCGAGGCTGCGGTGGCCGGGAGCGGCCACTGCACTCCAGTCTGGGTGACAGAGTGAGACTCCAACTCAAAAAAAAAAAAAAAAAAAAAAAAAAAGGCCGGGCTCGGTGGCTCAGCCTGTAATCCCGCGTCTTTGGGAGGCTGAGGTGAGTGGATTGCCTGAGCCCGCAGGTTCGAGACCCGCCTGGGCAGCGAGACCTCATCTCTACAATAAAGCAAAAAAAAAAATCAGCCGGGCGTGGTAGCGCATGCCTGTAATTCCCGCTACTCGGAAGGCTGAGGCGGAAGGATCGCCGAAGCCTAGCAGGTCGAGGCCGCTCCTGGCCACTGCACTCCAGTCTGGGCGACAGAGTGAGACTCCCACTCAAAAAAAAAAAAAAATGCAGGAAAAAAGTGCCATTGGAGATACTCAAACATAAAGCTTTTTCTTTTCTTTTTTTTTCTTTTTTTTGAGTTGGAGTCTCACTCTGTCGCCCAGACAGGAGTGCAGTGGCCACTCCCAGCCACCGCAGCCTCGACCTGCTGGGCTCTGGCGATCCTTCCGCCTCAGCCTTCCAAGGAGCTGGAACTACAGGCGCACGCTACCACGCCCGGCTATTTTTTTATTTTTATTGTAGAGATGAGGTCTCGTCAAGTTGCCCAGGTGGGTCTTGAACCCTTGGGCTCAGGCAATCCACTCACCTGGCCTCCCAAAGCGCGGGATTACAGGCTGAGCCACCGAGCCCAGCTAAGCTTTTTATTTTCTATTGTGATCTCTCTTTTGCTTATCATGGTGTTTTTTAGTTTGCTACTTAATGTTATAGTAAGTAAAGAAAAATTAAAATGTTGACTTATTAGCATGGTTTTTACCATTTATCTTTATATTTTGCAATGCCAGTTTTATTTATTTATTTGTTGGGTCAGAATCTCACTCTGTTGCCCAGACTGGAATGCAGTGGCACGCTCACAGCCACCACAGTCCCGACCTCCTGGGTTCAGGCGATCCTTCTGTCTCAGCCTTCCAAGTAGCTGGGACTACAGGTGTACGCTTCCATGCCTGGCTAATTTTTTGATTTATTGTAGAGACAAGGTCTCACCATGTAGTCCAGGCTGGTCTCAAATCCGTGGGCTCAGGCAATCCTCTCGCCTCGGCCTCCCAAAGTGCTAGGATTATAGGCTTAAGCCACCATGCCCAGCCTGAATTTAAAAAATTCTGGCAGAGCTGAGTGCAGTGGCTCACACCTGTAATCCTAACACTTTGGGAAGTGGAGACAAGAAGACTCCCTGAGTTCAGGGGTTTGAGACCAGCCTGGGCAACTTGGCGAGACCTCATCTCTACAATAAATAAAAAAAATTAGCCAGGCGTGGTGGTGTGTGCCTGTAGTTCCAGCTACTTGTAAGACTAAAGCTGAGGGATCGCTTGAGCCCAACAGGTTGAGGCTGAGTGGCCGTGAGCGTGCCACTGAATTTCAGCCTGGGCAACAGACTGAGACTCTGACTCAAAATAATAATAATAATAATAAACCTACCAGGCATGTCAGTGGTGTTCAGCATAAAGGAACAGACTACTGACACAGCACCATCACAAGTGAGTCTCTAGTGTGTGAGCATGAGAGAGACCAGAGTCAAAGGGCTACACATGGAATGACTTAATAAGCTTCTAGAAATGGCACAGGTGTAAGGACACACAATACATTATTCCCAGGGGTTGTGAGGAGTCTGATGTGATGGAAATGTTCTCTATCTTGACGGGTGGTGGTTATACTACTGTGGGTATTTACTAAAATCTTAGAACTTTTTACTAAAAAGGGAGAATTTTTTTTTAGATGGAGTCTCACTCTGTCATCCAGTCTGCAGTATAGTGGCATGCTCCTAGCCATCACAGCCTTGACCTGCTAGGCTCAGGCGATCGTTCTGCCTCTACCTTCCAAGTAGCTGAAACTACAGGTGCGTACCACCACACCTGGCTAATTTTTTGATTTATTATAGAGACAAGATCTCACCAAGTTTTCCAGGCTGGTCTCAAACCCCCGGGCTCAGGCAGTCCTCTCGCCTTGGCCTCCAAAGTGCTGGGATTACAGGCATGAACCACCTCACCCAGCCTTAAAAAGGGAGAATTTTACTGTGTATAAATCATACCATAATGAACCTGACTAGATCTCATTCTCACCTACATTACTGTAGTAGTATTTAGGCATTTCTTATGAGTGTTAGCTAATAAGTCACTTTGCCTGGGTGACAAGGTAAGCCTGGCCCTATGGTGTCATTCATGCTTACCAAAGCCAGTGAATGCCTGTGCCAAAAATCGCATTTAATCGTAAAGCAGGAGAGATTTGTTTGGGTGGAAATCTCGTATTGGTTTTCTTTCCAGCATCGCCCACTCCCTCTGGGAAGAGAACACCTCTTCCTGTGTAGTTGGATGGGCTGAGCTTCATCCTGTTTCCCTAGCAGCAAGCGAGTGATGTGAGCCAGTTACATTCTTCCTGGCACTTTTCTGCCACAGTTCTCGGGGAAGATGGCCTGTTTTTGCTAGAATTGGTAGGACGTGAGTGTGACGCTGTTGATGACTATCCCGCTTACTACAAGGCGAAAGAAGGATGGACAGAGCGCTGATATTTGAGCCCCTAGATCTAACCATGCCTGAAACTAGCTGTATCCTGGACTCCCTAGTGACAAGAGCTGACAAATTCCCTTTCTTTTTCTATTTTCCCCCACTTAGGGTAGGTTAACTTTGGTTTCTGTCACTTACAGCTGAGCAAGTTCTGACCCATCCCCCCCCCTTTTTTTTTGAGTTGGAGTCTCACTCTGTCACCCAGACTGGTGTGTAGTGGCTGCTCCCGGCCACTGCAGCCTTGACCTGCTGGGCTCCAGCAATCCTTCCGCCTCAGCCTTCCAAGTAGCTGGAACTACAGGTGCACGCTACCACGCCCAGCTAATTTTTTTATTTATTGTAGAGATGAGGTCTCGCCAAGTTGCCCAGGAGGGTCTCAAACCCGCGGGCTCAGGCAATCCACTCACCTCAGCCTCCCAAGGCGCAGGATTACAGGCTGAGCCATCGAGCCTGGCTCTCTCTCTGTTTTTTTTTTTTTTTTTTTTTTTAAGACGGAGGGTGTTGCTGTGTTGCCCAGGCTGGAGTACACTGGCTATTTACAGGTGTGATCACAGCACACTACAGCCTCAAAGTGCTGGCCTCAAGCAATTCTCCCTCCTCAGCCTCTTGAGTAGCTGAGACTACAGGGGCATCCAGCCTGTAAAATTTTGACTGAAAAATTAGAACTTCTTAAGGACAAAATTATGAACTTTGCAGCAACTTGGGTGGACCTAGAGTCTATAATACTGAGTGATCTATCACAGAAACAAAGAACTGAGTACCACATGTTCTCACTCCTAAGTGGATCTTGAATGATGATCATAATACTATAAGAAAGGGATTGAGGCCGGGCGTGGTGGCTCACACCTATAAACCCAGCACTTTGGGAGGCTGAGGTGAGAGGATTGCCTAAGCCCATGGGTTTGAGACCAGCCTGGGCAACTTGGCGAGAATTGTACCCCACATCTGTAAAATTAAAAACTAAAAAAAAAGAGAAAGAAACAGAACTTCTTGACCTGTGAGATAATAGAGTAATAGAATATTAGGCACTTAACTGAATCAATGAGTTGTGAGAAGAGTTTCTCCTAATTACCCTGCACATCTCTGTTATGCGGAAAGGGGCAGAGGGCTGAGATGGGGATGAACGTGGGAAACCGAAGGGTGAGCTGACAGGAATGGCCCTGGCCAAATGGGGATGGGGATGCCAGGGCCGCATCCCCTCCCAGCCAAGCCGAGGTGATGGCGAAAGGGGGCTGGAGTCAGCAGGCAGCTAGACTGGAGGAGCTCTTGACTGCAGCCGGTCCTGGGCTTCTGCCCTGATTGTGGGTGTGTGCCTTGGGCCACTGCCTTCACTTCTTGAGCCTCACTTTCCCTTTCTGAAGGTGTCAGGGTTTATGGGAGGGGCTCCAAGGAGCTGACGACTCTCTGAAATCATCAGGAAACCATTGGCACAAAATAACTGCTAGAGTTTTCATTTGCTTGAAGACTGGATTAGACAGGGCTAGAAAGACCCTCGGAGTCTCTGGGACTTGGCTGGGATCTGACCGGAAAAGCAGGCAAGAGGAAGCCTAAAATGTGTAGCCCATGAACTGAGAATTCCTCAAGGTCACGGAAGAGAAGTCTCTGACCTGGGGCAGTTTTCTGGCTGGAGTTCCCAGGGAGGAAGATCACAGAGCTAATGGCCTGGGAATGGAGAATGTTGGTGGAATCTTTGTGGTTCTTATTTGTTGCTTATTGGAAAGACAGGAAGATGCTCTTTTTGTTTATTTATAGAGTTTTCTGAATACAAAAGAGTCACATATTATTTTAATAATTTTGAAAATATGGAAAAATACACATAAGGGAATAAATGCCACCAATGATCATTCCACTTCCAGGAATAACACTGGTTCATATTTTTGTGTATCTCCTTCCGGTATTTACTTCATTGTGCATGCGTGTGTGTGTGTGTGTGTGTGTGTGTGTGTGTGTGTGTGTGTGTGTGTCTCGGAGTCTCACTCTGTTGCCCAAACTGGAGGGTGGTGGCATGCTCACAGCTACCACAGTCTCGATCTCCTGGCCTCAGGCAATCCTTCCATCTCAGCCTTCCAAGTAGCTAGGACTGTTACTACTATGGTGGGTGCACACCACCATGCCTGGTTAACTCTTTTGTTTATTGTAGAGATGAGGTTTCACCATGTTGCCCAGGCTGGTCTAGAGCTCCTGAGCTCGGGTAAACCTCTTGCCTCTACCTCCCAAAGTGCTGGAATTACAAGTGTGAGCCACCATGCCCAGCCTTGTGTGTATTTTATACATATGAGAGGTAGCTTATAAATAAAACTTGCCTCATAGTTATAGCTTCAGAATCTGTGTTTTTCACTCTAGTTTATAATATAAACACTTCCCTGTCTCGCTACATTTTTTTGCAGCCTGATTTTTAACTGTTCTGTAACAGTGTCAACTGTTCCACCATATATATAATGTATCCCTTTTATTGAACAGAAGACTGTTTCTAGTTTTCTAGATTATAAAATAATATTATGGCTGGATCCTTACAGATACATCCTTGTGCACATCCTTGAATGATTTTGTAGGCCAGCACTCTAGAAGCAGAATGACTGGGGCAATGGGATATGTATTGGAGAATTTTCATATTCATCTGGCTAAATTAACCAGAGAAGTAATGCAGATTTGTCTTCCTACTAGTGGTACACGAGGGGGCTTTGTGATTCTCTAAACCCTAGTCCTTGCTGGCTATTATTGGATATTTTAGGAACTTGCAAATTGCCAGGTGGGAAAAGTGATCTCAGTTTTATTTACCCATGTCCTTTTTCTGGTTGCCAGCTGGTCGAACATTGAATTTCATATAATTGTTATTTGTGTGTTTTTGCGAACTGCTTTTTATATCTTTTATTCACTTTCCTGTTGGGATGCTTGCATTTTTCTTACCAATTTATACAGACTCTGTTTACAGGAAAAATATTAGCTATTTGTGAGGACTGATATATTTTTAGTAGCGTGAAGAGATATTTTAATAATGGATCTTTTATTGAGATCAAGGTAGAAGGCTTGGTTCTAGGGGGAAGAAATTTAAGCTGCCCATCTCCTTCCCTACACGTAAATCCAGAAATACGTAGTATCTTAGTTCTTACACATGTCTCAAAGCGCAGCTGGGCTGTTACCTTCATTTCGTGGACATCGGATGTGTCCCAGAGTGTGGCTGTTCACCCAGCCCCCCAGAACTGGTCCCGGGTTGAGCCGAACTTGAGCGAGGGCTCCACACCCGTGCACACGCTGCCTGTCATTGCCTGGGACTTCTCTGTCTCTGTTCCCCATCCCTCAGACACTCCCTGGAGGCCCTGTGTGTCTAGAGGATGCATTTTGTACCAGCCACCCTACTAGAAAGCAAAATCTGCTTGAAAGCTGTGTTACAGGTTTTTCCTGAACTTCCAGTTTTGTAGAATCTACCTGCTCCCTGGCCCCGAGCAATTACCATTTGAATTTCCTAATCTGCAACTTCCTTTGGACTGCAGGCCCTAGGACCAACGTGACCTTCTGGCAGGGGGTTTGGTTCCTTGGGTGGAGGCCTTCCGCTGACCTGGGCCGCTCCCCTGCCAGGCGCCTCCTCCACCCTCGCTTCTGTGAAGCAGCAACAGGTCAGCTAGGACGTGGATTCCCTCCCGCTCTCAAAGGTTCTTTCATTTCAGTACGTTCGTACATTTTTCTCCTGCTGCTCTCTTTCCTGAAAGAATGAAGTTAGAGGATTAGGCAGCTAAATTTAGCTCTTGCTGACGCACTGGCCTCGCCAGCAGTCTCCCGCGTCTCGGTGTTTCTCTTAGCCTCGCTTCTGCCGGTGGACTCACACCGTCGCAGCCTACATAATATTTAGCTCTGAGGCGTTTCCAGATGGGAAGTGCATTTCTGTGTTTTCATAGCCGGGTCCTCTACGTGAATGGACTGGCGTGAAGCTGGGGCTGACGGCTGGTGGGGCAAGTCAGGGGAGCTGCGGGAGGCCTGGGACAGGCCAGGGGCCACAGGGCGGTGCAGGGAGCCCAATGCAGTCCTTGTCGGTGTTTCCTCGCGGCGAGGCGAGGGGGCGGCTGTTAGAGGAGGTCTGGGGATGGTATTGGACTCAGACACGAGTGGGTCATTTTCAGGCCCTCCTACTTGAAGCAGGCCTGGGTGTTGTTAAAGAAAAAAATGATTCTGACGCTGGTTCAAATGGTGAGGAAGACTTCATCCAAGACTGTTGCCACAGGGTTATCACAATAGGAGAGAGACTGGGTTCAACTCCGAATACAGCACAGACCTCTGGGGATTTGTAACCCAGGAGGAGGGGGAGGGGCCAGTGGCTGCAAAATTACCCAGAGGAGACATCTAGGGGGAGGGGATTCTCACGAACCGACCCAACAGGACTCCTACTAAGAGAAAGGCCAAGGGCTCACACATCCAAGGTGGGGGATGAGGAACTTGATCAGACATCGAGGACAGGGAACTGACATAGCAGGATTCTTGCCAAGACTTGGTCCCACAGGCCTGGGGAGGACAAGAGGGACATGGAAGGCCATGGCTGAGAAGGAGGCTCAGAAGAGGCGAACTAAAGCTTGCCCAAGGAGAGTTTTTGTGAGTGCCTCCTCTTGTTCAAGGAAAGAAGAGCAACTTCCCCCTAAGTATCTTCTGCTCACGAAAGGGTGGCTCAGCATCTCTTGGGGCCTGGCAGAGGAGGACGCCTGCTGGACAGTGCAAGCCGCCAGGCATTTCCGTGGGGCATCATGATCTGCTGGGGCGATGAGTCCTCTGAAGTCGGTGTCAAGTCATCTAGCTTCAGCTTGTAGGGTTGCTTTAGGTCTTGGGGGAAGATCAGCTACAAGACAACCTAGAGATCCCGGAAGGATCTGGGCAGTTAGGCTTCAGTTCTCAGTGATGTCAGGAGGGTGGGGGGAAAGCTAGAAACCAGAAGAATGGAGAATTTGGTTAAGACCTGACAAAGTGTGCAGGATGGCAGGATCCGGTTCGGTGGACAGGTGGGTAACAAAGTAAAAAGCAAAACGTGATTTACTAAGTGGTGAACGATAGCTCAGAGACAAAGAGCAGGATCAGAATCTGACAGCCCACAAAGGTGTGCTTTGGTTTTCTGCTGGAAAAGAGTAAGTGCTGGGCCCTGGGTGGATATGCTGAAACATCACAGCTTTTGACATTTGAGCCCAGGCCTGCCTGACAACTTCCTTTCAAGGTGGAAGGTGGCCTGGTGTCAGGCAGGCCTAGGTTCAAATCTCTGAACCATCACCTCCCAGTCATGAGATGCTGAACAGAAGGTTTCCTTGGCTATGAGACTGGATGGAATCGCTAACCCAATGTTCCTTACTTCTCACACGCCAGACCCCGCTCTAAGCGTTTGACGTGCTTTACCTCATTTAAATCCCACAGCCTGGTGGAGCAGGTTGATTGCCACCTGTTTTATGGAAGCGCAAACTGAGGCTTTAGTAAATCAAGTAATTTGTCCACAGACGATGCTAACATGCAGGGAGAGATTGATGCTTGTGTACTTAACGTGGGTTTGGCACTTACTAGGTACTTCATAAAGGTACTTAAACTTTGTTTTTTGCAAAATGAGCATGGGAGAACTGGAGCCATAGGGTGTGCTGAGCCAGTCAGACTCAGGCGGGGGCTCACCCCCTGAGGGGGAAACCCTGAAACTCATCCGTGGGGGGTGTTACTTGCTGTGGGGCTGCCGGCAGAGCCCCTGGCACTCTGTCTTCTGGGGTAGCTCTCCTGGGAGTCGGACAGAGGCTTTAGCCCAGCCCTTGGTGGCCACCAGGCAGGACCCAGTTGGGGAAGGCTTCAGGCCGGCTGCACCAACAGAGGCTGGTGAAGAGATCCCCCTCACTGGCAGTACCATGTGTGCCTGGTGGCATGCGTCTCAGTCGTGCTCACACCTCTGAGGCAGGAGCAGCTTCACCTTCCTGCGCAGATAGGATTAAAGCTCCGAGAGTGGCCGGCTGTCCATAGGCATGGGAGGCAGCCAGGTGGGGATTCGAGCCCAGGTCTCTGCTCCGCTGTGCACTTGGTGATCAAGAAGGCAGAGCCCAGCTCGGGAGAACGCGTAGGCAGGGCTGAGGTGCTGGGACAGGAGGGTAACGCGTGGCCTTGGAAGCCAGATAGACTGGGACTCAGATCCTGGTCTGCCACTTCTTAGCTGTGTGAATGTGAAAGTGACTTAACCTCTCTGATCCTTGGGTTCCTCCCATTAAATGAAGGGGTTGTAACGCCTCAGCGGAGGGTGTGAGGATGACAGGAGAGGGTATAGAAAGCCTTGGCATGGGCCCTGGGGTGTGATGAGCATTTAGCAAATAATGGCTGCTGTAGTCACAGGGTGTGTGGGGGGAGCCGGGCCCTTTCTGGCCTACTTGATCTCCTTGTTAATCCTGAAGGAAGGCAGACCCCAGAGGTCAAACCTCTCAGACCTAGGGGCGACCCTGAGCTTTATTCACCTGTCCTGGGATGTGTCTCTGGGAACTGTTTACCAAAATGAAAGGCACTGAAGGTTGGAAGGACAAGGGGTGACCCGGCCTGGGTGTGGCATCCTTTGAATAGTCCAACTTCCCCCTTATGCCCAGTAGACCCTGGCAGGGCCCAGAGTTACAGGCTGTGTGTGGGAATGAAGGCTGGCAGTGTCTTCCCGGTCTCCATTTGAAGCTTTCCCATTGGGTACCTGTTTCTTTCTTTTTTTCTTTTTTTGTGTTGGAGTCCCAGTCTGTCACCCAGGCTGGAGGGCAGTGGCATGCCTCTCGGCCGCCACAGCCTCAACCTGCTAGGCTCTGGTGATCCTTCTGCCTCAACCTTCCAAGTAGCCGGAACTACAGGCACATGCTACCATGCCCGGCTAATTTTTAATTTTTATTGTAGAGACGAGGTCTTGCCAAGTTGCCCGGGCTGGTCTCGAACTTGCGGGCTCAGACAATCCACTTGCCTTGGCCTCCCAAAGTGCTGGGATTACAGGCTGAGTCACCGAAGCTGGCCTGGTACCTGTTCTTCTTTTTTTTTTTTTCCCCCAGACCCACCGGCGTCACCCCACACGGGCAGCAGACCACAGTTGCACAGGGCTTTATGGGGACCCGGGTCAGTCCTTCTTGGCCACCGCCTTCCGCATGGCCGCCAGCCCATTGCTCAGCTCCTCGCACTTCTTCTTGGCTCGGATGTGCATCCCCACCCGCTTCTTGATGAACTTGAGCGCCCGCTTGTCCTTGGAGACCTTGAGCAGCTCCATGCGCCCACCTCCCGGATCACGGCCCACACGAACTTGGTGTGCTTGGTCAGGCGGCGACGGTGGCGGCGGCTGTGCCTCGGCTTGCTCACGCTCTTGGTCACCGTGTGGCCCTTGTTGAGGCCCTCGGGGTAGCGCAGGGCTGTGGCTGCTGCTTTCCAATGGCTGCCACGGCGGAAGGGCTCAGTGCCTGTTCTTAAACCCTGCCCTCCAGAGACCTTGCCTCCGATCTTGTGACTGTTGGCTGCCATGATCCCGGCACCTGCCTGCCAAGGATGGGTGGGGATGACGCTGGTGTCCACAGAGCTCCCAGCCTAATACTTCAGGTGTGGTAAATGCCTACATTCTCACCGTGGCTTGTAAATGTGTGGATTCAGGCTTAGAGGGCTCTGCTATGAACAAAACCAAGTCTCCACCCTCACAGAAGTCACATTCTGGTGGGGAAGGTGGACAAGAACTATGTTAAGCAAATACATTTGATTGCAGTGTGGGAGTGAAGAGCAATAAAGCCGCAGAAAGGACTAGAGCAGCCCCCAGGGTGCCCAGGAAGGCTTTTCTCAGGAGGGGATGTGGTAGCAGAGACCCTGGAGACATGGGAGTGCCAATCGTGAGGACACTGGGGGCATTCCAGGCAGATGCCCTCAGGTGAGGCCGAGTCTGGTATGACAAGATGACCCACGTGAGCAGGACGGAGAGGGGGTGGGAAGTGAGGCCAGGGCGGAGGTTACAAGGTCATAAAGGGCCGGGCTAGGTGGCTCAGCCTGTAATCCCGCGCCTTTGGGAAGCTGAGGTGAGTGGATTGCCTGAGCCCGCGGGTTCAAGACCCGCCTGGGCAGCAAGACCTCATCTCTACAATAAATCAAAAAATCAGCTGGGCGTGGTAGCGCGCGCCTGTAATTCCAGCTACTCAGAAGGCTGAGGCGGAAGGATCGAACCCAGCAGGTTGAGGGTGGTGGCTGGGAGCGGCCACTGCACTCCAGTCTGGGCGACAGAGTGAGACTCCAACTCAAAAAAAATAAAATAAAATAAACAAGGTCATAAAGGGCCATATCGTCCTTTTATTTATTTATTTATTGTAATTTATCTATTTAATGAGGTACCAGTGAGGATTTCCTACATAAGTAGGATGCATGCAGGTGAGGTTTGGGCTTCTGGGTTTTTTTTGAGTTGGAGTCTCATTCCGTCCCCCAGACTGGAGTGCAGCGGCCACTCCCGGCCACCGCAGCCTTGACCTGCCGGGCTCCAGCGATCCTTCCACCTCAGCCTTCCGGGTAGCCGGAACTACAGGCACGCGCTACCACGCCCGACTAGTTTTTTATTTATTGTGGAGACTAGGTCTCGCCAAGTTGCCCAGGCAGGTCTCAAACCCGTGGGCTCAGGCAATTCACTCACCTCGGCCTCCCAAAGTGCTGAGATTACAGGCTGAGCCGCCGAGCCCGGCTGGTTTGGGCTTCTAAGTGGCCCTTACTCCCCTTGGTAGCGAACCAGGTACGCTTTGTGTTGTCATGTGCCCCCTGCTCTTCTCCCTCCCTCCCTCTTCTAGCAGTGCCCAGCAAGTGTGGATCCGATCCTTGTGCTAATGTGATTAGTGTTCAGGGCCCACTAATAAGTGAGAACATGCAGTATTCAGTTCTTTGTTTCTGTGATAGTTCACTGAGTATGATGACCCCCAACTGCATCCAAGTTGCTGCGAAGACTCTCATTTTGTTCTTCTTTATGACTGCATAGTATTCCATTGTGTACATGTACCATTTTCTTTACCCAGTCCACTTTTGATGGGCAGCAAGTTTGGTTCTTATCCTCCTTTTTTTTTTTTAGGTCAGAGTCTCTGTCACCCAGGCTGGAGGGCAGTGGCACGCTCATGGCCACTGCATCCTCGACCTGCTGGACTCAGGCGATCCTTTAGCCTCAGCCTTCCAAGTAGCTGGAACTACAGGCCCTACATGTGCCTACATGGAACTACGTGTAGTTCCTACATGGAACTACATGTGCCACCATGCCCAGCTAATTTTTTTGTTTGTTTATTGTAGAGATGAGGTCTTATTTGCCCAGGCTGGTCTCGAGTCCCTGGACTCAAAGTGTTGGGATTATAGGCATGAGCCACTGGACCCTTATCCTCCCTTTTTTTTTTTTTTTTTTGAGTTGGAGTCTCACTACTCTGTCGCCCAGTCTGGAGTAGGGTGGCACACTCACGGCCACCCCAGCGTCGACCTGCTGGGCTCAGGTGATCCTTCTGCCTCAGCATTCCAAGTAGCTGGAACTACAAGCGCACACTACCACGCAAGGCTTATTTATAAAAATTTATTGTAGAGACGAGGTCTCACCAAGTTGCCCAGGCTGGTCTTGAACTCCCGGGTTCAGACAGTCCTCTCGCCTCGGCCTCCCAAAGTGCTGGGATTACGGGCTTGAGCCACTGGGCCCTGCCCTCCTTTTATTTTTTTTTAATCTTTTTATTTTTATTATTATATTTTTTTTGAGTTGGAATCCCACTCTGTCGCCCAGACTGGAATGCAGTGGCCGCTCCTGGCCCCCGTGGCCTCGACCCGCTGGGCTCTGGCAGTCCTCAGCCTCCCGAGTAGCCGGAACTACAGGCGCGCGCTACCACGCCCGGCTCATTTTTTATTTTATTGTACAGATGAGGTCTCACCAAGTTGCCCAGGCGGGTCTCGAACCCGCGGGCTCAGGCAATTCACTCACCTCGGCCTCCCAAGGCGTGTGACTACAGGCTGAGCCACCGAGCTGGCTCCTGCTCTCCTTTTAAACAAGCATTATTTCTCGATGTCTCTGGGCAGGGTCAGCTGTCCTTCCCTGGTGCGCCTCTGCATCAGTGCTCGCTGAGCTGTTGTAGCAACAGTCACACTGGATTGGGACTATCTGCTTTCCCACCACCCTGGGAGCACCATGTCTGTTTTGCATAAACCCAGCGCCTATCATGGAGTATGTACTTCATACATTTAGAAATGAACCTTAGTGACAACGGGTGCCAGCTGTTGGGGTTTTTATGGGCCAACCACTGTGGTGAACATATATTTCCTCATCTCATTTAGCCAGTCCACCTCCCCAAGGTGTTGTCCCCATTTTGCAGGTGAAGAAGTTGGTCCTAGATGCCATCCTGTGCTCCCATGCAATAGACCCTCCCCAAGGTGGCGTCCCCCTTTTACAGGTGAAGAAGTTGGTTCTAGACACTGTCCTGTGCTCCAAGCATGCACAGCTAGGCATTTGCTGAGCCAGAATTTGAAGTCAGGACTTTAAGGATCAGAGTTTCAACCCTGACCAGGCTGGAAGGTCAGCTGCATCCAGCTGCCTCAGGAAGGGGCTTGGCCAGGCCTGCCCTTCCGAGGGCTGTGGTGTTGACTGCCCAGGGTCTTGGCATCTTTTGGCCTTCTTGGTGCCTCAGGGGTCACCTGGCACCCCAGCCTGTCCTGTAGCATCCCACAGAGTCCGAGGGGCTGTCCCTCAGGCCTCTTCACAGCTTTGTAATCCACAAATGAAAAAGTGGCACTTAAAATGAATTTATTCAGGTGGGAGCTGTGTAAGGCATGAAAATAAGGCTTTTGAGCTGCTGCACATAAACTTGAGTGCAAATGAAAAGCTTTTTATTTGGTTTCCGAGCCAGACTTTGAGAAGCCAGCGGGCCGTGTGGTCTGGAAGCGCACGTTATGGGCAGTGGGTCGGAACAGGGGCCACTTTGAGTGGCGAGGAGGGAGAATCGCTCTGATGCTGCTGGGGCGGCCAAGGGGCCGGGACGTCAATAAACACAGGCAGGACACAGAAAGGCCTTTTCCGAAGAGAGGGAAGGCGGGCGAGAAAGGAAAGGCAGCGCCTGCCTCCCTCCCGGCATATTTGAGAAGGAAAATGCTTGAGGTAACCCATGTTGGCAGCTTTTATAGCTTCCTCCCAGTAATGTGCTGGGCAGACCCTGAACAGGCTGGGGTTTTCTTTTCATGTGTCACAGGCGAGTGAGCCGGGGGCTGCTCTCCAGCGGCGGTTCGCCTGGGGCCGTGCCCGCAGAGCCAGGCCGGGTGCCTGGCCTGGGGACGGGGAGCGGCCCTCCTGCCGGCTGGGCGTCTGCGGGGAAGGCGGACAGCAGGAGGCCCGGCTTCCCCGGATGCTGGTTTGGCTTGCCCCAGGCCTTCGCGGCAAGGCCCCTTGGCGTCCCATGCCAGTGAAGGCAGTGGCAGGCGACTGTGGAAGGCAGCCGCTCTGGGAAGGAGGGCACCCGCCTGTGCCGTCTAAGCGGTGCTGGTTGTGAACTGCACAGGGGCCAACGCGTGGGAAACCCACAGAAAGGTCTTTGTGCCCTTGGCTGCCTTAGCCAAGGCGCTTTCCATGACTAGATCGAACCTGCATTTATGTTCTCTTCTCTTTGGTAATATGTACCTAAGCGTGTGAGGTATATTTGGACCGGGGATTATGTGTGTGTTTAAAAATATACATCCAGTACGTTAGTGACTTGCGTGGGTGTGTGCATCGACGCATTTTGAGAGCCCATGGGCTGGAGGGAAATACTCAACCAGCTACTTTGAGAAGCTAGCAAAGCTCAGAAAACGTCCGTTAGTTGAGAGTATGATCTAATGTTTTATATTTTTGTAGTGGGCTCTTTCTCCCTGTTTTTTTCTTCTTCTGGATATTATATGGAAATAATATTTTACATTTAAAAAAAAATTTCAATTCTAAGAGTCAGGTTTGTTTTTTTACCCATACTTATTGTGGAAAAATTAGAAAATAGATATCAGCAAAAATAAGACGATAAAAGTCTCTGTAATCTTATTCAGGATAATTGCTGCAACAGTTTGGTGTTTATATACGCTTGCAGACTCTTTCCTAATGAGTATATATTAATGTAAAATAAAGTGTAATAATTGAAGGCTAACATTTGAGCATTACTATTTGCCAGCACTCTACATGGATGGACTCACTTGATGCTCAGCAAGCCAATGATTGTTTTTATTATTATTGTTATTATTTTTGAGTCAGTCTCACTGTGTTGCCCAGGCTGGAATGCAGTGGCATGCTCCCAGCCACCAGTCTTGACCTGCAGGGCTCCAGCGATCCTTCCGCCTCAGTCTTCCAAGTAGCGGGAACTACGGGCACACACTAGCACGCCTGGCTAATGTTTAAAAAATTTATTGTGGAGATGAGGTCTTACCATGTTGCCTGGGCTGGTTTCGAACCCGTGGGCTCAGGCAGTCCTCTCACTTCAGCCTCCCAAAGTGCTGGGATTAAAGGCTTGAGCCACCATGCCCAGAATAAAATGTAACCTGCTTTTTTCCCCACTTAATATGTTATTTGGCAAGACCTCATCTCTACACTAAATCAAAAATTTAGCTGGGTGTGGTATTGCGCGCCTGTAGTTCCAGCTACTTGGAAGGCTGAGGCGGAAGGATCGCCGGAGCCCAGCAGGTCGAGGCTGCGGTGGCCGGGAGCGGCTACTGCACTCCAGTCTGGGCAACAGAGTGAGACTCCAACTCAAAAAAAGAAAAAAAAATGTTACATATAGAGCATCATTTAAAATGACTCTGTTGTGGTAGGTACATACCAGCAATGGAATGCTACGATGCTGTTTCCCTCTGTGGCCATTTTGGGTAATAATAATTATTATTTGTTTTTGTTTCTTGTTTTTTTTTTTTGAGTTGGAGTCTCACTCTGTCGCCCAGACTGGAGTGCAGTGGCTGCTCCCGGCCAGCGCAGCCTCGACCTGCTGGGCTCCAGCGATCCTTCCGCCTCAGCCTTTGAGTAGCCAGAATTACAGGCATGCGCTACCACGCCCGGCTGATTTTTTGATTTATTGTAGAGATGAGGTCTTGCTGCCTAGGCGGGTCTCGAACCCGCAGGTTCAGGCAATCCACTCACCTCAGCCTCCCAAAGGCGCGGAATTACAGGCTAAGCCACCGAGCCCGGCTTATAATTATTATTAAATGTAAACACATCTCATCAAAAAGGGTACCTGCACAATGAATATTTGTATACCTAGCCCTGAATTGTACCCCACAATTTAAAAAAATAAAAATAATTTAAAAAAATTAACAATAGCAAATATTGAGGCTCTGTGCCTGGTGCTGTGCTTGGAGATGTATGCAACTTATCTAATTTAATCCTCATAATAACTTGGGCTTCTTATGGGGAACAAGTTAGGGAGGGGCAGGGGGAAATTTACCAGGATATTTTATTTACATAAAACCTCAAGTTTAGATTTTTGACCTTCAAATAAAATTATATATGCAATAATATTTTTGTGTGTCTGCTAATCTTTTTTGACAACCTGTTATTTTGGAGTAGTCTGACTCACAGGAAGTTGCAAAAAATAGTATGGAGAATTCCTGTGTTCCCTTCACCCCACTTTCCCCAATGATATCTTAAGTAACCACAGGATACTGTCAAAACCAGGAAGTTGATGCTGGTACTTCCTGTCAGCTCAGGTTGTACATTTGCTATTAATGTTAAAAGTTTTTTTTTTTGAGTTGGAGTCTCACTCTGTCACCCAGACTGGAGTGCAGTGGCACGCTCCCGGCCACCGCAGCCTCGACCTGCTGGGCTCCGGCGATCCCTCCACGTCAGCCTTCCAAGTAGCTGGAAATACAGGCACGTGCTACCACACCTGGCAAATTTTTGATTTATTATAGAGACGAGGTCTTGTCAAGTTGCCCAGCTGGGTCTCGAACCCGTGGACTCAGGCAATCCACTTGCCTTGGCCTCCCAAACTGCTGGGTTGACAGGCTGAGCCACTGAACCTGGCCTAATGTTAAAGTTTTTATTTAAGTAAACACTTAAATTTGTCCCACGATGATAACCCGGCATTTTTGTTCTTCGTTGTTAAGTATACAGGGGGCTCTAAGTGGGGCTGGCTTGGCCTCTCTCCTGGCCTTTGAGAGGCGAACACCATGATTAGCTCCATTCAACAGGCAAAGAAGCGGAGGTCTAGAAAGACTAAGTTACTTGCACAAGGTCACACAGCTGTACTAAGCCTCCCAACTAGGACTTAACCCTTCTTTGTCTGAAACGCCCTCTGGAAACCCCACACTCTTCAGCATCTCCTTGGCTTGGGCTGTGCAGACCGAGGCCTTGGATATAAGTAGGTGTGTGTCTATGAGCCCAGGTGTGCATGTATGTGTATACACACATTTCCCCACTCTAGAGTCCTTTGTAGACGGAGAATGCAGAAGCTAGAAAGGACCTCAGGAATCAGGCATTTGGCCCAACACCTTATGAATAGGGGAGAATCAAGCCATCTCAGGCGCCGTCTGCTGTCTCCTGTGCTGGCCCAGCCCCGGGCCTCTAGGCCATGTTCTTCTATAAGTCTTCCACCTCGTTTTCTCAGTTGCCTTTCCCTGACTCCCTTCTAGTCACCTGTTGCCTGCTTTGCCCACTTCCAGTCACCTGACTCTCCATGCAGTCAACTCTCTCTTGGGAGGAGCTTGGGTGGAGGCAGGCTTAGCCCACGTCTCTTGGACTTCACCTTCATGTGCGTCTCCCATCCTCCAGCCCCTGTGCCTCGTGCCAGTGGCCAAGGTGAAGAGAAAAGTAGAAAAAGCTGCACGTGTAGGGAAGCTCCAGGAGGAAAATTTCTCTAACGCCCCCTTCAGAGGAAAAGATATTTTGCCCTCTGCCCCAATCACTCTCTTTCTCGCTCCCTTTTTATTGTTCATTTGTTTCAAGTTGGGGGTCTCACTCTATTGCCTGAACTGGAGTGCGGTGGCATGATTACAGTGATCGTGGCTCATGGCAGCCTCCACCTGCTGGGCTCCAGCGATCCTTCCGCCTCAGCCTCCCAAGTAGCTGGGACTGCAGGTGCATACACCCACACCCAGCTAATTTTTAAATTTATTGTAGAGACAGGGTCTTGCTATGTTTCCCAGGCTGGTCTTGAACTCCTGGGCTCAATCCATCCTCCCACCTCAGCCTCCCAATGTACTGGGATTATAGGGCATGAGCCACCGCGCCCAGCCGCTCTCTCTCTTTTGCTGCCTCCTCTTCTGCTTGCCTTCATAGCTATAGCGACCAGCCCAGTCTACTTTTGTAACCGAAAAAGCAGGCAAAGGCCGCTCCTAGGCACAGTCATGGCCTGTCAGCTTAAGCAGAGTTGAAGTGTGGGATTTCAGTAGCTCTGTCCAAGCTTTTGCAGGGTTTTGTGCTTGGGACCGTGGGAGTGCAGATGCCCACCACCCACTTCTGAAATCCCAGGTGTGCCTGCCACTCTAGGTTGGCTGGACAGTTGTATGCGTGCTTGCCTGCATGTGTGTGTGTGTGCTTGCGTGCGTGTGTGTGTGTGTTGTGTGTACGGTCCTTCTACACATAGAACCAGGCACTCGCTTGCTGGCCCTTAGGCTGCTTGTGGTGGGTAAGTGGTCCCGCGGCTGGGGCTGCCCCTGGGAAAGGCCAGGGTGGGAGATGACAAGTATGCAGGAGCACTGTCTGCAGCAGCTGGAGCGCAGTCTGCAAGGTAAGCAGGGGTTGCTAAATGGCGTCACCACCCTTAACCTCACAACGTGCTGGCTCCTGTTCCCCCACAGCCTCTAAGGCACGCAGGGAGGCAGTTTCCTCACAGGAAGGCCCTCAGGCCTGAGAGGAGGGGAAGGAGAGAGGATTAACTTGCTTCCCCTTTGGACCCACACTTCCTTAGCTCCTTGGAGCAGACTGCAGTTGAGATCTCTGGTATGTAGGGGTGAAAAACTACCCTCCCTAAACAGATGGGTGGGCTACAGAGAGAACATTCCAGGCCAACAGGTGACAGGTGCCTGCAAGAGAAGTTCTTTCCAAAGAGCAACCCAGGGAGGGAAACATTCAGCAGTTCAGCTGCGCTCATTTTTTTTTTTTTTTTGAGTTGGAGTCGCACTCTGTCACCCAGACTGGAGTGCAGTGGCCGCTTCCGGCCACCGCAGCCTCGACCTGCTGGGCTCCGGCGATCCTTCCGCCTCAGCCTTCCAAGTAGCCGGAATTACAGGCATGCGCTACCACACCCGGCTGATTTTTTGATTTAGTGTAGAGATGAGGTCTCGCTGCCCAGGCGGGTCTCGAACCCGCGGGCTCAGGCAAGTCCACTCACCTCAGCCTCCCAAAGGCGGGGGGTTACAGGCTGAGCCACCGAGCCCGGCAGCTGTGCTCATTTTTAAGTAGGTCCTAACATTTTAATATTCACTCATTCTTTCAACTTTGCATTGCTCAGTGTACAGTACAAAGCTCTCAATTGACTTGATCTCTGCCCTCAAGGATGGTCCGCGGCTGGCAGCATCAGCAGCCCCTGGGAGCTTGTCAGAAATGCAGAATTCCAGGTCCCCATTGTCACAGAATCCCCCAGCATTTGATATGCACATTCGAGTTTGAGAAGAGCTGATCTAGTCTATGTGCTCTGCCCCTTCTTATTCCTCTACTCGCGGCAGACATCACTAGTCAATCAATTTTTTATTCTAACTCTATGATTGGATTGGTAGGTGTGATGAGATCTTTGCCATCCTTGTTGGAGAAGGAGAGAATTAAATAAAAAATAATTACAATGCAGTGTGGTAAGTGAACTACATAAGGTATAGGCTGTGGGCAGCTGGAGGAGAGACCAGCTCTTTTAGTAGATAGTTACTATCTACTAAAGGTTGAATTATGTCCTCTTTTTTTTTTTTTTTTGAGTTGGAGTCTCACTCTGTCGCTCAGACTGGAGTGCAGTGGCCGCTTCCGGCCACCGCAGCCTCGACCTGCTGGGCTCCAGCGATCCTTCCGCCTCAGCCTTCCGAGTAGCCGGAATTACAGGCGCGTGCTACCACGCCCGGCTGATTTTTTGATTTACTGTAGAGATGAGGTCTCGCTGCCCAGGCGGGTCTCAAACCCGCGGGCTCAGGCAATTCCCTCACCTCAGCCTCCCAAAGGCGCGGGATTACAGGCTGAGCCATCGAGCCCGTTGAATTATGTCCTCTTCAAAGATACGAAGTCTTAACTCTCAGCACCTCTGAATGTGACCATATTTGGAAGTGAGATCAATGCAGCTGCAACTAGTTAAGGTGGGGTCATACTGGAGTAGGGCCCCTCATCCCACGTGCCTGGTGTCCTTGTAAGAAGAGGAAAAGCAGGAAGAATAGCCTGTGAAGATGGAAGCAGAGGCTGAAGTTATGCCGCTGCAAACCAAGGAATGTCAAGGGTTGCCGGCAAACATCAGAAGCGAAGAGAAATGCATGGAATATGAGCTTCCCTAGATCTTACAGGGAGATCACGGCTCTGCCGACACCTTGATTTGGATTTCCAGCCTTTGGAACTGTGAGAGGATACATTTCTGTTTTTTAAGCCACCCAGTGTGTGCCACCTTCCGGCTACTTGGAAGGTTGAGGCAGAAGGATCATCAGAGCCTAGCAGGTCGATGCTGGGGTGGCTGTGTGTGTGGCACTGCACTCCAGCCTGGGTGATGGAGTGAGACTCCAGCTGGAAAATAAAATAAAGATAGCTGGGTGTGGTAGTGAGTGACTGTGGCCCCAGCTGGTTGCGGGAGGCTGAGGCAGAAGGATTGCCTGAGTCCAGGAGGTCAAGGTACAGTGAGCCATGTTGTGTCACAGCACTCCAGCCTGGGCAACAGAGTGAGATCCCAACTCAAAAAAAAAGCAAGGATCCTCATCTGTAAAGCAGGTAGGTACCAGGACATCCAAGGACGTCAAGGATAGTTAGTCCATCCTCTGTACCTGGTACTGTGCTAGCGGAGGGGTGAGGCATAAGGACAGATACGGTTCCTGCCCTCGGGGAGCTTAGATTACCAAGAGAAGGCAGCTGATAATAGAAAAGAATCAGACAAGATAACTACCTGATAATGATCACATGCTTTGAAAGGAATAAACAGTGACAGGAGAGAGTGATCTTAGATAGGGCAGCCAGGGAGTTGAGGACTACATGAGATAGTGCGGGGTAGCACCTGAGTGCTGGGTAACGAGGTAGGTTGTTGATAAAGTTGCTATTCTTCCTTCAAGGATTGATATCTTTTTTTTTTTTTTTTTTTTGAGTTTGAGTCTCACTCCGTCACCCAGGCTGGAGGGTACTGGCACACTCACAGCCACCCCAGCCTCGACCTGCTGGGCTCCTGCGATCCTTCCGCCTCAGCCTTCCAAGTAGTCCCAATTACAGGTGCGCGCTACAACGCCCGGCTAATTTTTGATTTATTGTAGAGACAGGTCTCGCCAAGTTGCCCGGGCTGATCTTGAACTCGCGGGCTCAGGCAATCCACTTGCCTCGGCCTCCCAAAGTGCTGGGATTACAGGCTGGCCAAGGATCGACACTAACTACTAACTCCTGGTTTTTAATTTGCAGCAGTAGATGATGGATTGTCCCCGCTAAGCAACCATCCTTTTCCTTGGTATGTTTGGGACAACTAATGTTTGTCTTTCTGCACTGGTGGTCAAATGGGTTTCCTAGGCCAGGCTCGGTGGCTTAGTCTGTAATCCCAGCGCTTTGGGAGACCAAGGCGAGTGGATTGCCTGAGCCCGAGGGTTTGAGACCAGCCTGGGCAACCTGGTGAAACCTGGTCTCTACAATAAATAAAAAAATTAGCTGGGTGTGGTAGCATGCGCCTGTGGTTCCAGCTACTTGGAAGGCCTAGGCCAAAGGATCGCCGGAGCCCAGCAGGTTGATGCTGGGGTGGCAGTGGGCATGCCATTGCACTCCAGCCTGGGCGACAGAGTGAGACTCCGACTCAAAAAATAAAAAAAGGGTTTCCCAGTCTCTATCCATGCTTTGCCAAGAGCGAGAACCTAGACTATACAGACCAGATTTCAGAGCCCCATTTTCTCCTCTGTCCCTGTAATCAGCTCTTAGAGTGATCTCCGTGGCCTCCCTGGTTCCAGCCGTATGCCTTGGAGGAGAGATTTCTTTTCTTCTCCTCCCAGTGCCTTCTCCTGTCTTCCCTTGGAATCCAGATTCCATTCTCTCAAGTGGGGCATGCGTCTCACCCCATCTTCACTCTTGCACCTGAGCACACCGGTGCCCGTGAGTCCCCACTCTTTCTTGCCTCCTGCCTGCTCTGTACCAGACCCTGTGTCAGGTGCAGGGGATAAGTTCATGACTAAAAGGACATGGTTCCTGCCCCTGGAGAGTGCAGGCAGATCAACCTAGACACCATTCACACCGTCACACACCACAGGAAAATTCCACCAGGACCCAGGCTGTGCAGGAGTCAGGAGCCTGGGAGTGTGAGAGTCTACCGTGAGGGGATGTGGCCTGGCTGGGAGGACTTCCCTGAGGGACTGAGGGCAAGTTGCTGAGTAGCCGTCAATTCAGCCACAAGGGGTGGGGAGAGTTTTCTAGGTGGAGGGAACAGCGTGTGTCAAGGCAAGATGGAGGAGAAGCCCCCTGGAAGCAGCAAGTGGTCCCTGGGAGCCTTCCCTGTGCCTCTACCTCCCCTGAGAGCCCAGCTGCTGCCTACCCTTCCATACTCATGTTGCCAAATCCAACGGCCACTCCCCAAACCTCGTATGTGAGCATTTGGCAAAAGCATCATTCTCTGCTTCTTGGAATAATTTCTTCCCTTGGCCCTCAGGACACCAAACTCTCCTGCCCACCAGGAAAATGTTTCTCACTCTCCTCCCTTGTTCTTCTCCTTCCCTTGACCGTACATGTTCTAGTGTCCTGGGACTTTAGAACCTTCTTTTCTACCCTCATTTCCTTGGTGATCTCCTCCAACTGATGGCTTTAAGTACCATGTCCTGATTTCCCGCCTCCAGCTTTGACATGTCTCCTAAATGTCAGACTCTTGTGTCGGCTACCTACTCAGCAGCTCCACTTGAATTTCTGGAGGCATTCACACTTGACAAGGTCCTAGTCAAATTTCTCTCTCTCTCCCCGACAAATGTTTTCGTCCCTCACCATAGGAAGAAGTCATTCTTTTTTTTTTTCCAAGTAAGTAAGTAAGTGTTCTATAAGATATTCAAGCCTCAAGCCTTGAGGTCATCCTTGACCTCTCTCTCTCAATTCACTTGCATTCAACACATCAGCAAATCCTATCTACTTCAGAGTATATCTAGAATCTTTTCACTTTTCACCACTTCCATTGCTTCCAGCTCAGTCCAGGCCATCATTACCTCTTTCTTGCTTAGATTATTGTGGTCAACTCCTAAGTGCTTCTGCTGCTGACCTGCCATTCTCAACATGGCAACCAAAATGATCCTTTTTTTTTTTTTTTTTTTTTTTTTGAGTTGGAGTCTCACTCTGTCGCCCAGACTGGAGTGCAGTGGTCGCTCCTGGCCACCGCAGCCTCAACCTGCTGGGCTCCGGTGATCCTTCCTCCTCAGCCTTCCGAGTCGCCGGAACTACAGGCATACGCTACCACGCCTGGCTGATTTTTTTATTTATTGTAGAGATGAGGTCTCGCTGCCCAGGTGGGTCTCGAACCCATGGGCTCAGGCAATCCATTCACCTCAGCCTCCCAAAGGCGCGGGATTACAGGCTGAGCCACCGAGCCTGGCTGGATGCTACTTTAAAAGGATCATTTTGAGCCTGGCTGGATGCTACTTTAAAAGAATCATCTTGAGCCTGGCTGGATGCTACTTTAAAAGGATCATTTTGAGCCGGGCTTGGTGGCTCAGCCTGTAATCCCGTGCCTTTGGGAGGCTGAGGTGAGTGGATTGCCTGAGCCCGCGGGTTCGAGACCC